>CM042156.1:7062114-7082114 GCA_023376005.1 Doryteuthis pealeii
TTTTTTTTTTCTTTATTTTTCTTTTTCTTTCTTTTTTCCTTTTTTTTCTTTTTCTTTTCTTTTTTTTTTTCCTTTCTTATTTTCCTTTTTTTTAGCAGAATTGATCTGATTTTATTTACAAGAAAATTAAATTAGCCACGATTATATCTTCCAATCAATCCAAAAGTTATTTTCTATCTTTCTTTCAATCTATCTATCAATCTATCTATCTACCTATCTACGCATAAATGTGTCCGTACTTGCGTTCGTGCGTGCGCATGCGCGCGTTGGGAGCACATTGCGCATCCGTAGTAAGTGGAGAAGGTTAGAAATGGCCAAGTTGATAGGACATCAGAAATCTCGAAGCAATGATTAATCGTTTGGGACTAACTCCCTTGGGAAAGACATGAATTTAAAATTTATCTTCATTGTATCACTACCAGTCCGTCTAATACCGTCTTTCCTCTGCTGCTGTATGGATAGATAATCACAGAAAGGGAATAGTAAAAGCGATCCGGATTAAATCTATTTTCTATATAAAGTATCTTCTCGACAAAGGATAGGATTTCAGGTCAACGGACGAAAGTGCATCTAACCAGAAACGCATCTCTCCCACATCTCCCCCACGAGTCTTCAGGACTCTCCTGAGTATTCTTGTCGATCTTAATAATGCTGTTGTCTGTATTGTCTCGGTTTTCTTCTCATTATCAGCATGGTACAGAGTTTAATGCCAAATTCTCTAACTGAATACAATAATACCCCACCATGCTTTTCTTGTGCGTAAATTGACATCGCTTTCTATAGATGAGATATTACTACCCTGGTAAAAGCTATACTTACACATAGAAATAAGATGTTATATTAATACAAGAGTAATACACATTTGGGTGCACTATGCTATCGGGTACGTGTATTTAAACAAGAAGAATATATTCGTTAAGTGAAAATTCTTACTTGATACGTTCCAAAGAGGAAAAGAGGCAAATGTACGTCAACATCAGCGGTTCCCCAACCGGGGGCCATATGTCTATACCAGTCTGCCCTACTACTTTATTCAGAGTGGGGTGGAGAATAGTTGGATTCATACCTATCCCACAGATATTAGCACAATGGGAAAATATAAAACAGCATAGTTCAGGATTTGAACTCGAGTGGCCGACTCCACTTCTTACAAATATAACCATTACGGTACGAGCACCACCTGTCCAGTTTACACAACTTAAAATATTATTCATATGTATTTACCAGCCCGTCCACACGAGTATGATATGACACAAGGTCAATTTCTTAAGCGGGTTTTAACGGGTTTTTATTCAGAATATTCCTTCTCTTAGACTAGTTGCTTAAACAAGAAGGGAGTTATGTCTTTCCGAAGTGTATTAGCGCTCTGTGAAATGCAAACAGCCTCATCCGGGATTTGAAATCGTCTCACACGACTTGATATTGTTCATAACGATAGGTTTTCAACTTGTAGTTCAAAATTTTGGTTTTGAATTTAGTTTCCCTTCTAGACTGGTGGCCATACCTGCCTTACTATTTAATTCCTAGCTGGATGGAGAATGGCTGGATTCATACCTATCTTAGGAGTATTTGCGCTATGTGAAAATGCAAACAACCTCGTTCAGAATTTGAACTCAGGTAACCGAGCCCACTTCCGACGACGATGACCATTACGCTACGAGCGTCTCTCGGTCAGTTTACCCGACTTAAAATATTATTCATAGGATTGAGTTTACAATTAGTAGTTCGAGAGTTTGGTTTTGGATTTAGTTTTCCTTCTTCTAGATTGGTTGCCATACTAAGGTTAAAGAATCCAACTGCTCTTCTATTTTTATTCATAGTTGGATGAAGAATAGTTGAATTCATAGCTAACCAAGGGGTATTAGCACTATATGAAATGCAAATAGCCTCGTTCAGGATTTGAACTCTGGTTGTCGTATTCATTTCGTACGATGAAACCATTACACTATGATAAGAACATGATAGAAGATAATAAGAAGTGTATTTAACACAAGCAGAACATGTCTCCCCGCGCGGTGAGATGGGCATAAAGATAAAATAAAAAAACTTGATCAAGTAACAAAAAGATGTCTTGTAGTTCATTTAATTAAACACAAGCAAAGCCCAAACAGAAGCCCTTAGAAGAACTCAAGAAGAAGCAGCTAGAAGAACTCAACTAGACAGGAACATGGCAACTGGAAGAGTAAAGATGTGAACAAGTAATAAAGTAAGGCCAACTCCTAACCAAGTAAGTCTCTCTCTCTCTCTCTCTCTCTCTCTCTCTCTCTCTCTCTCTCTCTCTCTCTCTCTCTCTCTCTCTCTCTCTCTCTCTCTCTCTCTCTTCATCTTTTCATTATGCTTGATTGAAACAGATTAGCGTTATTGCTTCGGCGCGCTCACACCTTCTCTCTCTCTCTCTCTCTCTCTCTCTCTCTCTCTCTCTCTCTCTCTCTCTCTCTCTCTCTCTCTTATATTTTTTGTGTAGCATGTCCTTTTTCTTTCCTTTCTTTCTTTATAATAAAAACGGAATGGTCCATTATTTATCTGAGGTGACAACAGTTATAAAAATAGAAATTCGGCAGATAAGTAACACAGATAATCAGGATTTACATTTTTGCATTTCATCTTGGACGATTTGGACGGTCACATTTTCAACCAGAGGGTGTTGCAAGAGGGTACAACGGTCGTACTTTTAAGGAACACGAGTATTAATATATAGATTGGCTTCCTAATCTAATAACATAATGAAGATTATGTGTCTATCTGTCTGTAACTGAAACTACGTTACTACCGACGTCACTATTCCCTTGGTTATTTACGTAACATTCGCCATGATTATATCTTTATTTAAATCTCGATATTAAAAAAACTGATTTATCTATTAATAATGTAAATTCGGTCTCTATTTGTCTGTAACTGAAACTACGTCACTGCTTACCTCACATCACCCAAAATCGTGAATACATAGAATAAAGAACAACCTTGTATTATATACACTCAAAATTTGAGCATGCATACTTAGACGATCCTCATTGTTTGGATCAAGTTTTGATAAATACATGCACGAAGTTTGTTTTATTTTAATATATATTTAAAGTTATCAGAACTAAGTTTCCATTTCAAATTGTTTTATTTATTTTTTTACTCCTTTAATAAATTTGATGATTTTATTTACTTATGGTACAAACTCTGGCATTGAATTTTTAGCTCATATCTTTCAAGAATTAATTTTTACACCGCCCGGTGGAGGGGGGCGTTTTTTGGATATATAAAGTAATGATATAGAGGGGTATATGGTCAGAGTAGAAGAGTGAAAAAAGATGAGATAAAAGTAATGATATCGACGGGGCACCGTATAGTAAGAGTAAGAGAGTGAAAAAGAGGTAAGTAATGATATTGAGGGGGTTAGTCAGAGTAAGAGAGTGAATAACAGAGAAAGATAAAAAGTAATCGATATTGAGGGTAAGTCCGAGTACAGAGAGTGAAAAAGAGAGAATAAAAACGTAATGATATTGAGGGTATGTCAGAGTAAGAGAGTGACAAAAAGAGAGATAAAAGTAATGATATTGAGGTATAGTCAGATGTAAGAAGAGTGAAAAAAGAGAGATTAAAAGTAATGATTAGAGGGGTATAGTCAGAGTAAGAGAGTGAAAAGAAAGTAATGATTTGAGGGTATAGTCAGAGTAGAGAGTGAAAAAAGAGAGAATAATAAAGTTAATGAATATAGAGGGGTTAGTCAGAGTAAAGAGAGTGAAAAATAGAGAGATACAAAAGTAATGATCATTTGAGGGTATACGTCAGAGTAATGGAAGAGCCTGAACAAACGACAAGTAATGAATTGAGGAGGTATAGTCAGAGTAAGAAGAGTGAAAAAGAGAGATAAAAGTAATGATATAGAGGGTACTACGTCAGAGTAAGAGAGTAAAAAAGAGAGATAAAAGTTAATGAATTGAGGGATAGTAGAGTAAGAGAGTGAAAAAGAGAGATAAAGTAAGTGATATAGAGGGGTATAGTCAAGTAAAGAGAGTGAAAAGAAAAGTATGATAATTGAGGGGTATAGTCAGAGTAAGAGAGGGTGAAAAAAAGAGATTAAAAAAAAGTAATGAAATAGAGGGGTAGTCAGAGGTAAGAGAGTGAAAAAGAGAGATAAAAGTAATGATATAGAGGGGTATAGTCAGAGTAAGAGTGAAAAAGAGAGATAAAAGTAATGATATAGAGGGGTTCGTCAGTAGTAACGAGAGTGAAACAAAGAGAGATAAAAAGCACTGACTATTGAGGTGTAATAGTCAGAGTAAGAGAGTGAAAAAAGAGAAGATAAAAACGTAATGAATATTGAGGGTATAGTCAGAGTAAGCAGAGTGAAAAAAAAGAGGAGATAAAAGTAATTGATATTGAGGGGTAAGCAGAGTAAGAGAGTGAAAGAAGAAGACTAAAAAGTAATGATATAGAGGGGTAACTAGTCAGAGTAAGCGAGTGAAAAAAGAGCAGAAAAAAGTAATGATATTGAAGGGGATATACGTCCAGAGTAAGAGAGTGAAAAAAGAAGAGATGAAAAGTAAATGATATTGAGGGGTATGTCAGAGTAAGAGAGTGAAAAAAGAAGAGATAAAAAGTAATGCATAATAGAGGGGTTAATAGTCAGAGTAAAGAGTGAAAAAGAGAGATAAAAGTATGATATTGAGGGCGTATAGTCAAGAGTAAGAAGAGTGAAACAAGAGAGATAAAAGTAATGATATTGAGGGGTATAGTCAGAGTAAGAGAGTGAAAAGAGAGATAAAAGTAATGAAAGAGGGGTATAGTCAGAGTAAGAGAAGAGAAAAAGAGAGATAAAGTAACGATATGAGGGGTTAGAGAGTAAGAGAGTGGAAAAAGAGAGATAACAAAAGTAAATGATATTGAGGGGTATAGTCAGAGTAAGAGAGTGGAAAAAAGAGAGATAAAAGTAATGATTAGGAGGGGTATAGTCAGAGTAAGAGAGTGAAAGAAAAGTAATGTATTGAGGGGTATAGGTCAGAGTAAGACGAGTGGAAAAAGAGAGATAAAAAAGTAATGATATAGAGGGGTATAGTCAGAGTAAGACGAGTGGAAAAGCAGAGTCAAAGTAATGATATAGAGGGGTATGTCAGAGTAAGAGAGTGAAAAAAGAGAGATAAAAGCAATGATTTGAGGTGTATAAGTCAGAGTAAGAAGTGAAAAAGAGAGATAAAAAGTAATGATAATTGAGGGTATAGTCAGAGTAAGAGAGTGAAAAAGAGAGATAAAAAAGTAATGATATTGAGGGGGTATAGTCAGAGTAAGGAGAGTGAAAGAAGAGAGATAAAAAAGTAATGAATATAGAGGGTATAGTCAGAGTAAAGAGAGTGGAAAAAAAGAGAGAAAAAAGTAATGATAATTGAGGGGTATAGTCAGAGTAAGAGAGTAGAAAAAAGACGAGATAAAAGTAATGATATTGAGGGGTATAGTCAGAGTAAGAGAGTGAAAAAAGAGAGATAAAAAGTAATGATATAGAAGGGTATAGTCAGAGTAAGTAGAGTGAAAAAAGAGAGATAAAAAGTAATGATATTGAGGGTATAAGTCAGAGTAAGAGAGTGAAAAAGAGGATGAAAAGTAACTGATTTGAGGGTATAGTCAGAGTAAGAGAGTGAAAAAAAGAGAGATTAAAAAAGTATTGATATAGAGGGGTTAGTCAGAGTAAGAGGAGAGAAAAAGAGAGATAAAAAGTAATGATATTGAGGGGTATAGTATGGTAAGAGAGTGAAAAAGAGAGTAAAAAGTAATGATATAAGAGGGGTTAGCAGAAGTAAGAGAGGTGAAAAAAGAGAGATAAAAAGTAATGTATTGACGGGGTTGTCCAGAGTAAGAGAGTGAAAAAAGAGGAGATAAAAAGTAATCATATAGAGGGGTATAGTCAAGTAGAGAGTGAAAAAAGAGAGCATAAAAGTAATGATATAGAGGGTATAGTAGAGTAAGAGAGTGAAAAAAGAGAGATAAAAAGTACTGATATAGAGGGGTAATAGTCAGAGTAAGAGATGAAAAAAGAGAGATAAAAAGTAATGATATTGAGGGGTATAGTCAGAGTAGAGAGTGAAAAAAGAGAGGATAAAAAGTAATGATATTGAGGGGTATAGTCAGAGTAAGAGAGTGAAAAAGAGAGATAAAAAGTAATGATATTGAGGGGTATATAGTCAAGTAAGAGAGTGAAAAAAGAGAGATAAAAAGTTATGATATGAGGGATAGTCAGAGTAAGAGAGTGAAAAAAGAGAGATAAAAAGTAATGA
The DNA here is from genome assembly GCA_023376005.1 of Doryteuthis pealeii. Taxonomy (NCBI): domain Eukaryota; kingdom Metazoa; phylum Mollusca; class Cephalopoda; order Myopsida; family Loliginidae; genus Doryteuthis; species Doryteuthis pealeii. The sequence continues at coordinate 7,068,372 of CM042156.1, forward strand.
TATAGAGGGGTATAGTCAGAGTAAGAGAGTGAAAAGAAGTAATGATATTGAAGGGGTATAGTCAGAGTAGAGGTTGAAAAAAGAGAGTAAAAAAGTAATGATATAGAGGGGTATAAATCAGAGTAAGAGAAGTGAAAAAAGAGAGATAAAAAGTATGATATTGAGGGTAATAGTTCAGAGTAAGAGAGTGAAAAGAAAGTATGATATTGAGGGGTATAGTCAGTAGTAAGAGAGTGAAAAAAGAGAGATAAAAAGTAATGATATTAGAGGGTTATAGTCAGAGTAAGAGAGTGAAAAAGAGAGATAAAAAAGTAATGATATTGAGGGGTATAGTCAGAGTAAAGGAGAGTGAAAAAAGAGAGATAAAAAGTAATGATATTCGAGGGGTAAAATAGTCAGAAGTAGAGAGTGAAAAGGCAAGTAATGATTTGAGGGGTATATGTCCAGAGGTAAGAGAGTGAAAAGAAGAGAGATAAAAAAGTATGATATAGAGGGTAAATAGTCAGAGTAAGAGAGTGAAAAAAGAGAGATAACAGTAATGATATAGAGGGGTATAGTTAGAGTAGAGACGTGAAAAAGAGAGATAAAAAAGTAATCGATATAGAGGGGTATAGTCAGAGTAAGAGAGTGAAAAAAGGAGATAAAAAGCATGGATATTGAGGGGTAATAGTCAAGTAAGAGAGTGAAAAGAGAGATAAAAAGTAATGATATTGAGGGGTTATAGTCAGAGTAATGAGAGTGAAAGAAGAGAGATTAAAAAGTAAGGATATAGAGGGGTATAGTCAGAGGTAAGAGAGTGAGAAGAGAGATAAAAAGTCATGATTAGAGGGGTATAGTCAGAGTAAGAGAGTGAAAGAAGAGAGATAAAAAGTAAGGAATTAGGGGTAAAGTCAGAGTAAGAAGAGTGAAAGAAGAGAATAAAAGTAATTGATATAGAGGGGTATAGTCCAGGAGTAAGAGAGTGAAAGAGAAGAGATAAAAAGTAAGGATATAGAGGTGTATAGTCAGAGTAAGAGAGTGAAAAAAGAGAGATAAAAGTAATGATTAGAGGGGTATAGTCAGAGTAAGAGAGTGAAAGAAGAAGAGAAAAAGTAATGATATAGAGGGGTAATAGTCAGAAGTAAGAGAGTGAAAGAAAGAGATAAAAAGTAAGGATATAGAGGGGTATAGTCAGAGTAAGAGAGTGAAAGAAGAGAGATAAAAAGTAATGATATAGAGGGTAATAAGTCCGAGTAAGAGAGTGAAAGAAGAGAGATAAAAATAAGGATATAAGGGGTTAGTCCAGAAGTAAGAGAGTGGAAAGAAGAGGATAAAAAGTAATGATATAGAGGGGTAGTAGTCCAAAGTAAGAGAGTGAACAAAAGAGAGATAAAAAAGTAATGATATAGAGGGGTATAGTCAGAGTAAGAGAGTGAAAAAGAAGAGATAAAAAGTAATGATATTCGAGAAGTATCGTCAGAGTGAGAGAGTGAAAAAAAGAAAGATAAAAAGTAATGATATAGAGGGGTATAGTTCAAGAGTAAGAGAGTGAAAAAAGAGAGAATAAAAAGTAATGATATAGAGGGGTTAGTCAGAGTAAGAGAGTGAAAGAAGAGAGATAAAAGTAACGATAAGAGGGGTATACGTAGAGTAGGAGTGAAAAAAGAGAGATAAAAATAAGGATATAGAGGGGTAAAGTCAGAGTAAGAAGAGTGAAGAAGAGAGATAAAAAGTAATGATATAGAGGGGTATAGTAGAGTAAGAGAGTGAAAGAAGAGAGATAAAAGTATGATATAGGGGGTATAGTCAGAGTAAGAGGAGTGAAAGAAGAGGAGATAAAAGTAAGGATATAGAGGGGTAATAGTAGAGTAAGAGATGAAAGAAGAGAGATAAAAAGTAATGATATGAGGGGTATTAGTTCAGAGTAAGAGAGTGAAAGAAGAGAGATAAAAGTAAGGATATAGAGGGGTAATAGTCAGAGTAAGAGAGTGGAAAGAAGAGGAAAAAAGTAATGATATAGAGGGGTAATAGTCAGAAAGTAAGAGAGTGAAAAAGAGAGTAAAAAGTAATGATATAGAGGGGTATAGTCAGAGTAAGAGAGTGAAAAAAGAGTAATGATATAGAGGGGTATAGTCAGAGTAAGAAGGAAAAAGGAGAGATAAAAAGTATGATATAGAGGGGTATAGTAGAAGTAAGAGAGTGAAAAAGAGAATGATATAGAGGGGTATAGTCAGAGTAAGAGAGTGGAAAAAAGAGAGATAAAAAGGTAATGTTTATGGGGTATAGTCAGAGTAAGAGAGTGAAAAAATGTGTAATGATATTGGGGGTATAGTCAGAGTAAGAGAGTGAAAAAAGAGAGATAAAAGTAATGATATCAAGGGGTATAGTCCAGAGTAAGAAGTGAAAAAAAGAGAGATAAAAAGTAATGATAATAGAAGGGTATAGTCAGAGTAAGAGTAGTGAAAGAGGATAAAAAGTATGATATTGAGGATATAGGTCAGAGTAAGAGAGTGAAAAAAAGAGAGATAAAAAGTAATGATATTGAGGGGGTTATAGTCAGAGTAAGAGAGTGAAAAAAGAGAGATAAAAAGTAATCATATAGAGGGGGTATGGTCAGAGTAAGAGAGTGAAAAAAGAGAGATAAAAAGTAATGAATATTGAGGGTATAGTCAGAGTAAGAGAGTGAAAAAAGAGAGATAAAAAAGTAATCATATAGAGGGGTAATTAGAGTAAGAGAGTGAAATAAAAGATAAAAGTAATGATATTGAGGGGTATAGTCAGAGTAAGAGAGTGAAAAAAGAGAGATAAAAAGTAAATGATATATGAGGGGTAATGTCAGAGTTAGGAGAGTGAAAAAGAGAGATTAAAAAGTAATTATAGTAGGGTATATCGAGTAAGAGAGAGAAAAAAGAGATAAAAAGTAATGATATAGAGGGTATAGTCAGAGTAAGAGAGTGAAAAAGAGACGATAAAAAATTCTTTCCTTTTGCAGTGTCAATTCCTTAGAGCCAAAATTGTCAAATAGAAGACGTTTATGATTTAACTTGATTCTGTTTGCCTTCATTCTTATCCACGATACTCCCGGAACTTTTGTTGTGCGTTTAGCTATTCTTGCTCGATAAACAACATTCCAGAAGCCATCTTTTAGCTCTAGGCTTTACAAAAGAGACTGACAGTAAGTCTCCTTGGAATGGACAAACATGTAGATTTCTAATTATATTGTTACATTAAACACAGCACAACAATAACAAAAGGTTGTAATTATATCTATCTATACATATATAAAGGGAGGCGTGTAGTCTAATGGTTAGAGTCGTAGGAAATGGACTGTCAACCAATTCAATTCTGGAACGAAGCTGTTTGCATTTCACACAGCCTAATACCCTTGGGAAAGGTATGAATCCTACTCTCCCTCCAGTTATGGGTAAATAGCAGGGCTGACTGGACTCTTAAACCATGGTTAGGTAACCAAGTCTAGGAGAAGGAAAACTCTGAATTCAAACCTGTTAAACTCTGCTTAAGAAATTGACCTGTGTCGCATCCTGCTCGTGCGGAGGGGTTGGTAAAAATATATATAAATATATAAAGGGCAGTTATGTGGTATGTATGTATGGGTGTATGTCCAGAGGAGACAACAAAAGTAAACAATTACAACAAAGTAAATATATATACACATTAAAGTCAATGTTCTTGCTTTTTTGCGCAAAAATTAAGAAGATTTGATTTAAATTCAAAGATATTTAAAAATTAAATATATTTATATAGAAATAGCATTGAAAGTCACTTAAAAAATTCCCAGCATTTTGTAAATCTCAAAAGTAAACAAATCAATACACCAGGTGCCCCCTCTTACCCAGATGATGCTGGGTAGCCGCTTCTAGTTACTTAATAAAGATGAGGGCAACAGTCCAAAATATTATAATTATTCATATCAAGCCTCATCTCATAAATACAAATGAGGTTGAAAAATAGAGGGAAAATATATAAAGGTCAGTTGGTGTGTATGTATGTCCAGATGAAACTACAAAAATAAAACAATTAACAACCAAATAAATATATATACACATTAATATCACCAGTTCTTGCTTTTTGTGCAAAAATTAGAAAATTTGATTTATAATTTACAAAGATATCAAAAAATTAAAATATACATGATAACAATGGATCTGCGAGAATAACTTGCTAACTATTTACACTATGTTTTTTTGTTCTTTTGTTCCCCGACTACCCAGGTGATGCTGGTAGCTGCTTCTAGTTGACTTATAAAGAAGCCAGTATAGATTTGATGGACATTTAAAATTAATATATACAAGGGAGAGTCAAAAATTATCTGCACTTTCACCATAAATGTAAAAAGTTTGGCAAGAGTGACCTGTCGGTATCAGCCAGACAGCAAGGGAGCCTATCCCCTTTTTTGCTAGTGCTAGAATTGGGAGATTGTTTTTGGCTGAGGTGGCGTGGTCACAACCTACCTTCAGCTTCTACGTTACTGCACAGATCAGAATACCCAATCTGTGTGACTAATGTGCTGAGTTGGCAGGTATTGGTATCGAACCAGGAACCTTGCAATTCCTAGGCAACTGCTTCTACAACTGAGCTAAACACACTGTATTCTGCACGTGTGTGCTTATAGCTGGCACTGCTATGGTCACGTGATTGAAGTTTGAGATTGATCGGCCATTTTTACTTGCTGTTTTTAGTGTAAACATGACCAGTCTACAAGCAGTATGTACCAAGGAAGTAACCGATTTTCTCTGGTCAGTTGTGTCAGTGAAAGGCCACCAACTAATGCTGGTGTGAAAAACTCACAAGGAGTGATATAATAATAATGATATAACTTTATTTAACAGGAAAAGCAAGGAGAATTTTTTAACCTGTCTGTCAATCATTGGTGGCATACCAGTGATGATACTTTATTAAGAGATAATAATAATAATAATAATAATAATAATAATAAACATAGAGGAATGCGTAGAAACAAACAATCCAAACAACTTGAAGATTACACAAGAAGAGCAAAGACAAACTACTTATACACGGCAACAATAGTAGAGGTGACCGATGGACAATCAGAAAAACAAACAAAGACTAGAAAACAAAAATGGGAAGAAAAACAATTATATGGATGCTTCAAACGACAAATATAGAAGAGGTTTGCACATAAAAAGACTTGGACATGGTTAAGAAAGTGAACCTCAAAAGAGAAACAGAAATCACTTATATGCTGCACAAATAATGCCATAGGACAAACTACATTCAAAGCGAAAATTGATAAGACCAACAGAATAAGTAAATGTAGACTTTGCGGTAAAGAGATGAGACTGTAAACCATATACTCTGCAAATGTAGCAAACTAGCACAAACGAGAATACAAAACTAGACACGACTGGGTTGGGAAGGTGATCCACTAGGAATTATGCAAAAAATTAAATTTTGACCACACAACAAATGGTATATGCATAAACCAGAATTTGTTTCTTGAGAACGAAACGCACAAAATTCTCTGGGACTTTGAATAAAAACAGATCACCTTATCCCAGCAAGAAGGCCAGACCTAGTGTTGATAAACAAAAAAGAAAGAACTTGTCAACTGGTGGATCTTGCAGTTCCAGCAGACCACACAAGGGGAAGCTAAAGGAAATGAAAAAATGAACAAATATCTGGACCTTGCCAGAGAACTGAAAAAGTTATGGAATATGAAAGTGAAAAGTGATACCAATTTGTAGTTGGTGGCACTTGGAACAGTCCCAAAAGGATTAGAAAAGGGCTTGGAAAGTTTGGATATCAGAGGAAGGATTGAAACCATTCAGAACACTGCACTGCTTGCAATCTTGCCAGAATACTCAGAAGAGTCCTGGAGACCTGAGGAGACTTGCTGTCACTCAACTCCAGTGAAGACCATCAGCTAACACTGATGTAAAAACTCAAAAAGGAGTAAATAATAATAATGTTGAAAAAGCTATGGAATATGAGAGTGAAAGTGATACTAATTGTAGTTGGTGCACTAGGAACGGTCCCAATAAATTTTTGAAAAAAGATTTTGAGGATCTGGAAATCAGAGGAAGAATTGAGACATCCAGACTACTGCACTGCTGCAATCAGCTAGAATACTCAGAAGAGTCCTGGAGACCTGAGAAGATTTGCTGTCACTCAGACTCCCATGAAAGACCACGCAATTGAAACTGGTGTAAAAAAAAAACAAGTCATTTACACAAAAGATCAGCATAGAATACTTATGACAGTCCTGGAGACCTGTGGAGACTTGCTGTCACTCAGACTCCAGTGAAAATAAGTCATTTAAACAAAAGATCAGCTAGAATACTTAGGAGCATCCTAGAGACTGTGGAGACTTGCTTGTCACTCAGCCTCCAGTGAAAAATAAGTTATTTATAGAAAAGATCAGCTAGAATACTTAGGAGAGTCCTGAAGACCTGTGCGAGACTTTGCTGTCACTCAGACTCCAGTGAAAAATAAGTTATTATACAAAAGATCAGCTAGAATACTTAGGAGAGTCCTGAAGACCTGTGGAGACTTGCTGTTCACTTAGTCTTCAGTTTAAGAACCACCAGTTAAACTTGTAGGAAACAATCACAAAAAAATAAAACAATAATAAGCACTAAGAAGAAGGGTCAAAAGTTGAGTTTTCTATTTCATTTGTGTAATTCATNATTTTTTGTTTTTGTTTTTTACTGGTATTATTAATTACTGGTGTTCCTTCTACGTTCTAATAAGCTGAAATTGCATTTGTATATGCACAGAATAGCATTATAGTGTAGCTAATTTCTTCTAAAAATTTATTTTAATAAATATTTGATGGCTATTAAAGATTTATGGATATTTGTTTTATTTGAATTAAATTGACAAAATCCCGCTCGATAAATCTTAAATCGTATCTCGTATCATCCATCAACTAACGGTTTCATCTTTCTATCTTTGTCTCTTGTCTTCATAAAAGCTTTCTCTTCTACGAGAATGCCTCAAGCTCTAAACTCAGTTCATTGTCGTCGTCGTCGTTACAGGCAACACTCAATATTGACTGATTCCACCATTCGTCATTTGAACTGAACAAATCAAAAGCAGAAGGTGAGATGAACTGATGAAAAAAAGACAGGCCTAAAAATACGCCATAACATTAGGAAAAATAGAACAAAAAAAAAAAAGAATCAAAGAAAAAAAAAAGAAAAAGAAAGAAAAAAAAAGAAAAAAGGAAGAAAGAAAAACAAAACTCGTCAAGAAATCACATGAACAACTGAAAATTCTTTCTCATGACAAAATACTGAAGAAACATTTATTACAAACATTTGTACAAATTTTAAACAAGGAAAAAATCAAAATGGAATCCATAGAAGGGAAAAATCTTTAAGCCAAAAGAAATTATTGAAGCTAAAACAAAATATTAAATTAATTAATTATTCAATTTTTAATTATTAATTAAATTAATAATAGTAATATTCTGAATAATTCTTTTTAAATATAATTCCCTCTGACCCATAATAATTATCAGATTTGTAAATTTCATTGTTTAATGGCATATCAACCTTTATAGGTTATTTAATGCCAAAGTCATCCTTGTAGAAGAATAGTACTAAATATAGAAATCATTACAGGACAAATGTAGGCATGGACTACTGCCGCTGTCCCATAATAGTTGTTACATTTGTATATAAATTTCATACATTAAATGTATCACATATTATGGGACAGAAGTTATAAAACATACAACCTCTGTCCCATAATAGTTGTTACATTTGTATATAAATTTCATACATTAAATGTATCAACTATTATGGGACAGAAGTTATAAAACATACAACCTCTGTCCCATAATTGTTGATACATTTACATATAAATTTCATACATTAAATGTATCAACTATTATGGGACAGAAGTAGTAAAACAACCTCTGTCCCATAATAATTGTTACATTTGTATATAAATTTCATACATTAAATGTACCAACTATTATGGGACAGAAGTTATAAAACATACACCTCTGTCCATATAAATTTTACATTTGTATATAAATTTCATACATTAAATGTACCAACTATTATGGGACAGAAGTTATAAAAACATACAACCTCTGTCCCATAATAATTGTTACATTTGTATATAAATTTCATACATTAAATGTATCACATATTATGGACAGAAGTAGTAAAACATACCACCTCTGTCCCATATAGTTGTTACATTTGTATATAAATTTTATACATTAATGTATCAACTATTATGGGACAGAAGTTATAAAACATACAACCTCTGTCCCATAATAATTGTTACATTTGTAATATACATTTCATACATTAAATGTATCACATATTATGGGACAGAAGTTATAAAACATACAACCTCTGTCCATAATAATTGTTACATTTGTATATAAATTTCATACATTAAATGTACCAACTATTATGGGACACATGTAGGTATGAACCTCTATCCCATAATAGGTATTAGATTTTCATATAAATTTCATACACTAAATGTAGCAATCATTATGGGACAGATATAGGCATGAACTCTGTCCCACCACCTATATTGTTGATCGTTCATTGAAGGTAGTCAAAGAATATGATAGACAATTCCTTTTACTCCTTATTTTTTGTATCAATGCTTTAGATGCCTTGACCTGAAATAGAATCAAGCTCATCTCTCTTCAAATGCTTTTTACCAAAAGTCATTAATTCTCAAGAAATGCGAGAGAAAATCTTTGACAGAAAATTATTGACAAGCATTTTTAGTCAGTTTTTTTTTTTTCCCTAATTTTTTATTTTTCTTCTTTCTTTTTTTTTTCCCCTTATATTTCTTCCTATCTTATTTATTTCTTTTCTTTTTCTTTTTTTTTTTTTTTTTTTTTTTTTTTTTTTTTTTTTTTTTTTGTCAGTGCCTTAAGATATCAGCAGTGCTGAGAAGATTCAAAGGAAAGACAGAAGAGAAAGAAGCAGAAAAAAAAAAGAAGAACAACAAAAATAAAAATTAAGAAATATAAAAAATAAAAAAAATAAAAACTAAAAACAAAGGCAAAACGTCATTGCACATCAATAGAAATGGAGAAAATAGAATTGTCTGAAATTTCTCTTCAATTTCTTCAGGCTGCAAATGACAGTGGAATGCTTTACCATCTTTGAAATAAGAGATACTGACACAGAAACTCTATAGCATAAATTCTGAGCTAACATCACCATCACAACCACCACCATTATAATCAATGTGTATGATCAGTATTATTATTAGAAGTAGTAGTTGTAGTATCTTCTTGTTTTGCAACTTAATACAATTCTCTACAAAGATTTTCACCTGAGTAATGAAGGGTTTCTTTTAGAAAGTTATTGTGCTTATAAGATAGAGACGGTTTTTTTTTGTTTTTTTGTAAGTACATAAGTAGTGATGAGAGTGAGTCCACATGGTATTGGTTGGCTTGTTGGTTGGTTTGGTTTTTTATGGCATGTCAACCCTTATTGGGTTATTTTATGCCAAAGACATTTTTGTTTTATTCATTCTTATTGAGTATTGAATTTTTTTTTTCAAACACATTTTTTGATCAATTCAACCATAGATGGGATCCTACCAGGTACCACTCCGGGTTAGGGTGGACCTGGAAGTAATGCCAATAAAGGGATATTCCACATTCCCCATTCAGTGACATTGTGTAAGGGTTAGTGAACTAGGATAGCAGACCATTGGCTTTTATGATTACTGGTTTGTTTTTACAGCATGTCAACACTTGTTGGGTTATTTTATGCCAAAGACATTTTGTTTTATTCATTCTTGTGGGGTGTTAAATTTTTTTTTTCAAAATTTTGATTTATTTAACACATAGATGGGACTATTCCAGGTTAGGGTGCATCTGAGAGTGATGGTGATGAAGGGGTACTCCACATTCCACATTCAGTAAGGATTAGTGAACTAGGCTAGCAGACCATTACTAGTGGCTTTTATTATTACTGGTTGGTTGGATTTTATGGCATGTCAACACTTATTGGATTATTTTATGCCGAAGACATTTTTGTTTTATTCATTCTTGTTGAGTACTCAATTTTTTTAACACATTTCTTTTAAACTCATATTTTTCTATTTAACCCATAGATGGAACCTTAACAGGTACTTCCACTCCAGATCAGAGTGGACCAGGAAGTAATGGTGATGAAGGGGTACTCCATATTCCTCCAGAATTGGAACTTCCGCTTCCAGTCAAAGCCTGGAACTTCCATTTTTATTTTTAAATCTAGTTCCGGGGTCATTCATCGATCAATTGCTGGCATCCTGTTGAGTGTTTACCCTTCTAAATTTTAACCTTTGTTCTTATTTCTTTTTCTTCTCTTTCTCCAGAAATCTGAATACTGTCTTCTTTTCAATCCTCAAATTCCCCATAGACCATAATAATTACACTACATGGGAAATATTGGTATATCTTCCAATGAAGGTGTTGGGAGATAAATGGAGTAGTCTCCCTTGTCACAGGGTTTGAGGAACTCTTCCATATACGAGTCTGTTTTGGTCACGTGACAAGGTGAACCCAAGAATCTACCTCTTTTACAAACACCTCTACAGGTTCCAAGGTTCCAGGTTTTTATACTGGCCTTCACAAATTCAACGCATAAGTAGGACAGCTCTAATTTATGTGGTAAAGTGGTGAGCTGCTGGTAAGTGTGGCATTGCTTCTCAGATGTAAAAACAGTTTACCAGGTCTAGCACCAGTGAAAAGGGGATAGACTTCCTTGCTGTCCAGCTGATACCAATGATAAGCCACTCCACCAACTTTTTATAACACTCTGGATAGTTCCTATTGAGTCAAGGCCCTTACATGGGCTAGACCGGCATCTTAAAGCCTCTTTAATGGGGCTGAAGAGATGATAGTGATTATTTCAGTGACAAGGAAGTGAAATCTGTAGTGAAGAAGTGGCTCAAAGAACAGTCAACAGAATTTTACGGAACAGGGATATATGCTCTCATTCGAAAGGGGAAGATTACTATTGAGAGAAATGGTGACTATGTGGAGAAGTAGGGATGTGATCCACAGAGGACCAGCTTCATTTTGATGTATGATACATGTTCCTGTGTTGGTAATTATACCTGTCCTAAACAAAATGACATTACTTTTGACTCACTTAAGTGGAAGAAGTAGGGATGTGATCCACAGAGGACCAGCTTCATTTGATGTATGATATATGTTCCTGTATTGGTAATTGTACCTGTCCCAAACAAAATGGCATTGCTTTTGACTGGCCTTTGTATTTTGCATAAGCATCATTTTGTTTTCTTTTAACTTAGTGCCATAAAATCCAACCAACCAACCCACAATCCCCCAGTGCAAGTTATTGAGGTTTTGTTTATTTCTTTTCCTTTTAACTGATAAGACAATAGGAAACACGAATTTCTTACTTGAAGAAATAGAATTTGAAAAACAAGTGTAATCTGATTAGAGTGAAAGTTTACAGAGAATCAGGACAAACATGTCTGGGTAATCGTGTCAGTATTGATCTGTGAAGCAGATTGTTCAGGAGGTACATGCAGGAAAAAAAGGGATGCTCATAGTGTAATGGTTATAACTTCATTGGAAATGGACACAGAAACCTGAGTTCAAATCCTGGGTGAGACTCTTTGCAAAGAAGAAAGAAAAGAAAGAAAGAAATGAGAAAGAAATTTATTTTCACACATTATGGAGATGCATGATGTAATGGTTAGAGTCGTGGGAATCTGTTACAATTTTATGGGCCATCCTCTGGGCTTCAAGCAAGAGAGCTTGTCCAGCGGAAATCCTTGGTACAGAATCCTTTCTACTCCTTAGTATTGTAAGTTCCGTCATCAATGATTGCAAATGGACGGTTCTCAGTATCAGTGTTTAAGTAGTCAATCACCCACGTATTATGGCTGTTGATTGGCAGGTGAATTAACCACGTGACCTCGCCCAGTCTATAAATTCAGGTGGTGTATTGCCGGACACCTTATATATCAAATATTCCAACAGACTCGTCAATCCAAGTTCAATTCCTGGATGAAGCTTTGGCATTTTACATAGCACTAATACTCTTAGAAAAGGTATGAATCCAATCCTCCTTCCAGCTATGGGTAAATAGCAGGACAGACTGAGTTCTTTAACCATGGCTAGGTAACCAGTCTAGGAGAAAGAAAACTATGAATTCAAACCTGAAAAACTCCACTTAAGAAATTGACCTCGTGTCGCATCTTTCTCATGCAGAGAGGTTGGTAAAAAATATATTTATTTTCACATTTTTACAAAAAACAAAACAAATGGTTTACTGTGGAGGATGATCACTGATTAGGAGTGAGCCTATTCTAGTAGTGATCACCTCTGCTATTTCATAGGTTTTCAGGTTTAAATAGGTTTAAAATATTTTAACAGATATAAGTAATTCTTTAAAAAAGAACAAAGGTTATTAATTTTAAATATACAGTAGAGACTGAGTCTCTTTTTTGAGAAGTAATCAAATACAAACAAAAGAGACCCAGTCTCTATCGTATATTTAAAATTAATAATCTTTGTTCTTCTTTAAAGAATTACTTATATCTGTTAATTTAAAATTTGCTTTTCACATAGTGCTATTACTATAAAGATATGAATCCGACTATTCTCCCTCCAGCTATGGGTATATTGTGGGACAGTCTGGGCTCTTTAACCTTGAGGCAACCAGTCTAGGAGAAGGAAAACACTAAATTTAAAACTCTACTTAAACATTTTTCACACTCAAAAATTACTAATTAGGTTCATAGACAATTCTTACATAGCATTATTACTTGACATGAAAATGGATATATCTACCAGAGTTCAAATCCTGAACAAGGCTGTTGGCATTCACATGGCGCTTATACCCTTGAGAAAGGTTTCTGTATCCATTTCCTATGATGTTAACCATTACACTATGAGCATTCTCCACTATAATCTCCATTATAATAAGATATATATATGGAGAGGTTGGGTAAATACATACTATTTACCCATAGCTGGAGGGAGAATAGTTGGATTTAACTGGATATGAAGTGGTGAAGTTCCAATTCTGAAGCTCTGGGGAATGTGCAGTACCCCTTCATTGCTATTATTTCCAGGTCTATATTGTACATGTTAGGGTCCTATCTATGGGTTAAATAGATAAAAAATGAGTTTTTTTTAATTCTAGCACATATATGATAAAAAGGGTGGAGGTGTTTGTGGTCTAATGGTTACTGTCATAGGAAATGGACAATTCAAATCCTGGACGAGGCTGTTTGCATTTCACATAGAACTAATACACTTTGGAAAAGTATACATCCAACTATTCTCCCACTAGCTATGGGTAAATAGTAAGGTAGACTCAGTAACCTAACCCTTTATTCGATACCCCAGTGGTTAGGTTCAAAGTTCTGTGATGGCTCCCGATTACGAAAAGAAGGTTCCCGATTCCGAATAGAAGGTTCCCGATTCCGAAAAGAAGGTTCCCGACTCCGAGAAGGTTCCCGACAAGAAATACCTGAAGAAGGCTGAAGGGCGTATCGGCCGAAACGTTGTACAGATAACAATGAAGATGAGGACAATAGTCCGAATAACGCAGATAATACTAGAAATTAATTTATAATCCATAATGAAAAATGATGAAAGCTATAAGAGTACTGTTTGAGGGTACAAGTAAAAATAAAGGATAATTATATATATTTGTTACATAATTCATAGGTAGCTAATGAATTCTGTACATACTGTAGTTAGATATTTTTGAATCAGAGTTTGTTAGATTCAAAATAACCGGAGTCAAATGGAAAATTACCATT
>CM042156.1:7087114-7127114 GCA_023376005.1 Doryteuthis pealeii
TGGGGTTCCTGAGGCCTTCCTCTACGCACAGAGTTCTGCCCCTGCCCCTGAAGGGTTTGCAAGTCCTATGAACTCAGGGTCAAATCTTATTTATAAAAAAATAATTTTCCTTAATCAAAAAAAAAAGAATAGATTGGAAGATACATTGTTTATTTGGTACTAATGCAGAATAGCGCGCAAGTGATAATATCATTAGATTATGTATAAAAAGCATTACATTTCATGGAAATACCCAAAACCTTTGAGACACTAGGATTAGAGTTACGGTAAGGGTTAGGGTTAGGGTTACTCTTAAGGTTAGGGTTAGGGTTAGGGTTAGAGGAGGTCAATACCAGACCTCGCCAACTCAGTGTATAAGTAGCACAGGGATCTGATCAGTAAAGTGAAGAGCTGATAGGAGGTGTGGCACTCCACCTCAGACACTAAAATAATCTCCTTGGTCTAGCGTTAGTAAAAAGGGGATAGACTCCCTCGCTGTCTGTCTAATACCGACTTTAGGCCACCCCAATGACTTTACTTACTTATTTATTACTATTTATACGTAAAAGGTGATTTTAATGATATTATCTCTTGTAGGCTAATCTCCATTTGTAGCAACAAAATTGAAAGACCCATTGTCTTTTTAAACAAAACATAACCAGTCAAAAAGGCACTTGAGGTTTTGAAGCAAGTTAAAAATGAACTGTATGATTTGCACTTGGAATTTTGTTAATGAAAAAAAAAAAAGACACATATTTATTGTTTTATGTAAACATAAAGATGTTTACATGAAAGTGTTTTAAATGTGGAACTAAAAGATAAAAATAAAATGGATGACTGTTTTACAATTGATTATGGTTTACTGAACATGGCTAAAGGCAACATCTATTTCAATTTCCAGCATGTTCTGCTATCATGAAATGAAAGTTATATATATATATATATATATATATATATATATATATATATATATATAATATTGTAAAAAAAATTTTATTGAAAAATCACAAGTTTATAAATGAATAATGTTTATTTTGCCTATGCTGCAGTGTTTTGGTTTGTTTTGATAGACCTTCATCAGTGCTTTCATTGGTTTAAGGAAAAATAAATTATTACTGAAAATAAAAAGTCTGCGAGCCTCTGTTTTTGGTGTGTAGGGCTTCTTTTTATCAAATGTGAGGAAGAAAAAATCTATTTAAAATTGTTGACAAACGCCAGCGCTTTAAAAAGCGTTTTTTACAATATTACATATGTCAGATTCACTTCCATTTTTTCTTCATATATATATATGCATAATACACACACACACACACACACACATATATATATATATATATATATATGCATAATACACACACACACACACACACACACACACATATATATATATATATATATGCATAATACACACACACACATATATATATATATGCTCATTCTGTTGAATGCTTATTTGATAATGTCTTATTCTTTCAAATTCTTTTGTGTGTGTGTGTTTCTGTGTATGTTTGTTTAATATATATATATATATTAAATAATATTAGCACTATGTGAACTGTAGCTCCGTCCAGAATTTGAACTCGGATCGATGAGTCCATTTCCTATGACTCTTAGATTCACCACACACCTCTAAAACACAACTTATTGTTGTTAATCCACAGAAAGCTTTTTTTTTTTTTAAATCCTTTAATTTGACTAATCAGTCTATATTGTTTTAATCCTCTTACTGAAAAAAAAATTGAAAATTAATGGCTCGATTAAACTTGTCAAATTGGTAAAATTAAATAAATTTACAACCCATTATTACAACAATAGGCATTCACTGACTTAATTTTTTTTTTACAGTAACTTGAATAGTATGAATAAAACTGCTTTGTATTTTATATATTTGCATCAATATTTTATGGAGTTACCTCCCTTGTATTGTCACTAACTAAGCGATGTCTGATTGCCTATTTAAAACGATCTTTTAAACGATTCTTTTTTTATTTTCTCAGTTTTTTTTTGTTTTTTTTTGTTTTTTGTTTTTCAAATCTACAGAAAATTATAAGTGAAGAAATTCATATCTATATTTTCCATTCAGGCAATTTCTAAGCTGATGTATTAAAAAAAAAATAGTTAAATAATCACTAATTAGGTTTGAGCCTATTCTAGTAGTGACCACCCAAGTGAAGTTTAACAGGTTTGAATTCAGAGTTTTCCTTCTCCTAGACTGGTTGCTTAACAAAGATTAAAGAACCCAGTCTGCCCTACTATTTTCCTATAACTGGAGGGAGACTAGTTGGATTCATACCTTTCCCAAGGGTATTAGCGCTATGGGAATTGTAGCTTCATCCAGGATTTGAACTCGGGTCGACGAGTCCATATCCTACCACTCTAACCATTACACCACACGCCTCCAACTGTATAAAGACATTTTAATGGGTATCATCATAGAAAATGGAGTTCAAATCCTGGATGAAACAACAGTTCAGAAAAGTATGCATTCAACTATTCTCCCTAAAGCTATCGATAAATAGTAGGGCAGACTGGACTCTTTAACCTTGGTTAGGTAACCAATATAGGAGAAGGAAAACTCTTAATTCAAAACTCTCAATACCCTTGGGAATGGTATGCATTCAACTATTCTCCCTCCCACTATGTGTAATAGTAGGGCAGACTAGGCTCCTTAACCTTGGTTAGGCAACCAGTCTAAGAGAAGGAAAATTCTAAATATAAACCTGTTAATCTCCTTGGTAAAGGTATGCATCCAACTATTCTCCCTCCAGCTATGGGTAAGATAGACTGGGCTCTTTAACCTTGATTAGGCATCCAATGTAGAAGAAGGAAAACTCTGAATCCAAACCTGTTAAATTACACTTAAGAAATTAATACTTGTCACATCCTACTCATGTGGAGGCAGGGAATATAATATATATATATATATATATATATATATATATATATTTATATATAATTCGTAGGTGGGATACCAGGTAATTTGGTATTACGATGATTCTAAGCCGGTCCTTTCTTCCAATGGTAAAATGTTAGAGGGTTCAGGTCTGATTTGAGAGCTCAATGTTTATTTTTTATAAACAGAGCAATATAATTAGTAAACACAAAAGTTAAAAAATTGGGTATCATGAGCTTAAGGTACCATTTCCATCCATAGATATCTGAATATTACCCATGGCTTCGTTGGACTGCATTCTTTATTGAAAATGGACCATTTACAATAAAGAACGTGGTCCAACAAAGCTCATGGGTATATTCAGATATCTATGGATGGAAATGGTACCTTAATCACATAATACCTGATTTTTAAGCTTTTGTCTTTACTAAATATATATATATATATATATATATATATATTCCATAAGGAAAAAATGAAAACATAAAAATGAAAAATAGCTGTACATGTGCTTGAGGTCACCCCTCCGCAAGCAATCTATGATACGGTCCAGTTTCAGTTTCTTTGTTTTATGGCATATTAACCATTGCAGGTTATTTAATGCCAAAACCAGAACAGTAGTGGTCCTATTTAACCCTCAGCTGGGGAGATGAGAGGGTTCATACTTTTCCCAAGAGTATTGGTCTGAAAGTGAACATAATAGCACAACTGGAGTTCAAACTCGCCTACTACCATGTTGAAGTCATGCACATTAGCCAATATGCCACAGGGACTCCCCTCTATGATACAGAGCCAACACTCTATATGATCTTTTTTGCTGGGCACCATCACCCACCATCATTTACTAGAGAGGACACAGAATCCCCAATATGCACTACATACCAAGAGAGATTTACAGTGAAGCATATACTGCTAGAGTGTGTAGACTTTTCACATAGGTCACACCTACATCACCCATCATCATTTACTAGAAGGCACAGAATCCTCAATATGCACTACATGCCAAGAGAGATTTACAGTGAAACATATACTGCTAGAGTGTGCAGACTTTGATCTAGTGCAAACAAAATACTACCAAGCAAGTAATCTGAAAAAAACTTTTCATGAAAATAAGACCATCCAGGATTTTACATTTCCTAAAAGAAGTGGGATTGTACTCAAAAATATGAGTAATTGAACAATAGTTAAAATCTATACATTTGTTTTCTACCAAACTATTGCCACGAATCCAAAACTTAGTCGGCATTAAGTGACCCTCCAAAGTTGATATGCCGTAAAACAAACCAAACTAAAAGGTAGGCAATTAAATTTGGATAAAGAAGACAACAACAATTGAAGATAAAAACATATGTTCAGAAAGGTACAAATTGCAAACTTAATGGCATTTGCTACGAGACTTATCTGCTGAGGGTTTGGGAGCAACTGGATTTAGATGTCTTGCTGCTATGTGGCTCAACACTACAAGTGACTTAGTCATGGTATTCAATTTGGTCACCAATGTATGATATTGGTTGACTCGACCTCTGGTGCCAAGAGCAGATAATTAATCCCTAATGTTTCCAATATCTACAAAATGTCAATTTTCATAAAGTAGTATTGATAAAAAAGAAATATATGAAACCCACCAGTTCCAGATTTATAAGAGAGCAAAGGAGGCTATTACCCCAGGCGCCCTACCTGAGGGGCATGATGACTTCCTTTTATAAAATCTGTAATATTTACTGCAAGCTGGAAAGAATTATCATTTTGTCATGCAAACTGAAATTTTTTGGGTGGTTGGTTTTGAAGGCTATCACAATGCAAGTGTAAAGAAAAATGAGGTAAATATTATGTTGTTTGTTTACCTTTGATTTATTCTTAATATTTCGAGATAAAGATCTCTTCATCAGAAGATTTCAGAAAGTCTAGAGCTGTTAACTTGCTGCTAGGAGCTGTCCATTCTGTTGTATGACTGGTGATGTCTTCCTTCAAATTCTCTGCATGTGTGTAAGTGCAAGTCTGTGTGTGTGTGGTGTTTATGTGTGTTTATGTGTGTGTGTCTATCCAACAATGTCTTAGTATCATTCCAGGTTTGGCCTACCCTTTTTTTTCTTTCTTTTTTTTAATACACAATCAAATAACGTATTCATCATTCATAAAAATTGTTTCAAACAGTTTTCAAACAAAATTGCACCACATGGTTTTAATAGGGACACTAATGTTCTGTGTCGTTTTAGATTATGTCTCATATTTGAGTATCAACAGAAGCCACCACACACTAAAAGCTGAAACTCACTAGCTTCTGTTTATTAATAATTTCTTTTTTACACAAACAATGGCCCCAACAATGGTTTATTAAACAAACCAAAATGCTGTAGCATTGGCTAATAAACAATGCTGTAGCATTGGCAACCCTTGTTTTTTCATTTTTATAAAATTATAAACTGAAAAATGTAGTAAAGGTTATTCTTACAGTCAATATAAGTGAGAAAAATCAAATCAAACATTTTCTTTGGAACCTAACATATATATTATGCAGTGTCCCTGTATGTACTTGTCTTTTAATTTGATAAAGGAAGCCCTTCAAATACCAAATGAACTGATAAAAATAACGGTATTTTTGTGATGGCATTTCACCTTTAAAAATACAAATAGAATTATATATATAAAATTAGATAGTAATAGGAATGGTTATAAAAGAAAATGGCACACTAATGTTTGTGTGTGTGTATATGTGTGTGTGTGTGCATGTGTGTGTGTGTGTGCACAATTTTGCCAGCAATTCCTCTTTCAACATATTTTCCCAGTGAAGAATAATCAAACTAAGTTCCAATTACCATTGAATTGGTAAGACATGGCAACAGGCGGTTGTAACTCATACAAACCCATCTTGTAGCAATTCTACTGCAGAATGACAGGGTATTTATAAAACTCCACAATATCATTGAAACCAAGCAGCCAATCAGAACTCAAGGAAGGGAATCACCCAAATGCATGAATGGATCATTCTTGATTTCTATAAATACCAACTGTCTTGGACACTGTTTCAGTTGTGTTTAGCTAGTTGCTGTTATTCAAACCAACAGTAGACTAACTGACTTCAATACCCAGCTGTGGGTTAAATAGTACCACTACTGTTCTTTAACAAGGATGACTTTGGTGTTACTATTCATGAGAGGTCATGAATTGTAAACAGACTTGTAGCTAGGGAATATTTGAATTAAGGGCCATTAAATTTAGAATCAAGAAGTCCCCATGGAAAAATTACCGGTGACTGTTAATAAACCTTGACCCCTTGAAGGCGCACGATTTGGGCACCATGACAGACACGTGAAATAGTTTTAGTCAGAGTTATTCAGATGCGAGCCAACTGTTAGAGAGTGTAGACGTAATTGTCAGCTCTGACAAGATCCATCTCTCCCCACAATGGAATGAATATGGGCTAGAAGAAAATAAAACTTGATCAAGTAAAACAAGATCTTGTTGAGTTTGTAAATTATTAAGACAATGTTACCCACCCAATGCTGAAGAGTCCAGTCTGCCCTACTATTTAACCCAGGGAGAATATATGGATTCATACCTTTCCCAAAGGTATTAGCGCTATGTGAAATGCCAACAGCTTTGTCTAGGAATTGAACTCGAATCAACGAGTCCATTTTCCATGACTCTAACCACTAATCCACATGCCTCCATTATATATATACACACACACATATATATATATATATATATTATGTGTGTGTGTGTGTTTATATGAGTTTATCTCATCTTTCATTTCCGTTTATTCAGTGTTAGTGTATCAATGGATACACTAATGCTGATTTGGGAAATTGGTGAGTAAGAACGCAACTAAATATTCCCCCTAGCACCAAATACTGGTATCACTCCGTTAACTAGTAAGGTATTCCAATATTCCAATTCTAGTAACGATGTTGGCAATTCAGATATGCCAAAGAGAAACCATTAAATCTTTTAAGTGATAACGTGAAAGTACTTGATTTGATAAGGAAAGAAAAAATAAATAAATCTTCAATCCATCACTAAACCCTGAAGGCAGGTGTAACCACTTAAATAATTGATGCACTTTCACTATGTTTTAAGTTGTCTCCCCTTGGATGCAAACTCTTTTTGATTAAGGAAGTAAAAAAGTAGAAAAGATAAGAAAAGAAACATTCTGTTTCAGTTTTTGTGACAGCTGTTAGGATTCTTGTGGTCATTTTTAGGCTGTAGGTGAGAGCACTTTACAGTGGAGATTTACATATACACAACAGATACATAAACATATGAGGAAATAGGCTTATGACTCACGTCGTAGAGAATGTCACTTACTGGTAGCTGGTTAGGGAGCAAAGCCTCCTAAGGCTCAGAGGCAGCAGGCACCTAGACCATGTTTACTCGTTTCCGGCCTGAGTGGAAAAGAGCTAGGAATTCAGAATTCCCGCTTGTGGCCAAATACCAACGCCACCTATCGGCTGAATGAACCACAGCAAGGGAAGATAACTCATCTGGACAATTTGGACACATCCACCTGGACTTACTGTTTTACTGACCCAACATATGTATGCAAATTAACACTAATTTTGACTTTATATGCCATTAAACCCAACCAAACCATGGTCATGTCAAGCCCTAGCACCTATATGATTTTCCCGACCCTATTGCCCTTATGCCAACCCTCAACCCCTTTTTATCATATGGGTGCTAGAAGGCGGTGGCTGAGGGTCTTCATGTCCTGGGTATGACGTTAAACTCTATCTGATGGTGAGGTTCCAGTTTTGGAGGTTTGGGGAATGTGGAGCACGCTTTCATCACCATTGCTCCCAGGTTCACTCTGACCTGGAGTGGTAGTACCTGTTAGGGTCCCATCTATGGGTTAAATAGAAAAATGTATTTATAAACAAAATTATATTATCCATTAAGAATTGATTTATTTCAAAACTTTATCGGCATTAAATGACCCACTGAGGTTGATATGCCATAAAACAAAACAAAACCAACCAAACCAACCAAACCTAAAGCAGTTAATCTTTAAAATGAATCTCTCTATAAAGCAAAAAAAAAAAAAAACGTTTATTTTCCAGTTTCTATAAACATTGATGTAATTCTTTGATGGATTTTTATCAAACTAACCGAGATAAACTTTCCGATTATTTATTTCCCCAAATCTTTCCAGCTGCACTGTGACAATATCTTGCCCATGGCTCATTGAAAAATATGCTTTTATCATATTTAAAAAAAAAAATCAATTCTCTATTGATGCAAACTCAGTTATTGATTCAGTCAATGTTGAACACTGAGTTTTTCTTTTTATGTTTGTTATTGTTGTAATCAATTCTTATATCATTTTTAAGCTCTGTAGGTTTTTTAGGGGTTAGGGGATGTAGGACCCTCATGGAAGTGGAAAAAACTGTGAATATCTCTAGACCCCCACCCTGCCAAAATTCAAACATATTCAATACCCACAACAATGTTTTATAAATATGAAATTATAATATCTACAATATCATTCTAGGGAGACCAACTTTTCAATTCCCTGTGTCAGTTTTTCTTAGCACAGATTCTGATATGATATAAAAATCTTCTACTCAAAATAACCCAATATGGGTTGACATGCCATAAAATCCAACAAACCAAACCATACCAAACCAGTAGATGGATTCATGAGTATGTGCTGGCACTAGTTATATAAGATGTGCATCTTATTCCTGTGGAAACTACACCAGATAAAGAGAGCACAATAATATGATTGTGTTATATAAAGGATTGGTATAGCCTATCATTTTTAGCAGATAGTGTAGAGTAGTTTGAAATTAACAGTAAAACAGTGGAAAAATCACTGAATGTTTGATTGATAGGTCTTGACCTCAGGTTTGTATGGAATGGGGCTATTTATTGGCTTAGAGAGTCACATGGTCAGACAAGACTGGGAAATTAGAATTAGAATTTATAGTGGCCTGCTAGGGCGACATGTATCCTTCCATCTCTGTTGCTACACCCATAATCAAGAACTTTATTTTCAATTCTCCAATACTAGAAAAAACTGCCAATATATATATATATATATATAGATGAGGAGGTATCCAAAACTTGGTAGTAAGGGATGATTCTATATGTGATTTCTAAGATATACTGTATTATTATTGTATAATCCAGTATGTATAAATACAGTGAATCTTTAAATCACTAAAAAGAGCTCAATGTATAATTAACTTTTTAGATTATATACAGAGCAATATTTATCTTTGAAAGGAAGGAAAAACTCAACACCGTTATTCCATAATAAATTTATTTCGATAAAATTGGGGCCTTTATAAATCTAAGTTGATTTAATATAGCTCCCCAAAATTTCATCTCATCAGATGGTAGATCAAGATAATTTGAATTGCATAACTGAAAAATTTTACTTCTCAAAAAAAAAAAAAAAATTTTTTACATTGGAAGACTGTCACCATGGTGACAGGAAGTCAAATGAGAAAAAAGGATACTCTTCAAGGTCTGGTTTCTTATGGGGATGGTAGTCAGACAAAATTAAACTATGAATTAAACTATTGAATGAGTCTGAAAAAGTATAGAGTAAGGATAAAACAAAACAAAAAATATATAAAATATAAAAATATATAAAGAAATATATAAAAAAAATTATATATATAAAAATATATACATAAAAAAATGTATATAAAAAATATACATAAGAATATATATAAAAACAAAAATATAAATATAAAAAATAAAATATATATTAAAAAAATATGATGTAAAAAATATTATTACTGCTATTAACCAAATAAACAAAGTAAAACCTTTAAAATAATATAGATAATATAATGTTGTATAAATATAATATTGATAAAAATGAAAAAAAAAAAAAAAATATACACATATATTACATGATAAACACATAAACACATACACATATATATACACAAATATATACATATACAGACATAAATATATATACACACATATATATACATACATAAATACACACATACATATATATATATATATGTATATTATTTAGCATGTTTCATAGTTATTCAATAAATTTAGTTTAATTTTGCTATAAGGCAAACTGTGAATCAAACTAATAATGATCTTTCAACACTTGGAGAGAGAAAGTTTTCAGCTATATATCACTATTTTAAGACTGCATATTTTCACAACCACTGAATATGCATTTTTGCCATTTTTGCACCTGCAAAAGCCAACTGCTCATTCACAGCAGCAAATTCAGCAAATTTGTCAGCAAAATGTCTACTATGTACTGCATTTTTTGTGCGTAGGCTGATTGCGGCACGTGTCATTTCGTGAGACTGCTTTTGCATGTGTTTCATGTTGATACCATTTAACCACTTCCCCATGGAGTCCCCTAGAATCCCTAGTATTTAAACAGTTCCCTGTCCAGTCTAGTCTGCAAACTAGCTGTGGTAATGCTCTCCACCTAGATGCTAAAATAATCCTTGTAGAGTGAAAAGGACAAAGGACTCCGCTGATAGATTTAGGCTCCTTTTATACTTTATTAGATTTAGAACAGGGATCTGTGTGGTAAAGTAAGGAACTGATGGTAGATGTGGTGCTAGATAATAATCTCCTTGGTCTAGCACTAGTGAAAAGGGGATAGACTCCCTCGCTGTCTGGCTGATACTGATATTAGGCCACCCCACCAAATCGTATTTTATATCAAGCATATGGTAGCAAAGGAAAAGACAAACACAGGCTGAACGTTTCAATAATTTGAATTAGGAGGAAAATAAAAAGCCCCTTCAGCTTGGGAAGAAGAAAAAAGTGACGATTTGTCCTGCCACAACTATCGTCCCTTCCCACGCATTTCCCAAGCTGAAGGGGCTCATCAAGGGGACCCATTATGAATGCGTTGAGGCCATCAAGAGAGAAGTCTGTAACGATGGAGCTGAGAGACAAACTAGAAGTAACCTTCCAGCAGGGCAGAAAAGTGTGACAGGTGACAGAGAAAGATGGGTGAGTCCATTAGATTCAAGAGGGGGGACTATTTTGAAGGAGAAAACATTTAGTTTGTTGTTTGGATTTTAAATGAATTGTTTGTGACAACAGTCTCATTACTTTTCAGACACACCTCGCATATATATATATCATCATCATCATCATCATGTCGTGCATGTAGAACGGATATCCATTACAGTCTCTCACTAACCTTCCCTATCACTCATTGCCTCTGGGAGCTCTTCTGCGCAGCATCCAGCATCCTCACATAGTTGGTCATTGTAGGTCCTTGCTGAGTGGCCCACACTAGCATGTCCATGTGTTGTCTTCCACAGGAGAACGTCGCTTATGAGCTTGTCCTTGCTTCTCCAGCAGTGCCCTGCATGCCTAGTCCGTCTTACTCGGATGGTTTGTGAGATGAGGGGCAAGTGGCCATTCAGCTGCTTCCTTGTGGGGTGCTGTTTCCACGACTTGTTCAAGACTGCATGAGACGTCTTGTATTCTGAAAAAAAAATAACGTTCTATTTATTGTTCATTTCTCTCTTGATAAATACAGCTTTAAAATCTGTACTTTTTGACACACCTTGTATTCTGAAAAAATTAACGTTACATTTATTGTTCATTCCTATCTTGGTAAATACAGCTTCAATCTCAATACTTTTATGACACATCTTGTATTCTGAAAAAAAAATAACATTCTATTTATTGTTCATTTCTATCTCAATAAATACAGCTTTAAAATCTGTACTTTTTGACACACCTTGTATTTTGAAAAAATTAATGTTACATTTATTGTTCATTCCTATCTTGGTAAATACAGCTTCAATCTCAATACGTTTTTGACACACCTTGTATTTTGAAAAAATTAATGTTACATTTATTGTTCATTCCTATCTTGGTAAATACAGCTTCAATCTCAATACTTTTATGACACACCTTGTATTTTGAAAAAATTAATGTTACATTTATTGTTCATTCCTATCTTGGTAAATACAGCTTCAATCTCAATACTTTTATGACACCTTGTATTTTGAAAAAATTAATGTTACATTTATTGTTCATTCCTATCTTGGTAAATACAGCTTCAATCTCAATACGTTTTTGACACACCTTGTATGTATAGATTTATTTTTATTTCAATTATTATACTTTCTTGGCTTTTGTAAAGAACTTCTCTTCATTTTTAGCTTTGAATCATTTTGATTTCTATGCAAAGAAACAGCTGACTAGCCTAACAAATAAAGCTTGATAATTACCACAAAGCAGACCTACAAGTGTCGTATGATTGACTTGTCAGAGGATTAAGATGTGCAATTAAAACCATTTCTAGCCGTCCTAATGGCACAGATTATGAGAATTAACCGAGGACATATTCATAGAAACATGCGGACATGTCCAGACGCTTCTTTCCATCCTTTACAAAGGCGTCCATTTTGTCGTTGACTCTTGAACTATTCTCTGAATGAGCCAAGTTTTAGTCTCAGCAAAGATGAGCCATTGATCTTAGATCATGTGATTCGAGGGACACTTTCTGCCATTCAAAATCTACAATGCTTTCTGGCTGCTGTCTCCATTTTTCTTTTGTTATTTACAAGGCAATAAGTGAATTCAGGTGGCAATTTAGTGAATTATTATTTAAGTTGTTCACGTTGCCGTTCTAATCCTTTTCTATATTTTATTATTACAATACGTGGACAATGTGCTCTTCAGTTTTCTTCAATTGTGTCAGAGGTGCTCCAAAAGTAATGCCTGTTTATTTCCATGGAAACTAAAGCAGATACAAGCAGCTCAATAACACTATTGGGTTAGTTCCTATAACTCCAACCTAAAAAAAAAAAGGGGGAACCACCCTGAATGAATGTTATCTGTTAATTAATCTACCCATTATTTTCCCATTAAACTAACCTTAAACCCAAACCCTAACCCTAACCCCTAACCCTAACCCTAACCCCTAACCCTAACCCTGTCTTCATTTTCCCTAGTAGATCAATAAATGAATAAATAATTTATTAGTCAATCAGAGTGGTTCCCCTTTTTTTAGGTTGGAGTTATAGGAAATAACCCACTATTATCTATATAGTAATGCATTTAAGTATAAAAACAGTTTATCGCTGCTTAACTTCAGTGATCTAGCAGGAACCAGTGTTTTCAGCATGATTTGACTGTAAAAATGATACTATTTCTTGTTATTTGGGTATCACATCCTGGTGTAATGGTTGGGAACATAGCCTCGCTGATCCATTAACATTGAATAGTGAATTTGATCCTTGCTGGATGCCCCATACTTGCGACCTTGTGTCATATCCTATCTGTGGGGAATGGGTTGGGTAAATATCTACTATTTATTGTTATTTACTAAACTTGGCTAAGATATAGCACACAAGCCTCAGGTTGGTTATAGTACATGCTGTTGCTTTAGTGGTCACTCATCTAACTATTAAACAAGCTCATTTCTGCTTAACTTTAGTGAACTAGCATGAACCAGTGCATTCAGCATGATTTAACCATAAAAATGATATTATTTATCGTTATTTACCAAGCTTGGCTTAGATATGGCACACAGGCCTCAGATTGCTTATTGTACATGCTGTTGCTTTAGTGGCTACCCATCTAAGTATTGAACAGGTTAATTGCTGCTTAACTTCAGTGATCTAGCATGAACCCGAGCTTTCAGCACAATTTGACAGTAAAAATAATATAATCAGATAAAGCCCACATGTTTCTCATAGTCCAGTGTTGTTCAGCAAAAGCACCCTAAAAGCTGCTAAATTCTGCCTCAGATTACTAAAATATTGCAAAACTTTTTACTCACCCTATGTTGTGGACTAGCCTAGCTTACCTTCCAAGTGAATGAACTGGTCCAAGACTATTTGTACACTGCTGTTTTAGAACATCAGTGTGATTGCCTGAGTCTGCTTCAATGCAATTTTTGTGATTACCACCCATGAGCTTCGGCTTATTGGTGGGCCCACATAAAAATGTCCTTGTCTCATGCTCTCATAAGTGGGGTGAGAGGCAAATACCTTGCCTTTGCCTGCTTCAGAGCGCTTCGGCCTTAGGAGTGGCTAGGTAATAAATTTAAAAGCGTCAATCCCAGGGGGCTATCCCCCCAGGCGATACCTGCCCCTTGATTTAAAGGGGCAGGGCTGGGTTTATTGCCCAGCACCTGAGGCGCCCCCTTTAAGGGAGAATGCCTACGTGATCAACACAATTTTTGTGATTACCACCCATGAGCTTCGGCTTATTGGTGGGCCCACATAAAAATGTCCTTGTGTCATGCCCTCATAAGTGGGGTGAGAGGCAAATACCTTGCCGGAGCCTGCTTCAGAGCGCTTCGGCCTCTGGAGTGACTAGGTAATAAAATTATCGATCCCAGGGAACTTTCCCCCCCAGGCAATACCTGCCCCCTTGATTTAAAGGGCAGCACCTGAGACCCCCTCCTTAAGGAGGAATATGAGACCACCCATGAGCTTCAGCTTGTGGGTGGTCTCATATTAATAGGGCCTTGTGCCTAACCCGTACAAGTGGGGTATGAGGTAAATAGGAGCGACTGGGTAAAATTAAGAGCATTGATCCCAGGGGCTCTCTCCCCAGGCAATACCTGCCCCCTTGATTTAAAAGAGTAGGGCTGGGTTTATTGCCCACTGCCTGAGGCGCCCCTTGAGGGAGAATGCCGAGGGTATCAATGCATTTTTTGTGCCTACCACCCATGAGCTTTGGTTTGTGGGTGGGCCCACATAAAAATGTCCTTGTGTTACGCCCTCATGAGTGGGATGAGAAGCAAATACCCTGAGGCAGCGAAGATTATGGAAACATTACACAAACCGTCTACCTCAATGTTTTAGCACTTTGTTGTGAGTTACTCTATGTCTGGAGCAAATGGTAGTTGTATGTACTGAAAATTGTATGATCAAGTATACAACACCCTTGTAAATCTTCCACCCCTCTCTCTCCCACTTTCTATATTTAAGTCTCCCCTCCTTTTCTGTATCTCTTGATGCTCTTACTTTCTTTCTTTCTTTTTCAATTTCAACTTATTCTCTTTTAATCTTTTTTCCCATTTTCTTTCCTTCTTTCTTCTTTCTTTCTTTCTTTCTTTCCTTTTCTTTCTTTCTTTCTTCCTTTCCTTTCTCTTTCTTTCTTTCTTTCTTTCTTTCTTTCTTTCTTTCCTTTCTTTCTTTCTTTCTTTCTTTCCTTCTTCTTACTTTCTTTCTTTCTTTTTCAATTTCAACTTATTCTCTTTTAATCTTCTTTTTCCCATTTTCTTTCCTTCTTTCTTTCCTTCTTTCTTTCTTTCTTTTTTTATTTACTCAAATAATTCCAAAAGATTTCATTCAACTGATGATCCTGAATTTTCAACATTCTCTCTTCATTTTCTTTCCTTCTTTTCTTTCTTTCTTTCTTTCTTTCTTTCTTTCTTTCTTTCTTTATTTTTTCCTTCTTTCTTTATTTATTTCTTTCCTTCTTTCTTTCTTGCTTTCATTCTTTCCTTCTTTTTTCTTTCCTTCTTTCTTTCCTTCTTTCTTTTTCATTCATTCAAATGATTCCATTCCATTCAACTAACAATCCTGTATTCTCAGCTTGCCAAACCCACAACTGGCGCCATAATCTTAAACTCAAACACAAGCAAAAGTGTCAACCCAGGCGTAAATAATATCCCCACATTTCTAATGAAAAACCATGCTAGTTCACAAATACTCACCCAGAGAGATTTAGCCAGATTAGTGTTGCTTAACTTAAGTTTTTATCTATAAAGCCATAATCTGAAAAAAGGAAAATATTAGCACAGGAAATATCAATGCAGATCAATATAACGTTGAACACCAAAGTAACTAACCTCCTCATTTCTTTATCGGTACATCAGTTGTAAGAGTTTACTGACATATACCCCACCTTTTCATTTCTTCTTCTGTATATCAGTAATAAGATAGTACTTACATATACCCTCCCACCCCATTCCGAGCATTGAATGTCTTTTTCAATCTTACCTTTGGAAAATGACAAAGAATGTATCTTTATTGAACACTTGCAATTTATGGCGATATTTGTTGCCTAGCAACAAGCAAAACAACGAGCCCCCTATTCAATGGTTGTTACACTCCTTGCTTATCAGCATCCCCCTTTCTCTTGATCTAACCAATACAAGTCACTTTGTTATTTTTTTCCTTTTTTTCTACCGTCGGCTCGGGATGAAAGGGGATGGTAATATTCAGAGTCCAAGTAAATCTCTCCCTTCTTTCTCCATAGGGTCCTGTTTAGCTCAGTCGGTAGAGCACACGCCTAGGAATCACAAGGTTCTTGGTTCGATCCCAGTCCCTGCCTAGGAATCACAATATATATATATATGTGAAGAGAAAATGGAAGTGAATCCAACAGTATGTAATATAGTGAAAAATTGAAAAAACACAAGTTCATAAAACGAGTGATGTTCATTTCGTCAATACTGTAGTATTTCGATCTGTTTCAATAGATCTTCATCAGGGCTTTTGTTAATTTTTGTTAATATAAATTTATTTTTCCTCAAATTAATAAAAGCCCTGATGAAGATCTATTGAAACAGATTGAAACACTTCGGCATTGGCGAAATAAAAATCACTCGTCTTATGAACTTGTGTTTTTTCAATTTTTCACTATATTATATATATATGTATATACACACATTAAATATCACTGGTTCTTGCTTTTTGTGCAAAAATCTTGCAGATATTAAGACTATATTTGAAGATATCTAAAAATTAAAATATACATAGAAATAGCATTGAAATTCTACTAAAAAATGTCCATTATTTGTAAATCTGAAAAGTAGACAAATCAATACACCAGAGTTTTTTTTACCTCGCCACCCCACCCCCTCTACCCAGGCAATGCCGGGTAGCTGTTTCTAGTCATCACATAATGAAGCTCTTGCAGGACAAAAACTTATCAACTGTATCTCATTGTCATGTTCCTCACCAATGTACTGGATTTCAGGTGAAAGATGCACTCATTCTAATGATAATCATTATTTATTGATTTTTGGACTCCACCCCCGCCCCCCAGGGCTTACAACATATTTAGGGCAGGGGGGGGGGTCAATCTTCAAAAGTATCCATCAAGTAGACAAATTCTTTTATGTTTTGTTTTTTTTATCATAATCTTGGGCCTTTTTCAACATCAGATTTCGAGTGTGAGTAATATACAAACAATATTTATTGATGTATCTTGGCAGTCAGTTTGATATTCAAGCATAAGCATATCGCTAAATTTTATTAAAATATTATTTTTTACTAGCAGGACCTGTAGATATGCCACAGTATAATAGTTTAATTACTACAATGTTTGATATGTTTACTTAAGAGCTATTGTGAAATAGTTCAATATGTAAAAAGTATAATAATCTTAAATTTTATTAAAACATTAATTTCTAACTAGCAAGACCTGTGGATATACCAGAGTATGATAATTTAATTACTACGTTTGATATGTTGACTTTAGAGCTATTGTGAAATAGTTCAATACGTAAAAAGTATAATAATCTTAAATTTTATTAAAACATTAATTTCTAACTAGCAAGACCTGTGGATATACCAGAGTATGATAATTTAATTACTACGTTTGATATGTTGACTTTAGAGCTATTGTGAAATAGTTCAATACGTAAAAAGTATAATAATCTTAAATTTTATTAAAATATTAATTTCTAACTAGCAAGACATGTGGATATACCTCATTATGATAATTTAATTACTACAACGTTTGATATGTTTACTTCAGATCTATTGTGAAATAGTTCAATATGTAAAAAGTATAATTATCTTGATTTAACTCTCTCTCACTTGTTTTTTCTTTCTTTTCATCTTTTCATTAAGTTAGATTGAAACAGATCTCTGTGTTACTCATACACTGAGTTGATGAGGGCCAGTATCAAACCCAGAACCTTGTGATTCCTAGGCAGACACTCTACTGACTGAGCTAAACCAAATTTGATTATTAGAATGTTTGATATGTTCCATCATCATCATCATGTCGCGCAATTAGCACTGATATCCATGACAATCTCTCGCCAACCTTCTCTATTATTCATTGTCAAGAGAGGTCCTCTGCTCAGCATCCAGTATCCTCATAAAGTTGGCCAATGTAGGTCTTGTGGGCGGCCCACATTAGCATGTCCATGTATTGGCTTCCACAGGAGAACATCGCTTATCAATTCGTCCTTGCTTCTCCAGCAGTGTCCGGCATGCCTTGTCCATCTCTACTTTAGAGCTATTGTGAAATAGTTCAATATGTAAAAAGTATAATAATCTTAAATTTATTAAAATATTAATTTCTAACTAGCAAGACCTGTAGATATACCTCATTATGATAATTTAATTACTACAACATTTGATATGTTTACTTCAGAGCTATTGTGAAATAGTTCGATTAGTTAGATTAAAATAGATCCCTATGCTAATCATACACTGAGTTGATGAGGGCCAGTATTGAACCCAGAACCTTGTGATTCCTAGGCAAACACTTTACCGACTAAACCAATATGATTATCATAATTTTTTATATGTTTACTTAAGAGCTATTGCTAAATAGTTCAATATGTAAGATAATCTTGATTTAATCTTTCTCACACACTTTTTCTTTCTTGCCTTCTTTTCATCTTTTCATTATATTCAATTTAAACAGATTAGCATTATCGCTTCCACGCGCTCACCTCCTCTATCTATCTTTCCCCTACTTTCTTTCTTTCTTCCTTTCTTTCTTATTATATTTTTTCTCTGTAGCAAGTTCTTTTTCTTCCCTTTCTTTCTTTATTATAAAAGCAGAATGGTCCATTATTTAGCTAACACATCAACACTCGTTAGAAATAAGAATTCAGTGAATAAGCAACACCAGATAATCAGGATTTACATTTTGGATGAATTGGACGGTCTCATTTTTAACCAGAGGGTATTGCAAGATGATAACAGTCATACAATTAAGGAACACAAGTATTATTATATAGATTGATTTTTGGACTCCCCCCCCTGCTCCCCAGGGCTTACAACATATTGAAGGGGGGGGGGTCAATCTTCAAAAGTATCCATCAAGTAGACAAATTCTTTTATGTTTTTTTTTATCATAATCTTGGGCCTTTTTCAACATCAGATTTCGAGTGTGAGTAATATACAAACAATATTTATTGATGTTTCTTTCTAAGCTCTTGGCAGTCAGTTTGATATTCAAGTGTAAGCATATCGCTGAATTTTATTAAAACTAGTAAGAATATGCACCTTCCGGGCGTAAGTATTTAAGTTTTAATGTAATGAAATATACTAAATTAGAAAGACTAACGAAGAACACACATAAAAAGATTACACTTATTTTAATCATATTTTAATTGGTTTCTATATAAAATCATTCATAGGATTGATTTAATTTAAATTTTAATTGAGAATAAAACAATAATATTAGAAACCAATAACACCAAGTAATTATTTATTAAACCCATGTTTGTTAAAACCACTATGCAAACTGACAACACCATATATTATGTAAACCTTTATTTTTTAATGATATATTAGACACATTGCAGGATTTTAAATGCACTAATAACATGGGCTGTTTTGAGGCAAATTTTACACAGATTTTCATAGAGACATTGTTAATAAATAAGATTTAGTCTATGTATTAATGATTTTGACTATAAATTTAATACTCATTGATGGACTTATGCAATTTCTGAGGGTAGTGAGATGTAAGCAGTGACATAGTTTTGTTTACAGACAGACAGACACCGAATCTCTATCATAATAAGATATTATTCTTTATAATTTGTATCCTTCTTGAGTTGCTCAGTATCATGTCCATGACAGTAATAAATTATTTTTTCAGAAATTTTATAAATTGATTCACCCTCTCCCTTCGACTTGCCATCAGGGGTGAAAGTTAAACTGCATATAATGGTGAAGTTCCAATTCTAGAGCTTTGGGGAGCGTGGAGTACTCTTTCATCATCATTACTCCCATGTCCACTCCGAGTGGTAGAACCTTTTAGGGTCCCATTCAGTTATTAGTTTTGCTTAACTTAGTTGAGGCACAAGGCCAAGATTATGGAGTACCCAGTGAGAATTAAATGCACTAGTTATGTTCAGTGAGTCTACTTCATTAACCATTATACCACAGAGTGGTAGTACCTGTTAAAGTCCCATTTAGTTATTAGCTTTGCTTAACTTAGCTGAGGCACAAGGCCATGATTATGGAGCACACTGTTAGGGTCCCATTTAGTTATTAGTTTTGCTTAACTTAGTTGAGGCACAAGGCCACGATTATGGAGTACCCAGTGAGAATTAAATGCACTAGTTATGTGAGTCTACTTCATTAACCACTATACCACACAAAGCTCCGTTCTATTGGTGGGGCAATAGAATACACCAACTGCACCTCTGCAGAAGTGTAAGCCCCCCCCCCCTGCTTCCAATGGTACCATCTGTTGGCCATGTGTTCCAATTCAAGAAGCTTAAGGGTGTGTAGCGATTATCCTCCCTTGTTTGGTTGCGGTTGACAATGGCAACGGATTATCTTTCATCTAAAACCTCTATGAAGATAGAGTATAAAAAGGGGCCGCGTAATAACACATGTATAACCCTGGGTAATCTGAACATTAGTTACATAAATGAGAATAACTTCCCCTTGTTTCTTTCACTTTGAGGAAGCCTTATGTTTTAGTCAGCCATTTTCATTTCACCGTAAACCTACACTGAAACTACGAATTTGTTCGAATCAATACAACTGCATGTTTTAACACGAAAATATCATAAAATGTGTTCTTAATTGTGCTTGCGCATTATTTGAAATGAACTTAATTGTTATTAAGAACACATTTTATGATATTTTTGTGTTAAAACATGCAGTTGTATTAATTCAAACAAATTTATATTTTCAGTGCAGATTTATGGTGAAATGAAAATGGCTTCCTCAAAGTGAAAGAAACAAGGGGAGTTTACTCTCATTTATGTAGCTAATGTTCAGATTACCTAACCCTCAAAATGATGGAGACCCAACTTGTCTAGTATATATCTGTAGATACCAGATCAAAGAGAGAGTATTAGTTTCTATGTTTACTTCAGAATGATTGCAAATTATTTAGCTAAGGTGATGACACTCATAAAAAATAAGAATTCAGTGGATAATCAACACCAGATAATCAGAATTTACATTTTTGCATTTGATCATTTTCAATATTACAAATGAAACAAGCACGTAACTTTTTTGTTTTTTCAATTCCTTTTAATTTTACGTTGGATATTTAAGCAATGCAAGACCATTTGGAATGTTTCAATTTAAAAATTGGGTGAAATAAAATGTGAAAAAAATGAAATCTGTGATTAAGCAACACAAGATAATTTGGATTTACATTTTTGCATTGCATTGGACGATCTCATTTTTAACCAAAGGGTGTTGCAGGATGGTAACAGATGGAAGATTTAGGAAACAAGCATATTGATATATAGATTACTCTTTGACAAATGATTTTTAAAATGACCAATCAAATGTCATCTCTTTGTAACTGACCAATCAGGGAGTAGGGTTTTTTTTTCATCATTTGACAATAGCAAAAAGAGAAAGGGATGTTTAATAAATAAAAAGAAAGAAAAGAATGAAAATATTTGTAGGGTTTCTGAAGGATGCATGCATATGATTTGAAATTTGAATTGACCAATCAAATTTCAGCATACAAAAGCAAACACAAATATGTGATAAGTGGGTCTAATTTTTTATTTTTCATTTTTTTTTTAATGAATGAATGCAGTATAATAAATAGAACATTGTTAGATCAGTACTACTGCACATGTGCGTATATCCTTACTCTCTCTCTCTCTCTCTCTCTCTCTCTCTCTCTCTCTCTCTCTCTCTCTTATCATTTCTGTCTGTCAGTCTATCTGTCTCTCTGTCTCTGTCTGTCTGTCTGTCTCTCTCTAAGAAAGTGTATATATGTATATATCTATATCTATATATTTATCTACATATATATCAATATCTATCTATATATATATATATATATATAATTAATGGTGATATTATGATTTCACACTCATAACTTCAAGTTTCTTGGTAGTCCAATCATCAGATGAGAAGTGGTTGAGATGTCAAAAACCAGTCGTGAAATGGTAAAAATCAAATTGTTTAGCGTTTATATGCAGCGTTTTTCACGCGATGGGACATGTAAAGCTAAAAATTGTTTTTTTAAACTGTGGCTTGTTTAACGTTTATGTGACGTGGATTGTATTCACATGATGTAATGTCATGACGTTAAATTTTTATTTAAAAAACATTATAATCAAACAAACTTGCATTGGTGTTAATGCACGCGGTGTTCAGATGAATTTTTTTTATTTTTTTAATTTTTTTTTTTAATAAATAAATAAAAGGAGAGCGAAAATTCAGGGATCAATTAGGGTCAGGTGGTAAGTGACACAGTAAAAATTTGTTTAAATGCCTACATTTCGAAACGAGTTCACTTCTCTTATTTAACAAGTTATTGCTTGCATTTTGCAGTATGCACATTCACTATTCATTATATATTGTATATATATATATATATATATATATATATATATATAATCTTAGGTTGGTTGGTTGGTTGGTTGGTTGGTTGGTTGATTTTATGCCATGTCAACCCTTGTTGGGTTATTTTATGCTGAAGACGATTTGTTTTATTCATTCTTGATGGGTGTTCTAAATTTTTTTAAAACAATGTTTTTAAAAAAAAAAATTTTTTAACTCATTTTTTCTATTTAACCCAATCCTAATAGGTACTACCTGGACCTGGGAGTAATGGTGATGACAGGGTACTCAATACTCACGAGAACTCCAAAATTGGAACTTCATCATTAGATGTGGTTTAATGTCATACCTTGGATACCATAACATCTTAGTTTGGTTTGGTTTGGTTTTACGGCATATCAACCTCAGTGGGTCATTTAATACCGATAAAATTTTGAAATAAATCAATTCTTAATGGATAATACAATTTTTTTATAAATACATTTTTCTATTTAACTCATAGATGAGACCCTATCAGGTACTACCATTCCAGAACAGAGTGGACCAGGGAGCAATGGGGGTGAAAGTGTGCTCCACATTCCCCAAACCTCCAAAACTGGAACCTCACCATCAGATAGAGTTTAACATCATTCCCAGGACATGTAGACCCTCAGTCACCGCCTTCTAGCACCTATATGATAAAAAGGGGTTGGGGCTTGCCATAAGGGCAATAGGGTTGGGAATATCATATAGGTGCAAGGCCTGACATGACTAGCCGATTATCGGAGGGAGCCTCTCTGATCGCCCGTCTAGCCCAAGATAGGGCCAAAGTGGAGTATTGCAAGTGATGAACTGCTCATCCACCTGGGCTCTATCGTTAAGCATCACAGGTCGCCACACACGGCCAACAGGTGGCCCCATTGGGGGAGTCTTACCCCTCTGCAGAGGTGCAGTCAGTGCATTCTAACGCCCCAGCCGACAGGGCGGCATAACATCTTAGTATATATACATATATATATATATATATATATATATATATATAT
The DNA here is from genome assembly GCA_023376005.1 of Doryteuthis pealeii. NCBI lineage: Eukaryota > Metazoa > Mollusca > Cephalopoda > Myopsida > Loliginidae > Doryteuthis > Doryteuthis pealeii. The sequence goes on from CM042156.1 coordinate 7,110,463, forward strand.
ATATATAAATATTGATAATATAGTTAGCTATATTTATAAATAAAGAGTGTTCTGTCATCCTGAAAAGGCCTTTATGGAGGCGGCACATATATGTGATGTGTATGGCAGGGCTTGCCTGTCAAGGGCTGGGCTTCTCAGTCACATACGGTCCCATACAAATGGAAGATGGGGGTCTCACTTGTCATTTGTGTGACAGGGAGCGTAAAAGCAAAGCTGCGTGCTCAAAACCAAACTGCTTATAGAAACGGTGAGAAGTGGCAATCATATATATATATGTATATATAATAATTATATATATATATATAAAATGATTACATATATATATATATATATATACCAAACCTATATATTATTATTATATATATATATATATGTTTTATGATTATATATATAATTATTATATATACCGATATATATTAAGATTATATATATATACATAACTATTATATACATTTATATATATATATATGTATAATGATTATATATATATCATCATCCTGTCACACTGGCAGCGCGGATATCCATAACAATCTCTCACCATCCTTCCTTATTATTCAAAGGCCTTCTTTGGTGAAGAAGAGGCAATTATATATATATATGTATGTATAATAATTATATATATATAAAATGATTATATATATATATATATATATATATATATATATATACCAAACCTATGTATAATTATTATATATATATATGTTTTATGATTATAGATATATATTTATTATATAACACATATATATAAGGATTATATATATATACATAATCATTATATATATATATATATATATATATATATATATATATATATATAATGATATATATTCATCATCATCCTGTCACGCTGGCAGCGCGGATATCCATGACAATCTCTCACCATCCTTCCCTATCATTCATTGCCCCTGGGAGGTCCTCTGCGCAGCATCCATTATCCGCTCAGAGCTGATCTATATACGTTTTTACTGGGCAACCCACTCTGGTGCACCCATGTGTTGGCTTCCACAGAAGAACATCACTTATGAGTTCATCCTTGCTTCTCCAGCAGTACCCAGCATGTCTTGTTTACCTCACACAGATGGTTTGTGTGATATGGGGCAGGTGGCCATACAGCTTTTTTCTCATGGGGTGTTGTTTCCACATCTTGTTTAATATTGCACACAGCATTTTCATGCAAGTCCCATCTAGCTTATTCTCCAGGTGCTTCATTAGAGTCCAGGTAGTGCAGCCATACAGTAACACTGATACAACTACGGCTAGGAAGAATTTTCACTTTAATTTGTCAGCAAGATCAGATTTCCATATCACTGACAATTTGTTTAAAGCAGCCCATGCCTTACCTATGCATGCATTGATGTCACTTTCTGTTGATGAGATATTACTACCTAGATACATGAATTGTTTCACTGATTTCTGGAGTTGACCATTGAGTGTGGAGATGTCTCCTTCATTTCTAAAACACATGAATTTGGTTTTATCAGAGTTCACATATAGGCCAATGTACCGTGCTGCCTTTGCAAGGCTGTGTAGCAAAGATTCGGCCTACACAAGTGTATTTGCGAGAAGTGCCAGATCATCTGCGTAGCAAAGAATCTCAAGGCAATCTTACTATTTGTAGACTTCTCCAAAGCATTTGATTCCATACACAGAAGGAAAATGGAACAAATACTACTAGCATATGGCCTCCCCTAAGAAACAGTTACCGCCATAATGATGCTCTATCAAAACACCAAAGCCATAGTACGTTCACCTGATGGAGACACAGATTTCTTTGACATCGTCGCTGGAGTCCTACAAGGAGATACACTGGCGCCAAATATATTTATAATATGCCTAGACTACGTACTTCAAAAATCATTAGATCCCATAAAAGAAAAAGGCCTCACACTAAAAAAGGTAAGAAGCAGGCGATATTCCGCACAGACTATATATATATATATATATATATATATATATTTAAGAAATCTATTATATCCATTTCTTAAATAAATTTTACTCTACATTGTATTGAGCACTTTGTATTTGTTTTTTCACGGTCTTAACCCCTGGATACTGTGCGCTCCCAATGATCGTACCCGTACCTACCGGTAAGCCACTACTTATACATTAACGCATATATATATATATATATATATATATATATATATAATTATGTATGTTATGATCTTGTGAACGTAGTTTGTTTGGTCTTTTGAAGCATTGGGAAAAAGAACAAAAACAAGAAAAACAGTACAAAAATCAGAATTTTTATATATTCAACCGTTGCTCTGTTCCTGGTTTAATCTATTCCGATATTTCGGGTGACCATTCACTCTTTTTCAAGGTATATCAGACAGTCTGGAGAAAAAAAAAATGAAATGTTGTATATGAGGGCAAAAAAAGTAATTAATATATATATATATATATGTATGTATATATATGTATATATATGTATATATAATTATATATTATCAGATATACACACACATATATTTATATATGTATAATGATTATATATATACATAACCATTATATATATATATATATATATATATATATATATATATATCTGAAAGCTGGGATTGCTCTTGATATATGGAACTAAATATTTTTAACTGTTGTCTTTGATGTTCCTACTCCAGCAAAGAAATATTTCCCTATTGCCTTCAAGATAATAAAGAGACAACAAGAAACATATTTCAGAGTGGCTGAAAAATTTCACTCTCTGGTTAAGTTAATATTGATCAAGCGAATGCTGCAATCAATAATCAATAAACCAATCGCATACAGAGTCCCAAACTGCAAATGCTTTAACGGACTGATAGCAACGTCCCGGTTGGGAGGCAAATGATGTTGGCTTTATCAACTAAATCTCTGTGATTGGATTAGATGCCCAGTACATCACGACCAGTGGGCTAAGGCTCCCCCCCCCAACAGCCCCCAACAACCGATTCCCACCCACCCCCAGTACCCCAGCACCCCCTTCCCTTAAGTCATCATTACAAATCAGGGAAAATGTAGATGCCCAGTACATCACAAACCAGTGGGCTAAGGCTCCCTCCAAACCCCCCTTGACCACCAATTATTACACACACACACACACACACACACACATACACATATATATATTATTCTCTCTCATACACACATATATATTACTCTCACATACACATATTACTCACACACACACACACATATGTATATTACTCTCACACACACACCCATTACTCACACACACATAACTCTCATACACACACATTACTCTCTCAAACACACACACATATATCACTCACACATACACACATCACATATTACTCACACACACACACACACACACACAGATTACTCACACACACACATACACATATATTACTCACACACACACATATTACTCACATACACATATACACATACATACATATTACACACACAGATGCACACACACACACACACACACACACACACACACCCCCCACCCCTTTAAGTCATCATTACAAATCAGGAAAATTGTAGACATACTCTCTCCATTTTGTTGGCTGTCTTTGCATCTTTGGCATGGCCTCAAATTTATTTTTCAGCTTTTTTCTCCGACCCTCCCCCCCTCTACTTTCTATTACCCTACCTGATTTTTGCTTTTTTTAAAAAAAATATCATGGGGTCTGGTAGGGGTGATGTTTATCAGAATCTATTGGCTATATTATAAACAGCAACATACCATCACTCACCCAGCTGATACCCCTCTCTCCCTCACCCCTCATACACATGTAAAATATTGAGCATGTGCTCTATAATGATGGTTAGTAAATTGAATAAATGAGTTCAATCCATGCTGGATGCACCAGAAATTGGGTACCAATGACCTGTTAATCTAAGCTTCATAAATGTCTACCTGATATGTTGTAAAAACTTAATAATAATAAATAATAATAATAATAATAATAATATATATGCATAAACCAGAATCTGTTCTTGAGAACTAAACGCACAAAATCCTCTGGGACTTTGAGATAAAAACAGATCACCTTATCCAGCAAGAAGGCCAGACCTAGTGTTAATAAACAAAAAAGAAAGAACTTGTCAACTGGTGGATTTTGCAGTGCCAGCAGATCACAGGGTGAAGTTAAAGGAAAATGAAAAAATAGACAAATATCTGGACCTTGCCAGAGAACTGAAAAAGTTATGGAATATGAAAGTGAAAGTGATACCAATTGTAGTTGGTGCACTTGGAACAGTCCCAAAAGGATTAGAAAAGGATATCAGAGGAAGGATTGAAACCATTCAGAACACTGCACTGCTGCAATCTGCCAGAATACTCAGAAGAGTCCTGGAGACCTGAGGAGACTTGCTGTCACTCAGACTCCAGTGAAAGACCATCAGCTAACACTGATGTGAAAACTCAAAAATAATAATAATAATAATAATAATAGGCATCTTCCAGGGATATTTCCTATAACCACTGCTATTTGCCATAGCAATGATGCCACTCAACTTAGTACTTAAGAAATGTACAGCAGGATACAAATTTACAAAATCATAGGAAAAAATAAATCATCTTATGTGCATGGATGACATCAAGATTTTTGCCCAAAATGCAAAAGAACTTGAAACCTTTATAGAAACCAAAAGAATCTACGGCCAGGAAATAGGAATGGAATTCAGCATTGACAAGTGTGCGATGCTTGTGATGAAGAAAGGAAAAAATGAAACAGTGAAGGAAATAGAACTTCCAAATCAGAACACTTGGAGAAAAAGAGAATTATAAATATACGGGAATATTGGAAGCAGACACCATCAAACAAACAGAAATGAAAGAAAAAGTAAGAAAGGAATATCACAGAAGAACAAGAAAACTTGTAGAAACTAAGCTTTATAGCAGAAATCTCATCAAAAGAATAAACACCTGGGCTGTCCTTCTACTAAGATACTCAGGATCATTCCACAAATGGACAAGAGAGGAGCTCCAACAGATGGATCAAAGAACAAAAAAACTTATGACAATACACAAAGCATTATACCTGAGAAATGATATAGACAGACTATATGTGCCAAGAAAAGAAGGGGGAAGGGGTCTCGACAATATTGAAGATAGTGTCGATGTGGAAATTTGAGCACTTGAAGAATACACTAATAAAAGTAAGAAAAGACTAATTGCAGCTTTCAGAAAAAGTAATTGCAACATATGGACAAGCAGAAATACAACAAAAGCTAGAAAACAGAAATAGGAAGAAAAAACCCATATGAATACTTCAACCAACAAACTGCAGAGATAGCACATAAGAAGACCTGGATATGGCTAAGAAGGGGAAACCTCAAGAGAGAAACTGAATCTCTCATAACTACAGCACAAGGCAATGCCATAAGAACAAACTATATCAAAGCAAAAATTTATAAGACGCAACAAAATAGCAAGTGTATGAAGTGTGGAGACAAAGACGAAATGGTTAATCATATTATCTGCAAATGCAGCACACTAGCACAAAGGGAGTACAAGACAAGGCATGACTGGGTGGGAAGGGTGATCCACTGGGAATTGTGCAAGAAATTCAATCTTCACCATGCTACTAAATGGTATATGCAAACGCAGAATCTGTCCTAGAGAATGAGACACATAAAATCCTTTGGGATTTTGAGATACAGACGGATCACCTCATCCCAGCCAGAAGACCCGACCTAGTGTTAATTAACAAGAAAAAGAAAAGTTGTCATCTCATGAATTTTGAGTGAAAATGAAAGAAAACAATAGACAAATACTTGGACCTTGCGAGAGAATTGAAAAACTGTGGAACATGAAAATAAAGGTTGTACCAATTTTAATTGGTACCCTTGAAACGGTACCCAAGGGTTTGGAAAAGAGTCTGGATGAATTGGAAATCAGAGAAAGAATTGAGAACATCAAAGCAACAGCATTGTTAAGATTGGCTAGAATACACAGAAGAGTCCTGAAGAGACTTGTTGTCACTCAGACTCCAATAAAAGACCACCAGTTAATGCTGGTTTGAAAATATCGCAAGGAGTGAAATAATAATAATAATAATAATAATAATGATAATAATAATAATAATGAAGCTTGCTGTCACTCAGACTCCAGTATACCACCGGCTAAGGCAGGTGTGAAAAACTTTAATAATAAATAATTAATTATTTGACTTAGAATTCTTTACTTTAAAACTTTATTCAATAGTTTTTTGGGGTTTCTTACTTTAATGGCATATCAACTATCATGGGTTATTTAATACCAAAGCCATCCTTGTAGAGGAAAAGTAGTGGTACTCTTTAACCTATATAGCTGGGAGATAACGGAGTTCATACCTTTTACAAGGGTATTAGTCTGAAAGTGAAAGTAATAGCACAAATTGTTATGATTTTATGGATCATCTTTTAGGCTCCACGCAAGAGCGCTTGTCCAGCGGAAATCCTTGGTAAAGAATCCTTTGGTTGTTCCTTGGTGCTCCTCAGTATTGCAAGTCCTTTGTCAATGATTGCAAATGGACGTCTCTCAGTATCAGTGATTAAGTAGTCATCCAGCCACGCATTAGGGCTGTTGATTGGCTTAGGTTTAAACCATGTGACCTCGCCTAGTCTATAAATTTAAGTGGTGTATTGTAGCACACCTTATATATTGAAATATTCCAACGCAAATGGAGTTTGAACTGGCTTACAAGGATGTTGCAGTTCAACACGTTAACCACTACACCACAGAGATTCTCCCTCGGGACCAACAATCTTGAATTCCTAAAAAATTCTAAAAGGTGAGCAATCCAAAAACAGAAAGAAATTCTCTGATATTTTCTTCAGTTTTCTTTTCTGCATCTTTTATTAAGAAAAATGCTAAAAAAATTTCTTGGTTGAGTGTTATCCTCTGGTTCACTGCTTCACATAGCCGGTCCACTGGATCAGTGCTTGTCCGTGAAGTACTACCTGCCAGATCACAGGGGCCACACATGATTTTTTAAAAATTGTATCATTTTGAAGTACGGCAAACGTACATATAAACTAAAATTGGAAACATATTTCTAAAAATATCAACTTTGTTCATTTTCTTCTCTTTACCACAATGGTTATTTGTTGTATCGTCAAGATGGAAAAGATACACAGAACAATGGTATGCTTAATACATTTATTAAGCACCAGCATCCGGTGCCAAACGAATACATACAAACACAGAACAAATAAGTACAAACAATTAACAAGAAAAAACTTACAATAAATAGAGGAGGGTCAATTTGGCCTAACCAATGCAGCAAAGTCAGTCTGAATATTATTCAGCTAGTTAATCTATTTTAATCGTAGGCTATTTTATGGCTATGGGTCAGTCCATCTGGTAGAGTTTTGAAGGGGTGTTAGCTACTCTACAACAGTTAAATAACCTAAAATATATTTTAGTTTCTTTTAGTTGCACTATTTAGTAAATTCAACCAGTTAAAAGTTTCCAATTACTTAGACTAAAAGTGTTGTATTGCGATGTGGAAAGGATACACAGAAGAATGGTGTTCTTAATACATTTATTAAGCACCAGCATCCGGTGCCAAATGGATACATACAAACACAGAAAAAATAAGTACAAACAATTAACAAGACAAAACTTACACTAAATAGAGGAGGGTCAGTTCAGTATAGCCAATGCAGTAAAGTCAGTCTGAATATTATTGAGCTCGTTAATCCCCTTTAATCATAGGCTATTTAATGGCTATGAGCCAGTCCATCTGGTAGAGTGTTGAAGGGGTGCTAGCCACTCTACAACACTATTTTACCATATTTTTGCCTATGTTGTTTTATAGAAACCTAATTTACTTTTTTGTAAATTTCAGCACAGCCACCTTGGTCTCCAAAGAGAAGGGTAACTATCGAGAGCAAATCCTCACCATTTACTGAAACAAACCTAACATATGTAGCATTCTCTTCTATCAAGCCAAGACTTGACAAATTGACAGATAAGAAGCAGTCTCACAGTTCCCATAAACTGTACACTGGGGGGTTAGTTAATATTGATAATATATTTCTGTATTAAATAAAGCTAATTTTAGCATGCCTGCATAAATACTTTCTATGGGAAGCATGGTGGTGTACTGGTTAGAGTCGTAGGAAATGAACTATTCAACCTGGGTTCAAATCATGGACAAATCCACAGTTCACACTGCACTAATACCCTTGGGAAAGGTATGAATCCAATTATTCTCGCTCCAGCTATGGGTAAATAGTAGAGTAAACTGAGCTCTTTAACCTTGGTTAGGCAACCAGTCTAGGAAAAGGAAAACTGAATTCAAACCTCTTAAATCTCTGCTTGGGGTGGTCATTACTAGAATAGGCTGTCCTACTTGGTGATCTATTTCAATTTAAAAAAAAAAAAAATTAAATTTTATTTGAGGTTTAACAAATTCTTTAATTTTATACACCGGTCTGTGCATCGATCTAAAAAATGTCAACTGGTCTGCAATTTCCAAATGTTTGAAAGGCACTGTTCTAGACCATCCTTGTGGAAGAACAGTAGTGGTATTTAACCCATAGCTGGGAGATGAGCAAGTTCATACCTTTCACAAAGGTATTAGCCTGAAACTGAATGTAATAGTGCAACTGGAGTTGAACTTGCTTATTTCGATGTTGCAGTCCAGCCACTACACCACAGAGACCCCCCCCCTCCTTTATTTAATAGAAGTTGAGTCATTCATATATGTTTGATGTTGTTTTCCGAGTCCCTTGCGAGAAAATGTTATTAGTAACAATGAAATCAAGTGAAATGGCATCCATTAGTCTTTGAAGACTATGGATCTTACACCTGGATCTGGATACAAGCCTGGGCAAGTTTATATGGAAAACTGGCCATTGTCCATCCAGTCCCCTCCCCTTACACCAATGCTGTCCAAGGGAAGGGATGAGGAGGATTATGACTTCAACATGAGTGGTACCACAAGAGTTGCCAGAATAAGGATAAAGACATGGTCAGAATGGTATCAGAGTTATCTATCTATCTCCTAGACTAGTTATGTTGTATATCAATATGTTGTATACCCAACATCGGATATATAATAGAGGGAGGGTGAGTTCATCTTGGTGGTAGAGAGAGAGAGACAGAGACAGAGACTTACTTTAAAGATGGGATGATCTTAATGTTGTATATCCAACATCGGGTATATAATAGAGGGAAGGTGAGTTCATCTTGGTGGTAGAAAGAGAGAGACAGACAGAGACAGAAACTTACTTTAAAGATGGGATGATCTTAATGTTGTATATCCAACATCGGGTATATAATCGAGAGAAGAAACTCAGGTGATAGAGAGAGATATTAGAGAGAGACAGATACAAAGTAGAGACTTACTTGGTTACATCTTGCTATTTTCTCTAGCCGTCATCTTGTTGTCAAGTTGCTGTCTTCTAACTGCTTCTTCTTTTTCTTAACTAAGGGCTTCTTTTGGGCTAATTTTAGTCATTGCCATTAAACAACCAACAAGACTTTTTGTTCTTGATCAAGCTTTTATTTAGTTTAGCCCATGTTCTTATTCACCGCACAGAAGAGAGTCGACCTCAGTAGTGACATGTATGTTTTGCCTCAATGTCCATTTGAAACTGATTCTCTAAACTAACTAATCAGGTGATGTGCTAGATTCGCGCCTCTGGGGGACAAGGTTACCAACAGTCCTGGTAATTTTCCACTGGCCCCCTTGAATTCTTGCTACGAAGTCTGTCAACAATTTGTGCTACCACATAAATTGTGATATTACTTTATTACTTGTTGCTGGTTCCTGTTATCTTGTCTGGTTGCCATCTTGTCTAGCTGCGTTCTCTTTTATTCTTCCATCTTGCTAATTCTTCAAACTTCTAGGCTGGTCTTCTTGGGCTTGTCATTGTCTTGATAACAATGGGGAACACAATATTTGTTGAATTGGATCTGACACTTGTTTTCGACTATTTTTTGACCTCTGAATCAAAAAATGACCTCAGTTTTTCTATATCACATCAACTCAAATCGACACATTTTAATTCAGAAAATACAAAATAGACTAGATTCACAAATGCATTAATGTCTGTTCTTTGATTAGGAATCAACCTAGTCACCAGATCTGAATAATTCTCCTTCATTTTCAATTTTTTTAAAATCAATGCAATCAGTTGAACAGTTCTATTACTTACAAACAAACAATACAATTGTGCTTATTTTGTGGGTAAGCTGTAAAGAAAAAACTTGACATGATAGAAGAAAACTGACTGCAGTTTTGAAATCAGCATGCCAATATTAGTCTAAATCAAATGAAAAAGTCTAACTCAACAGAAATTATGTTCAAAATTGTTCCCCAGTGTAATTTACAAGTAACACTTAATAAAATAACAAGACTTATGTTTACTTGATCAAGCTTTTATTATTTATCTAGTCTATATTTATTCACTGTGGGAGACCAAGCCCAGAGCACACACCTAAACTCCCTGGAAGACGGGTCAAAACTGAATTCTAACTAACAATTCTCACGTCTCTGTCCGGAGGTCAGTTGGGGTCATCTAAAATGTCAATCATAACTCCGAACGGTTATGGAAAATTACCCACCTCCAGTTTTAAATCGAACAGACTTTATTCAAAACTAACTTACAGGTATGATCACAATTCATGAACTCTCATGAATGGCCACAGTTAACCTACCAAGGCTAGAAAGTCCAGTCTTCCTTATTGTTTTATCCATAACTTGGATATGAATAGATATATCCATAGCTCGATGTACATCTAACTAATGTATCTCTATAAATAGTGTGACTTCTTTCTTTCCTTTTTTATTCATTTCTCTCTAACTTCTGTTAGAATGAGAATGTAGAATCTGTATCTTCTGCTACAAGGAGAGTGTAGAATCTATAAATTCTGTTTGTTGATTTTATGATATATTGGAGGCATGTGGTGTAATGGTTAGTGTCATAAGAAATGGACTTGTCAACCTGAGTTCAAATCTTGGATGAATCCACAGTTCACATAGCACTAATACCCTTGCGAAAGGTATGAATCCAACTACTCTCCCTCCAGCTATGGGTAAATTGTAGGGCAGACTGGGTTCTTTAACCTTGGTTAGGCAACCAGTCTAGGAGAAGGAAAACTCTAAATTCAAACCTCTTAAATCTCCGTTTGGGGTGGTCACTACTAGAATAGGTTATCCTACTTAGTGATCTATTTCACTAATTCAAAAATTTATAAAATAATTCTAATCAACCTTTTTGGGTTATTTAATGTTGAATAAAATCATTTTTTGATAAACAAAGGATTCTAATTGCTTACAGTACCTGCTGTTGCTTAAGTGGTCACCCAGTCAAGTATTAGAACAGGCTCATCACTGCTTAACTTCAATGATCTAGCAGGAACCAGTACTTTCAGCCTCATCCAGTATTGTCATTTTTTATGGGTACTCTGCTAGTTATAATACAAACAAGGTTAGTTTGATTCATTACATCTTTGCAATTTTTTTTTTTTTTTAGTCATTTCAGTTATTAATGTTTGTGTTTTAGTAGATAAATACATTAGTCTTTTGTGTATTAATTTCTTTTGGAGCCACTCAGTTGGGAGTGATGAATTTGATCCTTTGAACAGTGGTTTAGACCACTGTTCAAAGGATAGAATTCATCACTTTTCTTTTTCCTTTGAATTTCATTAAAATTCCAGGAGGATATCTTGAAAAAAATAGAAGCAGAAAATGTTTAGCCATTTCTCATATCTTATTTATCTTAGAGAATATACATCAATAAAATTATCACACTGACTTCAATGCTGAGTAATCTTACTAAGCTTCCCATAACTGTGTATAATACACACATATTTTCCAAAAAATTGATTAAAATAAAAAAAAATAAAAAAAGAACAAACTTCCATGAGCCTTCAACGGAATGACCCTCTGCGCATGTGTGAGAAAAAGGACCCACTTCCGACTTCCAAGATAATCTCTCAGTCATTCGAGGCCTTAGCTGTGTGTAGTTGCCACTACTGTCCAGGGAAATATTCCTTTGCCACGGGTGGCTATGACCGATGAATAAGGCCTAAGTCATAAAACCACCTTCTGTCTTTGTCTCTTTCTTTTTCTTCCCTTGAATTCCTTCCTTTTCAGCGCGACCACCAAATGAGATGGGGTTAAAAGCAAAACCCTAAATCTTTAAACCTTAAAACACAAAACCTTTTGCCATCTCATAGGTGCATATAATTCTGTTTCTCTGTTTCTGTGACAGCATTCACCCTGGGTCAGTTGAGCTGGCTCCATTCATCTGTGGTGAATTCAAGAAAGGAGTAACAAGGGAATAGGAAATTCACTAGCGATCCCCAAACCCCACATGCATATCCCTGTCAGAAGGTGATCCCTTGTTTGCCGCAGATTTTCCACAGGCGCAGTGACAAGTGCACCAAAAAGCTTTTGGTTCCTGACAATGAGGGAGACATCCTTCTGATTTTCTCGAAATCTCCTTTGGCTGAGTTGTGGCCCTAATACCATTGGGTGCCAGACCTGTTCGCTTTGGGTGACCCTATTGGAAACTTAAGTTCCCGACAGCATGGCTCTGACACTACCAAGTTTACACAGCCCCATCGCAATGAGGAGAGGTTGAACTTTAGAAATAATGTACTAGATGGCTGTTGTTCAAAGAGCTTCCCCTGCCCTTTTACAGGTCTTGTTTTTCATTCTGCATGGTGTCTAGCCATCCTCCTCACCAGACAAAATCTGTGGGGTTACTGGTTTAGTCACCAATGATCTGACTAAGAAACAGGTAGTACTGGGTTATATAGTAATAATATATGAGAACTAAATATTACTTTTTTCTTGGCCATGTGCATTGCAATATTCAAGTAAGCCTTTTTTCCATTTTTGCACATACTGCTTGTTCATACAATATGTGCATATTTCCTAGATTTTTTTTACACATTTGTGTATTTTTTTCAGTACTACTTGTATGTATATTATGTATGTATATTAAATGTTTCTACAGGTGTAAATGAGCTTATCTTGTCTTTCCTTCTGTTTATTCTGGATTAGTATATCCCGGATATACTAAAATTAATATTGGTCCTTGGTAAGTGGAGACTTGACTGAATATCTTCTCTACCTCCAAGAAACCCTATATATTTAACAATCTTCAATGGAGTCTAAAATTGCCTAGGTTCATTCCCTCAACTCTTAGCCCATACTCAGTCTCTTGCAATATCAATACAGGGCCAGGGGGTCCAGAGTAATGTGGTGGCAACAGGGCACCGGTGCCATGGCATCTTTGGGGACAGCCTACACATGCCAAATCTGTGGTCGAGAATGTTTTTCAAACATTGGACTTCATAGTCACAAGAGGCACTGTAACTTCAGGGTACAAGAATTATATTATAGTCTTCTGAGACTGCAATGCCAATGAGATGAGAATATTTATTCTTTTCTTTTTTGGGATTTTATGGCATATCATATTTTTTGAAAAGTAATTTTCAATACCCATCAAGAACAAATAGAATAAAATGTCTTCAGTATAAAATAAGCGGACCATATTAACTTAAGGCACCCTTTTTCAATTTTGTGTCATTAGGTCATTTTTTTCATTTACACCGTCAATATCCGGTTGTTTGTTAGGGGTTAGGGTTAGGGGTTCTAACCCTAACCCTAAACCCTAAGCCTAACCCCTAACAAACAACCAGATATTGACAGTGTAAATGAAAAAAATGGCCTAATGACACAAAATCGAAAAGGGGTGCCTTAAGGTAATATGGTCCAAATAAGCCAACAGACATTTTATGCTGAAGACATTTTATTCTATTCATTCTTGATCAGTATTGAAAATTATTTTTTTTCATTCAATTTTTTTTTCTATTTAACTCATAGATGGGACAATAACAGGTACTAGCATTCCAAGTCAGAGTGGACCTGGGAGTAATGATGACAAAGAGATACTCCAGATTCTCCAAAGCTCCAAAATTGGAACTTCACCATTAGATGCAGTATAACATCATACCCAGGACATGAAAACTTTACACAACGGCCTTCTATCATATATATGATAAAAAAGGTTGGAGGTTTGCCATAAGGGAAATAGGGTTGGGACAATCATATAAATGCTAGGGCTTGATGTATAGCCTAAGTAAGGGCCAAAGTGGAGTGTTACAAGTCATGGACTGCTCAGCCGCCAGGATTCTGTCCTTAAGCATCGCAGGTCGCCACCCACAGCCAACAGGTGGCTCCATTGGGGAGATTTTACCCTTCTGCAGAGGTGCAGTTGGTGTATTTTACAGCCCCAGCCAACAGGATAGTGTTTTATTTGATTTCTTTATTTAATGGCATATCAACCTTCATAGGTTATTTGATGTCAAAGCTGTTCTTGCGGAACAGTAGTAGTATTCTTCTGCCCCAGCCAAAAGGGCAGGAAATATGTTTATACTAAAGTATGATATAATGTAGATTGTGTGAAGTAACAAGTTTCTGAATTGATCATTGATTCAATTACTTTGTATTCAAAACAAAAGGGATTTTCTATTTTAACTATATGATCCTATTGTTTTATTAGATTAAAAACTGTAACTTTTATTAGATTAAAAGCTGTAACATCAAATGCTGTTATTAGGATGAGGAACAAAAAGCTGCCATTAATGGGCTATGCTTATGGCATTGAGTGGTTGATTTGTTGGTTGGCTGGATGGTTGGTTGGTTGATTTTTATGCCATATCAATTCTTATTGGGTTATTTAATGCTGAAGTCTTTTTTTCAAGTAATCAAATAACTTTCTATTTAATAATTCACTAACAACCAAATATCTCCAATTAACTATTCATAACCAATATTCACTAATAATAATAATAATAATATGATTGTTAGTAAATCTCCAATTAACTATTCCTAACTAATAGTCATATATCTCCAATCAACTATTCCTAACTAATATTCACTAATAATAATAATAATAATATGATTGTTAGTAAATCTCCAATTAACTATTCCTAACTAATACTCACTAATAGTCATATATCTCCAATTAACTATTCCTAACTAATATTCACTAATAATAATAATAATAATATGATTGTTAGTAAATCTCCAATTAACTATTCCTAACTAATACTCACTAATAGTCATATATCTCCAATTAACTATTTCTAACTAATATTCACTAATAATATAATAATAATATGATTGTTAGTAAATCCAATTAACTATTCCTAACTAATACCCACTAATAGTCATATATCTCCTAACTATTCCAAACTAATATTCACTAATAATAATAATAATAATAATATGATTGTTTGTAAATCTCCAATTAACTATTCCTAACAAATACTCACTAATAACAATAATAATCTGATTGTTAATGAATCTTCAATTAACTTTTAGTAACTAATACTCAAATAACATGTATTAATACATTTACGCAAACAAGAATTATGCTAGAAATATTTGTGGGTTGCAAACGATAGTATTGTCTGCAGGAAATGTTAATTATATAAATATAATGAATACAATTCCACTTAACTGAGTCCTTGTAAAGCTGGTAAGTTATCACACTTACAATGGCCCTATTATTATATCTGCTGAATTAGGGAGCAACATTTTCACGTCCAACCCCCAAGAGACACTGGCACCAAAGAGGAAAAATTCTCATCTTCAATTTTGCCACTATAGTTTGCGGGCCTGTGATTAGTTGGTTTGAAAAGAGGCATGTAGCCCAAGGGAGACAACCCACCTACCGTAGATATATTTTTTTATAAATATACATACATACACACTCACATACATATATAGATATAGATAAAGGTATAGATATAGGTATATAAGTATGTGAAGAAAAAATGAAAGTGAATCCGACAGTATGTAATATTGTAAAAATTGAAAAAACACAAGTTTCATAAACGAATGATGTTTATTATGCCTACGCTGAAGTGTTTCGGCCTGTAATAGAATGAAGATAGACCTTCATCAGGGCTCTCGTTGGTTTAAGGAAAAAATAAATTATTACTGAAAATAAAAAGTTTGCGAGCCTGTGTGGTGAGCTGTTTTTGTTGATCTTTAAATGTGAGGAAGAAAAAAATCTATTTAAAATTGTTGACAATTGTTGGCATCTATAATCTAAAATTATAATTTAAAATATATAATTATCTACATAAGTGTATTTTGGCAGCATTTTTTCTTTTAAACATGTTTCGTTAAACTGTATTGACGATTTGTGTCGGACGAGTTTTTGTTCGATCCTTTCTAATTTTGTGGCCATCGTTTTAATGTCAGGGTGGAACTGGTGTAGCAATCCACCAAAGGTTTCATTACGAGCGCTTTTGGCATGTCTATCTGCCATCTTCAGGTATGAAACTGATTATCTACATGAAAAGCCACAAAAAAAAGAAGGGAAATACTAATATAATATTTATATTTGAACCAAAGTACATTTATTTTTTACTTACCTCCGTGTACTTCCATATAATAAACATTTTTCACACAAAGAATACATACATAGTTCTATACATACATAAAATCAACATTGAATTATTGGCTTATTTTTCTTCTGTTTGTACTGAATTGATTCATTTTGTCTTTATAAGCTTTTTAATTGTCATGTTCACTGGAAAGAAACCTGCTCTTTCTACTAATTCAGATATTGCTACTTACATATAAATCTACTTACATATAAAAAAAACACATATTCTATCTATACATACATACATATATGGTTGAGAATAGTGGAAAGTGTGGATATAACAACAT
>CM042156.1:7134614-7234614 GCA_023376005.1 Doryteuthis pealeii
TCTTTGGAATCTTATAACATCTTGTCTTGGTCTGGAATCTTCTAAGGTCTGGACTTTCTTGGGGACTTCGGGTCTGGTCTTCTATTGGGATTTCTCTTTATCAGAAGCCCTGTGTCATTGTTAGTTTTTAGATAATAAACACAAGACTTCGATTTATTTTGATGTTACTTTATTTTCAATCCCCAACCCAGACATCTGCTAACTAACATAGCGCGCGTGAGTTCCAGTTTAGACAGAGCATAAAATGGCCGACCGCTCTGCCTGACGTCCAACTGCAAACTGGGGACTCAAAAGGTCCCACGTGACTTCACATATTTGGCGGGCTTCTGTAATTTTCCATGGAAGGACCCGGCTATGATATGAAAAGGGTCATCCCCTCAGAATTACAGGGATTGACAATAATCTTATGCAACCGCATAGATTATGTAACACAGCCAACCAACTTTTTCTTTATTTGATTTTCAGATTTAAATAAAATTTCATTCATATAGGTCGGACTGAATGGTTCATTTCTAATATCTAAAAGGTAACTCGACATACCTTGACAGATATGTCATATTTACAAATATAATTCATAATTCTTAAAAGTATTTTCAATGAATCATCTAAAATGTAACTTATGTGGTTATTTGATATTTCAATGAAATATTCACAAAAACCTGTTATGAATTATTCAAAATCTCTTTCATAATTTGGCATCAGCTGAAGATGAAACAAATTGACTTGGCTGTTGGCTATGTTGTAGGTTGGTTGTGTTTTAGGGCATATCAACCCTTCTGGGGTATTTAATGCCAAATCCTGTTTATAGATAAATTATTATTTGTAAGTGAATAGTTTGTAGGTAACATTAATTCAAACTAGTGAGACTAACACATGAACATGTAACATTTTGGTTGCTTGGTTGGTTGGCTATTTGGTTGGTTATGTTTTATGGCATATCAACCCTTCAAGGCTATTTAATGCCAAATCATGTTTATCTGTTTGAGAATACTAACATGGATGACGTTTATCCTTTTTCAGAGAATAAAAAATATATTGAAAATTATGAATCAGATATAAAATACATCATCGAAATACTTCTATAAAAATACAGTAAAGGAAACTTGAGTTTGGCATTAAATAACCCAATGGGTTATTATACCATTAAACAAACCAAACTGAATGAAACCAAACAAAATCAAGTTAATGAAAATTATTTATACCAATTTGAAGATATTAAGAACTTGAAACTTAGAAACTTTTATCAAAATGACTTTTTTTGGCATTAAATGACCCAAAAAGGGTTGATATGCCATAAAACAAACAACCATATTATGTAGAAATATAAATAAGAAAAAATAAAGTATTCCAAAAGATGAATTTATTTGTAGATGTTGAAGTTAGTTGGCATTAAAAGGTTTCAGTTTTTTCTTGACCTTCATCAGGACAATTAGAGGAGTATGGCATTGTTTAACCAGAGTTAGAATTCTTTTCAAATGAAAACGAAAAATGAAAAAATATTAAAGAGAATGTCCTTTTTTTTCCTTTAGCGCTAATATCCTTGGGAAAGGTATGCATCCAATTCTCCTTCCAGCTATTGGTAAATAGTAGGGCAGACTGGGCTCCCTAGCCTTGGCTAGGTAACCAGTCTAGAGAGGAAAACTCTGAATTCAAACCTCTAAAACTCCACTTAAGAAACTGACATTGTGTCACATCCTGTTCATCCAGAGGGGTTGGTAAATATATATGTATATATCATGTAGAAATATAAATAAGAAAAAAAAATTCTGAAAGATAAATTTATTTGTAGATGGTGAAGTTAGTTAATGTTAAAACGTTTTGGTTTATATAAAAAACCTTCATCAGGACAATTGGATGAGTATGGCATTATCTAACCAGAGTTTGAATTCTTTTCAAAATGAAAACAAAAAATGAGAAAATATTAAAGAGAATCTCCTTTTTTTTCCTTTAGTTGTGTTCTATTAAAAAAAATGTGTCATTATTGGTATTCAAAAGTATATTTTAGATGTAAAGTATTTGTCTAAATTATATAAATAAAAGAAACCAAACAATAGTTCTTCTACAAGAATGACTTTGGCATTAAATAATCCATGAAGGTTGATATACCATTAAAACAAAGAAACCAAACCAAACCAAAAGAGGTTGCCTCATATTACCATCACTGTTCTTCCAAAAGGATGGTTTTGGCATTAAATAACCCATGAAGGTTGATATACCATTAAAACAAAGAAACCAAACCATACTGTTATTCTACAAGGATGGCTTTGGCATTAAATAACCCACAATGGTTGATATGCCATTAAACAAAGAAACCAAACCACACACAAACAACAGCTAACATACACTCTATTAGTAGGTCTATTCTTCCAACATTAAACAAACACTTCTGTATCATAAAAACGGATATTCAAATAATATCACTTATTTTTGAGATAACGAAAGTTATAATTATATAAGTTCCTTTCCAAAATATATCCAGTATATTTCCTTTATATAAGATATGTATTGTTGATACAGTTTGTTTTGTTACCACTTCTTTCACCGTTGCATAACTGGTAAATAGTAGAACTGCTGTCCCTGTCATGTCAGTATTTCCTCCTTTCTCCTCTCTGTCCTTTGCATTACCATAACAATATATACACAGATAAAGAGAGTTAACAAATAGGACTGTAGACATCAACAACAACAAAAACTTTTGGGAAACAACTAGACAAAAAATGTAGATATAAACATACAATGAACAAGATTCCCTAACCACTAGTATTGGAAATTCCCTAACCAATTATCTCCCCCCGCCGCTAGGGGGCGAATCACCATCATCGTATTTTGGTGCCAATACCAAAAACTTTACTTATCAAGGAGCACCCACTGGGGGTAGTCGCGTAAATAGCGGTCCCTACACTTCATTCATCACTTAGCCAAAACAGGGCCCACTTATCACATAGCAGTATTTGAGGAGAGAGGTAAAAACACCAAGCTCTCATTACCAAGCCCAAACCAGGGCCCTACTTATCACAAGACTCTACAAGCCAGCTCCCTTCTAAGGCATTGTATCTGCATACGTTAAAAGGCAGGTACAATTGCACACTTACTGAAGGACGAGAAACTACCGAGACGAAGCGTCTTATCAACATTTCCTACCGATGAAAAGAATACCCTGTTGTCACCATTACTCCAAGAAAATTACTAACTCAGATAAGTTTTGTAGCAAATACCATTAAAATTTGCAACAATTTTATGTAATTTTTCTCAATACAAGTGTCTGCATTTACTTTCATGTTTGTTCCTTCTTTGTCCAACAATTTTCCAACAACTACGGAGAAATAAGAGCTCCTTCGAAAACTGTAAATACTCTTACTAGCCACCCTGTTGGCCAGGGCTGTAGAATACGCCAACTGCACCGCTGTAGAAAGGTATGACCCCAAATGGTGACCTGTGATGTTTAAGGATGGAATCCTGGTGGTTAAACCGACAATGACATGCAACACCCTCCTTTGGCGCTTACTGAAGCTAGAAGGTCGGTTGGAGAGGCCCCTCTGATCAATTGGCTGATCATCTCAAGCCCTAGCACCTATATGATTGCCCCAACCCTTTTTATCATATATGCTAGAAGGTGGTGGCTGAGGGTCTTCATGTCCTGGGTATGACGTTAAACTCTACCTGATGGTGAGGTTCCGGTTCTGGAGATCTGGTGAATGTGGAGCCCCTTCATCACCATTGCTCCCTGGTCCACTCTGACCCAGAGTGGTAGTACCTGTTAGAGTCCCATCTATGGGATAAATAGAAACAAAGTGTTTGAAAAAAATTGAGTACCCATCAAGAATGAATAAAACAAAAATGTCTTCAGCATAAAATAACCCAACAAGGGTTGACATGCTGTAAAACTCAACCAACCAATCAACTAACCCAAACCACTAAGTATAAAATAACCCTAGATGGATTGACATGCAGCCCACAAGACCACAGCATTGATCTCATTTCCATAGGAAGGCTCAAATAGATATATTTGAACATTATTTGTATTAGGTTGATTGATTGGTTTTAATGGCATGTCAACCTGTCTAGGATTATTTTATGCCAAGTGATAAATTGTGTGGGATAGTGAAGGATGGTCAGATTTATTGTTATATTTTTTTTGCCAAGGATTTTTCTTAATTTTGACAGTGAGTTGTCTGCAGCTGTTTGTTGCTAAATGGATTGGGAATCAATTTGAGGGATAAGTTTATAGGATAAAATTCAAGTTTATTGTTATATTTTTTTGGTATGATTTTATTTCTTTCAGGAAAGATAAAATGTCATTTATACTGACATCTTTAAATATCACATGCAGGTTATATTGTAAAAATATTGTCTAATAACAACAAAATGGCCCACATTCTATTAGAATGTGTTTAACATTAAAGAGTGTTTGACATGCTATGCATTCTGGTTGGTTTTCTTGTTTAAGTAAAAAGAAATGTATTAGTCTTATGTGATCTATACATAATCAGGATATAGTGACTTTCTCCTTTCTAGACTTTCTGAAGCATGGTTTCCATTCTCTCATATTAAGTTTTATTGAGAAGAGTTTGTTATATATGTTGTTACTCCAATCTTGTTGCCATTTTTAAAAAATAAAAGAACATATTGAATTATATAGGAATACTTGAAACCATATAGCTATGTGCCAATTATTTGTATTAGATAGGAATACTTGAAACCATATAGCTATGTGCCAATTATTTGTATTAGATAGGAATACTTGAAAACATATAGCTATATGCCAATTATTTGTATTAGATAGGAATACTTGAAACCATATAGCTGTGTTCAAATTATTTGTATTAGATAGGAATACTTGAAACCATATAGCTGTGTTCAAATTATTTGTATTAGATAGGAATACTTGAAACCATATAGCTGTGTTCAAATTATTTGTATTAGATAGGAATACTTGAAACCATATAGCTGTGTGCAATTATTTGTATTAGATAGGAATACTTGAAACCATATAGCTGTGTGCCAATTATTTGTATTAGATAGGAATACTTGAAACCATATAGCTGTGTGCAATTATTTGTATTAGATAGGAATACTTGAAAACATATAGCTGTGTTTACATTATTTGTATTAGATAGGAATACTTGAAACCATATAGCTGTGTTCAAATTATTTGTATTAGATAGGAATACTTGAAACCATATAGCTGTATTGAAATTATTTGTATTATATAGGAATACTTGAAACCATATAGCTGTGTGCAAATTATTTGTATTAGATAGGAATACTTGAAACCATATAGCTGTATTGAAATTATTTGTATTAGATAGGAATACTTGAAACCATATAGCTGTGTGCAAATTATTTGTATTAGATAGGAATACTTGAAACCATATAGCTGTATTCAAATTATTTGTATTAGATAGGAATACTTGAAACCATATAGCTGTATTCAAATTATTTGTATTAGATAGGAATACTTGAAACCATATAGCTGTATTCAAATTATTTGTATTAGATAGGAATACTTGAAACCATATAACTTTGTGCAAATGATTATTAATAAATAGGAATAGTTTATTGAAACCATATAACTGCTTGGGTTATTAGCATTAGATAGGAATACTTGAAATCATATTATTCCGTATAGATTAGTAATTGTAGAACAGTTGATTTAGGTACCAGAGGTTGGGCTCCTTTAGTCAAGGGCGTTAGTAGGTAGGGTATTGTTCCTTTAGGGGAACTCTTCTGTGTTGCATAATTAGTGGGTATCTTGTTGAATTCTGATTGTGACCATTGATAATTTGAGTGACATATCATAACCTTAGCTTGACCACTCTCTTCCGGATTGCATTCAACTGTAAGAAGGGGTTTTAGTTCTAGCCAGTTCTAGTTAAACCGCCGATTGATAAAGACGTGGTTAGCTTGGCTCATACATGTGGTTAAGGTCAGTGGTTAGAAGATTAATAAAATGTGAATTCACAAAGAAATGTTTTGGGTTGTTAATCAAAAGCAAACCAACAATGCTGAGCATCTTAAGAGCATTTTAAAAGGAGCCAACTAGAAAGTTAAGAAGATAGAGGATCAACCGTCAGCTACATAATTACTCCGAGAAATAGACAGCCAAGTAAGATAGCTTCTCCAGACAACAGAAGAAGTAAGACAACATACATCGACTACAAGTATGAGTATACAACCATGGGTATATCCAGAATATACCATCTACATAAATAGATGGCATACAACATTCTGGAGTGTGCTGGATATGGTACAAAACTGCATCTGGTGGTGAGGCTCCAGTTCTGGAACTCTGGGGAGCATGGGGTACTCTTTATTGGTATTGCCATGGAAACGGGCCAGCGTCAAACTTGATTAGGTTAACATGTGGTACATCTGGATGTAATGTAAACAGGATAAAGAAAGAAAATAAAGATAAAAGCTAGAGAGAGAATTGCTGAGAGAGACTACAATTACTAGAATTGGAAATCAATAAATGAAATATCCTTTGAGATTTTCCAAGTTTAAATGGATCAATATTTGGAAACATAAAGGATAATCGGAATTATCCTTTTTAAAAATCATTTCACACATTCGGCCATTTTCAGTGACCAATTAGTAATGGTTGACTTTATATTTCATTTGTGGTTGGCTGGTTGGTTGGTTGGTTGGTTGGTTGGTTGGTTGGGTTTTATGGCATGTCAACCCATTTGGCTAACGCACTCCTATATACTCAAATAAGAACAACAACCACAATGTGAAACATGTCAAACACCTTTGACTGTTAAACACTTATTCATGGAATGCAGGTTTTTTGCTCACATCAGAAACTGTTATTTTAATGCAAACAATATGAAAGATCTATTTGAAAATGTCAACATGGAGGACATTCTGTACTTTTTGAGGGAAATAAAAAGTATACCATAGAATATAGACATGAACTTAATCAATACCATAAAACATGATTCCCAATGGTGCTAACACATTGTTAAAACCAATTACTAAAAAGTATAAATATAAATACACAACATATATTACTTCCTAACCGTTAGGCATAACATAACCCCAGATGGGTTGATATGCCATTAAAATCAATAAATCAAACCAAACCATTTTTATACCAGAGATGTTTTGTTTTATTCATTCTTTATGGGTACTCAATATTGTTAAACACATTTTTGTAAACTCTTTTTTTCTATTTAATCCATAAATAGAACCCTAACAGGTACTACCACTCAGGGTCAGAGTGCACCTGGGTGTAATAGCTGGTTGGTTGGGTTTATGGCATGTCAACCCTTGTTGGGTCATTTTATGCCAAAGATGTTTTTGTTTCATTCATTCTTTATGTATACTCAATATTCTTAAACACATTTTGCAAACTCTTTTTTTCTATTTAACCCATAGATTGAACCTAACAGGTACTACCACTCTAGGTTAGAGTGCACCTGGGAGTAATGGTGATAATGGGTACTTCACATTCCCCAGAACTCCAGAACTGGATCTTCACCATCAGATAGAGTTTAACATCATACCCAGGACATTAAGACCCTCAGCCACCACCTTCTAGCACATCTATTAATAATGGAGATTTGATTCTGTAACAAAAATTACGTCACTGCTTACCCAAAATTGTCATAACATAGAATAAATACACTCAAATTTGAACATGCAACATTAAACAGTCCTCATTGTTTTTTTAAAACAAGTTTTAATAAATACATGACTGGTATTATATATCTATATATAGTTTGTTTTATTTTAATACATATTTAAAGTTTAAATTTCAAATTGTTTTATTTTTTAATCCTTTAATGAATTTGATGATTTTACTTACTTAGGGTACAAACTCGCTGACATTGAATTTTTTACTCCCACCCCTCAGGCAATATGTTTCAAAAATCTATTTTTACATCACCCGGAGGCTGTTTTTTCTTTTGTATTAGTACATGATAAAAAGGGTTGGGTCTTGCCATAATGGCAATAAGGTTGGGATAATCCTATAGGTGGTAGGGCTTGACATGACCAGCCAATTGATTGGGTGGGGGGCTCTTCGACCGCCCATCTAGCCTAAGTAAGGACCAAAATGGAGTGTTGCATGTCATGGACTGCTCAGCTATCTCATTTCTATCCTTAAGCATCATGGGTCACCACACACAGCCAACAGTTGGCTCCTTTGGGGGAGTCTTACGCCTCAGCAGAGGTGCAGTCGGTGTATTCTAAAAGCCCAGCCGACAGGGCGGATTTATTTGTGGAGGCATGTAGTGTAAAGGTTATTGTCATAGGAAATGGGTATGGCAAACTGAGTTCAAGTCCTGGACGAGGTTGTTTGCATTTCACATAGTGCTAACACCCTTCAGAAAGGTATGCATCTAACTATTCTCACCCCAGCTATTGGTAAATAGTGGGACAGACTGGGCTCTTTAACTTTGGTTAAGTAACCAGTCTAGGAAAAGGAAAATTCTGAATTCAAAATCTCTAAAACTCATCCTATTTGTGTAGAGGGGTTGGTATATATATATATATATATATATATATATATATATATATATAAACAGATTAATATTAGGAAACATAATAAAGGATTATCTGAATTATCCTTTTGAAAAACATTTCACGCATTCGTTCACAGGAGAACATCACTTATGAGTTTGTCCTTATTTCTCCAGCAGTGTCCAGTCTGATTCATGGGTTATTTAATGCCAAAGTCGTTCTTGTTGAAGAACAGTATGGTTTGTTTTCTTTGTTCAATGGCATATCAATCTTTGTGGGTTATTTAATGCCAAAGACATCCTTGTAGAAGAACAGAATGGTTTGGTTTCTTTGTTTAATGGCATATCACCCTTTTTGGGTTATTTAATGCCAAATTCATCCTTGCAGAAGAATCCCAACTAGTCAACCAACCAACCAACCAACTTTTTAACCTCTACATACACTAGTCTTTCTTCTTCTTCTTCATATTTCCTTTAATTTTCTTTGCTTTGATTTTAATTCCTTTAATTTTCATTTCTTCAATTTTTTTTGTCCTTTACTTTTCATTCCTTATTTTTTGCTTTGATTCCTGTCAATTCCATTCTTTTTCTTTTTGGAATTGTTTGGGTTTCTTTTTCTTTTTTTAAAATTATTTTGCATCTGCTTTTAATTTTTAATTTTTCTTTTTCTTTTTCCTTCCTTTCTTTTGTTTTTTTTTCTTTCTTTCTCTCATCATCTATTACTTTTTATTTATTTTTCTTTAGTTTTTGTTGTTCCCCATTCTTTTTATTCCAGTTTTTTTTTCTTTCAGTTCAATATCAATCAAAGAAAGTAGGAAACTGACTTATCAATTGTTGGATGAATAAACAAGGAAATAAGTAAATTATTTTGCCAAAATTATTTTGGGCTTTCATACTTTTTTTTTCTTCCTTTTTCTGTTCTCTGTGATTTTTTCTTTGTTTTTTCTTTTTCTTTCTCTTTTATATTTATTCCATTTTTCATTTCCTTTATTTTTCTTTTCTTTTCCTTTTTTCTTTCTTGTTCCTTTTCCTTTTTTTCTTCATTTTTCTTTTCCTTTTCTTTTTTTCATTTTTCTTTCTTTTATTCTTTCTCTTTTCATGCTTCTTTTTATTTTTCATTTCCTTTTTTTCTTTTCTTTTCTTTTCTTTTCTTTTTTTCTTCTTTCCTTTCTTCATTTATTGTTCCATTTTTTGATTATTTCTCTTTCCATTTTTTTCTTCAGTTTTTTTTTTTCATTCTTAATTTTTTTCCCTTCATATTTCTTTTCCTGTATTCTTTCTTTTTCCTTTATTTCCATTCTTGTTCCTTTTTCATTTTTCTTTTATTCTTTCTTTTCCTTTCTTTTGTCTTTTCTTTCTTTTTCTTTTTCTTACATTTTTCTTTTTATTTATTCCTTTTTCCTTCATTTTATCTTCATTTATTCCCTCTTTTTCCTTCATTTTTCCATTCTTGTTCATTTTTTCATTTTTTAATTATTTATTTTTCCATTTTTTTTTTTTTCTTTACTTTTCTTTTCAAAGAATTTCTTTTTCCTTCATTCTTCCATTCTCGTTCCTTTTTCATTTTTTTAAAATTCTTTCTTTTTCCATCCTTCCATTTTCTTCAATTTTCTTTTCATTCTTCTATCTTTTTTTTCCTTCGATGTTTTACTTTCTGATTGATCCCTCTTGTTTCCATTATCTTAAATTGTTCTTACATTCAAGAATTTCTGTTTGTAGAGCAGCTGCTTATCTAAAAGAATTTTTTATGCTAAATCATTGAACAGACTGGAAAGAATGTTTCATCTTATTTGTGTACTTTGCCAAGTAGTTCAATTTTTGGCATCTTGTCTATATTGTACTCTATCCACCATATTCATTGTACTCTATCCACTGTATTTATCAAAGCTCTAAAAAAAACAAAAATATCTATCAACAATTGCACTAGCTTCAAAGACTGCATGAATCAGTATAGAATCATCTGTTTGATTTGATTTGGTTTGTTTTATGGCATATCAACCTCAGTGGGTCATTGTTGTAGAGTAGCTAACACCCCTTCAGCACTCTACCAGATGGACTGGCTCATAGCCATAAAATAGCCTACGATTAAAGTGCATGAAATAGCTGAATAATATTCTAACTTTGCTGCGTTGGCTATACTGAATTGGCCCTTCTCTATTCAGTGTAAGTTTTTTCTTGTTAATTGTTTGTACTTATTTGTTCTGTGTTTGTATGTATCTGTTTGGCGCTGGATCCTGGTGCTTAATAAATGTATTAAGCACACTATTCTTCTGTGTATCTTTCCACCTCGCGATACAATAGTTATTTAATGCCAACAAAGTTTTGAAATAAATTAATTCTTAATGGATACTCAATATTTTATAAACACATTTTTCTATTTAACCCATAGATGGGACCCTAACAGGTACTACCACTCTGGGTAAGAGTAGAACTGGGAGTAATGGTGATGAAGGGGTGCTCCACATTCCCCAGATCATTAGAACTGGGACCTCACCATCAGTTAGAGTTTAACATCATACCTAGATAAGGATCCTCTGCCACCGCCTTCTAGCACATATATGATAAAAGTGTTTGGGCTTGCCATAAGGGCAGTAGGGTTGGGACAATCATATAGGTGCTAGGGCTTGACATGACCAACCAATTGAAAAAAAGAAAGAGAGAGAGAGAGAGAGAGAGAGAGAGAGAGAGAGAGAGAGAGAGAGAGTTTGTTGGAAGCTTGGTTGTTTTGTTTTTATGGCATAGAAACCCTTTTCGGGTCATTCAATATTATATCAAGTCATTTTGATATGACGTTGCTTACAGTACCTACTGTTGCTAAAATGGTAATCCATCTAAGTATTGAACAGGCTCATCACTGCTTAATTTTGATGATCTAGCAGGAACTGGTGTTTTCAATGCAAAGAGAGAGATAGAGGGAAAGAGATAGAGATAGAGATAGATAGATAGATAGATAGAGGGGGGGGGCTAGATAAAGATTATTATACTTTTTACATATTAAACTATTTTGCAATAGCACTTATATACAGTAATATTTGAATTATCATAGTGTGATATATTCAAGGGTTCCAGTAGTAAATATCATCACCAAGTTGTACTGGCAACATGGATATCCATGACAATCTCTCACCAGCCATATCTATCTATCATGGAGGTTCTCTGTGTAGCATCCAGAATCTACACAGATCTGATTGATATGTCCTTGCTGGGCTGCCCAGACTGCATGTCTATGTGTAGGTTTCTATAGGAGAATGTCACTTATGAGTTTGTCCTTGCTTCTCCAGCAGTATTCAGCATACCCTAAAATTAGTAGACCAGTTCAAATACCTAGGTAGTAATATCTCATCCACAGATAGCAATATTAATGCATGTATAGAAAAAACATGGAATGCTATAGACTGATTATCAGTCATAAGGAAATCTTATCTAACTGAGAAGTTAAAGTGACAATTCTTCCAAGCCGTAGTTATATCAGTGCTACTCTACGGCTGCACTACTTGGACCCTAACGAGGCGCCTTGAGAATAAGCTAGATGGGAGCTGTACAAGAATTCTGTGTTCAGTCTCAAACAAATTGTGGAAACAACACCCTACAAGAAAGCAGCTGTATGGCCACTTGCCACCTATCACACAACCATCTGAGTGAGATAAACAAGACATGCTGGGCACTGCTAGAAAAGCAAGGTCAAACTCATAAGTGATGTTCACCTGTGGAAGCCAGCACATGGGAATGCCAGCATGGACCATCCAGCAAAGACTTACATTAACCAGTTCTGCGCAGATACTGGATGCTGTGCAGAGAACCTGCTGGAGGCAATGAATGATAGTTTTGGTTTGGTTGGTTTTGTTTTACGGCATATCAACCTCAGTGGGTCATTTAATGCCAATAAAGTTTTGAAATAAATCAATTCTTAATGGATAATACAATTTTTTTATAAATACATTTATTCTATTTAACCCATAGATGGGACCCTAACAGGTACTACCACTCCGGGTCAGCGTGGACCAGGGAGCAGTGGTGATGAAGGGGTGCTCCACATTCCCCGAACCTCCAAAACTGGAACCTCACCATCAGATAGAGTTTAATGTCATTCCCAGGACATGTAGACCCGCAACCACCGCCTTCTAGCACCCATATGATAAAAAGGGGTTCGGGCTTGCCATAAGGGCAATAGGGTTGGGAAAATCATATAGGTGCTAGGGCTTGATGTGACCAGCCGATTGATCGGCAGGGGCCTCTCCAACTGCCCGTCTAGCCCAAGATAGGGCCAAAGTGGAGTATTGCATGTCATGAACTGCTCATCCTCCTGGGCTCTATCCTTAAGCATCACGGGTCGACACCTACAGCTAACAGGTGGCCCCATTGGGGGAGTCTTATCCCTCTGCAGAGGTGCAGTCAGTGCATTCTAACGCCCCAGCCGACAGGGCGGATGAATGATAGGGATGGTTGGCAAGAGATTGTCATGGATATCCATGCTGCTAGTCTGACATGATGATTATGACTGTGATATATTCAAGGGCCCCAGCTAGTATATAGAATTTAATAATACAATAAACTTTGGTACCCCTGTCCCATTTCTTGATTTCAAGGTACCCCCCACCCATGTCCTTTGTCTGTGCATATTGCCAAATTTTATATTCATTTTTAACACTATATTTTTCATTGTTTTACTTTATTGAATTATTTTAATATCTTTTGGTTTGAAAAATATATTCCTTTAAAGTTTAAAGATAAAATTTTTATGGTCTTTTTCGGAGGTGAGGGCAATACAAAGTAGATATGCTATGGGTCTTGTAAATAGATTACTTGTGAACCCATTGTACCAATTTTTAAAATTTATTTCGTTTATATATGTGTTATATACCGTCACTGGACCCGACAAAGAAAACGGAACACTTGTATATATAAAAATATAAAATTGTATTTTTATTCCTTGATTGTGTGTAGACTGAGAGTCGTCAGCAGAGGATGCACATACACTGGAGCCTTCGGGTGACCGCAAGCAATTGATCTCGATCTGCCAACCCAGATTTCTAAAGGCTTTTCATAATTCTCCAACTCACAGGGTCATGCCTCTTTGATCGTGACACCTATGCAGTTTTCCTGTAGGCACACCCCCTCGCCCAGGCAGCCTATTTTCATTGGTTATGGGCTACACCTACATATTCTCTGTGCCTATACAGTGTTAATATACACCTGCATTTTCTGGGTGCCAAAGGTCTGTTCAATGCGTTCCAGGCCATATCCTGTTTTTGTTTTCAGGCCCATGTTTGACACCCACACATTTCCTATGTACACCACCTGGTTCCCAGTGAGCCCTCATTGACCAGGCAATATATTAAATATGGGGTATATAGGTGGTGTTTGTTGTATAATTGAATTCTATCATAGATCAGACCATAACAGGTACTACCACTCCAGGTCAGAGTGGACCTGGGAGTAATGGCAATGTAGTATTCTACACTCCTCAGATCTCCAGAACTGGAGCCTCACCACTGGATGCAGATTAGTGTCATACCCAGGACACTCCATTTGGTGTGTTTATGTGGGGGGAGGGGTCTTACCCCTTTGCAAGGGGGGGATACAGTCAGTGAATTTTATGCCCTGTCAACAAGGCAATCAACAAGTTGAGTTCAAATTCTGGCCAGTTTATGGCTATTCTATTAAATTGAATCTGATGGTGAGGCTCCAGTTCTGGAACTGTGAAGAGCCTGGTGTATCCTTTTCATTGCCATTACTACAAGGTCTACTCTTACCTGGGGGTGGTAGTACTGGTTAGTTTACCATCTATGGGTCAAATAGATCTGTTTGAAAAATATTTGTATTGAATAGGAATACTTGATGCCATGTAAATTATTTTACCATTTTTTATCTTTGCAAAATGTCCCAGTGCACCGTTCTTCTTCCACTTTATTAAGACATACCAACCTTCAAACTTGGCCTTCCTAAATAACATTTTTTTCTCATTACTAGCAAGAATATGCGCCCTCCAGGCATAAATATTTAAGTTTTAATGTAAGCAAATATATTAAATTAGAAAGTCTAAATAAAATTAAATAAGAACACATAAAAAAAGATTGTATTGTTGTTGGCATCTGCCTGTCTACTAAAGACAATGGCGTAGTGTCTACTTTTTAAATTTAAAAAAAAATCTGCAACTGTGTGAGTGGCTGAACAGACCATTTTTTGATTTTCCTTTATAAAAACATTACATTTACTAGTACAAAATAAAAACACACTCCGGGCGATGTAAAAATAGATTTTTGAAACATATTACCTGAGGGGTGGGAGTAAAAAGTTCAATGTCAGCGAGTTTGTACCCTAAGTAAGTAAAATCATCAAATTCATTAAAGGATTAAAAAATAAAACAATTTGAAATGTAGACTTTAAATATGTATTAAAATAAAACAAACTATATATAGATATATAATACCAGTCATGTATTTATTAAAACTTGTTTTAAAAAACAATGAGGACTGTCTAATGTTGCATGTTCAAATTTTGGGTGTATTTGTTCTATTTTATGACGATTTTGGGTAATGTGACATAAGCAGTGACAAAATTTTTGTTACAGACAAAAACCGGAAGCGAATCTCCATTATTAATAGATTTTAATCATATTTTAATTGGTTTCTATATAAAATAATTCATAGGATTGATTTCAATACATTGGAGAATAAAACAATAATATTACAGATCAATAACACCAAGTAATTATTTATTAAACCCGGTTTTGTTAAAACCAGTATGCAAATTAACCACACCATATATTATGTAAACCTTTATTTATTAGTGATATATAACACACATTGCAGGATTTTAAACACACAAATAGAGTGAATCTAGGAATAATGGTGATGAAGGGGTATTCCATACTCCGCACTGTTTTGAGGCAAATCTAACTCAGATTTTCATAGAGAAATCATTAATAAATAGGATTTTGACTATAAATGAAATACTCATTGATAAACTTACATAATTCCTGTGGGTGCATATTTTGCTAAGTGTCATTAAAATCAATCAATCAATCTGGCATTACTTTGTTACTTTACTTTAAATTTAATTGACTAAGAAAATTAATTATGAACACTGCATATTTATTCAACAAGTGTTTCAAGGTTTTTCTAAAAATACTGACAGTTTTCAGAAGAAACTGTTTTATTTTGTTGCAATGAAAATGTTCAACATGAAAAATAAGTTTGATGAAGTGCTATCAGTTATAAACTTGCATGGTAGGTAGCTCGTATCAGGTTACAATTGCTGTACTAATTGTTTAGTGAGTACTGCAATAGTAAGTACATTAGAGTTCTTCTCTAAGAGATTAGTTGGTTGGTGAGTTAGATTTTACAGCATGTCAACTCTTGGTTTGTTTTGTTTTACGGCATATCAACCTCGGTGGGTCATTTAATGCCAATTAAGTTTTGAAATAGATTAATTCTTAATGGATACACGATTTTTTTTTTTATAAATACATTTTTCTATTTAACCCATAGATGGGACCCTAACAGGTACTACCACACTGGGTCAGAGTGGACCAGGGAGCAATGGTGATGAAGGGCTGCTCCGCATTCCCCAAACCTCCAAAACTGGAACCTCACCATCAGATAGAGTTTAACGTCATTCCCAGGACATATAGACCCTCAGTCACCGCCTTCTAGCACCTATATGATAAAAAGGGGTTGGGGCTTGCCATAAGGGCAATAGGGTTGGGAAAATCATATAGGTGCTAGGGCTTGATATGACCAGCCGATTGATCAGAGGGGGCCTCTCCGACCGCCTGTCTAGCCCAAGAAAAGGCCAAAGTGGAGTATTGCAAGTCATCCACCTGGGTTCTATCCTTAGCATCACGAGTCACCACCCACGGCCAGCAGGTGGCCCCATTGGGGGAGTCTTACCCCTCTGCAGAGGTGCAGTCGGTGCATTCTAACACCCCAGCCGACAGGGCGGTCAACTCTTGTTGGGTTTATTCATTCTTGTTAGGTATCCAACATTTTTTTCAAACTCCTTTTTTCTATTCAGCCCATACATGAGATGCTAACAGGTACTACCATTCCGCGTCAGATTGGATGTAGGAATAATGATGATGAAGGGGTACTCCACACTCCCAACAGCTCCAGAATTAGGACCTCACCACTAGATGCAGTTTAGCATCATCGCCAGAATACTAAAACCTTCAGCCACTGCCTTCTAGCACATATATGATAAAAAGGGTTGGGGAGTTTGCCATAAGGGCAATACAGTCGGTACAATCATATAAGTGCTGAAGCTTGAGGTAACCAACCAATTGATCAGAGAAGGCCTCTGACCCCCCTCTAACCTTAGTAAGGGCCAAAGTGGAGTGTTGCATGTCATGGACCGCTTAGCCACTAGGATTCCATCCTTAAGCGTCATCAGTTGGCACCTATGGCCAACAGGTGGCTCCATTAGTGATATTTTACCCCTTTGCAGAGATGCAATCTGTGTATTCTTCTGCCCTAGCTGACAGGGTGCCTTATTGAATGAATTAAGAAAAATAATAATCTTCTATACCAACTCGGCAACTCGGCGTACGAGTAGCACAGGGATATGTGCGTAAAGTGAGGTTTGGCACTCCACCTCAGATGCTGAAATAATCTCCTTGGTCTAGCGCAAGTGAAAAGGGGATAGACTCCCTCGCTGTCTGGCTAATACCTACATTAGGCCACCCCAACGACTTTACTTACTTTTATACCAACATGAGCTAAAGTAAAATTATTGGAGCATTACCATTTTGTACAGTAATAGATAATTTTTTAAAGCACATTATTCTAAAACTCATTTTTTTTTTCTGTTTAACCCATAGATGGAACTCTAACAGGTACTATCACTCCAGGTCAGGGTGGGCCTGGGAGTAATGGCGATGAAGAGGATATCCACTCTCTAGAATTGGAACTTGACCACTAGATGAGAGTTTAACGTCATACCCAGGACACAGCTGGCATTGTCTCTTTGTACCATGTAATCAAACCACTTCAATCTTTTCTTTTTGATAATGTCACTGATTTTATTTGAAGGTCACTCCTTATACCATCACATTTTGATGTGTTTCATGCAAGAAGCTCCCAATATAGTCGTGAGGCAGTCGTTCTCAAATATACTTAGTATATAGATGTACATCAGTTTCACATAACCTGACTGATGGAATTACCAGTTCACCACCAGTACTGATGAATCCTTTTACTGTTATTATAAGTAAAGTCAGAGGAGTAGCCTATTGTCCCTATCAGCTGAACAGCGAGGGAGTCTATCCCCTTTTTGCAAGTGCTAGACCAAGGATATTATTTCAGAATCTGAGGTGGAGCGCCAAACCTCACTTTACCGCACAGATCCCTGTGCTACTTGTACACCGAGTTGTCGAGTTGGTATAGAAGATTATATTTTTCTTAATTCATTCAATGAGGCACCCTGTCAGCTAGGGCAGAAGAATACACAGATTGCATCTCTGCAAAGGGGAAATTGTTTTGCTGAGATGAAACACCACACCAATTATCTTTATACATGCAAATACATTCTTGCCAATTCTCCTGGCTCCAAGATCACGTTTTCTTAAATCAAGCTGTTAAGGCAGCCATATTTTTTCTTTCGTGCCCTTCACTCCTATTGCATGAAAGACATGTTCGTGCACACTTTGAGCGCCAAGTTACGTCCTGTATTGAACCTGAAACCTTATGATTCCTAGGCGAATGTTCAACCGACTGAGCTAAACTGAATAATTTTGATGAATTTGACTGTTGTACTCATCTTTATTGTGGTATGTATAAACACAACTTTTTGGACGCTGTATCCCCCGGCCTTCCTCAGGTGTTCCATGTGTATCCGAGCATAGCAATCATTTTGAATCAATTTTGATCAATAGTCAAACTATTAAAAATGATTTCCCAGGTTGGGTTATTACTATATTTGGACACACAGGAAACACCTGAGGAAGACCTGAGATTACAGTGGCATGAACATTGTGTTTATACATATCACAAATAAAGATGAGGACAACAGTCCAAAACATCAAAATTATACACATCCAGCCTTCCTTAGGTGTTCCCAGTGTGTGTTTATTCATACCACAATAAAGATGAGGACAACAGTCCAAAACATCAAAATTATTCACATCAAGCCTTCCTTAGGTGTTCCCAGTGTGTGTTTATTCATACCACAATAAAGATGAGGACAACAGTCCAAAAACATCAAAATTATTCACATCAAACCTCATCTCAAAATACAGACAAATGAGCTAAAACTGGTCATTGTATTCAAACCTTGATCTTTTACCTGATATGAACAGGTATTTCTGCTAGTACCTTGCAGATGAGTAGCAACACTGGTGTTAAGGTGAAAAACTCGCTCAAGATTTTGTTGCTGGAATCATGTCTTTCACACCAGATAATAGAATTAGGTGATAGACTTATCAAAGTGTATCAAATCATTTGTCAATGAGATCTTCTGATTAGCTAAAATGGGACTTTTGCTGCAGTCTATTCTGTGCGGACTGCTATAAACAGATTTACATTGGCTTGCGGTATATTCAAGGTTGAATATATAATAGATGGAGACATGTGATGTTATGGTTAGAGTTGTGGGAAATGGACTCGTCAACCCCGAGTTCAAATCCCAGATGAGACTGCATTTCACATAGCACTAATACCCTTAAGAAAGGTATGCATCCATTTACTCTCCCTCCGGCTATGGGTAAATAGTAGGGTAGACTGGGCTCTTTAACCTTGGCTAGAAGGAAAACTCTTAAACTCCACTTAAGAAATTGACCTTGTGTCACATCCTGCTCATGAGGGATTGGTATATATATATATATATATATATATATATATATTATAAAATGGGTACAAGAGATAACCTACTCGAGTTTAACCATAAAGATCTTCAGGGTTAAATCCACTGAACTAATCGAGACACCGATTAATAGCAGTCGATTTCACGTGTGTGTTCATTGCATTAAAAGTCACCTTTTCATAGTATTAAAAGTTACCTTTTCCTTTATGAATATATATATATATATATATATATATATATATATATATATATATATAAGGGGCTGGGATAGCTCAGTCGGTAGAGCATTCGGCTAGAAACCACAAGGTTCCTAGTTCGATACTGGTCCCCGCCAACTCAGCGTATGAGTAGCACAGGGATCTATGCGGTAAAGTAAGGAGCTGATGGTAGGTGTGGCGCTTCACCTCAGATGCTAAAAACAATGTCCTTGGTCTAGCGCTATTGAAAAGGGGATAGACTCCCTCGCTGATGGCTGGTACCGACTTTTAGGCCGCCCCATCGACTTTACTTCCTTTACTTTTATATATATATATATATATATATATATATATTAAGTCACCTTTTCCTTTATAAATACACACACACACACACACACATATATATATATATATATATATATATATATATATACAATAGCTGATTTTAAGCCATTTGTTTTATGCTGAATCCAAAAATCATACTCATTTTTTCTAATCGGATCAAATTTTTAACCTTTACTTGAAATGTATAGAACAGTATCATAGCAGTAACAAGTAGAGTACATAGGCTTTTGAATTATTATTATTCTGGAATAATGTTTGCCTTCAGACTATCATCTCTTTGGACCCATGAAAGAGGATTTGAGAGACAAACATTGTTCCCATGACAAGAAAGTGAAATCTGTAGTGAAAAGTGGCTCAAAGAACAGTCAACAGAATTTTACAGGACAGGGATACAAGCTCTCATTCGAAGGTGGAAGGTGGAGAGAAACAGTGACTATGTGGAGAAGTAGGGATGTGATCTACAGAGTACCAGCTTCATTTTGATGTATGATACATATTTCTGTGAGAGTTTTAAAAAATTGATTTTTAAAAAAATTGAATACCCAACAAGAATGAATCAAACAAAATTTCTTCAGCATAAAATAACCCAATAACGGTTAACATGCCATAAAAACCAACCAACCAACCAACCAATAATTCAAATAAATTATCGATCATATGGAGGTCCAATCTTACAGACAAGTTAAAGAGACAGTTCTTCCAGGCCGTTGTCATGTCAGTACTGCTGTATGGCTGCACCACCTGGACCCTAACTAAGCGACTGGAGAATAAACTAGATGGGAGCTGCACAAGAATGCTGTGGGTGATCATGAACAAGACGTGGAAACAGCACCCTACGAGAAAACAGCTGTACGGCCACCTACCACATATCACCCAAACCATCCGAGTAAGACAGACAAGACACGCGGGACACTGGAGAAGCAAGGACGAACTTATAAGCGATGTCCTCCTGTGGAAGCCAGCATATGGACAAGCCAGTGTAGGCCAACCAGCAAAAACGTAGGTTGATCAGCTCTGTGTGGATGCAGGATGCTGCATAGAGGACCTCCCGAGAATAATGAGCGATAGGGACGGATGGAGAGAGATTGTCATGGATATCCGCGCTGAGAGCGCGACATGATGATGATGATGAATTCCTGCTGAGGGGTATCCTGGTTATGACACTAAGCTTCATCTGGTGGTGAGGCTGCAGTTCTGGAGATCTGGGGTGTGTGGAGTCCTCTTTATTGTAATTACTCCTAGGTCCACTCTGTTACAGTTCTATCAAATTGATATGTTTAAAAATTATTTGCTTTTCATAGGATCGGGTCAAAAACAAAACAAAAAAATCAAAACCTCTTAAGAAACAAGTACATAAAAATGTAAATATGATCCGGAGGTGTTAGTCATGTAATGGCTACTATTACAGGAAATGGATACAGTGAACCAAGTCCTTAGATGGGTGACCACTTAGTGAGGGCAAATACTGTAAATAACCTGAAGCCTGTGGGGATTAAAATAAAATAAAAATAAAATTAGAATTTAAAAAAAAAGATAGAAAAATAACAAACTCCCATGAGCCTTCACCGGAAGAACCCTCTGCACATGTGCGAGAAAAAGGACTCACTTCCTACCCCCAAGAAAATATCTCGGCCATTCTAGTTTAGGCCTAAAACTGGGTCTGGTCGCTCCTACAGGTCAGGGAGATATTCCCTTGCTATTTGGTGACTATGGTCCGTGAATAAAGCCTAAATCATAAAACCACCTTCTGCCTTTGTCTCTTTCTTTTTCATTCCTTGAAGCCCTTCCTAAATGAGATGGAGTTAAAAGCAAAACCCTAAGAACACCAAGAATATCTCCAAGGTATTTTTACTTGGGGCTAAAATAAAATATGAGCTCAGAAAAAACAAGAACGTCTTGTGTTTGTTATTAAAAGCTATCAATGGCAGAAGACAAGATATCCTCAAGAGACTCCCAAGTTGTTCCAGACTCAAACAGAAAGAATGACATCCAGCCCAACAACAGATCTAACAACAGAATATCGAGCTACTTTAAACCTTTAAAACACCAAAGCCTCTTGCTACCCCATAGGCCTCTGAGGCAGACTATCACTAGATCACCAAAGTTAAGCAATGACAACTATGCTCAGTACTTAGATGGGTGACCACTTAGTGAGAGTAAATACTGTAAACAACCTGAGGCCTCTGAGGCAGACTAAGCAAAGATTATTAAATAACAACAATGATATTAATTTAGACTTAAGTTAAGCAATGACAACCATGCGCAGTACTTAAATGGGTGACCACAGGGATAACAGATACTGTAAGAAATCTGCGGCCTGTGGACCAGACTAAGCAAAGATTATTAAATATCAACAATGATATTAATTTAGATTTAAGTTAAGCAATGACAACCAAGTGCAGTACTTAAATGGGTGACCACAGGGATAAAAGATACTGTAAGAAATCTGTGGCCTGTGGACCAGACTAAGCAAAGATTATTAAATATCAACAATGATATTAATTTAGATTTAAGTTAAGCAATGACAACCATGTGCAGTACTTAAATGGGTGACCACAGGGATAAAAGATACTGTAAGAAATCTGCGGCCTGTGGACCAGATTAAGCAAAGATTATTAATATCAACAATGATATTAATTTAGACTTAAGTTAAGCAATGACAACCATGTGCAGTACTTAAATGGGTGACCACAGGGATAAAAGATACTGTAAGAAATCTGCGGCCTGCGGGACCAGACTAAGCAAAGATTATTAAATAACAACGGTGATATTTGGATTTAAGTTAAGCAATGACAACCATGTGCAGTACTTAAATGGGTGACCACAGGGATAAAAGATACTGTAAGAAATCTGCGGCCTGTGGACCAGACTAAGCAAAGATTATTAAATATCAACAATAATATTAATTTAGACTTAAGTTAAGCAATGACAACCATGTGCAGTACTTAAATGGGTGACCACAGGGATAACAGACACTGTAAATCTGTGGCCAGACTAAGCAAAGATTATAAAATAACGACAATGATATTAATTTAGACTTAAGTTAAGCAATGACAACCATGCGCAGTACTTAAATGGGTGACCACAGGGATAACAGATACTGTAAGAAATCTGCGGCCTGTGGACCAGACTAAGCAAAGATTATTAAATAACAACAATGATATTAATTTAGACTTAAGTTAAGCAATGACAACCATGTGCAGTACTTAAATGGGTGACCACAGGGATAACAGACACTGTAAATCTGTGGCCAGACTAAGCAAAGATTATTAAATAACAACAATGATATTAATTTAGACTTAAGTTAAGCAATGACAACCATGTGCAGTACTTAAATGGGTGACCACAGGGATAACAGACACTGTAAATCTGTGGCCAGACTAAGCAAAGATTATTAAATAACAACAATGATATTAATTTAGACTTAAGTTAAGCAATGACAACCATGTGCAGTACTTAAATGGGTGACCACAGGGATAACAGACACTGTAAATCTGTGGCCAGACTAAGCAAAGATTATTAAATAACAACAATGATGTTAATTTTGTGTAATCCTTGAAACAATGAAGATTTGTTTTGGTACTTGTTGCAATTAATGTTTGTCTGGGTCATCACTGCACAATTCATGTGGTGCTCTGTTAATTTGGCCATGTTGATTTTAGAAAGTTCTCATTGCTGAATTCTATGTCTAAGTGGAAAGAGATGTTATAATAATTATATGTGGACACCCAGTATTGCTAAAAATAAGAGCTGTTAAAAGGATGGATGAAATCAAGGGAAACCAACGACCATCCACACCGATAATAGTAGTGTAACGTAGGTGCAAAGTTATACATACTTTGAATACACAAAACTCCGACGAAGGTTAACGAACAAAACATTTAATATAATACAGCACATGGAATTGAAGAGAATACAACGTACATAGGTAAAAGATACATAAACAAGGAGTACACAAATAAAGATGAAGACACATTCATGAATGGTACAAGATATACATATAAGAGTACAGATATGAGACTAGGGATAGTCCATGCTGTGAAGAACTTACAGCAATGTAAGGGGGGGGGAGCCCCAACGAGAGGGGTTAGATAAAATCTACCCCATGTGGCTCGTAGTTGCTGGAACAGGAAAAAGAGGCCGAAAGGGTTTGAACCCGGTGCTTAAATACTATAGCACCCTAGCGGGCACCAGCAAATTAAATCGGGCAGACAACTCCACCAGGCAAATACGAAACCAACGCTACAGTAGGATTGGGGTATTTACTACTTGCAAATGGACCAGTTTAGCTCAGTTGGTAAAGCATCCGCCTAGGAACCCCGAGGCTCTAGGTTCAATACCAACCCTTGCCAACTCAGCATCACCAAAAACAAGAGCTGTCAAAGTGTAACATCATGAGACGGAAAAACCAAAAATTTAAAAAAAGAGTGGAAAATTACAATAATTTTTGGAATGATGTATAAAAGGCTACCAGTCAATTTCTGATTGGTCAGCACAAGGCAAGGAAGAGAGTGAGAGAAAGAGAGAGTGATGAGTTGTGAGTCTGGACTGAGCAGTTAAAGAGAACAGACATAATATAAGTGTCTGCTCTCCAAGGTATTTTTTACTTGGGGCTAAAATAAAATATGAGCTCAGAAAAAACAAGAACGTCTTGTGTTTGTTATTAAAAGCTATCAATAGCACAAGACAACATATCCTCAAGAGACTCTCAAGCTGTTCCAGACTCAAACAGAAAGAATGACATCCAGCCCAACAACAGATCCAACAACCAGATCCCAGCCAAGAGAATAGTTGAAGAGTAAGGAGATAAGTATAGAATTATTACTATTACAACCAAAACTCCTTTCAATCGAGCCTGCTATGCCAGAAAAGGGTGGATGAGCTCAGGGGAGCAAACAGCAATCCACACTGATAGTAGTAGGATTAGGGTACTAACAATTTGCAAAAATCCCCAAATTGGGTAGATGGGACTCCTTAGCCTTGGACAGCAATACATTTAGACAAGGAAAAGTTTGTTATAAAACCTCCGCTGGCTAACAGCTATACCTCATTCCAAGAAAAAGTTAGGGTAATAAATCCCAAAATCAAATCCAGAACTGGAGTCCCTAAGGTGGTATGATGCTGAACTTCAGCACTATCCAGCAACTCCTGTGACACCATTGTTGTCAAACTGCATTTTTTTTCCCTTTTCCTTTAGAACACAACAGCAATGTATGTTGCTTGGGCGACTGCTTATCCTCCATATCAACCAATATTCATAACCATATGAAAAGAATAACAAAGGAAAGATATATATATATATATATATATATATATATATATCATCCATTGGTAAGTACACCCCCTAACAATTGTTTTATAAAAAGCTTTCTTCACCATATTGGCTGGGGCTGTAGAATACACCAACTGCACCTCTACAGAGGTGTAAGCCCCTCTTCCTCCTCCAATACGGCTCCCTGTTGGCCATGGGTGATAATCTGTGATGCTTAATGACAGAATCCTGGTGGCTAAACATTCCATGGCTTGCAACATTCCACTTTGGCCTTTACTTGGGCTAGAAGGGCAGTCACATCAAGCCCTAGCACCTATATGATTGTCATGGCCCTATTCCTCAATTGCTCTTATAATAAACCCCAACCATTTTTATCATATATGTGCAAGAAGGTGGTTGCTGAGGATCTTAAAATACAACCAACCAACCAACCAACCTTGATTTTCTTCTAAACAAAATATGCCAGGATTCTACTATAAAAATTAGTGATGTGTTAACCCATAGCTAACACCCATTTCTCATAATGCATTAGGTTATCTAAAAGAGAGTAACCTAACACAGAATATCTGGTAAGGAAAAAGACAAGTCACTTAATACTATATAACATTTAATTCTACAATATGCAAGAAGGAGACTAACACCGATTCTTATAATGCATTAGGTTATCTAAAAGAGAGTAACCTAACACAGAATATTTGGTAGGAAAAAAGACAAGTCAGTTAATACCATATAACGTTTAATTTCTACAACATACTAAGTTCCTGTCCCAAGCTACAAAAAAGTCACAATATGTTTGAGGAATATGAAGAAAAGACTAAACAATAAAGAGGTTGAAACCACATACTATTTTCTCAGGTCTGGAAACAAAGACGGGCACCATGTGCATCGCTGTGGAGGAGCGAACGACTATGACTGCCACTTCTCTAGTCGTGTTCATAAAAGAAGGTGATTCTAAGGTTCGCCTTGTCATGTGACCAAAAATGGATTTGTGACATGGGAGAGTTACTCAAACCCTGCGACAAGGGAGAACACTCTATTTTGACCCCCAATACTACTATTATTATATGTTGATTTTAGAAGTTCTGTAGGGCGAGTTTTACAGTAAATTAATTTACCTATAAGTAATAAGAAACTCATCATGAGGTGAATGTTTAACCCCTGGGTAACAGAAGGGCTCCTCTCTGGCCATTTCAGAGTGAGCAAATATTATCTTATGGTTGGTTGGTTGGGTTTTATGGCATTTCAACCCATTGGGTCATTTTATGCTAAAGACATTTTTGTTTTATTCATTCTTCATGGTTACTCAATTTGTTTTAAACCCATTTTTCTATTTAACCCATAGCTGGGACCCTAACAGGTACTACCACTCTGGGAGCAATGGTGATGAAGGGGTGCTCTATATTCCCCAGACCCCCAGAACTGGAACCTCACCATTAGATAGACTTTAACGTCATACCCAGAACACCAAGACCCTCAACCACCGCCTTCTAGCATATATATGTTAAAAAAAGGAGTTTAACATCATACTCAGAATACTAATACCCTTAGCCACCGACTTCTAGC
Source organism: Doryteuthis pealeii (assembly GCA_023376005.1). NCBI lineage: Eukaryota > Metazoa > Mollusca > Cephalopoda > Myopsida > Loliginidae > Doryteuthis > Doryteuthis pealeii. The sequence goes on from CM042156.1 coordinate 7,161,254, forward strand.
ACATAGGATAAAAAGGGTTGGGGCTTGCAATAGGATTGGGACAATCATATAGGTGCTAGAGCTTAATGTGACCAGCCGATTGATTGGAGGGGGCCTTTCCGACCAACTGTCTAGCCTAAGTAAAAACCAAAGTGGAGTGTTGCGTGTTATAGACTGCTCAGCCACTAGTGCTCCATCCTTAAGTATCACAGGTTGCCACCCATGCCCAACAGATAACCACATGGGGGGAGGGGTCTGATCCCTCTGCAGAGGTGCAGTCTAAAATACCAGCTGACAAGCCTGAAAGATTATCTTTTGCATCTCCTTTATATGAACAATGTGTGGATGTGGTCACAAGCAAAACAACTTCAGAGAGCTTCATCCTCATCAGGTTATGCTGATGGCACAGATTCCATGACACTCTCTCACTACCTGTCCCTATTGGTCATCACCCCTAGCAGAATCTGCACAGAACTGATTTATGTAGGTTTTTGCTGGTCAGCCTACACTGGTGTATCCATGTGTAGATGTACACAGAAGAACGTCACTTATGAGTTTATCTTTTCTTCTCCAGCATATTGCCACAAATTTTAATGTAATATCAAAGGCTTAGACACACATAGGAAGTGATTATTTTCTTGTTTATTGTTGTCAAAGTTCCCGTAGTTATATCAAAATCATAATCTTCTAAAAAAAAAGAAAATTCTCAGAAATACCAAAAAATAGGAAATGATTTGATATGTGGGGATTAAAATAGAATGAAATAAAAAATGAAAACATAATAATCTCCTGGGAGCCCTCAGACAGGAAGAGCCCTCAGAGCATGTGCAGAGAAAGGGCCCCTTCCTGGCACCAAAAAGAACCATTCCAATGCAGATCTTGACTGGGAACATGTGGGGATTAAAATAAAATAAAAAAAAAAAAATAACAATCTCCCATGAGCCTTCAGACAGGAAGAGCCCTCTAAGCATGTGCAAGAAAAAAGACCCACTTCCTACTACCAAGAGATTCCCTCGGCCATTCAGACTCGGGCCTCAACTGGGATCAGACACTATTACTGGACAGGAAGAAATTTCCTCTCCACGAGGTAGCTATGACCTTTGAATAAAGCCTGAATCCTAAAACTACCATTTGTCTATGTCTCTTCCTTTTCTTTCCTTGAATTCCTTTTCAGCTCGACTACCACATATAATGGGGTTTAAAGGAAAACCTGTGAACACGCACCAGAAATAACCAGTGACCTTTACACAAACATTAAAATCCTTAAAACCCCACACATACACTATTGACTAGCTCAGGAGAAAATCTCCTCTTGAAGAAATTAAGAGGAATTATGGGTTTAAAGGGGGAAGTCTCTTAAATCTCCCATTTGTAGGCAAATTGTTCAGATGAAAGAAGACAAACACACAATGGAAATTTAATACATGTATTGACAAATAATACAAGAACTTGTTGCAAATTTTATTGGCATTTGCTACAAAACTTATCTGTGAGGTTAAATACTGTTCGTTGGAGAAGTGGCGCTAATAAAGGTATTCTGGTCACTAGTTGTAGAGTTCTGTAGACACGTGTCTGTTTTGTCGGTTCTCGTCCGATAAGTAAAAGTAGGGGATGCTATTTTAGAAGCTTCTCGCCTGGGTAACTGTTCTTTTAAATGACGGTGGATGGGGCCCTTTTCAAGTAGACTATTTAGGTTCAGCTTCTGATAAATGGCCTTCAGAAAGTATGATGTTAAAAAATGCTTCCGTCCAGGTCGACGGCCTGTAGACAAGTGAAGTCTTTTTTTGGACAAGGTGGTGAGAGTGCTTATTTTCGCTTCTCTCCTCGGTAACTGCTCCCTGATAAGTCATGGGGTTTGGATTTGGCGCCAACCTTCTCTTGGCGATTCGCCCTCTAGCGGCAGGGGAAGATAATTCTCTATCAGATTTCCGATAAAATTGCCGTGAACCTAGAAATAAAGTCTGAAACCAAAAAGTATCTTTCATTTTGCTTCTTCTTTTTCCCTTTAATTCATTTTCAGCAGAAGGAAGAACCACATATAATGGGGTTAAAGAAAAGAATTGGCAACACGCACCAAATGACCAAAAAGTTTAATCCCACTCATAAAATCTTATAACTCCATAGATATCATTATTTGAGATTAGTCCTTTGCAAATGACTTTTTGCTACAACTAATGGAACTTTGACAACTATAATCAAGGAAAATAATCACTTCCTATGTGCATCTAAGAAAATGAAGTTTTGTTAAAATTTGTGGTAATAATAAAAAATGTTTTTCACTGTCTGTTTTTTGGGGGAATTCTTTTTTCCCGTCCAACAATGTAATATTAGCAAAAGATATACATCAACTCTCTTATTGAATTTGGTATTTATATAATGTTGAAATTCAAAGAATATTTTTAAAAAATAATTTTAAAAAAATTGTATGATGCTAAAAAAATCTCATGTATCCGATTTTGAGATGTTCTCTTATTTTTATTTTTTAATTTTTTACTGGTAAAAGAAAATCTTGGTAAATAAATAGTTTTTAAAAAAAAATAGGCCAAGTATTTTAATTTTCGATTCTTATCCTTTGATTGTTTGAAAACACCTGTATATATTTTACATGTCAATCTTTTTTTTCTCTTTCTTTTTCTTTTTGACGACAATCAATTAATTGTTTTTTAGGATTTAAATTTTTTTTTTTTTTTTTTTTCGTTATGATCATTCTCTACATAACACAAACGTTATAACAAATATCATAAATGAACTATCTTTTTATGAAATTTAACAAACGCAAGTCTTGTTCAATTCTGTTGTATTCTTAATTCAATCCGAACAAACCAGAAAATGGGGAAAAAATGATAAAGAGAAAAGAGAGAAAAGAGAGACGCTGATAGAGAGCAAGAAAAGGAAAGAGAAAAGAGAATGTGTATGTGAGAAAGACAGAGAGTTTAAGAGATAGTGAGAGAGTGAGAAAGTGAATGAGTGGTTGATAGAGAATGAGAGAGTAAGAGAGTAAATGAGTGAGTGAAAAAGAGTGAATGAGAGTGAAAAAATGAAATAGAGAGTGACTGAGGGCGAGAAAGAGTGAGTAATAATGAGTGAGAGAGTGACAGAGAGAGTGAGTAAGAGAGTGAGTACAGAGTGAAAGAGACAGATAGACAGTGAAAACAGAGATAGGGTAAGAGGGTGAATGAGTGAGTAAGAATGAGTGAGAGTGTAAGACAGGATGACAGAGAGTGAGTAAGAGAGCGATAGTAAGTAAGTGAAAGAGTGAGTGAGAGACAGGAAAAATAGAGAGAGAGGGTAAGAAAAGAGGATAGAGAAGCTATAGAAGCAGGATATTTTTCAACCAATCAGAAAGCCGCTTACAAATACTACCGCCATATTTATATCACGGCCCAGACAAGAAGGTAATGTTGGAAATGTGTGAATACTGGTGCAGATGGCTTTTTAAATCGACTGGTTGGAATTCCCGGCGAAAAACTGAACGAATCTAAGTAAGTAGAGTTTATGACAACATTACAGATTTATCTCTGGTTCGTGACTGTAATGTTATAGTTTCTTTATTTTTTCTTACTTTTCTTTTTGCCGTATTTAAAAGAAAAAACAAACAAATAAATAAATAAATATCTTTGATCACATCGGAAAAGAAAACGAAGATTTGATTATGGTGCACTGCCGTATTTTCTTTTTACTTTTTTTTTTATCCGACTTTTAATTGCAAAATAAACGTTTTCTTATATTTTACCAGGTGTAAAGAAAAAAATAAAAATAAAAAGGGAAAAAAATAGTATAAAGAAAAACGCTGGGCATTTCTTTATCTTTTTATTTTTTTTTTTCTAATTTAAGATAAACATTTTTTTTCTTTCTTTATGATTACATAGTGATTAAATTCTATAAAAAATGTATAAAATATATTTAAAAGATTATATATAAAATGTTTGAAAGAATTATTTATAAAATGTTTAAAAATTAAACATAAAATATTAGAACAATATAAAAATTAAACATAAAATAAACCTAATTAAAAAAATTATATATAAGATATGTTTAAAAATTATATATAAAGATGTTTTTAAAATATTAACATTTAAAGAAAACAAATTTTAACGTATTTTTTGGAGTTTTTATTTTATTTTTTAGTTAGATTAATATTTTTGCCTGAGGTTAGGGGGGTAATTTTTTTGAATGAGTTCTTTAACTTATGTTTTGTTTTTGAAATCTAAAATCTTTCATTATTTTTCTCTATTCAAACCGAGGGGGGGGTGCAGATATAACCAAAAAAATTATTATATTTTCATATTTATTCATTTACTTTTACTATATTTTTGTTTTCTTATTGAAAGTCGAGCGAGTTATTTTCAATGGGTTCGCACATATTCTATTTTTATTTTAGTGTTTTTCTTTTGTTTTTTATAATCTTATTTATTTTTATTTTATTTTGCAAATAAACACTTTGTAATTTTTACTTTTCTAATCGGAATCGTTGTAGAAAAAGGTCGTAACCTAAAACGAACAATACAAAACAAAACAACAAAAACACATTGACAAAAAATCACGTTTGCTTTGGGAGGACTTTTTATTTTATTTTATTTTAATTTTATTTACTTTTTTTTTTTTCCTGCTTTCCTTCAGAACGTTTTATGAATTGATCATGTGATCATCATATAGACCTTAATGCCGATTTATCGACGAAAGAGAAACGTGACTATCGTAAAATCAAAATGACATGTAGACTTGAATTTCACGCACATAATGAAAATCTTTTGTTTCCACTTGTACACTTCAAAAAATTATTTTTATATAAAATCCTTTAAAATAATAAAAATAAATAAAACATGTTTGTGTATAAAACTCGAGAATCACAACTCCCTGAGCAAAGGGTGTGTTTTCTTATTTGTATTACGAAGGTCTTTTTTATTTATTTTTTTAAGAATGATCTATATAATACGTTCATTCAACAAACTAGACTGGATTACAAATAACAAGTTCATCCATTCAAAAAAAAAAGAAAAAAAAGTTTTTACGCTGTGGACATTTTGATAAAGAAGGTTGACTTGGTTTACTATATGATTTCATAGATGAATACAGGTATTTTTTTTGGGGGGGGGTAATGTGAAAAGTTCTCAAATGTCAAAGGTGATCTTTTAAAATTTTAAATTTATAATATATAATAATTTTAAATTTTCACAAATGTCAAAATGGTGAAGATTAAAAAAAAAAAATAAATAATTCATATATTAATTTAAATTTTTTTTAATTTTCGCCTTTTTGACATTTGAGAACTTTTCACATTACCCCCCTCACCGCGCCCCAAAATATCAAAATACCTGTATTTATTTCTAATTTACTTATTACTCTTTATTCTTTACTTTTAAGAATAGCTTATTTAGTGAACTCTATAATTAATGTTAGAGTTTTGTTTTACTAATGAGTGTTGGTGTTGCTAATCAACTTTAACTTATCAACGAATCTGACATGATTTAACTCGTCCTTAAAATTAAAACGCTTCATATATATTTTTTTATACAATTTAAAAAAAAAATGATTACAGAAAAGTAACGTTATAGTCTGAAAGTAATTAAACGTTAATGCTGCTAAAAAAAAAACGGCTATGTTTGTGTAATTATTTAGATTTTTGTCGTACAATAAATACAAACAAACCGAAAATCTTCACGTGAGCTGAAGATTGCAATGAAAAGTGTTTTTGTGACCGAATATAATAACAATTTCTTCATATTAAAAAGATTAGTAAAGTCGATTAAAAAAAAAAAAAACACCCATAAACCCCATAGTTTTCTTTACTGTATGTATTTTGTTTCTTTTTCTCTGGTAAGATTTTACAAGACTTTTCAGTTAAGCAATAAAGATATATTAAAAACGAATGAAAACCGAGTGTAGTGACATGGTTGTAGATGAATTGTTAGTTTTGTGTGTAGGTGGAAAGACTAATGATTTTCTTTTCAATTTCTTTTTTGAATAAAAGTCGAGTCACATGCAAAACAGGGTAACGTTTTTTTTGTTGTTTTTACTATCAACAACAACAAAAAATAACTATTAGGTAATGTTGCTTATTTATTTACTTATTTTATTTTTACTATAATTTCTTTACTGCCTAGATATTGTTTTTTCATTCAGGCTTAAAATCTACAACCATTTCTTCTACAATTGGAATGGAACTATAAAAAAAATAAAAATATCTATAAAAAGAAATTGACAAGGTTATTGTTTTGTGTTTGTTTGTTTTTTTTTAAAAAATATAACCTTATCAAAACTAAACATTTCAACAATATTTTGTTTAAACAAAAAACAAAACATTACAAATTTGTTTGTTCAAAATAATGCTGATAATGAGCAAAAATGTTTTTATTGGAAAGAATAGCTCTAATATTTTAAAGTTTTTAGGCACCTTTTTGTAGTAAGGTTGTATATATCTAGAATCTAATTACAAAAAGATTGCTGTTTTTAGCAGGATTAACGTTCAGACTATGACAATATTTTTCTGTATTTCTTTAATTGTATAGAAAAAAAAAAGCGTCTTAATTTTTAGAACGATTTTTTTTTACATGTATTTTTGTTTTCGCCTTTTAAATTATGTTAAGCGAAATGTAGGGTTAGTTTAAGAAACATAAAAACAAACTTTGAATCTGCCGCCAATTTATCGTGTTTTATCATTAATAATACGACTTAATTAAAAAAAAAAAAATTAACAGTACGAATAATTCTTTTTTTTATTCCGAGGTTAAAAAACAAATGTCAGGAAACCCGCTGATGAATTTTAATAACAAACAACGACTTTGAAACCTCATCACCCACAGAAGGTGATTTCCCTGCCTTAGTCTTTTTCACGTGACTAATTCTTTTTTTTTTTTAATTTTTTTATTTTATTTTATACTAGCTCGAAAAAAAAAGATGTTACTACTACTCAAGTTTTTTTTTTTTTTTTTTTTTCATAAAATATTGTATTTGCAATAAGAGTGAATAAATTCGTAGAGAGCAGGGAGTTTAGTGTTTTACACGATTTGCAATTCCTGTTAAGACTTTATCCATTTTCATTTGCCGGCCGGAGAAAACATCTCAGTCAGCTGGATGGACTTAGTCACATTTTCTCTCCCCTATAATCTTTTACTTTATTTAAATATTTTCTCTTCAAATGTCCCCTTTTCATTAAGCAAGTCTTTTTTCCCTTTAACGACAAACCTAACAGTTTCAGTATTAAGTCTTGGATTTCTTTCTTTTCAAACTGGTCTCTATTGAAACAAACAGCTGAGAAATTTTAGCAGCATTGCTTCTTTTTGCTGAATTAATTGACACTATCGATTTTGAGAAGGTTCGGCTTATAATATGCATTCACTTTCTCTTGTCGGTTGGTGCGTGTGTTGTGTGGGGTTTGGCTTTTTTCCCAATTTGATAATAAAACATGAGTAATCGATTTCAGCAAATAAGTCAGCTTTTTTTTTTCTTTTATCCTTTTTTTTTTTTTTTTTTTTTTTTCCAGAGCAATGACATCTTTAACTTTATTTTATTTATTCATTCTAAGGATTTGTCCGGTCGATACATTTTCACTAATACTATTTACAACTAAGTTATGAACTTGTATTTTAAAACTGAATACATTTCTTTTGGTCCGCTAACACTGACTGTAAAATGTAAAAAGAATTGCAAACTAGACGGAGCACTGGTGAGTGGTGTCTCTCCATCCTTAGGTGCTTAGGACAATTAATGTCAGTGAACTAGAAAGTTTATTCTTGCCTGAACTTTTTATTTAATAAAAAACAAGAAAATTTAAGCTAATTTTGCTGTAATTTGACATAAACGATTTCTTTTTTTTCCAGACTTTCCTGGAAACGAAAGTTTTTATTTATTTTTTTTTTTTTTGTAAAGAATATTTCTCTAAAATGTTTACGTTTGAATAATCAGTTACATCGAATATTGGCATCGATTCTAAGCTTTACTAGACTAAAAAAAGAAGCCAAATCACCCCCGTTTATTATGATACCGGCTGATATTTTTTTGTTTATTTTTATATTTTTATTTTTGCAATGATTCGGATGTCTGCAAGTGTACATTTGTGCCTCCTTTTTGAAAAGGTGAACTTGAATTGTTTAATGTGCTAGCCATGTAGAGTAATGTGCAGAGAGTCAAGTAGGTTAGACTGGCGCACGTCCCACACTGGGCCCCCTCTACTCCACCCCCACGGCATCTCTCCGAAAACCCCCACCTCCATCATTTTGTCAGTGGCCGTAGCAGACAGCGCCCACTCGTCTTACAGCCAAACTTTTCAGCCATGACCGATTTGCTACTACTACTTACTCTTTCTGATATCTTCTCATTTTTCACCCAAGTTGTATTTTGACTATCGGCATAACCTCTGACCCCATGACCTCAACACTGCAACAAGGACATGCATCTATGTGTACACTATTGTTTTGTACATGTGAAGTATTCGTTAGTGATATGCGTGTAGATAGATACATATAGCTAGATATAGTGATAGTGATCCTTATTGAAGAACTAACTTAACTGTATTAGTGAACTATTAAATACTTGTTTTTTATTGTAATTCTAAGATATAAATTAATTAAAAAAAATTTTTTTTTTTTTCTTTAATTTCAAGTGTGGGTAAAAAGCAAAAAAGGGATGCTATCTTTTTCACCATCAGCATTTGTTGTCTAACTCCATGGGCTTTTTTTTTTTCATCCCACTTACTGATCTAGTACAGAAATATTGACTTGATTCCTTTCCTATTCCACTGAATTGATAAAAACTAAATAGAAAAATCGCTACCCTTAGGAGGAGAGTTATGTACTCAACTGAATGCTATGCTGTAGCGCCAGACATTTTTCTCAAGTGATTATCACCAATAGACTGTTAATAACTTTCTGGAACATTTCCCTCTCTCCTTCTCAAATTTGCACACACATATATTAACAAAAGAAAAAGAAAAATAGAGAAAAAAAAATATTTATCAGATCTTTTGGAAGTCTATTAGGAAGGCTTCAGTGAAGTTCATAATTTGTCTTGCTTAATAAACCTCCTGTTATTTGGCAGATAATGGCTTAACAATATCAGCAAATGGAGCTGGCATTAGAGTTTCAAATCAGATAATGAAGCAAGTTATTTTTGTACTAATGCCCTTGAAAGACATGCACTGCAATGTTTCTCACTTTCATAGAAACTATCATTATTTTTTATTTCCATGATTTGGGTGATCATGAGTCTCCACAGCTTCTTTTTTTATCAGTAAACTGGATACAAATGTAGAATAATGCGCAAGAGATATCATTAGAATTGCATTTTAAGTATAAATAGCATTAGATTACGGGAACTCCTGAAGTAGCCTAACCCTAAAACTTACCCTAGTGTCTCAAAAGTTTTGGGTATTTCTATGTAATGCAATGCTTTTTTTATACATAATCTAATGATGTTATCTCTGGCACGCTATTCCAAATTAGTACTGCACTGCTGTTGGTAGGTATAGAATTGTTTCCCCGATTGTCTTGAGTTTTTCTTCTCCTAGACTGGTTGCCTATCAATATTACACCCGTAATGGTTCAAAAGCTTGTCTCTCAGATCCCTTACTACTAAAAAGTGAGTTTGATCCTTTCTGGATGCCTTATACTTGTGACAAAACCCATGGTGAATGGGTTGGGGAGGCATCTGGTGTAATGGTTACCATTGTAAGAAATGGAAACTAGTTCAAATCCTGGATGAAGCTGTTTGCATTTCACATGGTGCTAATACTCTTGAGAAAGGTATACAGCCAACTATTTACTCTTGGATATGGGTAAATAGTAGGGCAGACTGGGCTCTTTAACCTTGGTTAGGCAACGGTCTAGTATTAGGAAAACTCCACAAGAAATTGACTTATGTTGCAACTCCCTCATATAGAGGGGTTGGTAAATATATATTAATCTGCTCTGCTTTAACCATAGCTCAAAGTTTGGTTAGGGTGAAGTGGGTTCATGCCTTTCTCAAGGCTGGGAATGCAGACAACTTTTTTCAGAATTTTAAACTGAATTTCATTTATCCATGCTGATTGCCATTCATGCTACTTCTACTTCATTTTGCATCTAATGAATAAAGTTCCAATTTTAGCACTTTGTGGAGTACCCCTTCATCACCATTACTTCCAGTCCACTCTGACCCAGAGTGATAGTAACTGTTTGGGTCACATCTATGAGTTAAATTGAAAAAATGACATGAGTTTTAAAATAGATGTTAAAAAACTTTGAATACCCATCAAGCATGAATAGAACAATCTTTGGCATAAAATAACTCAACAAGGGTTGACATGTCATAAAATCTAACCAACCAATTGAATTCATTTTATCTTTTATTTGTTTTGTTTATGACAACCATCAGTCTCTGTAGATCTTCTGGAGATGTACCTGGGCAAGGTTGTATGGAAGATCCATATTGCAAGTCTCCCCCTCTTCATGATGCTGATGGTAAGGGCAAAGTGCTATACAACATGGCACCTGTGTCACCAAAGTTGAAGACCTGACTACCTTAGGAATTCTAGCAGAACATCCCATCCTGGTGTAATGGCTAGCAAGCTAGTCTTGCAGATCTGTTACTACTGAATACCAAGTTTAATCCTTGTTCGATACTCCATACTTGCAACCTTGTGTCACATCTTACCTGTGGTGAATGTGTTTGGTAAATACCTATGTTAGGAACTCCAACTTCTGAATTCAGTTTTTCCTTTTCTTGACTGCTATGCATTATCTACAAATCTAAAACTGTCTGCCTTACTACTTACCCATAGCTCGGGGAGGGGGGGGGAAGATGGATTCCTCTCCTTTCCCAAGGGCATTAGTGTGAAGTGAATTACAGCCTTGTTCAGGATTTGCACTTGGCTCACAATTTATTTTCTGCAATAACTGTTTCATCACACCCCTCTCCGTACTTCACTTTTTTATATTCAACAAACACCGGTGCTGAGAAAAATAATAAATTGGTTAACTATTATTGTACAATTGTTTAGTAAGATAGTTGTTTGTCAAAAGTAAATAGTGGTAGTACTAAATCATGGATGACCACTACAGTAGTCATCATTATCAGGTCGTGCTGGCAGTAGATATCCATGATACTCTCGTCAACTGTTCCTATCGGTCATTGCCTCCTGGGGTCCTTGGTGCAGCATCCAGAATCTGCATAGAACTGATCAATGTAAGTCCTTGTTAGATGGCCAACAGCTGTGCAGATTTCCACAGGAAAATGTCACTTATGTTTGCCCTTGCAGTGGCCAGTTTGTCTTATTTGTTTCACTCAGATGGGCTGTGTGGCTGTACAGCTGTTTTCTTGTGGGTTGCTATTTCCATGATTTGTTTAAGATAGCATGCAACATTCTTGTACAACTCCCATCTAGGGACTTTGTTAGGGTCCAAGTGGTGTAGTTATACAGTAGCACAGATACAACTACGGCTTGGAAGAATTGTCGTCTTAACTGATCAGTGAGAGATTTCTATATGATTGATAATCTGCTATAGACTACAATAGTAATTGACCATATTAATCCCATTTTATGTAGATATTACAGTCGGCCATCAATGTATGAATAGAGCAAAAAACAATTTGAATATCTAAGCTTTATATCAAGATAATTCTGGAGTTCAAGAATTAGTCCACTGTTAAAAAATGTCATGAGATGATAAAAGTTGGATATAAATTTTATGAATGATATTCTAAAATCCTATCTTTTATTATAAAATTTGTAGAGGTGTATTATGTACTGGTTATCATCCTACAGTGATGCTGATAGCTTTTTAATTTAGTATGTCCTGGGACACACTGATTTGATTTGAATGACTTCCAGGAAATTTGATGGGATTTCAACTAAAGTTTCTTAATGAATTTTAAAGTTTTTATCTATGAACAACTAAAGCCATCTAACCCCTACTTTGTACCCCATACAGTGAAATTTCGTTTTCAAGAAAATATTGAAATGTGTTTACAGTTAGATGGGAAGAAAAAAAAACACTGGTAAGCATGGATACTACTTTTATGCGTCCTTTTAGATTTTTATGCGTCAGTGATGCAGGATGCGTACTTGTCAGCATCTTTGATGATAGGATACTGACTCGTCAACTAGTTCAAATCATGGATGAGGCTGTTTTCATCTTGCATAGCACAAATACCTTCAGGAAAGGTATGCATCCAACTATGGGTAAATAAGTAGTGCAGACTGAGCTCTTTAACCTTGGTTAGACAACCAGTCTAGAAGGAAAACTCTGAAATTCAAACCTATTAAACTTTGCTAAATAAATTGACCCTGTGTCCTACCCCACTTGTGTGGAGGGATGGTAAATATATATATAAAGTTTTCTTTCACTACATTTTAGATTAATAGTTAATGTTCTCTTTTAGGAAAATTAAGCAATTATTTTGGATATTCCTTGAGTGACAGTTTTATTTTCCAATGGATTTTACTTGTATATGTATTCTTAGAATTTACTAAGTTTTATTTTGTCTGTTACATAGTGCCTGCTGTTTTTGATTGGTCACATCTAAGTCTTGACCAGGTTCATTGATACTTAACTTTTGTGAGTTAGCAGAATCTGGTGCTTTAAATGTTATTTGACTAAATGACTTGAATATTTATTTTTGGGGGTTAGATCAAGTCGGAGATTTCCCCCTTCACTGTGTGTGCGCGTGCAAGTACAATGGTTTAAGTAACCTCATTTGAATTAAACAATTAAGTTAATTCAATCCATTACTAATTGATTAAAAATTTTATTAAGAATCATTTATCTCTATCTATTAATAATGGAGATTCGTTTCCGGTTTTTGCCTGTAACAAAAACTACGTCACTGCTTACGTCACATTACCCAAAATCGTCATAACATAGAATAAATACACTCAAAATTTGAACATGCAACATTAGACAGTCCTCATTGTTTTTTAAAACAAGTTTTAATAAATACATGACTGGTATTATATATCTATATATAGTTTGTTTTATTTTAATACCTGTTTAAATTTCAAATTGTTTTATTTTTTAATCCTTTAATGAATTTGATGATTTTACTTACTTAGGGTACAAACTCGCTGACATTGAATTTTTTACTCCCACCCTTCAGGCAATACGTTTTAAAAATCTATTTTTACATTGCCCTGAGGGTGTTTTTTATTTTGTACTAGTATATATAATGGAGATTCAGTCTGTCTGTAACCAAAACTGTCACTGCTTATGTCTTGATACCCTCAGGAATTGCGTAAGTTTATCAATGAGTATTTAATTTAGTCAAAATCATTATTAATGCATAGAATAAATCTTTATTAATGATTTCTCTATGAAAATATGAGTTAGATTTGCCTCAAAACAGCCCATGTTATTAGTGCATTTAAAATCCTGCAATGTGTTTTATATATTACTAAGGAATAAAGGTTTACATAATATATGGTATGGTTAATTTGCATACTGGTTTTAACAAAACTGGGTTTAATAAATAATTACTTGGTGTTATTATTGTTTTATTCTCCAACACATTAAAATCAATTCTATGAATGATTTTTATATAGAAACCAATTAAAATATAATTAAAATAAACAATCTTTTTATATACGTTTTTTAATTTCTCTTTCTTTAATATTTAATTACATTAAAACTTAGATAATTACACCCAACGGAGGGCGCATATGCTTGCTAGTTCCTCTAAGCAATTGTACAGCAATAGCTTCCTATATTTGTACTAACTATGGACTAATTCTCAAACTCCAGAATTATCTTGATATAAACCTTAGATATTCAGATTGTTCTTTTGCTCTATTCATACATTGATGGCGGAGAGTAATGTCCATAAAATAGACTTAATATGGTCAATTACTACTGTAGTGGTCAGCCATTGCATATGGTTTGAGATCTCTGACCTGATTAGAGCTCCACAGCCACATGTTCATACATTCTGGACCCTGAACAAGTTGGGTTGGGTAGCACTGGGCATCATGTTTTTAACAATAGGAGAGGAAATATCAGATCTTGCCAACAATTTGATCTATAAAAGTACTGCAAATACCTAACTTGCTTGTTTCTATTTAGATTATAAATAAAACTTGCACACTGAATAGAATAGATTTCCATTGATCTATGCTTATTTCATTAGCTTTAATGTTTAAATTTGTGCTTAATATTGATCACTTTGTTAAAATATATCATGCAGAATTGGCAGTAGAATCTCTCTGAACCCTTTACAACAGCAATTTTGAAAAAAAAAAATAGTTGAGTAATCCTGGTGAAGAATAAAGTGAACTAGCAGGACCTGTGGATATACCACAGTATGATAATTTAATTATTACATTTGATATGTTTAGAACTATTGCGAAATAGTCCAATATGTAAAATATAATTAACTCTTTCACTTTTTTTATTTTTTTTTTTTTTTTTTTTTCTTCATCTTTTCATCATGTTTGATTGAAACAGATTGTTATCACTTTTGCACGCTCACCCCCTATCTTTCTCCAACCCTGTTTTTTGTATTTTTTTTCTTTGTAACATGTCCCTTTTCTTTATAATAAAAACAGAATGGTCCATTATTTAGCTGACGTGACAACACTCTTAAGAAATAAGAATTTGGCAAATAAGCAACACCAGATAATCAGGATTTATATTTTTGCATTTCATCTTGGATGATTTGTACAGTCTCATTTGCAACCAGAGAGTGTTGCAAGATGATAACGGTCATACAATTAAGGAACCTGAATATTATCAATATATATATAGATCATTTTAGTTACTCTTATAGTAGTTTTTAAGATTTAGCTTATTTGGTAGAGCATCCGCCTAGGAACGACAAGGTTTTGGTTTCAATACCAGTTTAGATCTGTACAGTAAAGTGGGAAGCTAATGGTAGGTGTGGTGCTCCACTTCAGATGCAGAAAAGATCTCCCTAGTTTAGAACTAGTGAAAAGGGCATAGACTTCTTTCTTTGCTGACTTTACTTACACATGTGTTTGGTATATTTATAAAGTGATCAATATCAGTGTGTCTGTATATATATATATATATATATATATATATATATATATATATATATATATATATATATATATATATATATATATATATATATATATATATATATATATATATGTGTTTGGTGATCAAATGGTCTGATTGCATTGTCAAGAAACTGATAGTTACCAAGCGCCATTGACTTCATGTCTTCACTACCCTAACTTCCTTTTAGCAATCTGTCACATGCAATGATGACATCACTCCATAAAATACCATTTTTAACTTGCTGTAAAAAAATAATTCAATGGATAAAAACACATACAAATTATATATTATTTTCTCTTTCCAACCATATGGATATTTTTAAGATTGAACCAGAAATACACAAGAAATTGCGATTTTTTAACCAAATAAGGAGCAAATTTGTCAATGTCCAACGATTTCATGAAAATGCTGGTAACGCTAATGTAAATAACCATTTTTGTTAATACGGAGTGTTTGGGTGACATTTTTGTAATATAATTATCCATTTATTAGTTTGTATGTGCATTGGAGTGACAGTCAGTATGAATTTTTTTATGCTTCCTCTTTTAAATTGCATACTTGTCTCCCCCACCCTCAAAAAAAGGATGAATTCAATTCTTTAAATAACACTTGATGTAACATGTCTTATCTTGTGGCAAAATGTTTTTGTTTTAATTTGCAAGTAGCAAGTGGGTATTAAAAAAACCCAAAACAATAGTTCATTGTTTGCACATCAAAGATAAGGATAATTTATTTTTGATAATAACCCTATAAATTTGAGCTAATTCATTTTCCAAGTGAATACCCAACCCACAGCTTTTTTCTCCCCCCCCCTTCTATTTCATTAAGTATAACTTAAAATCTGACAGTTTTTGTTATGGGTATGTAGTATTTGGGGAATATAATCAGACTATACTTTTCTTAGAATTGTAGTCATCTAGTTATCTATGCACTTAGGTCTTTGCTGGACAGTTTGCACTGGCATGTCCATGTGCTGGTTTCCACAGGAAGACATCACTTGCTTTCCAGCAGTGTGTGTGTGTGTTGGGGGGGGGGAGAATTTAATATTTCCATGTATATTTTCTAGTTTGGTTTGTTTAATGGCATATCCTGTGGACATACTTAATGCCAAAACTGTCAGGGTCCCTCTGATCAATTGGCTGGTCATGTGCCCTAGCACCTATATGATTGTCCTAACCCCTTTTATCTTATATGTGCTAGAGGTGGTGGCTGAGCATCTCATTATCCTGGGTATGACATTAAACTTCATCTAATGGTGAAGTTCTAATTCTGAGGCTCTGTGGAGTGTGCAGTACCCCATCATTGCCATTACTCCAAGGTCCATTCTGACCTGGAGTGGTTATACCTTTTTAGAGTCCTATTTATGGGTTAAATAGAAAATGTTTAAAAAAAGTTAATTAACCATCAAGCATGAATAAAGTCAGTATCGGCCAGTTAGTGAGGGAGTCTATCCCTTTTTCAATAACGCTAGACCAAGGAGATTGTTTTGGCGTCTGAGGTGGAGCGCCACACCTGCCATCAGCTCCTTTACTGCACAGATCCCTGTGCTACTCATATGCTGAGTTGGTGAAGACCAGTATCGAACTATGAACCTTGTGGTTTCTATCCGAACGCTCTACCGACTGAGCTAACCTGGCCCCTATAGAACTAGGTCTTATTATAAAATAACCCAACAAGGGTTGACATGATGTAAAATCTAACTAAACCAAACCTAAGATTTTCTTTTTCAACTCAAAGGGTAACTATAATAAAAAACAGAAATACACTTGCACACAACAGATGTACATGTCTGAGATTTCTTTCATTTTTCTTGTATTCTTTACAACAAAGTTAAATGTTTTGGAAAAAAAGAAACAAAAAGTTCTTGAAATAAGAAAATTGATGTTATTCTACTTTGATCATTTTTCATTTTCAAAGACTGGCTCTCTCTCTCTATTTTAATTTTTTTTTTTTCCAAAATAATATTAAAAAAAAAACAAATATTTGTAATGGTTGTCTGCAAAAATGTTTCTTTTGCTTAAAATTTTTGGTTTGAATGTACAATAAAACTTTTTTTTTTTTCTCCAATTATTAAAAGTCAACATTTGTAAAGACGTCTAATACAATGCAATGTTTTTTCCCTCTTGGTGAATCTCTATTCACTTAAGCATTAAAACGCTGTAGACGCACATATATTGACTAATATTTTTATATTGTTACTTAATAAACTGACTCCATTCACAATTTGCTACTACATCTGCCTCATTATACTTGTTACATTTAGTGTATGAAATTAATAGAATTTAACTATAGGACTAAATGGCAAGCCTCTAAAATTAGTAGACCAATTCATACATTGGTATTAATCTGCATCTAGTGGTGAGGTTCCAATTCTGGGGAGTGTGGAGTACCCCTTCATTGCCATTACTCCCAGGTCCACTCTGACCTGGAGTAGTACCTGTTAGGGTTCCATCTCTGGGTTAAATTGAGTTTTGATTGAAAAATTTTGAATATCCGACAAGAATAAAACGAAATATTTTTGGCATGAAATAATCTAACAAGGGTTGATATGTCATAAATCCAACTTGCCAACCATCCTAAATTTTGGGCTGAAAAATCTGGAAAAAATAGTCTTATACACAAATAATTACTTTATACAATATTTTTCCAAGTCTAAATTTCAGTACTTTCTGTTCTGAAAGTAATAAAATCTTTGTGAATATTAAAGTGAAGGTTTGGACAATGCTGCACATGCTTTGAGGTAGCTTTTTGCTTCATATTGATTATTTTAATGATTAATATTTTTTTTTTTTTTTCAATTTATTGATTAAATTAGAAATAATTATTCTTTTATGTGGAATACTACCCCCCCCCTACCTGAGTAGTTTAAAGTCCATTTCAAATACCAAGTTGAAATGCATACTTTAAATTTGTCCATATGAAGGGAAACTGGTTTCAGTTGCAGATGTGGTCTGTATTTTCAGTGATCAGGTTAAAGTCATAGGGGGATATAAAACCTGCAAGACAAACCAAATAAGATTTGGGGTGGGAGTAGTTTCAATGAAATTTTTTTTTTTTAAATTTTTTATTTTTTATTTATTTATTTTTTTTTTTTTGTGGAAATGAGTGGCAGTTGAGCATCAAAGATTAAGCCATATATTTTCCATTAAAAATGCTCTCCTGTATCCTGGGTATAACATTAAACTGTATCTAATTGTGATGTTTTAATTTTGGATCTCTGGGGAGTGTGGTGTACACCTTCACCCTTGTTTTCAGATCCACCCTGACCCAGAGTGGTAGTACCTTTTTTAGGGTACAATGTATGAGTTAAATAGAAACTGGAGTTTTTAAAAAATCAAGTTTTAAAATTTTTGAATATCCAATCATAAATGGAACAAAACATCTTTTGCACAAAATAACCCAAAAAGGGTTGACATGCCATAAAATCCGACAAACCAAACCAAAAATGCTCTCCTGGGTTTTGTCTGACCTTGATCTGTTTGCAAAGATTTTATCTTAATAATATTAAAATGTTCAAACTTGGAGAATAAAGCAAGTTTTCATCTAATTAGTAACTTACTAATCTAGGGTCTTTGTTCATACTCATCTCCCTCTTTATAACTTCTCAAGGATGATAATAGATCTTTTAAATCTATATATTCATACAGTTGTTCCTAAATCTTCCGTCTGTTATCATCCTGCAACATCCTCTGGTTAAAAATGACTGTTCAAACATTCCAAATGGTCTTGCGTTGCTTAAATGCCCAATGTAAAATTAAAATGAATTAAAGTTACATGCTTGTTTTATTTGTAATATTGAAATTGTGAATTATGGAAGATATTTTGGTAATTTTGATCTTATGTCGTTCAGTCCTCCTGCCTTAATTTACGCTATGTTTTTTAATGAGCCAGCATCAGGCAAATTTCCAGCTCCACTTTATTTTTCAAGTTCTGCTTTTGTCACTTTTATTTTTGTATTTATTGCAAAGACAAGTCAGATTTATATGTAATGAAATTACAAATCATTGTTTCTGGGTTAAATAGTTCCTCTTGATTTTTGTTTTGTTTCTTAAATTCTATGGGGCCTGCTAGTAAATATTTATAGTCATAATCAAGTCATGCTGACAGCATGGATCTCTATGACTCTTCCTTGACACCTGTCCCTATTGGCTATTGCTTTTGATCATGTCCTTAACTCTGTTCCCAAATCACTTTGCTTCAAATGTACCCACACAATATTCCCAGTATGGATCTTTCCATAGCTTTCTGTGCTGTAACCAATCTGCGTTCTTCCTTTTGATATAATATTTAATATACTTAAATATTGAAAAGTAATACTAGGATGAGTCAAAAGTTTTTGCAATATTTTGGCAATGTAAAACCCAATTTGGCAGCTCTGGATGCTTCTGCTCGAGTTGTGAAGGTGATGAACCGTATTAGACTGTGAGATGCCAAGCTCACCTAATATCCTCTGTGTTATTTGTTGGATTTGCCTCTATAGCTTGGAGCACATCCTTAGAATCTGCTTTTTTAAAATTTTTTTTAGGCTTGTCTGGTTATCAAGGTTCTTGCAAACCGAGTGAGACTTCATCAAGCATCTGATTACCCTACTATGATCAAATGTATCTTCACCTTTTGCATAACAAATCTTTTTGGTTGCTTTTGCAGTGTTATGGCCTAGTTTGAACTTGTAAAAGTTCCTGAATTTGACTACGGTGCACATTTATATGTGCGGCTTTCAAATTGTATATGGAGTGAAGCAATGTGTCAGCACACGCACTCCCATGATGCTACCAACCACAGTGTGGTACTTTCCTTGAGCTTGAGCTGCTTTGGTCATCTGATACACATTGCAAATAGCATGTACTAAGATATTACAAGGTACAGTGTTTCCCCGAAAATAAGACCTCATTCTTTATCCATTCTTTCCTTCTTTCTAATGTGTTTCTTTTTTTTTTTTTTTTTTTTTTTTAACCCCCATTCTTCCTTTTCTTTCTTCCTCCAATCATAGCGTGATTTTTTTTAATTTTATTTTTTAATTAGGATGATTTTAAGCCTAGTTGAGTGACAGAATTTTAGAATCCAGTGATTTACAGATGTAATAATAACATTCCAAAGAATGATTATTTGAATGGATTGTCGTTAATTTTTTTTCCTTTTAATAAAAGGGACATGTAGATTATTTTTCGTAATTTTTGTTTTAGAAATTTTGTAATTTTCTACCTTGTAATGTCATTTTTAGATGTATGAAGGATAAGGCATCTCCCCAAAATAGGTCCTAATGTTTATTTTGGAGTGAAAATTAGTATAAGCCCCATCTTATTTTCAGGGAAATATAATAGTTAGATTCTTGCTTACAAAATGTTTCTCATTGATGGGTCTAATTAATATTCTTATCTAGTGTTGGTATTTGGAGGGGCACTTAGCATGATGGTTATTGTCATAGGAAATGGAATTGGTGACCAGAGTTCAAATCCTGAATGAGACTTGTTTGCATTTCACCCCACTAATATCCTTGGAAAGGTATGAAACTCTTCTCTATCCAGTTGGGCAGATTGAATTCTTTAGTCTGAATTAACCAGCTTTACTTTGCTTAAAAATTGACCTTGTGTCACATCCTGCTCATAGTAGAGGGGTTAGATAAATTCCTATTTGGTATTTGTTTCCAGCCTCTTAATGATTCTTCTGTATTTGTAACTTTGCTTTATCTTTTTATTCCTAGCCGTGAATAGATCTAATCAATATACCATATTTGTTTCAGGTGTGAACTGTGAGTGATATTTCTTGAAATAAGAAATACGTATCCATATTATATTTTAGGCTCCCAATAAAATTCTGTTGCCTGATCAGAATGCATTCGTAGGAACAGTATTAATTTAATAACAAAATTATTTGAATATGTATGTATGTAGGATATTATTTAAATCTATCTGCCTGCCCCTACCACTTCATCCCATCACTGGAGGTCTTTTTGAAAATTGTTGAAGGTGAAACTTGTGTGAGATATTTTAAGTGGAAAGAGGCTGCACAGACTCCAGTCCACTATCTTGGCAGTCCTGCAGTTGGTCCAGTGGCAAAGGAAAGTCAGATGACTGAGCTGCTGCAGGGTACTGTCTCGGGTAATATTGAGTCCCTTCACGAGAGGCAAGCCTTACTGGAAACCTCAGGGCTTGCACCCTAGCACCAGATTGTTGGATTTGTCAGTAGTAAGTACCCCGATCCTACTATCGATGTGGATGACCATTGGTTCCCCTGGATCTCATCTGACCATTTGACAGCTCTTGTTTTTAGTGATGCTGGGTATCCACATGCTCACCTCACCAGAAAAGCTGAGGCATGCCTGATGGGGGTGCCAGTTTAGTCGCAAGCAAACCGACTATAGAACAGGTAGTACTAGTTTACATGGTGGTACAAAAGAAGACCCGTCTTATCCTGACCTGACCTCCAGTAAGGTATATAACATAGCCTCCTTTTACTTGTCTGCTAAAAAGCTGAGTAATGTTATTGACTGTATCAAAGTTCTAAAACCCCTCCTACCAAAGACATACTTATGTCTTTTGGCTGTCCATAGTTTCTTTCCCACACCTCCTCCTCCTCCTCCTTCTTCTAGACCACTAGAGATCAGGAAATCCGTAAGCACAAACACTGACCAAGATTTGTGCAAACTAAAAGAAGTTTGAAAACATTTTTGCTGTCAATATTTCATGGTTCTCCATAAAGTTGGGTGGTTCGATAATTTTTTTATTTTTTTTTTTTTCCTTGATATCTCCTGATTTTTGGTTCAGTTTTTTTTTTACTATTTTTTTTTCTAAGGAAACCATTCTCTTGTGTAATAAGGATTAGCTATTTAGGGTGACAAATTATTAATTTTATTACAAAAAGTACTTTTCTAATCACTCTGGTCTGTGCAATAAAGCATCTAGGAGCTGGTGGTAGGTGTGGCGTCCCACCTGAACAAAAAGCAATCTCCCTGGCTTAATGCAAGCAAAAATGGGATAGACTACCTTGCTGTTTGCCTGATACTGACAATAGACCATTTTGCCATCCTTACTTTCATTTTTTTTTTTTTTTTTTTTTTTTCAACCTTTTGAACAACGGTTAGCAATCCAAATACTTTGACCATTACTCTTCTAGTAAGGTTGATCCTCATTGGGTACTCCATTTGTGTTCTCTGAATCTAATGAAATTTCAATTCTGGGGAGTGTGGAGTACCCTTCATCGCCATTACTCCCTGCTCCACTCTGACCCGGAATGGTAGTACCTGTTTGGGTCCATGTAGGGGTTAAATTGATCCAAAAATGAGTTAAACAAAAAATTGAGTTTAAAAGAAAAATTTGAATACCCATCAAACATAGATCAAAACCACTTTGGCATAAAATAACCCAACAAGGGTTGACATGCCCTAAAATAAAGTTTATATTAAGGTTGATCTTCATTGGTACTCCTTTTGTGTTCAGGCTAAGCTTATAATGCTATAGATCTACTTTTGCTGCTCTTTAAGAACCTTTTATACATATAATAAAAAAAAAAGAACTAGTAAGAATTAAGATCCTGAACATCACATGTAAGTAAGCCATAAAAACAACATCTTGTTTGTTGGCCAAATTCCCAACCTTTTATGTTTGTATTCTAGATGTCTACTATGAATATTGAATGTATCTGAATCTAGAGATACCTACTAAAATACCAACACAAATGTTTGGCCCTATTGGCCTTTACCTGATAAAAATGCAGCTATTTATATTGCTTATCATAAATTTTACAGTAAGAAGATTGCTAGGGGAGAAAGCTT
Source organism: Doryteuthis pealeii (assembly GCA_023376005.1). Classification (NCBI taxonomy): domain Eukaryota; kingdom Metazoa; phylum Mollusca; class Cephalopoda; order Myopsida; family Loliginidae; genus Doryteuthis; species Doryteuthis pealeii. The sequence goes on from CM042156.1 coordinate 7,183,994, forward strand.
TTGTTTCAACCTTTAAGATTACATTTGCAAAACTACAGAACAACTTATTCTGTGCACAGTAGGCTAGAATTTAACCTAGCAAAAATCCAAGTGGTATTATAACTTCTTGAATATAAAGGAAAACAATGGCAATTTGGACATGATTAAAATAATTTGGCATGTGTTATGCTGAAACAAGTCAGCAGTGGGCGACAGTTAACGTCAGAAGAAATCTTGAAATTTTTTTTTTTTTTTTTTTTTTACTTTTGACAAAGACTATCCATCTCTTCATGCCAAAAAAGAAAACAAACCCTGCTTATAGTGCTGTATTGTATTTGTGAATTCATTTGTTCAGTACTCAAAGTATAACTATATGTAACATGTACATATTTACCAACCCCTCTGCACGAGCAGAATGTAACACAAGGTCAATTTTTTAGGTGGAGTTTATCGGGTTTAAATTTAGTTTTTTAGACTGGTTGCCTAACCCCGCCCTGTCGATGGGGCGTTAGAATGCACCTCTGCAGAGGGGTAAGACTCCCCCAATGGGGCCACCTGTTGGCCGTGGGTGGCAACCCGTGATGCTTAAGGATAGAGCCCAGGAGGATGAGCAGTTCATGACATGCAATACTCACTTTGGCCCTATCTTGGGCTAGATGGGCGGTCAGAGAGGCCCCTCCGATCAATCGGCTGGTCACATCAAGCCCTAGCACCTATATGATTTTCCCAACCCTTTTTATCATATGGGTGCTAGAAAGCGGTGGCTGCGGGTCTACATGTCCTGGGAATGACGTTAAACTCTATCTGATGGTGAGGTTCCAGTTTTGGAGGTTTGGGGAATGTGGAGCACCCCTTCATCACCATTGCTCCCTGGTCCACTCTGACCCGGAGTGGTAGTACCTGTTAGGGTCCCATCTATGGGTTAAATAGAAAAATGTATTTATAAAAAATTGTATTATCCATTAAGAATTGATTTATTTCAAAACTTTATCTGCATTAAATGACCCACTGAGGTTGATATGCTGTAAAACAAACTGGTTGCCTAATCAAGGTTAAAGAGTCCAGTCTGCCCTGCTATTTACCCATAGCTGGAGAGAGGGCAGATAGATTCATACCTTTCCCAAGGGTATTAGCGCTATGTGAAATGTAGACGGCCTCGTCTCTGATTTGAACTCTACTCTAGCCTTTACACCATGCGCCTCCATACTCCAAGTTGTCTAACCACCATTTCCTCTGACAATAACCATTACTGTATGTAACATGTAAGTAAAACTAAGTAAAGTCGTCGGGGTGGCCTAAAGTCTGTATCAGCCAGACATCAAGGGTGTCTAAGGTGGAGCGCCACACCTATCAGCTTCTCACTTTACCGCATCATCTTCCAACACCCTCTGGTTTATGAGACTATCTAAATAAGATGATGTAAATCCTGATTATCTGGTGTTGCTTATCTGCCAAATTATTTCTTATGAGTATCGTCACCTTGGCTAAATAATGGACCATTCCGTTTTTATCATAAAGGGGGGGGGAGACATAATACACAGAATATAATAAAGGGTAAAGATAGATTGGATGAGCGTGCAGAAGTGATAATGCTAATGTTTCAGTTGAAGATAATTAAAAGAAAGAAAAGTGAGTTAAGAATATACTTTTTATATATTGAAGTATTTTTGTGATAGCCCTTAAGTAAACATACCAAACATAATAATTGAATTATCATATACTGATATATGCACAGGTCCTGCTAGTAGGTATATTATATAGAGGTGTAATGGTTATTGTTATAAGAAATGGACATGGTTAGAAAACTTCAAGTCCTGAATGAGGCTGTTTGCATTTCACATAGCACTAATACTTTTGAAAAAGATATGCATTCAACTATTCTCCCTCCAGCTATGTGTAAATAGGGTGAACTTGTCTTACTGTGTCCATTTCCTACAATAGTAAACATTTTACCACTATATATGAGGCACCAAGCCCAACACATATTACCCTCAAGCTAGAAGGGGAAAACCTGCTTAGGGGACCTGCAAGGGTGGGTTTCATCTATTTTCTTTGAATATCAGCTCAGAGCATCCACCAAGGAATCCTGAGGTTCGATACCAGCCCTCACCAACTTAACGTTTGACTAGCATAGCTTGGATCTGTGCGGTAAAGTGGGGAGCTGACGGTAGGTGTGATGCTCTACCTCAGATGTAGAAACAGTCTCCCTGGTCTAGCACTAGTGAAAAGAGGATAGACTCCATTGCTATCTGACTGATATAGACAATAGGCCATCCTGCTAATTTTTTTTTACTATTATGAAAATTGACATGTAGTTGTGAGACCCAAGCACTGGCTCTCTGTAGTACCAAGTATTGTTTTTTTTTTTTTTTTTTTTTTTTTTTTTTTTTTTTTTTTTTTTTTTTTTTTTAAAAGCTGTGAAACATTTTTACTGGTAAGTAGACTATATTGCCTCGTAAATATTCCCATATATAGAAAGTAAGGAAAGCACTCAATCCATCTGAGTAAGACGAGCAAGACCTGCTGGACACTACTGGAGAAGCAATGACAAACTTATAAGCAATGTCCTTACTATGGAAATCTGCACATGGACCATGCCAGTGCCGGCCATCCAGCAAAGACCTACATAGATACTAGATACTACAGAGGACCTCTCGAGCAATGAATAATAGGGATGGCTGGTGAGATTGTCATGGATATCAGTGCTACTAGCATGACATGACGATTAATAATTGGAAAGGCTTGTCAATCAACTATAGATAGCCAAATGATTTGTTATCAAGACGTGCCAACAGTACCAATTTTTCTGACTCTCTATGACATATCCTCTAGATGGCATCCAGTGTCCAAACAGACCTGATGAATGTAAGTCTTTGCTGGTCAGTCAACCCTAGTGTTGGTGTGTAGGAGTCCATAGGCAAAAATCATGATTTCATCCTTTTCCAGCATGTGTTGCTCATCTTACTTTAATGATTTGTAAGATGGGAAGTAAGTGGCAGTACAGCTGCCATTTTTGTAAGGTGCTGCTTCCAGGATTTGTTCAAAACGGCAACTAAGTTCAAGTGGTGCAACCTTATATTAGTACTGACACAGCTTGGAAGAATTACTTTTATTTTAAGATGTTCATTATAGAGCTACCAAATTTGTTATCTATACCTATAGAATGCAGCAGGAATGGTTAAAAAAAAAAAAAAATTGTTTAATTAGATTTTGGTGGGGGTATCCTCATTAAGAAAGATTTGTAGAAAATAGATTTTTTAATATCAACAAGAACCAGCTGGAAGCTGTTATTATAAAAAGCAAATAATTGTACATAATTTAAATTTGAAAATTTCAAGAGAAAGAAAAAATTTGTCTTTCCTGAAATAATTGCATTTAATTAAACATTAGTTTTATAACTAGTTCTTAAAACTGACGATCTCCAATAATCCTATCACATTGTATTGCCAGTTCTTACTAAACAAATAAAAACACTTAAAAGAAAAAAACAGAAAAAATTCCTTAAGTATCTTTCAAATTTTAATGTTTTTGAAAATTTAGAAATTTTTCATTTCTTATACATTTGGATTTTTTCTTTCAAGCTGTAACCATGTCAGTTCTACTGCACCACTTTGACTAATGAATTGCTTCTAGAAAAAGACTAGATGGGAACTACACAACAATTCTGTGTGCTATCTTGGAAGTGGCACACCACAAAGGAAGCAGTTGTACAGCCACTTGCCTTTATTACACTCAAATATGACTGCAGCTTCCCAGAAACTCTAACTAGCTCACCATCAGTAGTAAGAATAGATCTATTAATAATAGATTTGTCTGTAACCAAAACTACGTCACATTGCCCAAAATCGTCAGTACATAGAATAAAGAACCTTGTATACACTCCAAATTTGTTTATGAGAAATATTTATTTATTTATATTTTTTTTTTTTTTTTTTTAATTTTTTTTTTTTTTTTTTTTTTTTTAGTATCAATCAAGAGGTTGACTAAAAAGTTTACAAATGAAAAGATATCTATGTATTTGTAAAAATTTATGTGTAAAATATTCAAAATAATTTAATTAATAAATGCATACAACATTTTATTTGAAAGACAGAACTAAGTTTTCATTTGAAATTGTCTTATTTTTTATTCTTTTAATAAATTTGATTTTACTTATGATAGAAAAACTCTTTGATAGTGAATTTTTAACTCTCCCTTACTTTTTTTTGCTAGTAGATAATTCTGACAACCGAGACGGACAACCCTTACCCTTTTGATACTCTTAACATAAAGTGTTAAATCTTTACAAAAACAGATTGATGTTAAACTGATGTTTGTTGCTGTAATAAAGTGTGATGGATAAATTTAAAGTCAATACAACTTGCTTTCACAGATAGGGTAGGTTTTCAGCAAATATATTTTTGTGAGTAAGGAGAAAAAGAAATAAAGATATAGCGCCCCCCCCCCGGTCTACATTTCTTAAATCACGTTGGGCTTATCTAATGGATAGCTAAGCATTTTTTTAATTTATTTTTTTTTATTATTGTAGAGTCTATAAAGGAGAAGCTGAACTAGATGATAAAAATGTAACAAATCCAGTTTATTTTATACAAAACAATTGTTTACAATTTCCTCAATGTCCTGAAATCTTAAGAATATTTCATTTCCTGCTCATCCCAGTTGTGACACAATAGGCTCCTTCCCTTTGCTAGATTTTACAAGTAAACAGTAGAAAAATGGGGAATAAACAGAATTAGAAAAATAAATTGAATTTGTAATTGGATACATTTGAGGGCTACTAGGGTGAAAAGCTGAAATATTCAGATTTCAAATGTCATCTTTGATTATATTCCAAGGACAAACTGAATGAGTCATGCTGGCAGCACCGATCCCCTTAACAAATAGTAGGGCAGACTGGGCTCTTTAACCTTGGCTAGGTAACCAGTTTAGAAGGAAAACTCTGAATTCAAACCCATTAAACTCCGCTTAAGAAATCGACCTTGGGTCATATCCTACTTGTGTAGAGGTTATGTTTTTGTCTTAAGATCTCATAGGTGAAAAACTGTCAGTAACCAGATGTTGACTCCGTGTCCACGCTACCTTAACTCACATACGGCATATATATATATATATATATATATATATATATATATATATATATATATATATATATATATATATATATATATATATATAAACAATATCCTTCCTTTTGGATATGTAAGAAAATCTTTGTGTCCTGGTATGACATTAAACAGCATCGAATAGTAAAGTTCCAATCCTGGATCTCTGGGAAATGTGGAGTAACCTTTCGCCATTACTCCCAGGTCCACCCTGACTCAGAGTGGTAGTTCCTGTTAGGGTCCCATCTATGGATTAAATAAAAGAATGTGTTTAAAAAAAAAACTTGGTACTTATCAAGAGTGAATAGAACAAAATGTCTTTGGCATAAAATAACCCGACATGCTGTAACATCCAAAAAAGACCCCCCCTCCCCATAACAAAAATCAGTAATTTGACCACTTAATCATAATTATTAGTTTATGCATTTCCCATTATTATTTTTATCTTATTTTTTTTTCTTCCTCCTCCACTTTATTGGATACATCCTTTACTGGCTAATGAATTTGCCGTTGCTAATAAAGCTAGTGCTAAACAAACAACTTTACTGTTTGGTATCTAACATGGTAAGTGCTTTGTTTGATCAATAAAAGTTGTAAGGACAAAAGTAATAATTGGAGTGTTGTATGAATTTACCTTAGTATAAGTACTGTTTGTGTCTGAATTGGGTTTATAGCACACTAGTCAAAATATTGGCTGGGAGATAATGAACTATACTGTTCAAATACTTTTGTCATAAGTAAACAAGGGAAGAAGTAATTGTTTAATTTAGCCTCTTAAGCAAATTTAGCTATTACTATTGTGAAGGTACTTTATATATATTTGTAAGTTAGTGAAATGTTAACGATTTTAGTTCTAATTGTAAACACCTGCCACAGAAATGGCTAGCCTTTCTGAACCCATTTATTTTTTTACTATACCCACCAATATTTCTAGGCTGGGAGATCATGTCAGATGTTAATAAAGGGGTTTAATAGGACAAGCCATTAACAATCTCTTAAGAGAATGCTGGAATAGATTTAAACAAACATATCTTCAATATAGAAATGGGGGTGTATATATCTTTCGTTTGCTTTTGCTGTCTATTGAACAGGCTATTTTCACAAGCCTTTGCCAGTGAGTTCATTCTGTACTGGTGATTTGGCACTAGGCCAACATTGCTCTCTTCCAACTAATATGCATTAACATTTAATTAAATTAAACCACAACAGATATTGTGCTCTTTTTTAGGTCTGACTTAAAAACAGAATATCAATGTGTATTAAGATTTACTGACCAACTTTTTTTTTTTTTTTTTTTTTTTTTTTTTTTTTTCTTGTGACTAATCTATAGATTAATAACACATTTAATGTTAAGCTATTTGCTAGATTTCATTTGTACTAATTTTAGCATAATTGATTGATTTTCTAAATGTACTTGCTAAATAAGGCATAATCGGTCCGTATGACCATGATCCTAAAACCTCTTAAGCTACTGTGACTTTCATTTTTATCTATCATGTACAAAATTTCCTTTTTTTTTTTTTTTTTTTTTTTTTTTTTTTTTTTTTTTTTTTTTTTTTACACACAAAATTGCCTTTATCTAATGACCTATCTTTGACTTATTTAATATCAAAGGGGCCGACTTAACTCTGAGTACCCATCTAGGAATCTCAGTTCTTGGTTCAATGCTAATCTCTAACAACTCGGCGCATGAGTAGCACAGTTTGGTTAATCTGATCTGTGTGGTAAGTGGGGAGCTGACGGTTAGTGTGGTGCTCTACCTCAGCAAGACAATCTCCCTGGTCTAGCACTAGCGAAAAAGGATAGACTCCCTCACTGTCCAGCTGATACTGACAATAGGCCACACAAAACAAATACAAATTTATATTTCAAATATAAATATTTTTGGTGGGATGATGTAGGGGAGAGTCGCCAAGGTGTAGTGGCTAACATTCTTGACTGTGACATTGTAGTAAGCAAGTTCAAACTCCAGTCATGCTATTATGTTCACTTTTAGACTAATGCCCTTGGGGAAAGGTATAAACTCCCTTATTCCCCCCAGCTAGGGGCTAAATAATACCACTGCTATGCTTCTATAAGGATAGCTTTAGCATTAAATAACAAACAAAGGTTGATATGCCATTAAACAGAAATCAGACCAAATGACTGGAAATCCCCATGTGTATAGGCTAACATGTTGGACTGCAACATTTGTGAACCTCCTCGGCTATGGGTTAAATAGTGCCACTGCTGTTCTTCTACAAGGATCGCTTTGGCATCAAACAAAGGCTGATATACCATTAAACAAAGAAACCAATACCTCTGTTTTACAATAAATCTTATATTTGCACATACACTTCAAACACTACATATAATAACTACTGCTAGCAGGACCTGTGGATATACCATAGTATGATAATTGAAATATTACAATATTTGATATGTTTACTTAAGAGCTATTGCAAATAGTTCAATATATAAAAAGTATAATCTTGATTTAACTTTTTGCTTTTCCTTGTTTGTTTGAAACAGATTAGTGTTATCGCTTCCATGCACTCACCCCTCTTTTTCTTCCCCTACTTTCTTTCTTATATTTTTCCTGTGTAGCTTATCTTTCTTTCTTTTAATAAAGACTGAATGGTCGATTATGTGGCTGAGGTAATGACACTCTAAGCAATACCAGATAATCAGAATTTACATTTTTGCATTTCATCTTGGATGGTCTCATTTTTAACCAGAGGGTATTGCAAGATAGTGGTTGTACAATTTAGGAACACATGTATTAATTTGTAAATGTGACAGGTAGTAATATATTATCAATGCTATCCTATTGGGCAAGAATAATTTTTGTTTATTTATAAAATTATAGATTTTTGCTTTATCCTCATTTGTTTTTTGTGGTGTGTGTGGGGGGGCTCATTAATTTTTGGAGATTTTAATGTTCAAAGCAAATATGATTTATTTTATTTATTTATTTTTATTTTTTTATTTTTTTTTAGGTTGACTTGCTACACAATTTTATTTAAAGTGCTTTCTAAATTTGAAACTTAAAAAAATATCTCCAATTGTTTTAAATTCTAAATGCTGAGAAAATCTTTGTAGAAACAAAACTTTTGATTTATTGATAATATCCGAGAAGATAAGTGATATTTGAGTTTCATTGAATTCATTAGAAAACAAATTAAAATGTTTGAACTCCTCAGGGTTAAATGCCTTGTTGGCAGGACATAGAATATATACAGACTGTACTGGCTGCAAAGAATAAGACACCCCAAGAAGGTGTCTTGGGTATGATACTAACTGAACCTTATGGTGAACTAAGAATTGGTCAGCAGGGAATTGACAGAGCAAGCGGTTGATAATTTCCCTCTTTGACTCCCACTTGAGTAATGTTAAAATTCTGGTTGCCATTTTAGGTGTTTAGTTCTTCTGTTGGTAAATCGCATCAGAATTGAGTTTTGTGTTCAGTTGGTTAATCCTTGTTCAGTTCCTTGAAATTTTAGGTAGAAAAGATTGTGGTATCAGTAGATACTTTTTGTACAAAAGTATGTAGTATTCCTTGAAATCCTAGGTAGAAAAGATTGATTTCAGGACAATTACCAACAACCTTAAATGTGTTCTATATTGTTTCTCATTAGCCAATTTTTACTGGAAATACCTGCTGCTCATGTTAAGTTCATAAATATGAGTGGGAATTTGGTAAAATGTATGTATTATGTCATTAAAGGGAATAAATATAAACAAAATATGTGATCTTGTTCATCTCAGAAGAAACAGCATGGTATTGTGAGCACGTGGAAGTGATAATGCTAATCCTGTTTAAATCTAACATAAAAGATGAAAAGAGAGTAAGTTAAATCAAGATAATTATACTTTTTACATATTGAACTATTTGACAATAGCTCTTATGTTATATACAAATTATCATACTGTGATATAGCCACAGGTTTTGTTATAACATAATTTCTATGAATAGAATGTGACAATATTGAGGTTAATAAGCCACTTGGAGAAAACTGTGTTGAATAAAAAAAATGTCTTCCTTTCCAACTTTGAGCTTCTAATTTTCTTTCATTTTTTTTTTTTTTTTTTTTTTTTTTTTTTTTCCTTTCAACTTTTGAGCTTCTAATAAATCCCAACTGTCATTTTCTTTCTGATAATACTTAAACGAATCCCATGGGTGGTATGCGGGGGAGGAGTTACTTGAAAGTGATTATAATTTCTTAAAAGATGCAGCATGCAAATCTCTTATTTCTCCTGCTTCACTGGCTCCTGTCAGTATGCGTGTTGGAGTGATTTTTTTTTTTTTTTTTTTTTTTTTTTTTTTTTTCCCTAAAATCTTTTTTACTTGAAGAAAATTGACAGATTTCAATTGGACATTATCCTTAAGAACTCTGAGCCCACGGTTTTTTTTATCCATTTTGTAGTATAGGAATTATAGCTAGCAGTTTGATACATGCTACTAATAAGAATACTGTGATCTTATCAAAGTACAGCGATTTTGGTAGATCTAGTAGAGTAATAGTGATAAGACTGAATGTTGGTGTGCCAGCAGTTGATCAGGCTAGAAATTGCATTCTCTGATCTGAAATCACTTAATAGTATTGATCTCTTGTTCAGAGTATAGGCACAATTTGTGTGTTTTTTTGTTTTTTTTTGTTTTTTTTTTACTTTCCTCGAGAACCCAAAATTTTACTATTTAATATAAGATAGAATACATTTTGTTTCTAAGTTCTTAAAAGCCATAATTTCCCTCTCCTAATTGATAGTTTAATTTTTAAAATTTATATCCTTAATCGACTAACAATATATATTTGATTCAATGTGTCTTGTCATGGTGTAATAGTTAGCAAGCTGGTCTCGCAGACCCATTACTACTAAATAGTGAGTTTGATCCTCAATGTATGCCTCATACTTGTGACCTTGTGTCAAATCCTACCCCCGGTGAACAATTGGGTGAATAATTTTTTTATCAATTTTTTTAATCAATTTTTAATTTTTAAAAAAATGTAAAAAAAATTTAAGACCATGAGGTTGAGTTTACTAAAAGGGGTTAAATATAGATGTCTCTTTTTTTTTTTTTGTTTTCATCTTATGCAAATTTCATTAATAAATGCATGTTACTTTTGTTTATATCCTGATCTTTTTCATTTCTCCCAACTCTATCACTTTCTTGATAGGAATTGGTTTTTAATTTTAGTCCGCCCTGTTGGTGGGGCGTTAGAATGTATCGACTGCACCTCTGCAGAGGAGTAAGACTCCCCCAATGGGGCCACCTGTTAGCCGTGGGTGGCGACCCGTGATGCTTAAGGATAGAACCCAGATGGATGAGCAGTTCATGACTTGCAATACTCCACTTTGGCCCTATCTTGGGCTAGACGGGCGGTCGGAAAGGCCTCCTCCGATCAATCGGCTGGTCACGTCAAGCCCTAGCACCTATATGATTGCCCTTATGGCAAGCCCCAACCCCTTTTTATCATATGGGTGCTAGAAGGCGGTGACTGAGGGTCTACATGTCCTGGGAATGATGTTAAACTCTATCTGATTGTGAAGTTTTGGAGGTTTGGGGAATGTGGATCACCCCTTCATCACCATTGCTCCCTGGTCCACTCTGACCCGGAGTGGTAGTACCTGTTAGGGTCCCATCTATGGGTTAAATAGAAAAACATGAGTTGATAAACAAAATTGTATTATCTATTAAGAATTGATTTATTTCAAAACTTTATCGGCATTAAATTACCCACTGAGGTTGATATACCGTAAAACAAACCAAACCAATTTATTTTAGTTTTTAATTTTAAAAAAATTCATTCATTTATTTATTCATTTATTTTTAACCATTGAGCCAAATATTTTTTTGCCCAAAGCCATTCCTTAATCCCATCCAAAAGAATTAGAACTGATAAATCAGTTAAAGATTAAATTCATAATTATTATACATTGCTTATCTGGTATTATTAAAACTTTTTGTAGTGATTTTTCTGGCAAAGAATTTTGAACCAATAAATTCAGTGTATGGATAAGTAGTTGATATTATGTAATCTTTTAGAGATATTAAAGTGTTGGAGATATATATTCATTCAGATGAAAATCTTTAAGAGGATCTGTCCATTAGTATTCACTTTGTCTAAACTGTTTGGTTTCTTTGTTTTTAATGGTATATCAACCTTTGTGAATTGTTTTAATGTTAAAGCCATCCTCACAGAAGAACAGTAGTGGTACTATTTAACCCATAGTTGGTGGGATGAGGTTTGTACTTTCCCAAGGGTATTAGTCCAAAAGTGAATATAATAGTGAGTCTGGAGTTCAAACTCTTATGATGTCACAGCCCAGCACATGACTCACTACAAATGTATCGGATCATTTTGCCTCATCCTGTATTGTTATTTACATCATTTGATTTAAAAAAAAAATCTTTTGCTGCCATGTTAAGCATTCTCTTTGGATAAGGCAGCTTTTTAGCTTCTGTTCTAAAAAATTAAATGCTTTCATTTAAAAATATCTGTAATATACTTTCACTATAAGTTATCTGTCCGGTTTAGTTCAATTGGTAGGGCACCCACCTCAGAATTGTAAGGTTCTTGGTTTGATACCAGTCCCTGCCAACTTAGCGCATGAGTAGAACAGATTGAGTAATCTGATCTGTGGGGAGCTGATAGGTGTGGTGCTCCACCTCTGCAAAAATAATCTCCTTGGTCTAGCACTAGTGAAAAGGGGATAGACTCCCTCGCTGTCCAGCTGGTACAAGCAAAAGGCTACTCTGCTAACTTTATAAAGTTATATCTATTAATAATGGAGATTTGGTCTCTATTTGTCTGTAACCAAAACTACATCACAATTGATATTAATAAAATAAGTAAAAGCTGTTCCTTATAATTCAATGTTTGAATCCTTTTCATTGTAATGAATAAACTATATTATGTAAATAAATTATATAAATTAAAAAATTAATTTAAAAAATGTTATTTCTTTAAATGGAAAAAATTTGCGAAATTTGTAATCAATTTAAAAAATTTTTTACCCTTAATTTTTTGTTACTGAAAAAAATGGCAACAAATGGATAAATACCTACGATTTTGTGTGTGTGTGTGGGGGGGGAACTGTATGTGTAAGATATTCAAAATAATTATTTGATTAATAGATATGTGCAACATTTTATTTGAGGACATTTAAAAAAAATTTTTAATTTAAAAAATTAAATTTTTTTTTTTTTTTTTTTTTTTTTTTTTACTCCTTTAATAAATTTAATGATTTTACTTACTTATGATAAAAACCCTCTGACGCTGAATTTTTAACTCCACCCCACTCAGACAATATCTTTAAATACTAAATTTTTACACTGGCCAGAGGGCATTTTTAAATTTTTATTTTATTTGCTAGTCTGTTACTTTTACTGTAAGTTAATACTATCTCTGTCCTATAATAGTTCTTACATTTGCTGATAAATTTCATTCATTAAATGTAACAAGTATTTTATTATGGAGGTGTAATGGTTACCATTGTAGGAAATGGACACAGTGAGACAAGTTCAAATTCTGGATGAGTCTGTTTGCATTTCATATAGTGCTAATACCCTTGGGAAATGAGTAAATAGGGCAGACTGGGCTCTTTAACATTGGTTAGGCAACCAGTCTAGGAGAAGGAAAACTCTGAATTCAAACCTATTAAATTCCACTTAAGAAATTGACCTTGTGTTACATCTTGCTTGTGCAGTGGGGTTAGTAAATAATTATCTCTGTAATTTTTTTTCTGGAAGTTTTAGTTATTGTTAAATTTTGACTGCTACAATAAAATCTTTGAGAATTGAAATGTAAGAGATAAACAGGAAACTTGTCAAATTTAACAGCAATAAGAACCTTTTTACTCTTTATTATAAAATACTTTCACTATAAGTTAATACTACCTCTGTCCTATAGTAGTTGTTACATTTACATATAAATTTCATTCATTAAATGTAACAAATATTTTAGGACAGAGTTAGTTTTCTTTTTCTTCTTGCACTCCTCCTCTTCCTTATACTTTTTTTCTCTCTCTCTATTTCTCTCTCTCAACTTAAGAAGCAATTAGATTTATTTATTGCTATTTTTCCTTTTTTTTTTTTTTTTCTTTTGTTTTGTTCTCAGATGCAGCGGAAAAATTGCAGCTACTCAACACTAGACTCCAATTAGTCTACAATTTTCTATCTCTTTGCTTCCTCTTGTCCTTTCCGATGTTTAGGCATCAGAAATAGCCAGTTGGTTAGAATACTTTTAGTATCTACTATAAAAATCTTGTTCACCTGTTGTTGTAGAGGAATTCTTCAAATTTCTGGATTGGTTCTCCATTGGCTGCTCTAAGAATCGGCTATTGTGCCAAAATTTCTAACTTCAAAAACCTGGTGAGATCGGTTACAAATAAGATATTCACATTTTATATATCCTTTTGATGAAATACAAGGGCGAGTCAAAAAGTAATGCCATTTTGATTAGGACGGGTATAATTACCAACACATTAAAATGAAGCTAGTCCTCTGTGGGTCACATCCTTACTTCTCTACATAGTCACCATTTCTCTCAATAGCAATGTTCCACCTTTGAATGAGAGCATGTATCCCTGCCCTGTAAAATTCTGTTGACTGTTCTTTGAGGCACTTCTTCACTACAAATTTCACTTCCTCGTCTTGGGAATGTTTGCCTCTCAAACCCTCTTTCATGGGCCCCAAGAGTGGAACATTGCTATTAAGAGAAACTGTGACTGTGGAGAAGTAAGGATGTGATCCACAGAGTACCATCTTCATTTTAATGTATGATACATGTTCCTGTGTTGGTAATTATACCTGTCCTAAACAAAATGGCATTACCTTTTGACTCCTACAAATACTTAGCCCTGTCACTGGGATTTAGATTACACTGTATGCTCACGCTGAGGGGTAAGGCCCCCCCCAAAAAAAAGGGGGGGGGGTACTATGACCCTAAATTACATCTGATGTTGAAGTTTTGGGGGAGTGTGGAGTACCCACTCTGTCATAACTCCAAGGCCTACTCTAACCCAGAGTTGTAGTAACTGTTAGGGTCCTATCTATCGGTCAAGTAGATCTGTTTAAAAATTATTCCTATTTGGTGGGAACTGGGGAAAAAAAATTATTTTTAAGAAACACAAAAAATGTAAATATGAATGCAATTCCCTGACTTCTAGGCATAAAATAATCTTAAATGTTAAAATGTCTGGATTTGTTCTCCATTGGCTGCTCTATGAATCGGGCATTGTGCCAAAACTTCTAACTTCAAAAACCTGGTGAGATCGGCTATAATTCATCTTTATACATACTAGTACAAAAAAAAAAACACCCTCCGGTCGATGTAAAAATAGATTTTTGAAACATATTGCCTGAAGGATGGGAGTAAAAAGTTCAATGTCAGCGAGTTTGTACCCTAAGTAAGTAAAATCATCAAATTCATTAAAGAATAAAACAATTTGAAATGTAAACTTTAAATATGTATTAAAATAAAACAAACTATATATAGATATATAATACCAGTCATGTATTTATTAAAACTTGTTTTAAAAAACAATGAGGACTCTAATGTTGTATGTTCAAATTTTGAGTGTATTTATTGTCATAACATAGAATAAATTTTATTCTATATTATGACGATTTTTAGGTAATGTCACATAAGCAGTGACGTAATTTTTGTTACAGACAAAAACCGGAAGCGAATCTCCATTATTAATAGATAATACAAATTATATATATATTATATATATAATTATTTAGAAATACTTTGCCCTGTCAGTGGAACTAAGAATACACTGACTGTATACCTTGCAGAGGATACCCCCCCCCCTAAAGAAAAGGGATTGTTATGGGCATGATACTAAACTGCATCTGATTGTGAGGTTCCTGTTTTGAAGATCTGGAAAGTATGGAGTACCCATTCATTGACATTACTCAAAGGTCCACTCTGACCTGAAGTGGTAGTACCTGTTAGGGTTTTATCTATGGAGCAAATAGATCTGTTTAAAAGTTATTCATATTTGATTGGACTCTGTGCAAAAAAAACTTAACTGCACAAAAAATAAAAATCTGAATGCAATTCCTTAACCCCTAGGCATGAAATAAACTTAGACAGGTTAATGTGCTATTAAAATCAATTAATAACTAAACTGCCTGGGAAAAGATGTTATATTTTGGTTTCTGTTTTTATGCATTTGGTTAAAATGTTTATTCAATTGTATCCACTTTGTCTAAACTGTGTGTGTGTGTATACATGTGTTGGAGTGGCCTATTGTCAGTATCAGAGTAAGGGAGTATATCCAATTTTCATCAACACTAGACCAGAGACTGATTTTGTATCTGAAGTGGAGCACCACACCTACCATCAGCTCCCCACTTTACTGCACTGATCCAAACTGTGCTATTCACTCTGTGGGCGAGGGTTGGTATCAAAATCTGAACCTTGTGATTCCTAGGCAGATGCTCTACCGACTGAGCTAAACCAACCCCTGTTTACTGAAAGTGTTAAATGTCAAATTTCCATTTTATTTTTTTTATTTTTTCTCTCATGCACAATTTACTCATAAAGTATTAGAAGCTTTAATCTAACATGACTGATGCATTGAATACATCATTACTTTTGTATTAACAATCTAAATTAGAAATAAGTAATAACAAAACAAAAAAAAAAAAACTATCAAATTAGCAATCTCGTTTAAGCCAAATCTTCAAGTTTTTTTTCCTGCAGGCAGTAAAAGTATTTGTCAATCTGTTTGGTGTCTAGTCCTAACTTGTATAGATATCAGTGTACTAGGAAAAATAACTATCTATACTGATACTTGGAAATAGGATTACCACATTGTTATTGCCTATTGATAAAAGATGTTAATTTACTGTATGACGGGGGGGGGGTTTACATATTGAAAAGGGATAGACTCCCTCGCTGACTGGCTGATACCGACTTTAGGCCGCCCCGACGACTTTACTTGTATATATATAATTTTTTTTTTTTCTTTTAATCAAACAAATACAGTTAGTGAGTGAAATGGGTGAATTTATTTTACCTTTATAAATTTTAAAGCTAAAGAGTATACACTCCCTCATTGTTTAGGCTGATACCAACAATAGACAATTCTGTTGACTTTACTTGTTTTATTTACTGTAGCAAAGTATTAGTTTTAATCATACCCGTATGTTTGTTATTCAAAATCTCTAGTATAAAAGGAAATATTCTTTGTCTGAATTGTATGTTGCAGGTTCAATCCTGGGCAAGGGCGATAACATAGAATACTTAACATAGTTTAACACTTGGACTTGGGCCATAGTTAATGGAATGAGAAGTCTACCCCCATAGAGTGAATAAAGGGTTCGGCTCAACATGAAGGCTCCAGAGTTAGACAAGAAACACCCGAAGAGGGCTGGAGGACATATCGGCCAAAACGTTGGGTATATAACAATGAAGATGAGAACAATAATCCGAATAATCCAAAACATAAAAGGAAATATTTAATGTTATGATTCCTGAAGGTTTTCATGTCTCCATATCATGTCTTTTAAATGTTTTAAAGATACTTGATACCCCCCCCCCTTTTTCCCCATCTGATATTCTACCTATGGAATGTTGACGGGAAGTACTTTATGATAAACTACTAACCTTTTGAGGGGATACATAATTGTGGTAGTCAAGTGGCTGAAGACGGTCTTTACTAGAGGGAGAGAGAGAAAAAAGCCTTATGACTAAGTTAGACAGCAGTTTCATTCTCTAATAAATATATTTTGAATATATGTGGCTCAGTAATATTTTGCCATTTGACAATCCCATTTCTTTGATACAAAACATAAAAATGTCATTGAACTGTGTATATCTTTTATATAGTATCCTTAATAGCCAATTGAGGTTGGAACCACAAAAAGTGTTTATAGAAGACAAACTTAAGGTCTGTTCTCTTCTAAGCCTACTTAAAAAACAAATCTGACCTCCATAAATAGGGTAAGTGGTATGATCTGTGATAAAGTCTTTTATTAATCTTTATAGATACTAGCAAAAATATACACCCTACGCTGGGCACAAGTATTTAAGTTTTAATGTAATTAATCACATTACATTAAAAAAGACTAAAGTAAATAAGAACACATATAAAAAGATTACACTTGTTTTAATATTATTTCTATATAAAATTATACATAGGATTGCTTTTAATGTTTGAGAATAAAACAATATTAGAAATGAATAACACCAAGTAATTATTTATCAAACCTAGTTTTGTTAAAATCGGTATGCAAATCCACACTATACCTTGTAAACCATTATTTCTTAATGATGTATAACACATATTGCAGAATTTTTAACACATTAATAACATAGGTTGTTTTTAGGCAAAACAAACTCAATTAGACTTTAAGAGAGACATTGTTAATAAATATGCTAATTAAGATTAAATAATGATCATTAAATTACTAAGGGATTGTGATGTCAGTGGTGGTGTAATTTCTGTTACAAATGTGCACTCTCATTATGATAAGATGGGCCTAGGAATGTATATGTTGGCATTTTAGCATATTTTTATCTATTGATTTGTATAATGGTTACTGATTATCTCTAATTATAAATGTGAATGTTAGTGTATAGGTGTCACATTTTTTTTTTTCATCTTTACTCCTAGAGGCTGTAGCCCAACATGTACTTTTTTAAAATTTTTGTTTTATCATTTTGAGCAAATTAAAAAAAAAAAAAAAAACTTTAGGGCTGAATCTAAACCTGAAATTTCAGATTACCAAGTTTTAATTACAGCAAAAATAAATTTGGGAAATGATCGAAATTAATTGCAAAAGTCACCCTTGAAATAGAAATAATTGCTTGTATGGAAAGTAAGGACCTAATGTAAAATATTGTTTGAGTTTAATAAAGACATTTTATGTAATCAATGCATTAAGTGTCATTGTTGGGATGAAATTTGAGAATATAGTGCAAATAATTAATTTGCTTAAATACTGTGTTTACCTGAAAATAAGACCTTGCATGATTTTTCAGGATGATTTTAATATTAGCCCTCCCCTTAAAATATTGTAGCGGTGGTAGAACAGCAGTGAGCGGTTTAAAGTAGGCAGTTAAGGCAATCAATATTATTGATGTACATATTTTCATCTCTTCCCTCTCATATGTCTCTTGTTTTTTGGCTTATAAATTATTTTATTAGGATATTAAGTTTCTTTTTTAAAAATGTAATAAAATATTTTTATGTGATCTCTTTGAAGTTCAGAGACCGTTAAACTTTTTTTTATAAAAAGTAATTACCTTCAATTTTAATTGGTTATAGAAAGTGGGTCTGCTTTTGTATATAACCCAAGTCAGACATTTGTCAATTGAGGTTTGTTTGGCCATTTTGTTTTATGGCATATCAACCCTTTTCAGGTCATCTAATGCAAAATCAAGTCCTTTTGATAAACCGGTTGCTTACAGTACCTTCTATTGCTTAAGTGGTCACCAAATTAAGTATTGAACAGGCTTATTGGTGCTTTCAGCGTGACTTAACCATAAATTGTCAGAGGGAAAGAATATGAATCTCTATAAGATAAAAGTAAAGTTGGGGGGGGGGAGTGGCCTATTGTTGGTATTTGCCAGACAATGAGGGGAATCTATCCCCCTTTTCCGCTAGCGCTAGTTCAGGGACATTGTTTTTGCTGGGGTGGAGCACAACACCTACCGTCTGCTCCCTACTTTACTGCACAGATCAGATTACCCAATATATGCTACTCATGTGCTATGGGTAAATAGCAGAGCAGACTAACCATGGCAAGGTAACCAGTCTAGAAGGAAAACTCTGAATTTAAACCGGTTAAACTCTGCTTAAGATGTTGACCTTGTGTTGCATCCTGCTCATGTCGAGGGATTGACACACACACACACACACACACACACAACACACAGTTACCTTGCTCCCCTCCCCATCCTTTTTTTTATTTTTATATTAATCTTCGATATTCTTGTGGTATGAATGAATATAAACAATATTCCCTATTGTTTGATATTGTCAATAGGCTTTCTTTTAAAATTCTCTATCCTTTTTTAAAAAAAATTTTATCTGATGTAAAATGTGTTTTTTTTTTTTTTTTTTTTTTTTTTTTTTTCTCCCCTTTTGCTTATTGTTTTTCTTTTCTCTCTCCAGATGTGCCATGACGTGCCATGAGCCCCATCCTCCATCAGAGGAGGGCCCTAACCATTGTGAGGAGGGTCCCAAACCTCCAGAGGAGTTGGTGGGTAATACCACCAAACATGCTCTGCTCACCTTATATGAGGAATTACTAACAGAGGTGCAATTAGCAGAAGAGGCTCAGCACTCTCGAAAGTTTTCAGAGCAATTATATTGCTTCAATCACAAGAATGTGAAATCAGTGCTTCATTGGACAAGTTTTTTGATTTTATTTGTACTTGCCATCTTCTTGCTCATTGGTTATGGATATCGACATATTGAGTATGTACATATTTCATTTCGATCATTTTATTTTTTTAAATTTATTTATTTGAATGATTTTTTTTTATTTTTTTTATTTGAATTTTTTTGTTTTGTTGCTTTTAACAGTGCTATTTGTAGAATTGCGTCCCAGTCTCATGCCTTAAAAAACGCTAGGCGGTGATAGCTGAAAAAACAACCCGCTCTACGAATGAAGTCCCTAACTGAAGCTGTGCCTGCTGAAAAAAAAAAAACAACCAGCGCTTAAGGCATTTTTCCTGAAAAGTTAATGCAATATTTTACCCCCCCCAGTCTTTTTTTTTCGCCAAGTAAATGTTAATATTTTAACCCTCCCCCTCTTTAAAATATTTTAAGGGACCACTTCAGTTAGGGACTTCATTTGTAGAGTGGGTTGTTTTTTTTGTTTAGTTTTTTAGCTATCACCGCCTAGCGTTTTTTAAGGCAGGAGACCGGGACGCAATTCTGCTGATAGTACCCTTTTAACAATTGTTTTATCCTCTATTCATTACTGTGATATTATGTACACTTTTATAAATTTATTCTCTACACAAACGGAGGCATGTGGTGTACTGGTTAGTCATAGGAAATGGACTCGTCAAACCGAGTTCAAATCCTGGACGAAGCCAGTCTATTACGTAGCGGCGGCGTCACGGTACCAAATAGATATATGTTACATAGTGCCTTTTCTGTGACGGCACTAAATATCTATGTTATATACTTCTCTTACTTCTTACTCTGTCGTTTATTCTTCTGGCCGGCTTCTGATCTTCTATCTTGGTCTGGCGTATCTTCTAAGGTCGCGTCTGGTCTTCTTGGGATTCCGGGTCTGGTCTCTGTCGGGGATCACTGCTTATCAGAAGCCCTGTGCTATTGTTAGCTTTTAGTAATAACAACAAGACTTCGATTTACGATGATGTTACTTTATTCCATAAACCCCCAGACCAGACAATGCGCGCGGATCCTTACATCTTGCTAGCTTCGCTTCTAACTGTCTGACTGATTGAGTTGCTTACAGCTTAAACCGGAAGGCTTGAGGTGGTCACTACTAGAATAGGCTCAGGCTTACTTGGTGAAAAAGAAAAAAAAGTAATTGTTTAAAATAATTATTTGATAATTGACGTTGATAGATACTCAATATTTGGATTACTATTTGAGATTTTAGTTTTCTCTTTGCATGAAGAAGTATCTGTACATAGATGGATAATATAGGGATATAGCTTTTGTACGACAGCTAAGTCCCTCTTTCGGTTCAAAAAGTTGGGATCCAACAAGTAGAAGCAAGATAGCCAGCAACAAATCAAACTGCAGACCAACAGGATGTGGGGAATGGTCTTTAACTGGATCATTTTTTTTTCCAAGGAAATATACCATCTTTCCATTTAGAATTGTTTATTTAAAAATATAAATACACTCCCTCACATACATGCTTTATAATTACACTGCCCTGACGGCTGGGGCAATAGAATACACCAACTGCACCTCTGCAGATGGGTAAGAACCCCCCATGTGGCAACCTGTGATGCTTAAGGACATTCATTGTGGCTGAGCTGTCAAGTATGCAGAACTTTACTTAGGCTAGACGGCAGTTGGAGAGGGGCCCCTTCTGATCAATCGGCTGGTCATGTCAAGCCCTTGCACCTATGTGATTGTCCTAACCCCTTTGTATCATGTACTTTGTATCTTAGTGTCCTGGGTATGACGTTAAACTGCATCTAATGGTGAAGTTCCCATCTGCAGAGTGTGGATACCCCTCTATTGTCATTACTCCCAGGTCCACTCTGACCCAAAGTGGTAGTGCCTGTTAAATGGAAAAAATGAGTTAAAAGTTGTTTTTTTTAAATTTGAATAACCATCAAGAATGAATAAAATAAAATATCTTCAGCATGAAATAACCCAACAAGTTGACATGCCGTAAAATCCAACCAACCAACATCACTTGCATACATCCACTTGCATATGCTCTAGTTACAGAATAAGATTACTATTGAACTCTGAAAATTCTAGAGAATTACTGAATATGATAAATTGTTAGGTTATCTATCTCCATTTATTTAACTAAAAAAATGTAATTCACCAAGTCTGAAAAGCTTCCCGTTATTTATGGAAAAATCCATTTCTATCACCTGCCACCGCCAAGCCAACTCTGGCTCTGAGTGATATCAACCTTGTTGAGAAAGCTTAATGGAAAATTTTCTATCTCTTTTCTTCCTCCTTGTCATTTCTGATATTTAGGCATCAGAAATAGCCAGTTGGTTAGAATACTTTTAGTATCTACTATAAAATCTTGTTCACCTGTTGTTGTAGAGGAATTCTTCAAATTTCTGGATTGGTTCTCCATTGGCTGCTCTAAGAATCGGCTATTGTGCCAAAATTTCTAACTTCAAATCCTGCTCTCAGCATGACATAAGGATATATATATATATATTTATATATTATATATATATATATATATATATTTTGTAATATACTCGCATATGCTTATCTGCAAGTATATTCTTGGATTACTACTTCCTCCATTTTGTCTTTGTGTGTATTTCTCTCTATTTAAATTGGTTATCTCCAATTTTAATCAAATGAGAAAGGTCTTTTAAAAACATCTGCCTCTTAACAAAGCAAAGAGCAATCATAGGAAGAATGCAATGCATCTAAGATCAGAGATTTATTGATCCAAATATTTAAGCAAATCAATCAGTTTATTGTCACAGTGTGA
This sequence comes from Doryteuthis pealeii, assembly GCA_023376005.1. Lineage (NCBI taxonomy): Eukaryota > Metazoa > Mollusca > Cephalopoda > Myopsida > Loliginidae > Doryteuthis > Doryteuthis pealeii. Next base: position 7,206,209 of record CM042156.1, read on the forward strand.
ATTCTTTTTTTTTTTTTTACCTTTCATCCCTTGAGCAATTAATCAAAGCAAAGATAATTTGAATTCCAAATTTCTTTTTAACTGTGGGAGGTGGGGTTATTGCAATATAATTTTAGTATTTAAGATTCTCTTGGGGGCATCTCTTTAATATAAATATTTAATTTTAGACTAAATATATCACTTGTAATAATTTTACTGTTTTAATTGTCTGATAAGTATTGTATTTTCTTTTGTAGAATTCTTTTTGTGTATTTTTCTATATATTGGTGAAAAATCTAAATCCAGAGATTCTGATAGGTACGCGTCCTGCATCTCTGAAGCACAAAAATCTAAAAGGACGCAGTAAAATCATATCCATGCATCCCAGTATTTTTCTTTTTTCTTCCTTCATTTCAAGCTAACTGTAAATACATTTCAATAGTTTCTTAGAGATGAATTACACAGGATAGGTTACAAGGTAAGAGTTAGACGGCTTTAGTTGGAACCCATAAATTTTCCTGGGGACTCAAAGTAAATGTGTCCCAGGATGCACTAAATCAAAAAGCTATCAGCATCACTGCTCGTGTTCCTTAATTTTATGACCGTTATCATCTTGCAACAAGCTCTGGTTAAAAATAAGACTGTCCAAGATGAAATGTAAATCCTGATTATCTGATGTTGATTATCTGCTGAATTATTTCTTATGAGTGTCGTCACCTCAGCTAAATAACGGACCTTTCTGTTTTTATTATAAGGGAAGAAAAAGGATATGCTACACAGAAAAAAATATAAGAGTAGGGGAAAGATTGCATTGAGCACACACATTAGTGATAACTCTAATGTTTCAATCGAATAAGATGGAAAGAAAAAAGTGAGTTAAATGATTATACTTTTTACATATTGAAGTATTTAGCAATAGTTTTTTAAGTAAATATCAGATATTGTAATAATCAATCATCCTGTGGTATATCCACAGGTCCTGTTAGTCCAGAGTAATTTAAAAAAATATATCAAATTAAAAAAAGTTATTTTTCAGTCAATAAGTTATCCTGTAACCTGGTTTTTGATTGTAGCATGTCTTTGGTTAGAATAGGCTGGCAGAGCCCATCCCTCTCCTGGTCTGGTTTGAATTTGGTTTTACTTTTAGACCAGTTGCTATACCAAGGTTAAAGAACTCTATTTGCCCTAATAATTACCTAATAGCTGGAAGGAGAATAATTTCCCTATGTAAAATGCAAACAGCTATGTTCAAGATTTTAACTCTTGTAGCCGAGTCCATTTCTAATGTTAACCATTACGCCACAAGTGCCTCCACTTTACTGTTATAATAGATTGCAAAAGTGACCAAGACGCTTCATACTGTTGTTCTGTTTAAGTTGCATAGCTTTGTACAAAAAAAACATTTATCTTAATTCAGTAATTATTCATGCTGGATTGTAGCATCGTAGTGAGTTTGAACGACAGTTGTGCTATTACGTTCACTTTCAGACTAATATCTTTCAGAAATATACAAACTTCTTTATCTTCACTGCTATGGGTTAAATATCACCATTACTATTCTTCTACAAGGGTGCCTTTGGCATTAAATAGCCCACAAAGCTTTTAATGCTATTAAAACAAAAAGAAATTCATCCTAGTTTCTTTCTTGTTCCTTTCATACTTATCTATTCTTTATCCATATTGACAAAGTTTCTCTCGTCCTTTCATTAGACAGGGTGATTGTAAAGTAACTCCCTTCCCTATTTTAAAAATCTTATTTTTAAAAATCCTTTTTACAAAAAATGAATGAGAACATGGAGTTTTATTTAAAATTCTATATGTGCAACAGCATTCGCCTCCATCCTCTCAAGCTGCTCAGTAATCACATCAACTGATCTTCCAGGAACTCTTGGAGGGTGACTGAAATGAATACTCTTATTTGTTCTTTAAGTTCTCCCAAAGTCGTTGGTTTCAAACAGTAAACTTGCTCCTTCAACCAACCCCAACGAAAAATGTCACAGGGTATTAAATCGGGACTTCTAGCTGGTCACTCATGCAGATCACGTCTACCCATCTATCTCCCAGGACAATGGTGATTTAGCCTTTTGCAAACAATAGCCAAATGTGGAGGAGCACCACCACCAAAACAGATTTAATTGCCATATATTAAGGAATATAGATTAGTGATGCTGTTAGCATTTTTAATTTAATGCATCCTGGTATATGCATATTTGCTTTCAATGAGTCTACAGAAAAAATTTATGGTCCCAACTAAAGTTTCTTAAATTGTAGGGTTTTTATTTATGATCTAGAGAAACAACTAAAACCGTCTAACTCCTACCTTGTAACCTATCCTGTGTAATTCGTTTTAAGAAAATATTGAAATGTATTTACAATTAGCTGGAAATGGTGAGGGAAGAAAAACACTGGGATGTATGGATATGATTTTACTGTCTTTTTATATTATTGTGCGTCAGGGATGCAGGACATGTACCCATCAGCATCTCTGAGATTAAAGAACTGAGAAAAATATAACTTCATATAAAACAAATTATAGTTTAAAATATTGAGTTACTTTTCAACTACCTTGTACATGAAAGTAGATAGGTCTGTTGAGTGGGAAAACAATTGAAGATTGTAAGTCTTAACACTACAACTCATATTATTTGTAACGTTATCATCATCGTTGGTGGTAGTCATGTTGTCTGATTGCGATGATAAACTCCTGCAGAAGTTTAATGAGGAATTATCTGTATATCTTCTCCTATATATGGTTTTTTATTTTTTATTTTGTAATCTTATTGATTTCATCTTGACCCTTTTTCTTCTAACAACGGAGTTGTCAGTCTAACTGAGAAGATCACCACTCGAGAAATCATACTTTTTTTTTTCTTTTTTTTTTTTCTTTTTTTTAATGGATTATTGACCTTGCCTATCTACTATGAATATCCTTATTCTTCCAACTTCTTTTTGCCTCGTTTATGCTTGAACAGGTTTTTAAGATTTTTTTTCTTTTTCCTCCTAACCCCCCCCCCCTTCCAATATTTCGAGGACTTCCTCCCCATTAACTTTTTTTTTTTTTTTTTTTTTTTTTTTTTTTTGCATCGTTTATTTTCTGCAGAATACATAATTATTGATGTAGGGGTGTGGGGGGGGCGGTTGTGAAGAATGAACATAGAATGGAATTTTTAAAATTCAGTCATGCTTGCTGACTTTATTTATATTTTTATTTTTTTTCTTAAATGATTTTCTAGAGGCTAATTCTTTTTATGCTTCAACCATGTCTGATAAATATATAAAAATAAGTATATTTTTATTTTATTTTTAGAAACGGGCTTTGAGAAATATTTCTTTTGGTATGCTGACAAATAGGGCCAACTAGGTGTTTATCATTACTAATAATAGTTATAACAATAGTAGTTATGATAATAGTAACAACAATAGTAGTTATAGTAATACTACTATTGTAATAGTAATAACTAGCAGGACCCATAGATATGCCACAGTATAATTTAATTATCATGTTTGATATGTTTACTAAAGAGATATTTCAAAATAGTACAATATGTAAACGGTATAATCTTAATTCTCTCACTTTTATCTTTTCATGTTTTCATTATGTTCAATTGAAACAGATTAGTATATTGCTTCCGTGCCCTCACCCCCTATCTTTATCTCTCTTACTTTTCATTTTTCTGTGTAGCATCTCCTTTTTTCTTCCTTTTCTATATGATAAAAATGGAATGGTCCATTATTTAGCCAAGTTGATGACATATTTGCATTTCATCATAGACAATTTGGACAGTCTCCTTTTTAACCAGATTGTTGCAAAATGATAATGGTTGTACAATTAAGGAACACGAGTATTAATATATAGATAATAGTAGTTATGATAAATAATAGTAGTTTGTGGATGAGCAGATTCCCAGCCTCCACTAACGAAACAAGTCCGGGTATGTGTGGCCTGTGCGAGGGGGGGGAGGAGTGTAGTAAGTGACTACGGAAATTGAACTTGTCACCTCTTAGTTGCTGAAATGCTGGTAAAATTCTGCACGAGCAGTGCAGAGTAACCAGGATGTAAAGTCTCGTCATGAGGATTGACGCATGCTGATGAATGTCGAACGTGCAATTCAGAATAAGGAGCCTGGATGAAACACAGCAATGGGATATTTTAGGACCTACCCTCCCAGATTGGCGAGAAAGTCTGCAGTATTTTGGGTGTTGAAACGAGTGGAAGAGAAGATATATTTGGATAGTGCTGGTGAGAAGACTAGAACTGCTGGGAGAGCAAAGCAATTACGACTACAACTGTCTGATAATCTGAAGGTCCCTGGTTCATTCCCAGGTTTCGGCACCTCTGATAACCTGAAGGAAGCAGTTTGCTAAGATTTATAGTAATAATAGTAGTAGGGTTTATAATAGTATAGGATTTATAATAGTGATAGTTGTTATAATAGAAATGGTGGTGGTAGTAGGCATGTACCTAAAAAATTCTGCAATACATATGACCTATACTTCTAAAAATAGTACAGGAAAAATTAGGAGTTAAAGAGAAAACAAATGCATGTTAATATATAGATGTCGATATTCCTTTTTGAAAGACTCTTCTAACTGATAATGCATATTATGGTCATCTTCTTTTGCTATAATGCTTGTATTAATTCTTGACCCCTAGCAATTCTCCTCACCCCCAAGAAAGATTGTGATAAGTAATGAGAAATGTCTATTCTACAACAGGAAGTGTAAAAACAAATTGTGGCAGCCAATTGAAAAGAAACACCATTTAACTGTAACTTTCATCTAAAGGTGATGTTGACTATATCACTCACTTATTACTTGATTACTTCCCCTTTTGATTCTAGTAAGTGTGTGTATATATATATATATATATATATATATATATTAGTGAAGGCTAGCTTTACTGGTTTATGTTATTTTAGTTGGTACCCATAAATTTTCCCGGGGACTCCTTCAAAGCAAATATGTGTGTCCCAGGATGCACTAAATCAAAAAGCTATCAGCATCACTGCCTACTTCATAAACTGAATAAACTTTTTCTTATTCCAATTTAATAATACTCTTTCAGAGATTTAAACTTTTACATTTAAGTCATTTACAAAGGGAATAAAACTAAAAATTCTAATCTGAACTTTCTGCAAGGCTTACAATCTCTCTCTGTCTGTCTGTCTGTCCTCCTTACAAGAGCACATCCTCTGAAATTTTATTTTGCTTTGTTCTAGTCTATTAATAATTGGAATGCGTCTATATATTAGTACTCATGTTTGTATGACTTGTCTTGCAACACCCTCTTTTTACAAATGAGACTGTCCAAATTATCAAATATGAATGCAAAAATGTAAATCCCAATTATCTGCTATCCTCAGCTAAATAATGGACCATTCTGTTTTTATTATAAAGAAGGGGAAGAAAAGGGCATGCTACACAGAAAAATATATAAGGGAAAGATAGGGGGAATAATGCTAATCTATTTACATTAAACTTAATGTAAAGATGAAAAAGAGAAAGTGGGTTAAATCAAGATTATTATACTTTTTACATATTGAACAATTTTGCAATAGATCTTAAGGAAACATATCAAATGTAATAATTATCATAATGTGGTATATTCACAGGTCCTGCTAGTCCTCTATAAACACTCAAGCGAGTTTGAATTCCAGTTGTGCTACTACATTCACTTTTGGACTTTTACTCTTGTAAAAGGTATAAATCCACTCATCCTCCACAGCTATGGGTTAATTAGTACCACTACTGTTCTTCTACAAGGATGGCTTTGGCATTAAACAACCCACAATGGTTGATATGCCATTAAAACAAACAAAACCAAGATGTAACTATTCAAAAGAAATGATCAAATTCTCTTTGAAAATATTTATTCTCAATTAAATATTAGAAATTAGGTTTGTAGATTATTCGAGCTAGAGATTACTTGGTTAGGACTAATAAAATTTAATCTAATATATTTTATTATAATATAACTAATCTACTAAGATTACTTAGTTAAGGACAAAAATCCTCCTGTCAGCTGGGGCAGAAGAATACACTGGCTGCACCTCTGCAACCTTGGCAACCCATGATGCCTAAGGATGGAACCCTGGTGGCTGAGCAGTCCATGACATACAACACTCTACTTTGGCTCTTATTTAGGCTAGACAAGTCGTCGGATAGGCCCCCTCCAATCAATCAGCTGTTCACGTCAAGCCCTAGAACCTATGATTGTTCCAACCCATTGCCCTTATGACAAGCCCCAACCCTTTTTATCATGTGTGTTAAAGGTGATATTGTGGTATGTATAAACATAACTTTTCATCTGCTGTATCTTCCAGACTTCCTCAGGTGTTTCCTGTCTATCTGAGCATAGGGATTATAATAGAATAAGATCTTCAAAATTTATTTGATGCCTGTTTGATAAACAGTGAAACTATTAAAAATGATTTCCCAGTTTGGATAATTACTATGCTCGATACACAGGAAACACCTGAGGAAGGCTGGAGGATACAGTGGCTGAAATGTTGTGTTTATACATACCACAAAGATGAGGACAACAGTTTGAAACACAAAGATTATTCCAGTCATAGATATATCAAAAGTATTTGTCTAAAACTGACTCCTTTAACATTATCAGTGGATCATGATTTATTCGTTTTTTTTTACCTACAGGTGGGTTGATTCATACTAACAAAATATAACCCAATCCACTAGGTCGTATTGCATTAAATATGTTAAACTAATCTTTAAGAACTGAAATTTCTCAAATCTGCCAGCAAATTTCAAACTCTAAGATTTGTAATCTTGAATTTTGCGTGATCCTCCATACATTTGGTTAAACTGCATCTAATAGTGAAGTTCCAATTTTGGGGAGTGTGGAGTACCTATTCATTGCCATTACTCCCAGGTCCACTCTGTCCTGGAGTGGTAGTACCTATTAGTCCTATCAGTTAAATAGAAAAAAATGTTTAAAAAAATTTAAAAAAAGAAAAATTAAATACCCATCAATCATGACTAGAACAAAACATCTTCAGTATAAAATAACTTAATAAGGGTTCATAAGACCCTACATCTGGTCTTGTGCTATAACTAATCAAAGCTTAGTATTTGATTAGTCTTTGTTCTCTATTTACTGTTCCCTAAGCTTTTCAGTCTTGTCCCTTTTAGTTTGTATCGATATTTTTCAAATTTCTTTAAAAAATCTTTGAGGTTATAAAGGTCCCATCATATTTGTGCCCAAATTGTCTGTTACTCTCTAAATTCTTTTGTTAAAACTGATACAAATCAACAAAGATGGCAGTCGTGTTGAATTATGATAATCAAAAAGTACACCAATAATAACTCTTCAGGAGTTGAACTTTGTTACAATTCATGTGGCCATTTCTTTTTAGGCTGCAGGCGAGAGCACTTTACAGTGGAGATCCCTTGTGGCATTAAGTTTGATCTGTGTTGAGTAGAATCCTATAATGCTTGTCCATTGGTCTGTGAATCTAGAATTCTATAATCCTTGTGTTTGTCAGTGTCAGGCATGAGCAACTGAATGCCTGTCCACCAACACCTTTAAATAGTTAACCAACCATGTATTCGAGTGTGTTGTTTGGCCGATTCAGTCTACGCAGCCTCAAAGTCTATAAATTTAAGTTGTGATCCACAGCACACCTTTATATATAAATATTCCAACAAATTTTTTTTTTTTTTTTTTTTTTTTTTTTCCTGAAAGATTTTATCATTTGTACAATGAGTTATATCAAATGTTCAATTTTAAAACTGTTTCAAAACTTTGAACACTGTATAACATACATACACAGGTGGTGCTTATGGTATAATGGTTACCATCATCGGAAATAGACACGGATTAGTTCAAATCCTGGACAAGGCTGTTTGCATTCCATATAGAGCATGTATCCAACTATTCTCCCTCTAGCTATGGGTAAAATAGTAGAGCAAACTTTTTTTTTTTTTTTTTTTTTTTATCTAGGCGTGGCAGCCAGTATAGGTGATGGAAAACTCTGAATTCAAACCTGTTAAACTCTATTTAAGAATTGACCTTGCATCACATCCTGCTTGTGCTGGCAGAGGTAGATAAATACCTACATACGTAAATTTGTATTTATCAACCTCTCCGCATGAGGAGGATGTGACACAAGGTCAATTTCTTAACAGGTTTGAATTTGGATTGTTCTTTCTCCTAGACTGGTTACCTAGCCACGGTTAAAGAACACTGCCCTACTATTTACCTATAGCTGGGGGGAGTCGTTGAATGCATACATTTCCCAAGGGTATTAAGCACTGTGAAATGCAAACAACCTCATCTAGAATTTAAACTGAGGTTGAGGAGTCCATTTCTACAACTAACCTGTGAATATACAAGTTTTATTTGAGAAGCTATTTATGTCCATCTTTAATAACATACAAGTTATTTAAGTTTAGCTTTGGCAAAAGGGCACCCAGTCAGGATCAAACTCGCTATATAGTATTAATGAGCTACTAATAAGTCAGATTATTAACCATTTCCACTATGACTGGCCAACCTATGCAATAATCTAATAAGTGTTTTATCAAAGATCATAAAGAATTTTATTGATATGATTTGTGAGGTTTTCAAATTAAAAAACAAAAAAAAAACAATTGGCACATTGACAATCATGTAGCATTAATATCCTTCCAACTGAGAAATTCTCTCCTCACAAAAGAAGTCAATGATTTTATTGCAACAAAGATGTGTTTTATTTGATTTTATTATTCTTTATCTAAGAAGTTTTGCCAGCATTTTCATGGACTACATATATATGAAGTTTTATCTGAGTTCACATAGAAGCCAATGCCTCTTGTTGCCTGTTGCAGGCTATGCAGCAGGTGTATTTGAAAGAAGCATTAGATCATCTGTATAGTCTGCACCAAAATACTTTCTGTGGTGTCCCATCTGAGTTAAATTGAAAAATGAGTTTAAAAAAAATGTGAGTATTAAAAAAAAAAATTTTTCAATACCCATCAAGAATGAATAAAACAATATCTCTGGCATAAAATAACCCAACAAGGATTGACAGTAAAATCCAACCAGCCAACAGAACTAGTTATAATCTTATGTTGCAATTGGTTGTATCATAATCATCAGGTCACAATGTTTGCATGTATTTCCATGACTCTCCCTTGCCAATTGTCCCTATTGGACATCGCCTTTGGCAGCTCTTCCACATGGCATCCAGATTACACATAGATCTCATCTGTATAAGTTTTTGCTGGTCATCCCACACATGGTATGTCTGTGTATAGGTGTTCATAGGAAAACGTCACTTATGAGTTCATCCTTGCTTCTCCAGCATGTCTTGTTTGCCACATCTGTATGGTTTGTAATAGAAGGCAGGTAACCATACAGCTGTTTTTTTGTGGGATGTTCATTCCAGGATTTCTTCAAGCAGCACATGTTCTGGCTATAATGTTAAATGGCATCTAACGGTAAAGTTTCAATCCTGGCAAATGTGGAGTACCCCTTTATTGACATTATTCCCAGGTCCACCCTGACCCAGAGTGGTTGTACCTGTTAGTCCCATCTATGGGTTAAATAGATTTTTTTAAAAATGAGTATTAAAATGATTAGTATTATTTGTATTATTCAGACAAAATTATAAAATAAGACTCACTATTTCTTTAAAACATAGCCAAAAAAAATTCAGAGTTTTTGTTATATGGCATATCAAACCTCGGTGGGTCATTTAATGCCTACAAAATGTTGATTTGTAGCAATAGTTTGGTAGAAAGTTATTTAAACTCTTTTATATAATATATATCAAAATGAGTTTGAAAAAGAAAAAATTGAATACCCAACAAGAATGAATAAAACAATGTTTTCAGCATAAAATAACCCGACAAGAGTTGACATGCTATAAAATCCAACCAAGGCAGCATACAGCATCCTTGTGCATCTCCATTGGCCATATAGAACTTGTTTAACACTGTTTTGATTAACCCTATGTTGTCAACAGATTACATCCTTTGTTTATTTGCCCTAGCATTAAGCAATTATATTGATAAGGTCAGGTAGATTCAAATATTGATTTGTGCTTTAAAATAAAAATCCTTTTAAAGAGTAAGTCTTACGTGTATGTATATGAAAGTAGTAAATATATAACTTCATAAAAGGAGGAAATTACAACTGCTTATAATTTTGTCATATGAATTGGTCTATGTAATTTACCTCTTTCATGAAGTTATATATTTCATATTCATACAGGTTCGTTACTGGCCCTCGCCCACACCTTGTATAAGTAGCACAGGGATCTTTGCAGTAGAGTAAGGAGCTGATGGTAGGTATGCCGCTCCACCTCAGACGTAAAAAGAATCTCCTTGGTCTAGTGCTAATGAAAAGGGGATAGACTCTCTCTTGCTGCTGATACCGACTTTAGGCCACCCCAACAACTTTACTTTTGCAATTATTGCATGAGATTATTTATTATGCTTATCTAGCATTCCTAGAGATATCAAAAATTCCTTCTGACATATTGCCTAGTGGATTTTTTAATAGATAACTCTTTGTATATCAAAGACAATACATCACAATTCAAGTACCAATGTCAGATTTTTGCAAGAGAGGCAGATCAGTTGTGTGTAGGTATGCAAAGCTTCTTAATAATAATAAAAGAAAAAAAAAATATAAAATAAGACTCGTTATTTCTCTAAAACCTAGTCCAAAAAAATTCAGGGTGGAGAGTTTTTGTTTTGTTTTTTTTATGGCATATCAAATCTTGGTGGGTCTATTAATGCCCGCAAAATGTTCAGATTCGTAGCAATAGATTGTTAGAAAGTTGCTTAAACTCTTTTATATGTATATATAAACAAATTTTCTATTTAACCCATAGATGGGATCCTAACAGGTACTACCACTTCGGGTCAGTGTGGGCCTGGTAGCAATGATGAAGGGGTGCTCCACATTCTACAGAACTGGAACTTCACCATCAGATAGTTTAACGTCATTCCCAGGATATGAAGACCCTCGGCCACCGCCTTCTAGCACATATGTGATAAAGACTTAGGGATGCTACAAGAGCAATATTGTTGTGACAATCATATAGTTGCTAGGGCTTGACATGGCCAGCTGATTGATCAGAGGAGACCTCTCTGACTGCCCACAGCTTAAATAAGAGCCAAAGTGGAGTGTTGCATGTCATGGACTGTTCAGCCACCAGGATTCCGTCCTTAAGCATCACAGGTCACTAAGAGGTGCAGTCTGTCAGTGTGGAGACATAGATGCCTATGCAGTACCTCCATAACATGTCAGAATACGTCTGTTAAACCATTCTTTTCAAGTTTAATCTGCAATGTGCCCATTTATTACTCTGTACCACATTACACTTGGATTATTCGGACTATTGTCCTCATCTTCATTGTTATCTGTACAACGTTTTGGCCAATGTGCCCTCTGGCCTTCTTCAGGTATTTCTTGTCGGGCTCTTGTTATCTCTAGACTGCAAGTTCAATCCTTGTCAGGGGCAGCAGTAACTGAGAACAGGATACCCCCGTGGACTAAATAAAGGGTTAGTTTTAAAGTTCCGTGATGGCTCCCGATTACGACAAGAAGGTTCCCGAGTCCAACAAGAAATACCTGAAGGCTAGAGGGCACATCAGCCGAAACGTTGTACAGATAACAATGAAGATGAGGACAATAGTCCGAATAATACTAATCAAGGAGAATGCCACTTATGAGCTCATCCTTGCTTCTCTGGCAGTGTCTAGCATATCTTGCTCGTCTTATCTAAATGGTTTGTATGATAGGAGGCAAGTAGCCTTACAGCTGCTCTTTTGTTGGGGCACGTCTTCCAGTATTTGTTTAAGACGGCATTCTAGTGAAGTTCCCATTTAACTCTTTCTCCAGACATTTCATAAGAGTATAAGTGGACCAGCTGTATAATAGTACTGACACTGCTACAACTTAGAAACATTTTCACTTTATCAAAAAAAAGGTCAGTTGACCATGGCTTTTGAATCTGTTCTCCAAGAATACTTTTGAAAAATGAAGGTGATATTTCTCTAATTTCATTTTCACATTTGTAAAATGCTGTGTGAAAATTGATTTGATAGTCATTTTTTAAAATTTTTTATGTATTCTTTCAAAAATGGTGGCTAATTATGAATTTTTGTTTTAATATTAATACATTTCCGAAAATTCTTCCAACAAATCGCATAATATTGGGTAAGAATATGAACTAATGTGTTTACTCCCAATATTTTTGCACTAGTACCCATTCAAAACACTTGGATGTATTCTATGATCCCCCCCCCATCTCAACCCTTATATAAATCACCACTACTTAACTCCCAAAATGTTGGAAAACACTGCAGTTGTTTGTGGATGGATCAGCTTCAATTTTTGGGGTTTAAAATTAAAAAAAAAAAAAAAAATAATTGTGCTGCTACACTTTTCTTAAATGTTGTATCAATATGTTAAGCAGTTGTATCTTTTTTCCTCCTAAGTTCTTTGTAAGAGTCCAAGTGGTGCAGTAGTATTGATACAGCAAAGGCTTGAAAGAATTTTTGCTTTCACTTTTCATTTGAAGTGAGCTTCAATATATTCCTTCTGTTAAAAGATATTTTCAAGAGTATATTTGCTTTCCTAATAAGTGTAAAAGGTATTTCAATGAAACTACTATAGTATTATTCATAGTTTGAAGTATTATGTTTCTAGTATTCTAACAAATAGGGGAACCAATTTTCCACAACCACAGAATCGTTAATCTGAAATGGAATCTGGGATTTTCAATGTAATTTTCAATAAATTATTCAATTGAATTTTTTTTTTTTTTAATTCTTTCAAAATTTAATTTTGATAAATAGAACATAAAATAACCTTGGTATTTCATTAAAATCTGATTTTACTAGTATTAGTAAATAGGACTTGGATTTTTACATTCCAAAAAATTTGTAGGTATTTGCTGTTTCTTTACATATAATAAAACTTTGAATTATATTTGTTTTCAGTTTTAATAATACAGCATATTTTATTGCAATTTTCTCATAAAAATGGGGAAAAAAATGGAATTTACCAAAAATGGGAAAGGAGTAAGGAAAAATTTGAAACGGAAAATTGGTAGCCCTAAGGATGTAGAGTATAGTTTTTAGCCTGCATGCCTGTTTGTGTTAATGCATTTGACACATGTACACTTGGTAAGGATAAGCAACTTGATATCAAAATAACTTTATTCAGCATTAAATAACCCAAAAAGGGTTGCTATGCATAAAAAACCAACCAACAACTTGGTAAGGAATTAGATGATTTGTTGCTATCAACACAGGTCAAAGGTCATCTGAAGTGGTCCAACATCAAATTTTTGAAAAATCTTTGTATCATCAGTTTATAAGGATAATGAACTTCTCTTACAAAGTTATAGTAATTACTATGAAAATGGATGATCGATTCTGTGTAGAGTTTAATTAGTCAAACGTTTTGGGGGATGAAAGCTGAGGCATTATGCCAGCTTTGGATCGGTAAATATGTGCTTAATTTTGGCTCGTAAAAAGTATCCTTTATTCAGAAAAAAAAAAAAAAGATAATTCACCATAGTGGTAGTACATTTTACGGTCCTAACTATGGGTCAAATCAATCCTGTGGAGTGGTCTTATTGATATCAGCCAAATAGCAAGGGAGTCTGTCCCCTCTTCACTAGCGCTAGACCGGGAAGATTATTTTTGCATCCGAGTTGAAGTGCCTTGCCTAACATCAGTTTCCCACTTTACCTCTCAGATCCAAGCTGTACTACTCATGTGCTGAATTGGGGTGGGGGCAGTATCGAATCCGGAACCTTGTGGTTCCTAGGTGGAAGTTCTACGACTGAGCTAAATCAGCTCTACTTATATTTGATTGGACTGTGTAAAAACACACACCTTAAACATGGTAAATGTAAATATGAACCCCCTAGGCATAGAATAACCCTAGACAGGTTGATATGCTGTTAAAATCAATCTATCAGTTTTAGTCTTTAAGTATAGTTCTATTTTTGATCCAATGTTCAATTAAGTGGTATTGTGGGTGCATTTACACTGCTTCTGATAATTTCTGTAGGGAAATAACAATTAAATGCTAGTTGTATAGTACTTCCCCTTAAAACCTAATAGCTACCAAATGTGACCCATGGATTAAATAGAAGAAACTGAGTTTGAAAAAAAAATTATTCATTTAAAAAAAAAAAAAACAAATTTTTCTATTTATTTATTTATTTATTTAAAAAAAATTTTTTAGCACCTATCAAGAATAAAACAAAATGTCTTTGGCATAGAATAACTCAACAAGAGTTGACCTGCCATAAAATCCAACCAAATGTGACCTTTTTAAGTGAATTGAAATTAAAGAATTTTTCATTTTGTTTCAGTTTGGGAAAATCTGTTTACCAGAGCTGTTGGTGGATAGCTGAGGCGCTTCTGATTCTCTTGAGTTTGTTATTTAATGGTTACTTGATAGGATGGAATCAAACTTTGGTGATTGAAGAACCTGTTCGTCTGGCACAAGAGGCTCTAGTGAAAATAAGGGGTATGTATACTGCATTTTTATTTAATTTATTTATTATGTATTTATCTTGCTAGTCAAATGACCAACTCTGCGCGGATACTGCACAGAGGGCCTCCAGAGAGCAACAGGATGGTTGGCAAGAGATTGTCATGGATATCCATGCTACTAGCGCAACATGATGATCAATAGTCAAACTATTTAAAATGACTTCCCAGGTTGGAAACATTGTTGCTAGTCTCGGATAGACAAGGAAAACCTGAAGGCCAGAGGATATAGCACCTGAAACTTTTTTTTTACATACCACAGTAAAAAATGCGGATATAAAAATTAAGGTAGTGTTAAGAAAGTAGCTAACACCAATTTCTAATAATGCGCTAGATGATCTTAGGTCACCGAATGCAGGACATTTACATATTTATATAAAACTACTATTCCACGAAATAGTTATAACAAAACAGATTTTGTCTGAGCAAAGTCCAACAGAAACAATACAAAGCAAGATAGGTGAAAGTCTTAAAGGAAAATATTCTTTGCAGATAGTTGAGTTGTATCAATTAAAATGATTTTCACTTATGGTTCACTCCATGATAGATCCACGTGTGTGGCTACATCTCTATAAAGACATAGAATATAACAGGCACTTGTACTTGGGCTGGTGAGCCCAAACCTTTATAAAGATAGTATAAAAAGGGGCCATGTAAAGACATATAAACCTGTAGTTGGGGGTGGGCACAAGGTCCCCAGAGTCCAAAAGGTCTAGCACATATCTGGAAGTCCCAGATCAAAGAATTACTTACGTGGGCTGCGTTTAAATAGCTAAGTTGCAATGCCCCCTAGTGGCAAACCCTCTCAAACAAGGAAAGATAATCCCTTGCTAATCTCGATTGCAACCAAACAAGGGAAGATTATTGCTACAAGGACAAGTCCCAAAAATCAAAATGAAACCAGTAGAAATTTTGACATTGTCTATTAGTTTTGTCCTGACTTAGATCTAAATTTTGACATCTTAACTAGTAATAACAGCTTGTTTTGTAAAATCGTTGGGCATAAACAATTTTTCACTTTAATTAGTTCAAATCTGGTATTTCTGATCCAATCTTTAAAATATTTATATAGTTGGAAAGAAAAGAAAATAATCTTTCTAAATATGTAATTTTTATGTGTTTTTATCCATTGAATAATTTTTTACAATTAAAATGATATTTTGCTTTGAAAAAATGAAAACATAAAATATGACTTATTTTGTATTTTTTAATTTTTTAAATTATCAGGGCTAATTTTTACACACTACTATTTTTCAAAATCATAGTGGCTAATCTATATCAATATTCTTGAAATTTTACACTTGATTAGAAGACACCTGGAAGTACAAACAGGACTTTTTTTTTTTCTGTTTCTAAGCCCCGTGGAAGCAAAAATACAATAGAGCAAATTTGAAGGTGATTCCTTCAAAAAATATAAGCAAAAAAAGCACTATACCAGTAATAGAAGGTGGACTCAGGATTATATAATATATAAAAACAATTGTATACCGTCAGGGATTTTGTTCAGTTTTAATTTTTAAAATAAAACCGTCAAATTTACTCTATTTTCAAATGTAAATGAGCTCTTGTAATTCTGGCCTTATCAGCTTAAAAAAGCAATTATTAGCGTATTTCAGGTCCAATTTTTTTAAAATATTTATATGGTTGGAAAGAAAATGAAATCTTTCTAAATGTGTAATTTTTATGGGTTTTTATCCATTGAATTATATTTTAAAATGGTATTTTGGCTTCAAGCGGCCAAAAACGCTATATACCAGTTTTATGCAGTTAATTTTTTTTTTTTTTTTTTTTTTTTTTTTTTTTTTTGTAAAATCAAAGTGGTTAATCTTTGTCAGTATTCTTGAAATTTTACACTTAATTAGACACATTTAACTACAAGCAGAAACTTGTTTTTTCTTTTCCAACCTTTGGAAGTGAAACTACAATAGACCAAAGTTAAAAGCAATTTCTTCAAAAAATATAAGATAAGCAAAAAAAAAGCACTATATGCCTAATAGGAGACAGCCTTAGGAGTATTTTCATATATAATGTGTGAAATAAAAACAATTGTATACTGTCAGGGATTTGCTTTGAAACTTTGAATTTTGAAGGAAAAAAAAAACTCAAAATTACTTGTCTTCCGTAACATAAACAATTCTCAGCTAGGCATCGTTTATCCAGACCATAAAGTTTAAATAGTAATTAATTGCTTATTTCTGGTCAAATTTTAAAAATTATATGGTTGGAAATAAAATAAAATAATCTTTATAAATATGTAACTTTTGTGTTTAACCATTGCATTATTTTTTTATGGAGAGTTAAAACGGTATTTTTAAACAAAGCGGTACATGCTACATGCAGGCTTTGTTAAATAAAATTATATAGTTATTCTATTTCTTCTATGTAATACAACATAGAAGGTATTTAAAAGGGTATTTTAAGTCCAAAGTGATGTTATTTATATAAATTAATACTATGTGTGTGTGTGTGTGTGTGTGTGTATGCCGTATTAAAATGAAAATGTTGAATAATCTTGTAAACTAAAAAAAAACTATAAATCTTTATCCCTATTTTTTATTCCCCAAATAATGGGTTCTAGGATGGAGATACATAAAATTTAAGTGCAGAATCAGAAAATATACAATTTTACATAAGAATGCAAAGTTTTATCAAAATTGTTCCAAAAATAAAGAAATGGTGAAGAAATTACTAAATTTCTTTTCAATTAGTCCGTGATTTGACTTGAACAAAATCATGTCCACTTTTGTACCCCCAATTTCAGGGATTTAAATTCTCATAACTTTGAACCACTGGGGATATTTTCATAATTCAAACAGTTCTGAACTACATTTACAAAGCTCTGTAACTAATGTGCTTAAATAACAATAACCTCAAATTAAAAAAAAATCAACTGGGAATGCTATCTTAACTCTGCAAGAAAATATTTCAACAAGTTATAGTAATTGCTATGAATCGGATGATTGATTCTCTGGTGCTATGTTGAGTTTAATTAGTCAAACATGGGGGGGGGGTGAAAGCTGTGGCATTGTGCCAGCTTTGGATCGGTATATATGTGCTTAATTTTTGGCTTGAAGGGCGAAAAAATATCCTCTACTCAGAAAAAAATATATATATATAATGGAGATTCAGTCTCTTTTTGACTTTGAAACTGTCACAGTAACTTCAAGAATTATGCAAGTTTATCAATGAGTATTTTATTGTCAGTATTAAATACTATATAAAAGCAATAGAAGAACTAAATTATATATAAACTTTGGATTAAGAATGCACAAAATATGATCTCCTGTGTCTTTTTAAAACAAGTTTTAATAAATACATGCCCAATATTATTGATATAGTTTGTTTTTGGTCTTTTGTTTGTTTGTTTTTTTTTTTTTTTTTTGTTTTCTCTACTTCGTATATATATATTTAAAGTTTTAATAAAAAATTATTTACAAAACAAGAAATATTCACTTAAACTTTTCCAACCTTAAATTTGAAGATTTTTTTTTTTTTTGTATTCAGTGTAGCTTTGCGTATATCTAAATTTATATTTGATCGTAGCAAAATAATTATTTTTAATTTTTATTTTTTTTTAATTAACAGAAAGTAATTATAAAGTTTACAAATAAATAAATTCCTAAGATTTAGTGTAAAATTTATGTGTAAAATAAATATTGAAAATGATTATTTAATAGATGCATGCAATATTACATTTGAGGCACTTCTTCAGTATCATGGTTCAGACAGATGGCCATAAACTGAGTGATCTATTTAACTGATTTTATTAAAAAATGGACACTCAGTTTGTAACAACGAATAATTAACCTTAAGTTAAAATTCTAACATAGATTGAGAGAAAGCTTTCATATTATTGATGATATAATTAAGAATATGCAGATAAAGTTTATAAAATCATATTAAACATTTCCCAAAGAAGGGGGGGGGGCTATTTTCAAAGTTTTATTTATTAGATTTCCTAACACTCATTCATTTTTTATATATTTTTTTTAATGACATTAACAATAATCAATATTGACTGTAAATATATTTTGCAGTCAATATTGATTGTTAATGTAAAACCCACCCTCGTGGTGGGGGTCCAGTGGCTTTGGCCCTGGATCTTTACAAGTTAATAGCGTCGATCCCAGGGGGCTATCCCCCCAGGCGATACCTGCCCCCTTGATTTAAAGGGGCAGGGCTGGGTTTATTGCCCAGCGCCTGAGACCCCCCTCGTTGAGGGGGAATGTCGACGAGATCACAATTTTTTTTCCACCTACCACCCATGAGCTTCAGCTTGTGGGTGGGCCCACATAAAAATGTCCTTGTGTCACGCCCTCATAAGTGGGATGAGAGGCAAATACCTGTAAATATATTTTGCATTTTGTCCCTATTTGTTTGTTTGTTAACTTAGTCAAATTATCACCCGATATGCATTTCTATAAGATAGATGCCTAGTGTTATCTGAAAAACATAAACACAGAATTGACTTTTAAAAAATTACTATGGACGGAAAAGCTCCTTTTTTTTTTTTTTTTTTTTTTTTTTTTTTTTTGTAAACATAATTTCTCTCCTGTAATTTTAAGAATTTTTTCAAATCCTTCTCACTTATTGACTCTTGCAGAAAACTTGGTTGATGGAGTATGGAATTCCAAAGACTACCTCAACTTAAACAGTCCCCCATCTCCTTGTATATCCACACAGTGGACATATCGGGATGGTGAATTGGTAGACTTGCCAATTGTGTTGATAGTCAAAGGAGATGTTATTTTGTTACGGCCTGGCCATGCTGTTCCAGTCCAATGTCAAGAGTTAACGGTCAGTTATATTTTTTATTTATTTATTTTTTTTACTTTTTATCTATATATCATAAAGAAAATAGTGGGAAAAGCTTTTGCTTGTTTCCATAATTTTCTTTTTCATATGATTTGATTTGATTACACTGGGGAACAATTTTGGATATAATTTCTGTTGAGTTTGATTTTTCATTTGATTTAGACTAATATTGGGATGCTGATTCCAAAACTGCAATCAGTTTTCTTCTATCACGTCAATATTTTTCTCTACAGCTTACTCCCAAAATAAGCAAAATTGCATCGTTTGTCTATAAGTAATAGGATTATGTTGATTGTTTTATTAAAAATTAAGAATTATTCATATCTGGTGACTAGGTTGATTCCCAGTCAAAGAACAAACATCAAAGCATTTACAAAGCTAGTATATTTTGCATATTTTGAATTAAAATGTGTCAATTAAGACAAGAATAGGGTCTTACAAAATGTGAAAGCACTTGTTGAGATTTTATGGATGTGGATCAAGGGAACATATAAGTTGGCATTTGGTATACCTATGATTTGGTGGGAGCCAAAATATCATTGCACAGACTGTTACTTTTGTTTAATGAAAACTTCATCATATAACAAAAAGGCAATTGTAAAATTGAGTATCCTAGTCTACCATCAGCTATATGTCCAGTACCTCATTCCGCTGAAATCCCAGTGTGGGACAGTTTGAGAGAAGCATTGGGTGGAGAGGAATTGGTCTTTAAGATCTGAACTTGAACCTGCCAATCCCAACATTCTACATTAGCCATTAGTTCACATAAAGAAAATTATGTTCACAACTTGCACATGAAACTGTCTCCTTGAAGCAATTCATTGAAGCATTGACAATTGAAGGCAAGTATTTAAAATACCACATTTTGGCTTCTCTGCCCTGTCAATTGAAAAAAAATCAAGGGCGGTGTGTTTGATGGTCTACAGATTAAAGAATTATTAAAGATGAACATTTCATCGGGATAATGTCAGAACTCAAAGAATGCTTGGTTCTTGACAAGTTCTTTATCTTGTCAAAAAATTTCTTGGAAATGTATGAGCAATGAATTACACTGAAATTGGATAGCCACAAAAATGAGCATCAAGTTCCATTTTCTGCATAGCCATCTTGCTAACTTCTTGAAAAACCTTGTAGTCAGCTATGAGCAAGATGAATGATTCCACCAAAATTTGAAATTTATGGAGGAATGGAATGTAAATATGATGACTATGGAGCATAAAGGGGAATTGTCCACATATTGAATACTCTAGAGAAAAAAAAAAACTAAATTTTTACCTTAATTACTTGTACACAATTTGACTTACAGTAACAATATCCTTTGTAGGAACAAGATGAAATGTACAAACATTACAGTCAAGCAATTTTTTTTATCATTTCCCATTGTAAATTTTTAAAACATTCTATAAAATAAACTCAAATTTGTCACATGCAGTATTTTAATGTTTTTTGAGACCAAGCAAAAGTTGAGAAAAAAATGGGAAAACTTTGGATTCAGTCCAAAACTTTGTCAAAAACAAGTGTCAGATCTAACTCAACAATTTGTGATGCCCAGTATAATATTTTTAAAACCTTTCATAAAATAAGCAAAAATTTGTTAGATGCTGTATTTTTTATTTTTTTTGAGAAAAATCAAGGTTATCCCGTAGCTCAAAAAGTTGATGTGATATAGAAAAACTGGGGTCATTTTTGGATTCAGTGGTCACAAGATAGCCAAAAATAAGTGTCAGATCCAAGTCAACAAAAATCGTGTTCCCAGTGTTATTAACCCAGTTGAGACCTGTTGATGGTTTAATTAAAACTGAAACGCTTTAGCGTCAGCTTTCTAAATATCTTTTTTTTTTTTTTTTTTTTTTTTTTTTTTTTTTTTACTTTATACATATTTCCATCAATTATAATGACTAGCAGGACTGGTGGATATACCAGAGTATAATAATTTGATTATTACATTTGATATATTTACTTAAGATCTATTGCAAATATTCCACTATGTAAAAAGTATAAATAATTTTGATTTAACTCTTTTGCCCTTTTTTCTTTTTACTTTTCATGTTTTCATTTTGTTCGATTGAAACCGATTAGCGTTATTGCTTCTGCATGCTCACCCCTCTCTTTATCTTTCCTTTATTTCTTTTTTATATTTTTCTGTGTAGCATGTCCTTTTTCTTCTTGTTCTTTCTTTATATCAAAAACGGAATGATCCATTTATTTAGCTGAGGTGACGACGCTCATAAGAGATAAGAATTCAGCAGATAAGCAACACCAGATGATCAAGATTTACATTTTTGCATTTCATCTTGGATGATTTGGACAATCTCCTTTTTTAATCAGAGGGTGTTGCAAGATAATAACTGTCATACTTTTAAGGAACACAAGTATCAATATATAGTTAAACAAAAGAACTTGCTCAGTACTTAGATGGGTGACCATTAGGAACACAATGTTCATATTCTAACTAATCTCTCTGAAAGTGCTATATTAGATAGGCTACATACTGATCTTAAATCTTGCTTTAGGGCTGTGTAAACTTGGTAGCGTCTGAGCCCTGTCATCGGTAACTTAAGTTCCTGGTATGGTCGCCCAAGGCAGACATGTCTGGCACCCAGTCGTATTAGGGCCATAACCCGGCCAAAAATTCAAAGGGCATCTCCATCATCAGGAATCTGCGACTTTTGGCATACTTGTTACTGTCTGGAAAATCTGTGGTAAATAAAGGCATCTCCTTTCCTGGCCGAGATATGCATGCAGGTTTTGGGATTATTTGTGAATTTCCCATTCCCATGTTACTCCTTCCATGAATTCACCACGGGTGAATTTGTTGGATGAAACTGGCTCAACCGACCCGGGGTGAATGCGGTCATAGAAATTGAAAAAGAATTTTCAAACTGTGTGTCCTTCTCCTCTTTAATAAAGTGATAGACAGGCTAAACAGAATATGTAGCAGCACTCTTGACATTAAATTGTGTAGATGCAAATTATATGAAATTTGCTAGAAAACGTTTTGTGACAATAAAAAAGATTTTAAAACTCTTTTGAAAAGAAGCAATTATTGTAATGCCAAACAAACGCCAATTAAGTAAATGGTTGGATTTAAATCGGCCATTTTGAATTGTCAATGGATTAGATCAGCTGATGTAACTCTCAGTTGAAATCAATTATCTCACTTGGTTTACATTCTTTTTTTTTTTTTTTTTTTTTTTTTTTTTTTTTTTATGTAAGAATGCTTCTGATATATGAGGGTTAGTAAAAAAAAAAATGTAAAACATTTTTTTTTAAAAAAGCCATTTTGTTTAGGACAGAATGAAGTTGGTACTCTATGGAACACATCCCTACTTCTCCACAGTCACTGTTTCTCTCAATAGCAATGTTCCACCTTCGAATGAGAGCATGTATCCCTGCCCTGTGAAATTCTGTTGACTGTTCTTTGAGCCACTTCTTCACTACAGATTTCACTTCCTCATCACTAGAATAATGTTTGCCTCTTAAACCCTCTTTTGTGGGGACGAAGAGATGATAGTTTGAAGGCACTAAATCTGGTGAGTATAGAGGATGTGCTATTGTTCACTATATGAGGTGATTTTCTCCCTTGTCATGATGCTTGTGTCATGATTCTTGCTCTGAGCCTCATTATGGTCTCAATGTAGGCCTTAGTTTTATTTAAAAAAAAAAAAAATTCATATGAAATAAAGAAAATGGCATTACTTTTTGACAATCCCTCAACAATAAATCCTATCTACCTATACATACATAAAGGGCAGTTGTGTGTGTCCATCCGTCCGGAGGAAACTATGAAAACAAAACAATTAATGACAAAGTAAATATACATACACATTTACTATCACCAGAACAATTTTATTTATATCTGCAAAGATTTTAAAAATTAGTATTTGAATAGTAAGAAAAGGGAAAGTCATTGGTTGCGTTCGTGATTAAAACATAAATCAATTATGTAAGACCAAAACAATCAATGGAACTACAAGACTTTTTATTATCCAACCCTCTACCCAGGCAATGACAGGTAGCCGCTTTTAATACATACATACACACAACTGCCCTTTATATATGTCGGGATGAAACTACGAAAATAAAACCATTACGTGTGTGTGTGTGTGTGTGTGTGTGTGTAAAAAGTAATATCACTGGTTCTTACATTTTGTGCAAAAATTCTGATTTGATTTATATTTGGAAATATACATAGAAATAGCATTGAATTTCTACTTCAAAATGTACAGCATTTGTAAATCTCTAAAGTAAACAAATCAATATACCAGGGGCTTTTATTGCATCCCCTCCACCCAGGTGAAGCTGGGTAGCTGCTTCTAGTTTTAATATGAAGTAAACATGCAACACTCCACTTTTGCTCTTACTTGGACTAGACAGGCAGTTGGAGCGGCCTTCTCTAATCAGCTGGTCACATCAAGCCATAGCACTTGTATGATTGTCCTGACCGTATTGCTCTTATAGCAAACCCCCAACCCTTTTTATCATGTGCTAGAAGGCAGTGGCTGAGGGTCTTAGTGTTCTAGGTATGACACTAAACTGCATCTAGTGGTGAGGTTCCAATTCTGGATCTTTGGAGAATTTGAAGTGCCCCTTTCATTGCCATTACTCCCAGGTGCACTCTGACCTGGAGTGGTAGTACCTGTTAGTCCCATCTATGGATAAAATATAAAATAAAATGAGCTAGCAAGAATGTGTTGAAAAAAATTCAGTACCAATCAAGAATGAATAAAACGAAAACATCTTTGATATAAAATAACCCAACAAAGGTTGACATACTGTAAAATCCGACCAAACCTGTTAGGTTCCCATCTATGGGTCAAATAGATCAAAAAATGAGTTTTTTAAAAAAGGGCTTTAAAAAAAAATATTTAAAAAAAAAAAAATTGAACACCCAACAAGAATAATTTTAAAAAATGTCTTTGGCATAAAATAACCCAAGGGTTGATATGCCATAAAATCCAACCAACCTACATAGCTGGAGGTGGGGGCGGTTCCAAGGGTATTAGTCTGATCGTAAACATAATAGCACTACTGGAGTTCAAACTACGACTTCACAGTTCAGCACGTAATTCACTTACACCATGGGGAACCCCCTCATAAATTAAGATGAAAGAAAATACTAGTTAAGATACTATTTGACAATGTTTGTTCTTCTAAAAATAACTTATTAGAACTGAGAGTTCTTTTAGTATTATTGTAATGCTTAAATTACCTGGAAAAACAAAAAAAAAAACTTTTTTACCATTGTTATTAGCTACCAGATTGACACACTAATTCAGTAACCTGCATCTTGTTCTCCTGATTCATACATATTTTCAACCAGTGTAATATATATGATATCCTAGATGGTTGTTCTAGCAACCTGTCAGACATGAAGAATCTGCTTTGGGTGGTGCTGCTGCTGCTGCTGCTGCTCATGGTAGCGTTGTTGGTTGGTATGCTGACCTTAAAATAAGGAAGCTCTTCTTTCACGTTTCTTATTGAAACCTGCTTTTTTCTTTATATTTAGTAGGAAAGGAAGTGATGTTCCTGTTATTGTGAATTTGTATCTTAGCAAA
This sequence comes from Doryteuthis pealeii, assembly GCA_023376005.1. Taxonomy (NCBI): domain Eukaryota; kingdom Metazoa; phylum Mollusca; class Cephalopoda; order Myopsida; family Loliginidae; genus Doryteuthis; species Doryteuthis pealeii. Next base: position 7,231,087 of record CM042156.1, read on the forward strand.
GATTTCACTTTTTATGGTGTTGCCCATTTTTTTCTCCACTTGTATTTTTTGTAAATATCATAAACGTATGACAATCTATATATTAATACTTGTATTCCTTAATTGTATGATGTATTTAAAATAAAATAAAATTATTGAATTATTTCATAGTATGGTTTACAAAAAACAAACTTAAATTGTTTCTCTTCATCTAATAATTTTTTGTTCTCTTATTTATTAATCTCTATATATCAGATGCTGACAGGTATGCATCCCTGACACATAAAAATCTAAAAGGACACAGTAAAATCATATCCATACGTCCCAGCGTTTTTCTTCCTCACCATTTCAAGCTAACTGTAAATACATCTCAATAGTTTCTTAGAAATTAATTACACAGGATAGGTTACAAGGTAGGAGTTAGACGACTTTAGTTGTTTCCCCAAATTATATAAAAACCCTACAATCTATTAAAAGACTTTACTTGAGACCCATAAATTTTCCTTGAAACTCATTCAAAGCAAATATGTGTCCTCCCAGGATGCATTAAATCAAAAAAGCTAGCAGCATCACTGTATATATTAATGCTAGTATTCCTTAATTGTACTGCGTTATCATTTTGCAACACTAGTTAAAAATGAGACCATCGAAAATGAAATACAAAAATGTAAATCCTGATTATCTGTTGTTTATCTGCCAAATTATCTCTTGAGTCACCTCGGCTAAATAATGGACCATTCCGTTTTCTTATAAAGGGAAGAAAAAGGATATGTTACACAGAAAACATAAGAGAATAGGGGAAAGATAGTTAGGGGGTGAGTGTGCAGAAGCAATAATGTTAATCATGTTTTAATCAAACATAATGAAAAAGAAGGAAAGAAAGAGTTAAATCAAGATTATTATACTTTTTACATATTGAACTATTGTAATAGCTCTTAAGTAAACATATAAAGCATAATTAAATCATCATACTGTGGTATCTCCACAGGTCCTGCTAGTATATATATATTATCCACCAGTAGAGCGTCTGACTAGGAACCCCAAAGTTCCTGGTTTGATACCATCCAGACCGTTTAACCTAATTTAGATTAAAAATGGATCATGGAATTAAGCTATGGGCACATCGCTGCTGCTGAATCTTAACATACAAAGAGTAGTTAAATGTGTTTCTCACAATCACTCTGCCATCTCTCTCTTACTCACACAGAGAAACTAACATATATAATGAGGAGGTAATCAAGATATATAGAGGGGAAAGAAACAGGCAGAATGTAAAGTAAGGGATGGGTAAGTTTTTGACTTAATTGCAAATTACAACTAATTAGAACCAAATAAAATGGAATTTTTTTTTCAAACATAATTTAATCCTAAATCTAAGAAATATTTTGGATATATATATATATATATATATATATATATATATATATATATATATATATATATATATATATATACACACACACACACACACACACACACACACACGTATTTATCTGATAACCTTAATTACATCATTAAAAAGATTAATTCAGTTTGTATTTTATGTTCCATAATGACAGATCTGTCTAGATTAGCCTGTTAACAAATCATGTGTATGCAATTCATATGCACATCATATTTTGCAGCATAAACTGTCAAAAGTGAAGCAGAAAGAGTGCAACCAAATTTAGAAGAAGAAAAAAAGAGTTATTGAAGTCTCTTTATTATATCTAAAATGCATCAGTAGATTTTCTAACCATTACTCTCATTGATTTGTCAGAATCCCTAATTTTTAAAATGTAACATTTTAAAAATTGATTATTTGATCTTTAAGCTGTTTCACTTGAAGGAAAACTTCAAAGTGCATCTTAATCAGATAATTTATATTATTGTTTGTATTTATTTCCTTTGGATCTTTTTGCTATTATTTTTTAACTAGCTTTTCTTTTTTCTTTCCTTCTTTTTCCTCCATCTTTTTTCATCCATTTTGTGAAAATCTAATTTCTCTGCTACCAGACTGGAAAATGCGTTAGAGTTTTTTTTTTTTTTTTTTTAAAAAAATTAAAGAATAAAAGTAAAATAGAAGAAATAAAAGTCTTAGGTGCTTTTTAAAAGAAAACCATATAACCTTTATTCTTAAAAGAAATAAATTCTTTGATCAGAAAAATCATTTAAAAAAAAAAAAAAAAAAAAAAAAGAAATCCTTGAAAATATAAGCAAAGGCCTGGAAATAAAGTGAATGGGTGGTGGGTTGTAAAGCAGCCAAAGAAAATTGAACTTTTCTCCAAAATTTCACTTAAGTGGAAAAAAAAAATCCATTTGTCTTGAAAATGGTTGAAACTGTTTAAAATATTTTTGTAGTTGTCTTTCAATTAATCAACTGCATCCCTCTGTAAGACTCCCCCCCCCCGGAAGGATGTAGTGTCCCGCTTATGACACAAGACTAAATCTGGTGGTGAGGCTCGAGCTCTAGGGAGTGTAGAGTACTCTTCAGTTGCCATTACTCTGATTTTTGGAAATCATTTGTATGAGATTGAAATACTTGAAACCATATAATTGTGAAAACAAATTATTATTAGATAGGAATAGTTGCTTGAAAGCATATAGTTGCTTGGATTATTATTAGGTAGGAATAGTTGCCTGAAAGCATAGTTGCTTGAATTATTATTAGGTAGGAATAGTTGCTTGAAAGCATAGAGTTGCTTGGATTATTATTAGGTAGGAATAGTTGCCTGAAAGCATATAGTTGCTTGGATTATTATTAGGTAGGAATAGTTGCCTGAAAGCATATATTGCTTGGATATTATTAGGTAGGAATAGTTGCCTGAAAGCATAGTTGCTTGAATTATTATTAGGTAGGAATAGTTGCTTGAAAGCATAGAGTTGCTTGGATTATTATTAGGTAGGAATAGTTGCCTGAAAGCATATAGTTGCTTGGATTATTATTAGGTAGGAATAGTTGCCTGAAAGCATAGTTGCTTGAATTATTATTAGGTAGGAATAGTTGCCTGAAAGCATAGTTGCTTGGATTATTATTAGGTAGGAATAGTTGCTTGAAAGCATATAGTTGCTTGGATTATTATTAGGTAGGAATAGTTGCCTGAAAGCATAGTTGCTTGAATTATTATTAGGTAGGAATATGAAGCTATAGTTGCTTGGATTATTATTAGGTAGGAATAGTTGCCTGAAAGCATAGTTGCTTGAATTATTATTAGGTAGGAATAGTTGCTTGAAAGCATAGAGTTGCTTGGATTATTATTAGGTAGGAATAGTTGCCTGAAAGCATATAGTTGCTTGGATTATTATTAGGTAGGAATAGTTGCCTGAAAGCATATAGTTGCTTGGATCATTATTAGATGGGAATAGTTGCTTGAAAGCATAACTTTGTAATTTAACATTTTTTTTGTCTACAGTCATTTGTTGCAAATTAGAAAAAAAATGGGACATTGAAAAAGTTCGCAAATGATTGGTATTGAGTCCCAAGTCAATAAAGATTATATAATCAAGTTTAGTACTAAATCCAGGAAGGGTAAAGTTCTGAATGACAAATCCAACATTGACAAGATGTTC
>CM042156.1:7237114-7274614 GCA_023376005.1 Doryteuthis pealeii
CTCTTTGTCTTTGTCTCTCTCTCTCTCTCTCTCTCTCTTTGTCTTTGTCTCTCTCTCTCTCTCTCTCTCTCTCTCTCTCTCTCTCTCTCTCTCTCTCTCTTCTGTCTTTTCTCTCTCTCTCTAAGCAACTGCAAATCATTGATTTTTTTTTTTAATGTTTGCTAATGGTCAGCAAAACTGATTCATTTTTATTTATTTTGCTGTAATGTTAATAAAAAATCAATTTAGAGATGCAGATTTTTTATACTATTTTTCTTTTACTTTATCAAATTTCTTTTTATAAAACAAAAGAACAAAATATTGCAGGTTTCCATAAACATCTTTAGATGGAAATATGTACAGGGCGTTTAAAAAAAACATTGATATCATTTTCTAATCTTATGTTACCAATTCTCATTGAAATGACCTCATATTTTAACAGCATGTGTAAAAATACACTCAAATTTGATGTTTAATATTCAAATGCCTTTTCTTCTCTGGTGAATAGCATTTCTATACCTGAGGGGAGAGAAGAAAAAAAACACTGCATATAGAATGGTGTTGTTTCTACAAATGCTGTTAAAATTTTAGATCATTTGAATGAGAATTGGTCAAGTTATAGATTATGAAATTATATTGCATTTTCTGAAATCGCTTGTACACTAAATTGAAAGAGCTGATGCTAAGTGTGGCACTCTGCCTTGGATGCTTAAAAAAAGCAATCTCCTTGTTCTAGCACTAGTGAAAAGGGGATAGATTCCCTTGCTGTCTGGCTGATAGTTTAGGCCACCCAAACAACCTTTCCTTACTTAATTATGGAAATGTTTATAAAATGTATTTCATTTAGAAGTGATTTTTACTTTTGTCTTTCTAGGAATCTTTTGGATAAAACTGGTGACCATCCTGCTAGCATTGTGGATTCTATAAGGTACCAAGTTCATAGTATTTTACTAGAGAAAACCTTACTGCCCGTAGTTTTGGTAAGTATGATGGATTTATTTATGTATAATATTTGTCTTTATTTTGTTTTATTTTTTCACTTACTACCAATCTCATAATGGTTGTTGCATGGAATTGATATGCAAATCTGACATGTAATGTTTTAGTTTTTTGTTTAATGGCATACCAACCTTTGTACAGTTATTTAATGCTGTTGGAAATAAAAATAGATAGTTGGTGTCTATCATCTTTTCTCAATGTGACATAAATATACATATCGCAGTGATGCTGATAGCTTTTTGATTTGCTGCATCCTGGGACACACATATTTGCTTTGACTGAGTCCCCGGGAAAATTTATAGGTCCCAACTAAAGTTTCTTAATAGACTATAGGGTTTTTATTTATGATCTGGGGAAACAACTAAAGCCGTCTAACCTCCCACCTTGTAACCTATCCTGTGTAATTAATTTCTAAGAAACTATTGAAATGTATTTAGTTAGCTTGAAATGGTGAGGGAAGAAAAAAGAAAAACAGGTATGTATGGATATGATTTTACTGCATCAGGGACATATGACATGTACCAATCAACATCTCTGATATAGAACAAATCCCAACAAAGAGTTATAACAAATAGACTTTATTGTCTAAGCAAAGTCCAACAGAAAGAATACAAAACAGGATAGATGAAAGTCCTAATGAAAAGAGTCTTTGAAGAAAATCTAAGGCTATTCAGATGAAGAATAAAAGGTTGTCACTTACTGTGTATTCCAAAAAGGACACTACGAATGTGTAGCCTGTATGAATGCATAATATGGAAGGTATATGCACTGTAGATGGAAATGCCTGTAGCTGGGTGCTAAATCTCTGAGAGAATGAGAGTAATAATGGTTTGGTTTCTTTGTTTAATGGTATATAAACTTTCATGGATCAGTTTAATGCCAAAACCATCCTTATAGAAAAACAGTAGTGGTACTATTCAACCCTGAGCTAGGGAGATGAGGGGGTTAATACCTTTCCCAAGGCTATTAGTCCAAAAGTGAATGTAATACCCAAGGGTAATAGCACTGTGAAATGCAAACAGCCTCATCCAGGATTTGAATTTGTCTCGCCATGTCTATTTACTACAATAATAACCATTACACCATTGAGCACCTCTTCATTTTCTTCATCTAAAGCCCAGGAGATTTCTTTGGGGTGGTGCTGGGTGAGTAGAAAACCTTAAATGCCATTGACTGATATTAGATCAGATACTCTCGGAAGCATCCCTCCCCACCCCATCGCTACAAATGTTAACGGAAACTTTCTTTTTTTTTTTTTTTTTTTCTATATTTGGTTACTTGATCCTTTGCATGATATTTGATAGAAAATCTCTCAATTTACATGAGATTTCCCCCCCCCCCCCCGTTTCTTGTCTCAACTTGGCAATACTAATGCTAAATTAATATTTTAATGCAATCTTGTATTGTAACTTGAGAGGATAGACAAAAATATCATTTAACTTGGCTGTGTTGTACTTCTGAAAAATTTCATGTTGTACCCCCACCCCACCCCCAGTTTTTATTATATATATTATTTTTTTTATTTTATTGCACCAAGAACATTATCATAGAGAAATGTACATGAGCACTAACTCTAAAAGTCACTAAAAAAATTGTGAAAGGTAGTGTTGTCTGTTGCATCCTTTTGGTTGTGACATAAGCAGTGACATAGTTTTGGTTACAGATAGATACCAAATCTCCATTTATATATAGATTATTCCTTTGGTTTCTTATTGCTATTATTCCATTTGGTATCTTAGGATGTTGTCTGCTGAGATCATATTGCCAATGTGTAATAAGCTAAATTAACTCTGACTGTGAAAAGGGGATAGACTCCCTCACTATCCAGCTGATACAACAATAGGTCACTCCTGCCTACTTTATTTATACATGGAACAATAGCAATTCTGAGGAATGTGTGGTATACCCCTTATCACCATTTTGCCATGTCCACCCTAACCTAAAGTAGTAGTACCTGTTAGGGTCCCCTCTATGGGTTAAATAGATCAAAAAGTGTTATTTTTTTTATTAAATGGAGCATGAATACCAAACAAGAATGAATGTCTTTGGCATAAAATAACCCAACAAGGGTTGACATGGTGTAAAATCCAACCAACCAAAGTTATCTTACAGTGAACATAAACCTATTGCTTTTTGGCCTTTTTTTGACACAAATGCAATCTAGTTCCAAGGAGATTCCCCCTGCCTAGGTGCACCTATCCTATTGCACTAAAAGGAGCAAGATCAGTGTCAATCTCTGATGCCTAGGGTGCCCACATTAGGGGCCTCAATCATCAACTCCTGTTTTAATAATGCTACCTTTTGCAACAACATTTATGTGAAATGTCATTTTTAACACTTACCAGTAGGATGACCAAATACAGATCAAAACTTTTGTGCTAAGTGAACTGTGTGTATCTTTGTCAAAAATATTTTCAAGAATCGACAATTTGTGCCAAGCAAAGCAAGCACATGCCTCTTGTTAAATATCATTACCCAGTGCAAATAAGGGATGTGATTTTCATGAAATATTTTTGATGAATTTCATTTTTGTTTATATGGGTATGAGATAGACCCTGAAATAGAAAGGGGGTCCTGGCTCAAAAATGTTCAAAACCATTGCTATATGATATCGAACGAATCTTTCATTATCATAAGATTCCCCATAATTCTGGCTTAAGTTGAATGTAAATTTCTTTTTACTCTTTATTCAGTAGCTATATCTTGTGTAATTATTATTGATCTATTTCTATAAAGTCAATCATCCCAACATTTTTCTGGGTCCCAAGATAATAGATTAATCAAATCTTTCTGTATTTATTGCCTCTTTTTGCAATAAGTATTCATAAACTGGTAATAAGTCCAGACACTTCAGTGGCCAATATGCAACAGATCCGATTCTCTTTTCCTTTTTTTTTTTTTTTTTCTAACCCTAATTCTGAATTATTGCGTATATATTAGAGTTCTTCTTTAATAGCTATAAATTCTTGTATATAATTGCTGTTTTTATCTCTAAAACTAGCAAAGTACCCATAAAAAATGTCTGAGTTTGTTTCATGTTCTTTTTCTGTGTATATTTCTAGTATGAAGGTTTGGTTATTTTTAAAAAATTTATTTATCATCTTTCCCATCTTTCCTTTGGTGTTTACCTTTTTTTTTTCTCCTTGCAATTGATGCATTTCATTCAAATCTAAGTTCATAAAAAAATAAATTTCAAGGCGTTTACACCAAATTAATGTGTCCTATGATGTTAAACTGCATTTAATGGTGAAGTACTGGGGAATGTGGAATTCACCTTCATCACCATTATTCCTAGGTCCACTCTGATCCTGAGTGTTTGAATAAATTTGGGCTCTATTTATACCGACAATGTTGGCAAAAGTGGACCCAAATCGCAGTTTTTGGTTTTAGCAGAAATCATTCTGGTTGGTTAAATAATACAGCTAATTACTAAACTCATCTGGAAAGCGTTTTGAGCCTCTTGGGCACAAGTTTTCATCAGAAGTGTTAACTTCATGTAGACTCCTACAAATCCATAGTTTTTAGTGGCAAATGGTAGCCTGGGTTTTTGGAGTATTTTTGGTAGTGAATATTTGCTAACAGTTTACAATATTAGTTTGTTTTTCTAGAAAGTTATTCTTTACTTTCAATCGCTTCCATTTACAGCAGAATTGTCTGAGAAGTTGCAGTAAAAAGCAATTAACTTAAAATTGGTTAACTTTAAGAGTTTTTTGATAGCATTTTTTTTTTTATTCCTTGGGCCAAAATGCTTTTATAAACCAATTTTTAGGAGTAGGGAAGCTCTAGAACTTGTTTTACAAACAAAAATAGATTACAAAAAGTCGCCATTTGCAACCCCAACAAAATTTGAAGAGCTAAAATCGACATACTCCACCGCTTTTTTGCTTGTATTCTGGCTGATTTGATATGTCCTCAATGTATAAACACTATGTTCAAGCCACTGTAACCTTGGGCCTTGTTTAAGTGTTTTTAATTACCTTAAAATAAGTCCTCATCAGACGATAACCTTGAATTCAAACATAGTTTTGGAACTAAAAATATCTTTACCACTAGTTCAAGACACTCCAAGCAGCATAAATGCCACCAGACTTATTGACAGAAATGTGATTAGATATAGAAGAAAATTATGTTGGAATTTTTTGCTATATAAGGTATGCTACAATTCCCCACCTAAATTTATAGACTATGCGAGGTCAGGTGGTTTATTCCTATGCCAATCAACAGCCATAATGTTCAGCTGATTCACTACTTAAACACTGATCCTTTTATCGTCCACTTACAACCATTGACAAAGGAACTTACAATACTGAGGATTCTTTACCGAGAGGATACCAAGGATTTCTGCTGGACAAGCGCTCTTGCTTGAGGGCTAAAGGATGGCCCATAAAAACTTAACGTGTTCTAATTATAGAAATTTCAAAATATGTTGTAAAGAATGCTATTACTTACCTTTTGAAATAAGAAGGTCCCAAAATGGAGTATTGCATCTTACAACTTCCTGTTAAGATTATAATTTTTTTTAAAAACCAAAAATTCCACTTAAATAAGGCCCAAGATTACAGCAGCTTGAACATTGTGTTTATATATACCACAATAAAGATGAGGACAACAGTCCAAAATATCAAAATTGGTCAGAGTAACTATTGTTAAATTACTAATATTCTTTTCTTTTTTGCAGTTGGGTGTATTGATTGTTAATACATTAAGATACATCTACATCAAAGGATTCATTGGTCATTGGACAGAAATGTTTTTAGTTCTGCCAGTAAGTAAGGAGTTATCTTCTCTTGAATTTGTGTTTTTGTGCTTCTGATTTTTTTTTTTTTTTTTTCTTATAAGAATATTAGTAAGAATCTAACTTCCAAGCAGATGATACTGCAAAATATTGAGACTTTTCTTATCTCCACTAAATTATGATCAACTAAATTGACAAATTATGTGACCTGGATGTATTTCAAATCTAATAAATAGGCAAATATATAAGCTTTTATGAACTTATAAATTATTGTTCTAAATAGCTATAATACATCGGGTTTTAATTCATTCCTTCTGCATGCAAATTCGCACTACTTTTATCCTTGTCAATTAAATTTACACTGTAAAGATAGCAAGCAAAATGTCGCAACTAGGCTCAAACTTCAATCACGTGAGCGCAACAGTGCCAACTATAACCATGTATTCGCAGAACAGTCTGATAATAAAGATGTTACGGTGAAAGAGCAGATAATTTTTGACTCTCCCTTGTATTACTAAAAGTTTCATTGTTTGTATTAATATATGTAACTGTAATCCAATAATGAATAAAAAAAAACACATTATCGCAAAATTTTAATTAGGTCAATACATGCTCTTAGAAAATAAATAAATTTACACTTATATTGGTAAATGAATAATTTTCTGGAGATGACATTCACTTTGAACTTTTTTTTTTTTTTTTTTTTTTTTTTTTTTCAATTTATAATCCAGATTCTATAACAAGTCTGAAATGCTAATTGGAAAGGTTTTACTGTATTGATTTTGGGGTTAGGGGGATTTCATTGAAGTTTTTTTTCTTTTTAATTTGACCTAAACTTTATTCTTTCAGGTGCATGCAGTGTTACCTTTGGTGCCCATGATATTTCCATTTTTTTGGAAATTACTTAACTATTATGGCCAAGCCAGGCTATTCGTAGCATATGAAGTCTCTAAAGAAATTAAGGTGAGCACTTTTACATTGAATTGACATTTTTCATTTATATTAATGATTTTAAAATTCTATACCTTTTTTAATCACTTTGTAAACTTAGCAATACATATATATGTTCTCCATAAAGTTTGTGTGCACTTTAAAAACGCTTTAGATTTAAAGGGCACAAGGACTTTGTGAACACAATGTATATGAAGTAATTTTTTAATTTATTAGTATAAAGCAATTTTCAGTTGGATTTGCAGTTAAAAGATAAAAGTTATATTTTCTATATATCATAACTATAAAATAGTAATTAGGCATCACTCCTTCCTAAATAGAAGCATCTGTATCATTATGGACCAATGTTACAACTGGAACTCAGTCATTTTTTTTTTTTTTTTTTTTTTCTAACCATCTAATAAGTAAATAGTTACTGTTATGGGTAAACTGAAAAACCTAGGCATTCTATAAAATGACTAGTTTTTTTTGTTTTTTTTTTTTGTGAAACTTTCAACTCATAAAAAAAAAAAAAATAGTCATCTTATATTATAAAGAGCTTGTATCTAAAAACTAAAGTAAAAAATATTAACACTAAACTTTTTATTCTACATTTTTAGTTAGGGTTAGTGGTTAAGTCTAAAAATGTTACTTCAATGTCGATACAGATTTAAGAGATGTAGTGTGTGTTTTTATAATTTTCTTTCTCCTAATGTAAGCTTATTTTCAATGCAAACTTATTGCATTTTTGTATGAATTTATTTGCTCTAAATAATTTGTAAATTTTGTGTCTTTAAAACAATGTAAACTATATAAATTGTTATTCTTAGTACAAACTGATAAAAAGTCGAACAGCTAAATTTAGATTAAATTTAACTAAAAAGTCACTTCTGTTTTTTTTTTTATTGTGTGTGTGTGTGTGTGGTCTAAAGTTAGATGTATATGTTATACACAAGTTTGTTTTCTGCATCTGAGGTGGAGCACCAATCTCCTTGGTCTAGCGCTAGCAAAAAGGAGATAGACTCCCTCGCTGTTTGGCTTATACCGACTTTACTACTTTATTGAATTTGGTTGATAGATTTTATTGAGACGGTAAGTGTGGAGGATGGATAGAACTTGTGCTGGCTATTTTTGCATCATCTACTTATTTTTAATTGTTTCCTCAGAGCAATGTAGCGTCCTGAATATGAATTCCATCTAGTGGTGAACTTCTAATTCTGGGGCGTGAGAGTACCCCTTCATCACCATTACTCCTAGGTCCACTCTGACCCAAAGTGGTATTATCTGATAGGGTCCCATCTATGGGTTAAATAGATGAAATGATAGGCATTAAAAAATGTGTTTAAAAAAAAAATTTAAAATAAATTAAAAATTTTGATTACCCAATAAGAATGAATGAAACAATGTATTTGGCATAAAATAACCCAACAAGGGTTGACATGCTGTAAAATCCAGCCAACCAATCAGGACAACAAAGTAATAGTTTAAAGAAAAGTTGTGTAAAATACACTTATATTATTTTTGAAATTCTTTGTATTTTTAAAAAAATTTTTTTAATTAGATCACTGATTAGGACTTAGCCTATTCTAGTAGTGACCACCCCAAGTGGAGTTTAACAGGTTTGAATTCAGTTTTCCTTCTCTGAGACTGCCTAACCAAGGTTAAAGAGCCCAGTCTGCCCTACTATTTATCCATAGCTGGAGGGAGAGTAGTTGGATTCATACCTTTCCTAAGGGTATTAGCACTATGTAAACTGTAGCTTCACCCAGGATTTGAACTCTGTTCAACAAGTCCATTTCCTATGACTCTAACCATTGCACCACGCACCTCCAACAAAATGGTCCAGAGAACAACTTTTTTTTCTTCCTCTACTTAACAATCAGTGCAGAATAAGTGATATTTAACATTGCCAAATATTTTTTTAGCTTGCTCTGATTTTGAAGAAATTAAAAAACAAACAAATTTTTAAAGTTATTTTTTTCTTCTTTCAGTCTTTTGTATGTAGTATTGGCAGCCTAGTTAAAGGGCTTCAAATAGAGACTGTAAAGTCAATAGATCTCTGCTAGGTTGGTGATATTTCTAACAAAATCAATGTTAGAACTAAGGCAATTGAAATTTATTTTGCTGGGTGAAACCTGTTCCTAGGAATGGTTAATAGCTAACATCTTTTGTAATATACCTACCATGTCCCCCCCCCTCCCAGCTGTAACAAATTCTCTTGGTATTTTTTACCTGTATATGATGACTTATTTCAAAGTTCCTATCTATTCACCTCGGAATTAATTCTATTCAAATAAAGTCCTATTATTATTATTGTAAGCCAAGTCCTTCTGCTCGATTAATAAACTAACCATCAGTTTTTGTACTTTGCTTGGCTGTGGTATGTGTAGAAACTGTTTCTTGGTGGGTGAGCTGCTGTGAGTGGTTTAAAGTAGGCAAAGAGTTAATTATATAAATTAATTTGGATTTTTTTTTTTTTTTTTTCTCCTCTCCTCCATAAACGATTTAAAGTAAAATTATGCATGCTTATCAGCTTTGGGTAACATTTTAGCATAAAAAAGATTAGTTACTTATAGGAAGTACTAATAAATAAAAAATTATTTTACTGTCAACCTTCTCTGCACGAGCAGGATATGACACAAGGTCAATTTCTTGAGCAGTTTAACAGGTTTGAATTCAGTTTTCTTTCTAGACTGGTTGCCTAACCTAGGTTAAAGAGCCTACTATTTACCCATAACTTGAGGGAGAATAGTTGGATGCAAACCTTTCCCCAGGGTATTAGCACTATATAATTGGCACATAACACCAGGGGTCCAGCGAGCTTCGGCTGCTGGACTTGTCGAGAGAGCGTCTATGCTATCCTTTCCCCAGGGTATTAGCACTATATGAATTGCAAGCAGCCTTGTTCAGGATTTGAACTTGTGTTGCTGAGGCCACTTCCTTCAACAATAACCATTACACCATGCACCTCCCCATTACTTTTAAGTAAAGGTAAACTCATAAGCAATGGACTCCTACATATGGACATACCAGTGTTGGCTCACCAGCAAAAACTGCTTACGGTAAAGTCGTGTTAAAAGTACCAGTTCTTAAAGTTAAGCAGTGATGAGGCTGTTCAATGCTTATATGGGTGACCACACAAAGCTGGTTAATCTAAGTTTTTGCTGGATGGTTGGCTGTTTAAGGCATATCAACTCTTTCAAAGTCTTTTAATGCCAAATCAAGTCATATTGATATCAGGTGTAGCATAATTATTATGGTCTACGAGGAATAAAGTCTCTGCCTACTTTAAACCACTCACAGCAGCTCTCCCACCACTACAATCCTACCGTATGCTGCTGATGGTTAGTTCATTATAATTGAGCAGAAGGACTCGGATTACAATAACAATAGGACTCTATTTAAATGAGTTCTGAGGTGAGTATATTAACTTTGAAATATCACATACAGGTGGAAAAAAAAAAAGAAAAAAAAATACCAAGAAAATTTGATACAGCTGTCGAGAAATTTGGTAGGCAAAGAGTTAAGCAAAATCAGGTACTGTAAGGAACCTGATGTTGCATAAGGCCAAATCCGAGTTGTAGTAGTTGTCGTCATTAGTTTAGAAACAACATACACAAATCACATAGGGGCTGTTTATTTCTTTCTAGGCTTGTGGGTTCTTTTTCAGAGAAAAGGAGAGTGGTAAGGTCAAATTATTCTATCGTAAATCACATTCGGTACTACTATGCAAAGCCCATACTGGGAACCCAAAAAGCTCTGTCTGCCTCCCACAAGGGGCTAGCTGAAAAAGACAGATTTTCCTCTTCTCCCGTTTGTCCTTGGGGTGGGGTCACTTCTGCTCCTCCTCCGCAGAAACTAGAACTTCCGGTTTTATTTTTAACTTTAGTTCTGGGATCATTGGTTGGTTAATTGAGTTCCAAACTTTAACCTTTCTTTGTTCTTTCTTTTTCCTTTTTTTTTTCTCCAGAAATCCAAATACTGTTTTATTTTCAATCCCAAAATTCATCGTAGACCATAATAATTACGCTACACCTGATATCAATGACTTGATTAGAGTTTATACACCTTAAACAGCCAACCAACCAGCAAAAACTTAGATTAACCAGCTTTGTGTGGACACTGGATGCTGTCTAGAGTGATGTTTGATAGGGATAGATGGTGAGAGTCAAGGAAATGTGTTCTGTTGACACACCTTGATGATGATCAGCAGCTTTTGATTAAAGTTTTGGTTTCTCTGGCTTAGACAGCTACATTAACTAGAAGTTAATGTTAAATACTGTGACCTTTACAGTTAAGAGTTGTAAAAAAAATTGTATTAATGTTCACTTACCTATTTTTAAAATTTTTTTTCCCCAAAATATATTGGAGTTGCAGTGATGCTGATGGCTTTTTGATTTTGTGCATCCTGGAACGCACATATTTGCTTTGAATGAGTCCCCAGGAAAATGTATGGTCCCAACTAAAGTTTCTTAATAGATTATAGGGTTTTTATTTATGATCTAGGGAAACAAAGCCGTATAACTCCAACCTTGTAACCTATCTGAGTAATTAATTTCTAAGAAACTATTGAAATGTGAGGAAGAAAAAAGAAAAACACTGGGACGCATGGATACGATCTTACTGTGTCCTTTTAGATTTTTGTGAGTCAAGGAACGCAGGACGCATACCAATCAGCATCTCTGAAGGGGGATTGTCTTTTGTTTTTCTTATACAGGGTGAACACAAAAACATTACTTGATTTCAAGTAGTTATCTAATAAAACTTATTAGAACTAGCAAAAGTATGCACCCCCTGGGGCACAAGTATTTAAGTTTTAATGTAATAAAATATTAAATTAGAGAGACTAACAAAATTAAATGAGAACAAATATAAAATATTAAAAAATATTTAATATATTAAATTTTAATGTTATTTTATCAATTTCTATAGTAAATTATATATAGGATTGCTTTTAATACATTCGTGATAGTATTAGAAACCAGTAACAGCAAATAATTATTTATTAAACCCAGTTTTGTTAAAATAATTATGCAAATTATTCCCACCATTTATACTATATAAAAATTTAATTCTTAGATATGACCTATTTAGGATTTTAAATGCATTAACATGGCCAGTTTTGCAACAAATCTAACTAGACTTTAATAGCATCTTATTTATTAACAATGTTTCTAATTAAGATTAAATAATGACTTTTATAATCATGGAGAATAAACCTAAGGAAATTGTGACATCAGTGGTGACATAGTTTTGGTTACACAGTTGCATAATCTGCATTTATAAGATGTTTATAAATAAGGTTACAGCCTATACGTTAACTCAATATTTATTTTCTCACCAGCAGAATCTCTGTGCACCCCTGCCTCTGCTAGAAGGCAATGGAATCTAAGATGGTTACCCCACAGGGATTTGTTTGTTTTATGTTCTTTTGTGCTCATCCTGTATCTGCTTCCTGCAAAATATATTTCTCCTTCACAGAACCTCATTTTTTTCCCCTTCTAGAAGAAAGTAATTTTTTCAATTAAAACTATTTCCATGGATGTGTTTTATTGATGCATGTTAGTATTTTTAATGTCTTTTCAGCCATCAGTGTCTGAAGAAAGTTTTGATAGTGATAGCATCATCTCCGAAGATGAGGCACGTGTCAATTTACCATGGAAGAGGGTCCTCCACTGGTTAATGGTGATTGCAACTGGTAATTCACCAATAGCCACATATAATATCAACCTAATGCATATATTAGGCAGTGTCACAGTAAGTCTTTTTTTCTCCCTCTCCCCCCACCCCCTTTTTTTCTCTCGCTCTTGCTTTCTCTCGCTCTTGCTTTCTCTCTAATTGTAAAAATGTTTTCCTCTTCAATTAAAGATATATTTTGGTCATTACAAACATGGGTAACATTCACAGTATTCATAAACAATCAAAATAATATTTTATACATTTCCATGACATCTAAATACACTTATGCATTGCCATGGACTCATGCTATTGGTTTTTACTTCAATGATCCTTCTCATAGACTGGTTTCCCACCAAGGCTAGAGAGCTCAGTTTGCCTTTTTATTTTAGCCATAGCTAGGGTTCCAAATAAAAGATGTTCTTTTCAGTCATTCTCAAATGCAAAACTTTTTAAATATTAATTTGTACCCATTAGCACAAAATTTTTATCTTATTACTAAAAACAAATTTCAGATTTTTTCCCTCCCTCATTCTTTTTTGCAAAAAGTCTACAAAAGGACAATCTTCTTAGCAATATTAATAACTTGGAATTGTTAATGTAATGTTACCTTATCCTTTTTAAGTGATGTACTAAAAGAATTTGAAATTCAATGGTTTTACTAGCAATGTGTATATGTATATTATGGGCTGTTGGGTCACCCATTGAAGATAATTGGGATTAGGGAAAAGTGAGTTTGCAAAGCAAATTAAATTTAAAAAAAATAAATACAGCTGGTGAATCACATAACGGTGAGGTAATCAAGATATACATAAAGGGGGGAAAGTGACAGGCAGAATGTGAAGTAAGTGATAGGTCAGTTTTTGACTTAATTTCAAATTACGACTAATTAGAACTCATTAAAATAGATTTTTTTGTCCCCCAAACATAACTCAATCCTAAAACTAAGGAATATTTTTATATGAATTTTGTGTTAAAGGCAAATAGTTTAACAAACAATTATTAATTCACTCAGCTTTAATAAAATAAGAGTATGTATATATGCCTCATATTACCAAAATATTGCAGAACTTTTGACTTCCCCAGTACTTTAAAATCTTGGGCTCTTTTTTGTATACGAAAAAGAAAAGTCAAGATTTGTCCTGCCACAACTATCATATCTTGTACATACTTCCCAAGCTGAAGGGGCTCATCAAGGGGACCCATTATGAATGCATTGAGGCCATCAAGAGGTCCACAACAATGGAGCTGAGGGACATACCAGAAGAATCCTTCCAGCTGAGCAGAGAAGCGTGACAAAAGGATGGGAAAGTGCATTAGATTCAAGAGGGGGACTCTTTTGGAAGAGAAAACATTTAGTTTGTTTGGATTTTAAATGAATTGTTTGTGACAAGTCTCATTACATTTCAGACACACCTCATATTAATTTCTTTTAAACTTATATTTTGTTTCAATGTCTTACATAAACATTTTTTTTTTCTCTTTGCAGACTTTATGCTGTGTTGATAAAAAAGGAATTCTTTCTTGGCCCAATCCTTCAGCAGAGAAAGTATTTTTCTTTTCTGATGTCAAACAGCCTACTCAACATAACAGCCCCCAGGATTCAATGTGCTCTTTTTCAGAAGAACTAACTTTTTCACAGTACCCAGAGCAAGACTCCACTCAGGATTATCACAACGCCGATGAAGTACAAGTGCCCACTAATGGTACCTCCAATCTTTTTTTTTATTTTTTAAAACTTTACTTTCACTTTAACAATAAGCAATAAGTAATTATAGGGAAACCATGTTGCTGCAAGCCATAACTAATCATACAGAATTTAAATTTCCAAACTTTAAAAGAGAAAAAAATTAGTGAATTATTTGTATTTACTAAAATAATTATTCAACCGAACCAAATGAATTTAATGAAATTATTTATACCAATTTTAAGATATTAAGAATTTGAAAAAACTTATATCAAAATGACTTGTTTCATCATTAAATGACCTGAAAAGGGTTGATATGCCATAAAACAACCAAACCAAACCTAAAATAGTTATTCACACTTTACATACTTATTAATTAGTTTTATAGGTAGATTTTTTTTTTTTTTTTTTTTTTTTTTTTTTTTTTTTTTTTTTTGTTATGTAGTATTATTGCTTTAAGAAGCCAGTGATATCCCACAGAGACTATTACAAATGCAGGCTCTGCAGATGATCTAGCACTTCCTGCAAATACCTGCACAAGTCGGATCACTACTGCATAGCCTAGAGAAGGCAGCAAAAGGCATTGGCCTTTATGTGAGCTAAGATAAAACTGACTCCATGTGTCTTAAACAAGATGGAGGCATCTCAAAATAGTAGACCTAGTTCATATACCTAGGTAGTAATATCTCAGCTACAGAAAGTTATGTTAATATATATGCATAGAAAAGGCACGGACTGCTATAGGCAGATATGGGAATTTTTTCTTAATATGGTCAGACTTCTTTTTTTTTTTTTTTTTTTTTTTTTTTTTTTATTTACAAAATATGCACTTAACATCTTTCATTTTGTCCCTCACATAAACATTACTTAACAGTGTCCTGAAGATGGTATAATACCAAAATACTTAAGTATTGATACATAAAATTGTTTCCCCCTGATCATAACATCCTGTGTTTGTTATATTTTTAAAATATTTTCTTCTCATATTGTCTAATTTCCTCACTGTATTTCCATATAAATATATAAATTCCAAGGTTTATATTAGTTTATTAATTGTAACATTATGATTGAAAGTATCTGAGTGTTTTGTTATTTCTTCTCTTGTTATAGTTCCTAGGACTGGCTGTCATGTTGAGGTTTTGGATTTGACTCATGATACAAAAGTAAGACTTATTTTATTTTAACTGTCTATTACATGTGCTGTCAGGATAGGTCTTCTTTCTTACCTGCTACTAGTACCATGTAAACTAGTATTACCTGTTCCATGGTCTTGTTGGTGACTAAACTGCCCCCCAATCAGTTTGTCTGGTGAGGTGGATGTGTGGACACCCAGTATCACCAAAAATGAAATGTCAAAGGGTGAATAAGCTCCAGAGGAGTCAACAGCCATTTACACCGATAGAAGTCGGATTGTGGTGCTTACTACTTGCATAAATCCTAAAATGGTGTGGATGGGATTTCTTAGCCTTGGTCGGCAATCCATCTAAGACAAGAAAAAGTCTGTCATAAAATCTCACTGCTTAGTGGCTATACCTCATTCCAAGGAAAATCTAAGGAGTAAACCCTGAAATCAAATCCGAGCTGGAGTCCCTTAGGTGGTATCATGCTGAACATTAGCGCTTTGCAACACTATTGTTGCCAAACTGCATTGTTTTGGGGGTGGGTTTTGTCTTTCAACAGCAGTGTGGCATGGAGAATCTGCTGCTTGAGTGACAGCTCTTCCTCCATATCAACTCACCGAGGCTACGTAGTTCCACTTATTTTTTTTTTTTTTAGACACTACGCTATCATCTCTAGTAGATGACAGGATGCCAACATTGCATGTGCTTTTATGAAGTCTAGGTTTCATGCTAAAAAGGCAGAGGGGCAACAGGAACTATTACATATTGGTGACTATGCAGATGATCTAGCACTTCTCACAAATACACCTACACAAGCCAAATCACTGCTGCATAGCCTAGAGAAGGTAGCAAGAGGCATTGGTTTCTATGTGAACTCAGTTTTATCTGAGTTCCATGTGTAAAATTCTCCACACTGGATGGTAAGCCTCTGAAATTGGCAGACCAGTTCATACCTAGATAGTAATATCTCCTCTACAGAAAGCACTTAGACTCTAATGAAACAGAAGTATCCTACGTGATGTCTTTAACAAATCTCGTAAGCAGCACCCCAGCTTCCTATCATGAAAACCATCAAAGTAAGACAAACAAAACTTGCTGGAGATGCAAGGATTAACTCATAAGGTACTTTCTTTTGTGGACAACTACACATGGACACACCATAGTGGGCTGACCAGTAAGGAGTTGCATTGATCAGCTTTTGTGGGTGTTGGGAGGAGGACTTGTCAGGAGTGATAAACAATATGGAGGGTCAGCGAGAGTCCTCGATATTCATGCTGTCAGCGTGACTTGATGATTATTACATATGCAATGGCTTAAAGATGGAATCTTGGTGGCTGAGCAGTCCATGACATGCAACATTCACTTTGGACCTTACTTAGACTAGGCGGGGGGGGGGTTGTCATAGAGGCCCTCTGATTAATCGGCTGGTCATGTCAAGCCCTAGCACCTATACGATTGTCCCAATCTTATTGCCCTTATGGTAATCCCCCAACCTATTTTATCATATATGTGCTAGAAGGCAGACTGACAGTCTTAGTGTTCTGGGTATGATGCTAAACTGCATCTAGTGACGATGGTTCAATTCTGGAACTCTGGGGAGTGTGGAGTACTCCTTTATTACCATTACTCTCTGGCCCACCCTGACCCGGAGTGGTAGTACTTGTTAGGGTTCCATTTATGGGTTGAATAGATAAATAAATGAGTATTAAAAAATGTTTGAAAAACAAATGGAATACCCAACAAGAATGAATAAAACAATGTCTTCAGCATAAAATAACCCAACAAGGGTTGATGTGCTGTAAAATCAACCAACCTATGAATTATATACATAGTCTGGAAATTGAAAATAATAGAAATTCTGAATCCTGAATCAAAGAAAATTAAGTGATTTGTGGCCACAGAAAGTAGACTTAAAAAAAAAAAAAGGGGAAGTTTTAGATAGTTTTTCAGAGGAGGCAGATGTGTTTCTAAGATGGCACATGTGTGATGGTTAACATGGGCTAAACAAAGACGTTTGAAAAATATCCAAATCTAAGAAGAACAATGGACACAAAGATGAAATCCCAAAAAAGTAGATTAGATGAACAGAGAAATAGGAAGAGTCGCCACAGAAGATAGAATAAAATAAATATTATAAGAAGGTAAGAGGGAAAATGGCTGTACAACAAGGACAGTTCTAAATCCAAACCAAAGAGAAAGCAATGGAGAGGAAAACATTTTTTTCTCGCAAAAACAATCCTTGTAATTCTGATAAAAGAAGCTGTGAAGAGCCATGATCACCAAAATCCTAAAAGGACATGACCCTTTCTATTCTACCCATGAAATACGGAGATGGAATCACTTTCATAAAATTGCTTTGGAAAAAATATAAGGCTCAACTACTCCAATTTTTTTTTCTTCCCCTAAAAGTTACCAAAATTTTAGTTCAGTATAAATTGATCAAAAGTCTCTTTGAAATGTAAACTTCAAGAAATATTAACTTTTCATTTTCAGAATTCATTTGGGCTCCAATTTGATGACCCCTCTTGGAAAATACATCTTTCATCTTTAAAGCCTTTAGTAAGTATGAAATTATTACTTTTAATTTGATGTGTGTGTGTGTCTACTTGCATACATGTAGGGTGCTCAACAAGTGTGAATTTGAACAATTAAATATAGTATCGACCTTTTTTTGATTGAGACAAATCTACTGGCTCGTGAGAGAATTACTTCAAAGGAGATGGCTCTAATTGCAGTTTTTTTTATCACTCCTCCTTATCAAAGGTATAAAATGCTGAACAATTCAACGTTTGGACAATTTGTATCAAATTAATGATATAACATGGAAACACAAGTTGCCAAAAATCGCCATTATACTAATTGCTTCTAGGATTTGTTGGCGTTTTGTCATTTTTATAGAGGACTTTAATATTATTGATGAGGACTGATGTGAAATTGTCAGTGCTATTATGTTTTGTACTTGTATTTTTATGATGCTAGTATCTGAAAAGTGATGTTTGGTTGTTGTGGATGTATAGTGAAAGATGTTGCTTTATTTTCTGCTTCAATTGGATCTAATAAAATTGGGCTAACAGTTTTCCTGAGCCATAAAAACTCAAAACTTAAAAACTATTATTCGGCAACACCAATCTGATTTTATTATAATGCCAAAACTAATGACTAAGCAAGTAAATAAAGGTCACCAAAAATGAGGATTTAAGTTGATCTTCATATGTTTTATTTTTATTTTTTGTCTTTTGAAAAAATTTTTTTTATGTATTTGGATTTTTCTGGCTGTTGTCCTCAACTTTATTGTTATATACACAATGTTTCAGCTGATGTACCCTTTGGCCTTCAGGTGTTTCTTCTCTCCAGAGTTTGACAAGAAACCCCTGAAGAAGGCCAGAAGGCACATTGACCAAAATATGTATATAACAAAGATGAGGGCCACAGTCTGAAAAATCCAAATTATCAAGCCTCACTTACCCCCCCCCCCATTTAGTTCTTTGATTTTTTTTTTTGATTTTTTTATTTATAGCAAAATTATCACTGTCCCATTTTTAGTGTCCTAGTAACATACATAAAACAAATCTTCTCATGATATAAATGCTATTCATTGTTTTTGTTGTTGTTAATCCTCTTTTCCTATTTAATCCTTAGGCTAAAAAAACCTAGAATTGATTTGTAAATAAGTTTTTATAACATTTGGATAAATACTTGTAATCATCACTTATTTTCTAATGACTTTTTTTTTTTTTTTTTTATCATTCTTTTTCTTACAACTTGCAATTTTTGCATTTCACACTATTGCCCTAGGGAAAAGCATGAATCCATTGCCCCCTCCAGCTATGGGTAAATAATAGGGCAGACTGGGTTCTTTAGCCTTGGTTAGGCAAATGGTCTAGGAGAAAAAACTTGTTCTAACCAACTTTACTCCACTTTAAAAATTGACCTTGTGCCACATTCTGTCCATGGAGGGGGTGGGTAAATGCATAAGAATTTTTAGTAATACTAGTAAATATATGCACACTCCGTAGGGTGCAAGTATTTAAGTTTTAATGTAATAAAATATTTCATTAAATTAGAAAGGCTAATGAAACTAAATAAGAATGCAGAGGGGGGTATAATAAAAAAAAATAGAACTGAACACACACTCTCTCGCATGTACAGACTCTCGTATGCACTCTCTTGCTTGTACACACATCTGACAAAAACAGCTGCAGCATAAATTGTTTTCTTTTCTACTTAAAAAAATTTGTTTTATTTTTAATTTTGTTTTCTGTTTTCTAAGCATCAGATTTGGAAGCTGAATATACTTAATTTAAAACTTATTGATCCTAGAGCAGCAGCAGCTTACTTTGATATAACTGCAAAACTTGAAAACCTCACATTAATAATTCACATTTCTTTTGAAATTTACTCTGTAGATGTTGCTGCTTTATAGAGCTTTAAAAAAAATTATTAGTATTAGTTATCAATAGATTTTTAGGAATTTTAGTATTTAAACAATTGTAAAATATAGTGGGTCTTCATTCTTATAAATGGATTTGTTTCTTAGTGTGTGAAAACAACTCTTAAAGAATGTTTTATTCTATATAAAAGATGTGATGAGAAAAATGAACTTTTATTTTATTTTCCGTTTTAATTTAAAAAATGTAACTATTCTTTGTACTGAGAATGAACTAATTTAACTAAAAATGAATCTTGTGTATATATATATATTTTTTTTTATTTGTTCCAGGGTTTAAACATTTTGGCTAACACGTGTAATACAAGCACTGCTAATTGGTATTCCCAGTTCACTGACCATGTGGCATCTGCTGCTCTGGAGGATGAGGGCACTGTTGCAGTCTTGAATAGAAGGTAAGTTACACTCACACTCTCTCTCTCACACAATGTAATATATTTATAAATTGACAAATTCTACTTTTCTTTTTTTGAATTTCTTTCTATATAGATAAGAATGTTTTTTTTTTTTTTTTTTTTTTTTTTTTTTTTTTTTTTCTGTTTGGCTTATTGGAACAACCAGTGTCTTTCGCCACACTCCACTGTGGGGTGTTCTGGGTATGATGTTAAACTATATCTAGTGAAATTCCAATTCTGGAGCTCTGGGGAGTGTGGAGTACCCCTTCATCAACATTACTCCTTCCCAGGTCCACCCTGAACCAGGGTGGTTGTACCTGTTAGGATCCCATCTATGGGTTAAATAGAAAAAAAAAAAAAAAAATAAAAAATGTGTTTTAAAGGTTTAAAAAAACAAAAACAAAAAACCCCACCTTTTGCATAAAATAACCTAACAAGGGTTGACATGCCAGGAAATCGAACCTACCAATCCACTGTGGATTGCCTTCTTGAAAGAATTTTACAATCTTTTCCATTTGTTTTAATTGACAGTTCTTTTGTTTTAGCTGTTTCTTAATTATTTATGCCCAACTGTTTGAACTGACTTATCTGACTAATTTGCATATTTAAATTTCTGCTGGTATTTGTTTTAGGAATGCAAATTAAAAGGTGATTCTCTAATCTTTTTTCCTCAACTTTTGGTTATTCCATGATTTTATTTCTTTGCATAAATTGGAAAAAAATTCTACCATTAATTTAAATAACTTAATCTAGTTTAAGGAATATTTTATGAAACTAGAATGTTTTGCATCTTATCTGTTATTAGTTTATTTACTGCTAAATAAAAACAAAGGTGAACATCCTGTAAGTGCAAATTCCATCATTTTTGCCAGGAGTAGCTTAAGTGAGACAGAAACTTACTAATTTGCAATAAATTAGGAATATATTTAGAATGTTATAGTTGAAAATTTGGTAAAGTTCTAGAACAGTCATGGGCAAATACAGCCTGCTGGCCACATGTGGCCCACGGTGCTATCTGAATAGCCCACCTAAGACTTCAATTTTTATAGGAAAGCTCTTTTTACTGAAGAGCAAAAAAAGAATCTTTTTCTATTTCTAAGGCTAATGCTTATGCATATAGTCTTAGTTTATTAAAAAAAAATGGTTCCTGGTACCTTCAACATAAAATTACCTAGAGTTTCTTTTTTTGTTAGTGCAGCCCACCTGCTGAACCATGTCTCCTGCAGTCAAAAAAAAAAAAATGGGTTGCCCATGCCTGTTCTAAATTAAAGACTCTTTAGACAATAAGCAGATATTCTGTGCTAGTTTTTAGGATAACTTTTAACTCCATTGTTGTAAACAAGTCTTCACCTCTTTTCAATTATTTGTGAATCCCTGGCAATATTTTCAGTTAGATTTTTTTTTTTTTTTTTTTTTTCTTTTCCTTTTGCAGGTGCCTGTGTGAACTTGCTAGGCAAATTGGCTTCTCCAACAATGCCCTGGATATATTTTCTAAGAAGCAGATTATTGGTGTCTATAGACAAGTAGTGAGTATATTTCAATTTGCAATGGTTTAGCTTTTTTACGTTTGAGTAATTCCATATCACCCCCCCTTCAATTTTTCTGAATTTTTGTCTAGGTGTGGATTATGTTAAAGTAAGATAATCCCCATAAATAACTTAAAATCGGTTGGCTTTAAGACTTTTTTGATAACATTTTTGGATTCCTTGGGCAAAAATGCTTTTATAAACCAATTTTTAGTAGTAGGGAAGCTCTATAACTCATTATACAGACAAAATTAGATTACAAAAAGTCAGCATGTTTCACACCCCCCCCCCACTCCAATTTATCGAGCTAAAAATTGACATAACTCCACCAATTTTTGGAATTAGAAGCTCAAATTTTGGGGATTGTCTAACTTTAACATAGTCCACACCCGAGAAAAAAAAACTTCAGAAAAATTGAAGTGGGTACTTTTTTCTGAATGATTTGACATGGAATTACCCATTTGCATTTCATATAAAAGTCGAGATTTTTTTTCTTAATCCTTATTAGTGAAAGTTAAAAATGTAAGGGTAACCTGAAGCCAAATTTTTTTAGACCCAATTTTTCTTCTAAGGAAGAAAGTATTTTAAATTAAATCTTTTTTGTCTGAATTTTTAAGATGAGGCTTGATAATTTGTATTATTTGGACTAATGTCCTGATCTTTATTGTTTATATACTCATTGTTGGATACCTGGCACAGCGGATACAAGTGTTGAGTTAATACAGTTCTAAATGACAATTGTCTATAGGTTGCTGGTTCAATCCTGGCCAAGGGCAATAATAACATAGAATACTTAACATAGCTTAACACTTGTACCTGGTCGATTGAATAGAGGGTTTCGTTTCATGCAGGCTCCTGAATTCAGCAAGAAGATTCCTAAGTTTGACAAGAAACATATGGGAGGGCACATTGTCTGAATCGTCTTATATATTATATAGATGAGGACAAGTCTGAAAATTCCATGTGTGTGTGCACATATATATATATATATATTATATATATATATATATGCACCCTGTCGGCTGGGGTTATAGAAAATGCAGACTCCACCTCTGCAGAGGGGTAAAATCCCTCCCATCAGGTGACTTGTGATGGTTAAACCTTGTGGCAGAACAGTCCATGACATGCAACACCCCATTTTGGCCCATACTTAGGCTAGATGGGCAGTCAGAGGCCAAATCTGATCAATCGGTTGGTCATACCAAGCCCTAGAACCTATATGATTGTGACAACCCTATTGCCCTTCTGACAAGTCCCAACCCTTTTTATCATATGTGCTAGAAAGTGGTGGCTGAGGGTCCTAATGTCATGGATATGATGTTAAACTGCATCTAATGGCAAAGTTTCAATTCTGGAGCTCTAGGGAGTGTGGAATACTCCTTTATTGCCATTACTCCCAGGTCCACTCTGATCTGGAGTGGTAGTACTTGTTAGGGTTCCATCTATGGGCTAAATAGATCAGAAAATCAGTTTTAAAAAATGTTAAAGCTTTAACAAAAATATCCAAGAATGATTAAATTTCTTAGGCATAAAATAATCCAAGGGTTGCCTTTCCATGCCATAAAATCTAACCCAACACTCACTTGAATCGAGAATTTCACACCTGAGGTAATAAAAATAAGATTTGACATTTGTTTGTATGATTTAAATTGATATCACTTTAAAAGATTCTCTTTTTGACAACACTTTTCTCTGTTTCAGCTAGAAGAGAGGGCTGCAAAAGAAAGACTACAAAGAGCCCGCTCAAATGTACGACACAGAATACCAATGCCAAATTTGGTGTCAATTGTTGTGAAAGAAAAAAATTCAGGTAATTCATCTTCAATAAGAATGTACTTTATTTGTATATATTTTTGTACACCTCCTCCCAAACCTCTACCAAAAAATAAATTTATAATATATGATTATATATTCATTATTCCTTTAATTTTTGAATAAATTTTTATTTAAAATGTCATACACTCACATTAAGACGGACAAGACACGCGGGACACTGCAGGAGAAGCAAGGACGAACTCATAAGTGACGTCCTCCTGTGGAAGCCAGCACATGGGCACACCAGTGTGGGCTGACCAGACGTACATTGATCAGCTCTGTGCGGATGCAGAATATTTAACAGATGACCTCCCGAGAATGATGAGTGATATGGAGAGATTGTCATGGATATCCGTGCCAACAGCTCGACCTGAGATATATATATATATATATATATATATATACACACACACAAACACTTGTGTATAGATAATGAATTTTGTAGAAATAATTTTTAGACAAAATTGGCATTGCAAATTGTAATATTTGTCATATAAAGTGTGCTGGAGGTCACAACTTAAATTTATAGACTCTTCGAGGCTGCGTGGACTGAATAGGCCTATCAACATGCTTGAAAATGTGGTTGGTTAACTATTTAAGGGCGTTGGTGGAAAGTCATTGGTCGTGCTTA
The DNA here is from genome assembly GCA_023376005.1 of Doryteuthis pealeii. NCBI lineage: Eukaryota > Metazoa > Mollusca > Cephalopoda > Myopsida > Loliginidae > Doryteuthis > Doryteuthis pealeii. The sequence goes on from CM042156.1 coordinate 7,261,056, forward strand.
ATTCTGACAAACACAAGCTTCATAGGATTCTAGATACACAAACAAACATTATAGGAATCTACTTAATACCACAAGGGATCTCCACTGTAAAGTGCTCTTGCCTGCAGCTTAAAAATGGCCACACAAATTGTAACAAGTGATAATTTTATTCAAACATAAGAGGGGACAAAACAAACTTTGATTTCAAAAATGAATTCCATACATTAATAAAAAGTCAGTGGAGTTACCCTACTGTCAGTATCAGCCAGAAATCAATAGTCTATACTCGTTTCACCAGTGCTAGACCAGGGTGATTGTTTTTGTGCCTGAGGTGGAGTGCAACACTTTACATCAGCTCCCCACTTTACCGCACAGGTGAAAGCTGTGCTACTCGAGTGCAGAGCCAGTATCGAACCTGGAACCTTGTGGTTCCTAGGCAGGTACTCTACCAACTGAGCTAAACCGGCCCTTAAATACCTTAATAACTATGAATCAACTTACTAACTTACCTATATAAGAGATATATATATGATACTTAAGAGATGCTGATAGATATTGCTTGATTTATGACTGTTCAGATCTACTTTGAATTTCTAATAAACTCTTCTTGCAGGTATGTTCCAGCTTTTGGGTCAAGGTACTGCAGATTTGATTCTGGATTGTTGCAGTGATTACTGGAATGGAGAAGATTTGTGTGCTCTTACAGACTCGGATAGGTAAGAAAATTTCAGCTTTTCACTCTCAAAAAATTTCATAAATCTGGATCTCACTTTATTTTTTTATTTTATTTTTATTTATTTTTTTCTTTTCTTTTTTCTTTCTGTCTTAAAAACGATATAGGGATTAAAATTATTACTTTTTGTAAATTAAAAACATATCCTTCTATTTACATGAGTGAATTGAAATAATTTTAATTGACTATTCTCCACAACTAATGCCACTCTCAAACTGATAGACAAACCCTAGCCATGATATCTAGTTACTTTCTATTTTTTTGTAATTAGAGTATCAGTTAACAGAAATAATAGGAAGAAATATGAGTATTAAGGATAAGGGAAAAGGTTTACTAACCAAAGATACAAGGTGAACAGAAGTAAATGGCAATTGCTGCATTGAATTAAGTACTGTGAGATCTCATTGTTTCTCTTCTGAGGTTTCATTGGATATTAATTATAGGAAAAACAGACAATTCTATTCTCATCATTTAGTATATGACACTATTGAAACATTTAGCAAGATTAACTTTATAAGGCAACTGTCTTTATAAAAATTCATTATGCTATTATTATGAAATGATTTTTACTTGTGAATGTTTAGGACTGTATATTGTATGGTATGCATAAACACAATGTTTCGGCTGCTGTATCCTCTGGCCTTCCTCAGGTCTTCCCTATGTATAAAAGATACACTGGTTGAAACGTTGTTCATACATACCACAATAATGATGAGGACAACAGTCCAAAACATCAAAATTGTCCAAATCAAGTGTCATCTCAAAAATATAAATGATTTTTACTTGTCTGTGGGAAATTGGAAAAAAGATAGTATTATCTTTTGTACATAGTCACATGTTAATAAAAGGAAATTCTTTTTCTCTGAATTTTTGAGATGAGCTTGATGATTAGTATTATTCGGACTATTGTCCTCATCATTATCTATACATTTCAGCCAATGTGCCCTCCGGTCTTCTTCAGGTATTTCTTTTCAACTTGAGAACCATTTTTTCATAATCGGGAGCCATCACGGAACTTTGAACCTAACTCTAGACTGCAGGTTCAATCCTGGCCAGGGGCAGCTGTAACATAGAATAATAATTAACACAGCTTAATGCCTCTACCCCAGCTATGGTTAGCAGAATGAGAACAGGATACTCCTGTGGACTGAATAAAGGGTTAGGTTCAAAGTTCCATGATGGCTCCCGATTGCGACAAGAAGGTTCCCGAGTCCAAGAAGAAATACCTGAAGAAGGCTGGAGGGCACATTGGCCGAAACATTGTACAGATAACAATGAAGATGAGGACAATAGTCTGAATAATACTAAAGATATTCTTGTTTAATTGATATCAAAACCTTTTTCCTACCTTGTACAAGATGTGTAAAAATCAAAATTATATTTTATTTTATTTTTTTCAGAAAAAAGGTCTTAGATTTTTACCACCGGACCAGCATAGCCTCTTATTGTACAGCATTTTCCTATCGTCCTCTCACCACTCAAATCACCTCACCATTGAAAGACATGTACATTGAGCTACCAGCTGATTCATCTGCTATGTGCCAAATTCAGAATGTTGCAACAAGGTACGTTCTTTATCATATTTATTTATTCCTTAAAATTTGAGGTGGAGTCCCTGTGGGATACTGGACTGCGAGATCGTAGCTAAGAGTTTGAACTCCAGTCATGCTATAATGTTCACTTTCGGAATAATGCCATTGGGAAAGGTAAGAACCCCCCCCCTCATCCCTCCCAGATATGGGTTAAATAGTACCACTACTGTTCTTTTGCAAGGATGGCTTTGGCTTTAGATAACCCACAATGGTTGATATGCCATTAAATAAACCAAACCTTAAAATTAAATCTATGGCTCATTCCCTTTTTTTTCTAATTCTGTGTAGTTATTGACATTTTACTTTAGTTCTAAATCTGATTTAGCTCAGTCGGTAGAATGTCTGACTAGAAACCACAAGGTTCCTGGTTCGATACCAGCCCTCGCCAACTTAGTGTATGAGTAGCACAGGGATCTGTGTGGTAAAGTGAGGAGCTGATGGTAGGTGTGATGCTCCACCTCGGACACAAAAACAATCTCCTTGGTCTAGTGGTAGTGAAAAGGGATAGACTCCTCCACTGTATGGCTGATACCAACTTTAGGCCACCCCGACAACATTTATTTATCTTTTTTTTTTTTTTTTCTCTTCTCTTTCATCTCTTTAATCTCTCTTTCATCTCTTTAATCTCTCTTTAATCTCTCTTTCAATCTCTTTAATCTCTCTTTATCTCTCTTTCATCTCTTTATCTCTCTTTCATCTCTTTAATCTCTCTTTCATCTCTTTAATCTCTCTTTCATCTCTTTCATCTCTTTTTCATCTCTTTCATCTCTTTTTCATCTCTTTCATCTCTTTTTCATCTCTTTCATCTCTTTTTCATCTCTTTTCATCTCTTTTTCATCATCTTTTTCACCTCTCTCATCTCTTTTCACCTCTCTCATCTCTTTTTCACCTCTCTCATCTCCTCTCTCATCTCTTTTTTCACCTCTCTCATCTCTTTTTCACCTCTCTCATCTCTTTTTCACCTCTCTCATCTCTTTTTCATCTCTCTTTTCACCTCTCTCATCTCTTTTTCACCTCTCTCATCTCTTTTTCACCCTCTCATCTCTTTTTCACCTCTCTCATCTCTTTTTCACCTCTCTCATCTCTTTTTCACCTCTCTCATCTCTTTTTCACCTCTCTCATCTCTTTTTCACCTCTTTCATCTCTTTTCACCTCTCTCATCTCTTTTTCACCTCTCTTCATCTCTCATCTCTTTTCACCTCTCTCATCTCTTTTTCACCTCTCTCATCTCTTTTTCACCTCTCTCATCTCTTTTTCACCTCTCTCATCTCTTTTCATCCTTTTTCACACTCTCTCATCTCTTTTTCACCTCTCTCATCTCTTTCACCTCTCTCATCTCTTTTTCACCTCTCTCATCTCTTTTTCACCTCTCTCATCTCTTTTCACCTCTCTCATCTCTTTTCACCTCTCTCATCTCTTTTTCACCTCTCTCATCTCTTTTTCACCTCTCTCATCTCTTTTTCACCTTCTCATCTCTTTTCACCTCTCTCATCTCTTTTTCACCTCTCTCATCTCTTTTTCAACCTCTCTCATCTCTTTTCACCTCTCTCATCTCTTTCACCTCTCTCATCTCTTTTTCACCTCTCTCATCTCTTTTTCACCTCTCTCATCTCTTTTTCACCTCTCTCATCTCTTTTTCACCTCTCTCATCTCTTTTTCACCTCTCTCATCTCTTTTTCACCTCTCTTAATATATTAATCAACTATAATTACATGAAATTAGCCACTGGAAATGTAATATAAAATTATTACTGTAATTGCTATTTTATTAAAAGTCCGATAAAGCATTATGGCATTATGGCAGTGGTGATAACTATGTATTGTCAGAGCTGTGCCATCCGGAACTTAAGTTCCTGGTAGGGCCTTCCAAGGTGGATTGATCTGTCACCTAGTGGTATTGGGGCCACATCCCTGGTGAATATCCAAAGGGCATCTCCATTCTCATCAGGAATCAACAGCTTTTGGCGTACTTGTCAATGCATCTTTGGTCAAACAAGGGCATCTCCTTCCTTTGACGGATGTGTATGCTGGGTTTGCGGACCGCTTGTGTACTTCCTATTCCCTTGTTACTCTTTTCATGAATTCACTATCTGGATAGAGCTGCTTCAACCGACCCAGGGTGAATGCTGTCACAACATTAAAACAAAATAATGAAAATTAAAACAATGTGTAGTGGGTGACAAAACTTTTAAATCGCCCTGTACAATAGAGTAGGTTGATTTCACTTTTTTTTAAAATATCAAATTCTTTCAAACAGTGAAAGTTGTGTGTTGGTATAAAGAGTACTGATGCCAAAAACTAAATCTCTTACTTTCACCATTATTTGAGGAAATAGTATCAAACTTTGTCTACTAAAATGCATAAAAAATCTTGTTTTCGCAACATTTAGCCTAGAAAATTTTTAAATCAATATTTAAAACAAAAGATGGTAATTTATGAGGAAGTGCGTCCCTGTCTCCTGCCTCAAAAATTGCTGCCCAGTGACTATTAAAATAACGACCCCAGCTACGGTGTTACTTGAAAGAAAACGACCAACTTAGGGCGTTAAATGTATTTGGGGGGGGCTTCTCTTTTTTTTTTTTTTTTTTTTTTTTTATTTTAGAATAACAGTAGTGGTAATAGAGATACCCAAATATATTTATCTATATTACTTTAAATACTAAGATTTTCTTTTATTCATGCTTGTTTAATGTCTTGTTTTTAGTTTAAATAAAAAAGAATTACAACAAAAAGCGATCCCCCCCCCCCAAATACATTTACTTGTCGAAAATATCTATCTATTTATCTCCCTTTATTCATATCTATCTATATTATTTTGTTTGTTTATCTATCTATCTCAGTCTATTCCAAACTATAAATCCATCTTCATATCTAAACAAGAATTATGACAAATTACGATGAATAAACAAGAATTACGATGAATAAACAAGAATTACGATGAATAAACAAGAATTACGACAAAAAGTGACCCCCCCCCCCCAATACATTTAACACCCTAATTTGGTTTTCTTTCAAGTAACACCGTAGCTGGGGTTATTTTAATAGTCACCGGGCAGTAATTTTTGAGGCAGGAGATCAGGACGCACTTTCTTATAAATTACCCAAAAGATTTTCAATTTAAACTAAACGAATCGAATAAACTAGAATTCAAATTGAAAATATGCCCCCATCACCACCGACACCTTCGATCTGCTGCTTTTTACCTAATAATTAAGCTGTAACAGTGATAACATTTTAAAAGATTGAAATCTATTACCTCAAATGAAGGCAAAGTTTTGAAGAAAAATATTTTGTGTGGTAATTATTTTATGTTAATTTGCAACTTTTGATACATTGGAGACGTTACAGTTCCAAAATTGATCTACCATACTGTACAATGTCTGCCATTTTGAAGTAGGACTATGCATGATATTGTTACATCATTCAAGTTTTAAGATTTTTTTAGTATTAAAATTTGTTAATATTTTTGGTTTCTCTTGACGTTTTATTTGTAGAGTGAATGAATCTGTAAAAATGGACTCCAGCAAGTTGTCAAAACAGCCATGGTGCTTTAGTGCTGATTCTTTGGTCACTGAAAATGACGGACCCTACTCCTCTGATAGTGTCCCTGCATGCTTTCAAATGCAATGCAGTCAAATCTTTATTGGAATGGTATCCATGCAGTATCAGGCACGATTGGTAGGTATCACCTTTCTTTGATTGGACCCTTCTCTCCCCCACTGTAAAATACATTTTCTTTCTTTTTTTCTTTTTTTTTTTTTTTTTTTTTTTTTTCTTTTCTCTACTTGCTCTTTTTATTGAAGAAATCTTTAGAAGAAAATTTTAAAATAGTTACTATTAGATTATTACAATTATCTCACAATTTTATATTGTGTAAATTTATTTATTTTTTAAGTGATAGAAATATAGTGAAAGAGATGACATACCTCTGAGCTCAAATCTGGTGCGAATGTGTCTTGCATGCAAAATGAGTAAAGGGTTTGAAAGAAAAGAAAGTATGGCTGCCTGTACACCCTGTCTAGGATCAATATAAAATCTTGACTTGTGAAAATCTGAAGATATGAAAAGGGGGGAGGAATTTCTTTTATTTTTTTAGTTAAATTTTCTACTCTTTAAAATAATTTATTCATCTATATTTTATCTCCTTGTTTTTTTTTTTTTTGTTTTTTTTAACTAGGAGATAGAAAATATAGATAAAAACAGTTATTTTAAAGAGTAGAAAATTCTTCAGGTACAGATGCTACACTCTGATCCTGTCATTTTTTTATTGGATTTTTGCTAGTTGATTAATAACCACACTACCCAAAAGGGAAAAATTCCTTAGATGTGTTATTTACAATGGTCACCTGGAAAGTTCATAGGCTGACCAAAATACTCTCATGGAATGTGACTAAGGTTTATCTTTCAACATAGTTTCCCTTGTGGTCCACACGCTTCTTCCATTGGTGTTGCACTGTTTAGATCCCATTGGTCAAAAAAGTCCTCAATGGTACATATTTACCAACCCCTCTGTACAAGCAGGATGTGATGTTGCATAGCACCTTCTTTACCGGCACTAAATAGGTATGTTATATACTGGTCTTTTCACTAAGCCAAATCAGCATATAACGTTATATACCTTTCTTTAATTCTTACTCTGTCGTCTATTCTTCTGGCCGGCTTTAGTCCTGATCGTCTATCATCTATCTTGGTATGATATATCTTCTAAGGTCTCGTCTGGTCTTCTATTGAGGATTCCGGGTCTGGTTTCTGTTGCTAGGGATTTCTTATCAGAAGCCCTGTGTCATTGTTAGTTTTTAGTAATAAACACAAGACTTCGATTTACGATGATGTTACTTTATTCGTAGATCCCCAGACCAGACAATGCGCGGATCCTTACATCTTGCTAGCTCGGCTTCTAAGTTCTAACTGACTAAGTTACTTACTTAGTATCCTTAAACCGGAAAGGGGCCCTCTATTGCCTTCCGGTTCTCACGATCATCCCCAGAACACAAGGTCAGAGTGAGGTCAAACGCTGTCACTCACTCTCAAGGCCATCAGCTATACTGATCGCCATAATGACTACCTTAAAAATGTATTAGGGATCCAATTATTATGTAGCAGTGACACAAGGTCAATTTTTTAAGCAGAGTTTAACAGGTCTGAATTCAGTTTTTCTTCTCCTAGACTGGTTGCTTAACCAAGGTTAAAGAGCCCAGTCTGCCCTGCTATTTACCCATAGCTGGAGGGAGAGCTGATGGATTCATACCTTTCCCAAGGGTATTCACAGCACAGTGTAGAAGTTTCCCCTCCAGGGCACAAAAAAAACCTTGGGCAAGATGTATGGAGGCCCTGGGTTGCCCAAGTGACAGAGCCCCCCTCTGTGTCTCGCTGGCGTGATCCGAAGGAATGGTGAACCAATACATTCGGCGTCAGTTTGGCTGCAGGAGTTGCCAGATAGTTTTACACACTGAACTGCCTAATGGAGTCCAAGCCGTGATTTCTGTCAGGGTTTTCTCCCTTAGCCTTTTCCTATCCAGAGCATACCCATAAGGTAGCAGGGGTTATTTAGACTATTACGCGCCTGGATACCAACCCAGGTATTTCAATGTTCTCGTGTTAATGTGCTAGATGACCATTAATTGAGAAGCTTCCTCCGCCCTTTCACAGGTTTTGTTTTTCGTCCTGCTGGGTGTCTAGCCACCCTCATCACCAGGCAAGCTTGGTGGGGGTACTGGTTTTGTCGCCAATGATCTATGAAACAGGTAGTACGGTATTACATAATACCCAAGGGTATTAGCGCTGTGTGACATGTAGACAGCCTCGTCTAGGATTTGAAGTTTGATTGATGAGTACATATCCTACAAGTCTAGCCATTGCACTACATGCCTCCAAGTCCTCAACAGTAGATGTGACATTATTGTATTAACTTTTCCATCCACTATCATATTGTGATCCTACTTGTCTGTTCTTTTCTCAAACAAGAGTTGATTAAAGCATAATGGTTTTTTGTTGGGTTTTTTTTTTCTCTTAACATTCTAATTTGTTTTTTTTGTTTCAGGAATTTGTTCAAATGATTGATAAACTTGAAACAGCCTTCATTAGATTTGTTCACTTTTCTAATGAAAATGAACTGAGAAGTCGGGTAGGTAATTTATTAATCTAAAAAAACATCTCATTATAATACTATCATGTTATTAAAAGCAATCCTATATATAATTTTATATAGAAATCAATTAAAACCTTATTACAATAAATGTAATATTTTTATATTTGTTCTAATTTAATTTCATTAGTCTTTCTAATTTAATATCTATATATTAATATGCTTGTTCTAAATGTTCTGTTAGTTATCCTGCAACATCCTCTGGTTAAAAATGATACCGTCCAAATTCTCCAAGATGCAATGCAAATCCAGATTATTTGGTGTCGCTTAATCGCAGATTTCTTATTTGTAAAATTTTATTTCACCCAATTTTTAAAATGAAACATTCCAAATGGTCTCGCGTCTCTTAAATGCTCAACATAAAATTAAAATGAATTTAAGAAAAAATTTACATGTTTGTTTTATTTGTAATATCGAAATTGTGAATAACAGAATATATATTGGTAATTTTGAGCTTATATCATCCCAGCTTCCTGCCTTAATTAACGCTATGTTTTAGCAAGCCAAAATCGGGTGAATTTTTGGCCAAACTTAGATATTTTCCAAGTCATGTATTTTGTCACTTTTTTGTTGGCAAATTGATGTAGATATTTTAAATGCCCCCCCCCCCTCCCGATTTTCATCAGCAAATCAATGTAAAATATTTTACACCCCACCCCCCACCTTAAAGAGTGAGTGTTAAATCAAGATTATACTTTTTAAATATTGAACTATTTAGCATTAGCTCTTTAGTAAACATATCAAGTGTGATAATTACATTCTCATACTGTGGTATATCCACAGGTGCTGATAATCATATTTTATTACTTTAAAACTTATTAGTTATAAGTTTAAATTTCTCAAATGATAAATGAAATCTTTTATGCACATGCTTATGTAATTAGATATCCTGTAATTATTTAAATTCTAATTTTTTAAATTCTTTTTTTTCTCAGGTATTTTCAGAAAAAATGGGTTTGGAAGCTGGCTGGAATTGCCACATTTCTTTGGCTTCCCCAATAAAATCTGAAGACTTATCAGTGCCTGGTACCTCACAGGGCGAGCTTTCTCACCGTACATCGAAATATTCAAGCCGCCATTCAAACGACACTATTGGACGTGAGTCACACGCATGGAACACCAAACTGAAGCAGCAACAGCAGCAGCAGCATCATCCCCATCCTGCTGTAGGTGAATCCTTGCACACGCGCTGCTACAGTGCACCGAGCGTCATCAATTTGGACATGTGTCTTGTGAAGTTTGATGACAATTCTTCCACAAACCAAACCAATGGTGACATGCCAACGTATTGCACCAACCCAGATTTTCCCAAGGAAATTGTAATCGACCGAGACAGCTTGCTAGGAGAAAATCTGGATGATTCAACTGAACTGTTGGCCAATTCCAGTGCCACTGCTCCTGTTACAACTTCTGTTGCTGGTACACCTGTAGGTGCTGGGGCTGCTTCCTCTTCAGAGTGTAACGAAGGGAGTGGAGAGCCTTGCTCTGAAAGCCACCTGACCTCAAGCTGTGAGACGGAGAATACTGAATTTAGTTTACCAGGAGTCCCAGACAATAGGGTGAGTGAGTGCTAAAGTTGCCTGTACGCTATATATATTTCTTAATTTAAATTCATGGGTAATTGTCTGAAGATCACTTATTTTAAGGTAATTAGAATAAGTTAAAAAAAACAAAACACCTAAAACAGAGCCTGAGTTACAGTGGGCCTGAATGTTGCGTTTATATACAATAAAAAATGGATGCGTGTTGTGTAATGGTTAAATGGACTCATCGCCCAGAGTTCAATTCCTGGATGTGGTAATTGTATTTCACTTTGCGCTAACACCCTTGGGAAAGGTATTAATCCTATTCTCTCTCTAGCTATGGATAAATAGCAGAGCTGACTGGGCCCTTTAACCTTGGTTAGGCAACCGGTCTAGGAGAAGGAAAACTCTGAATTCAAACCTGCTGAACTCCGCTTAAGATTGACCTTGTGTGACATCCTGCTCATGTTGATGTGTGTGTGCAATAAAGATGAGGACAACAGTACAAAAGATCATAATCATTCATATCAAGCCTCATATTATAAATATACATGTTTCTTGTCTGAATTTTTGAGATGAGACTTGATAATTTGGATTTTTCGAACTGTAGCCCTCTTGGTTCGCTGTTCGACAAAAAAAGTTCCCGAGTTTGATAAACACTTGAAGGCTAGAGGGCACAACGGCCGAAATGTTGTGTATATAACAAAGATGAGGACAACAGTAAGAAAAATCTAAATAATACATATATATTCTTGCCTTTTCAATTGGTGAAATGTTCAGCAACTATGAAATTTAGAGTATAAGCCCTGATGGCTGGGGCAAAATACACACTGTATCTATGCAGAGGGGTAACCCCACCCCAATGGAGCCACCTTTTGGTTGTGGTTGGTGACCTGTGATGTTTAAGGATGGAACCCTCAGGCTAAATGAGCAGTCACTGAAGTTCCAGTTCTAGAGCTTCTGGGTAATGTGGAGTACCCCTTTATCACCATTACTCCCAGATCCACTTGGACTGGTAGTACCTCTTGGGGTCCCATCTATGGGTTAAATAGAAAAAAGCAGTTTTTTTTTTTTTTTTTTTTTTTTTTTTTTGAGTACCCATCAAGAATGAATAAAACAAAATGTCTTTGGCATAGAATAATCCAACCAACCAAATATTTCTGCCTTGTTGGCTGGAACTGTAGAATATGCTAATTGCACTGGGGTAGGGCCTTTTCCCTCAATGAGGTGGCAACTTGTCATGCCTAAGGACAGGATTGTGGTGTCTGATAATCTATGACCTGGGTACTAAGTGGTCTCATGACATGCAACACTCACTTCAGCTCTTAGGTTGGACAGTTGGAGATGTAATCCTCTAACCCGGTGAAAGGTGCCACTTTTTTTTTCTTTTTCTTTTTTTTTTTCCTTTTTCCTCCACTGTTTTACCTTTATTTCAAACTACCCTACACTACTTGCTAAAAATGATAGGCTATGCCTATCTATTATGTAACATTTTGACTACTCACTATTTTGCACAGCTTTTTTTCTTTGCCTTTTTAAACAAAAACCTATAAACTATAGTTTGAGGCTGTGGTGGAAGCTACAGTTCATAGCGCTAATACCCTTGGGAAAGGTATGAATCCAACTAGTCTCCCTCCAGCTATGGGTAAATAGTAGGGCAGACTGGGCTCTTTAACCTTGGTTAGGCAAGCAGTCTAGAAGGAAACACTGAATTCAAACCTGTTAAACTCTGCTTAGGGGTCACTACTAGAATAGGTTCAGTCCTAATTAGTGATTTATTTCACTAATTTTTTATTTTTCATTTATTTTATTTATTTATTTATTTTTTTTTTTTTTTTTCTGATCTAAAACTGGTGAATATATGATTATTGAACTTAATCCAACTGGGATTATTTATTACAATTTTTGTTTCTTTTAGGCTCAGCTTCCAAGAGGCATAGAAAACATCCGACCGCATCTTGAAAAAGTGGACAATGTGCCTTTACTTGTTAATCTCTTCACTGACTGCACTCCTGAAAGTAAGTTTTTTTTTAACTTTCTTCTATCTCTTTTCTTCTTCCCTAAAGAATGTTGATATGGGGGGGGGGTTCTTATAAATCTTTTTTTACTTTGAGTTTCCTTTTCATTCAATCCAATGGTTGAAAATCCAGCAAAAAAACTCTAATACTTTACACTTTAATGGAAATTCTTGATCGCATTGTTTAACTTAAAAAAATTTTTTTTTTAAATTGCATGTTGGAATATGTTTTGTATATAGTTATTTACTAAGCTTCTGTGGCTCAAGGCCAGAAGTATGGGGAGGGGGGGGTGCAATGAGAATCAAACTCACAAAAATGGTTTGCTAATCTAGTTTGCTAACCATTACACCACATGAAGTGCCCTATTTGCTAAGCTTAGCTTAGATGTGGCACAAGGCCAGAAGTATGGGGCGGCCAATGAGAATTGAACTCGCTCATAATGGTCTGCAAATCAAGCTTACCAACCATTACGCCACATATCTTTTGTATAAGGTGTGCTGTGGATCATAAATTTATAGACTCTTTGAGGCTGCGTGGATTGAATTGGCCAATCAACATGCTCAAATATGTGGTTGGTTAACTATTTAAAGGTCTTGGTGAATTGGCGTTCAGTTGCTCGTGCTTAACATGGACGAGTGGACCAATGGACAAGGATTCTGCTTAATACGGATCAAACTTAATGCCACAAAGGATCTCCACTTTAAAGTGCTCTCACCTGCAACCTAAAAATGGCCATATGAATCGTAACATGATGGTGAGCTCCAGTTCTTGGGAGTGTGGAGAAACCTTCATTGCCATTACTCCCTGGTCTACTCTAACTCAAAGTGGTAGTATATGTTAGGGTCCCATCTATGGGTCAAATAGATCTTTTTTTAAATCTATATATCTATTTTGTTAGTACCTACCTAAATGTTGTTCCCTGTCAATACCACATAATATCCCCCACCCCCTCCAAAATAAAAACTTATAAAATCCTCTACTTTTGCAACTTTTTTATTTTAGATTTTTTTAAATGCTTAATTTTTTTTTTTTTTTTTTTTTTTTTTTTTCTTCTCCATATCTGATTTACAAAATTTTCAGATTTTTATTTATTTTTTAAATTTAATTAAATTATTTACTTTACTTTATTTAGCCACAAAGGAGATGATAAAAATAATGCAAGAGTATGGTGAGGTTGTGTTGTGTGTGGGCAGCTCCCTTAATGTGAAAAACACTGGCATTTTTCTACAAGCAGACTGTGGGTAAGTAACCAAGATTCCACCTCTTGGTTAACTTTATATATTAATACTCATTTTCCTTAATTGTATGACAGTTATCATCTTGCAGCACCCTATGGTTAAAAATGAGACCATCCAAATTTTTCAAGATGAAATGCAAAAATGTAAATTCTGATTATCCGGTGTTGCTTATCCACTGAATTCTTATTTCTTACGGTTGTTGTCACCTCAGCTAAATAATGGACCATTCTGTTAAGACAAAGAAGAAAAAGGACATGCTACACAGAAAAAATATAAGCAAGAAAGAGTAGGGGAAAGGTGATGAGTGCATGGAAACGATAACTGTTTCAGTT
>CM042156.1:7279614-7427114 GCA_023376005.1 Doryteuthis pealeii
GTTAGGAAGGGTTTTAATTAATAAAAAAAATCCTTTATATTTATTTATATTTATTTCTGTATATTAGTTTTTATACCTATTGTACAAATTAACATTATTACTAGGTAGCTGAATTAGTTGTATATTTCTACAGTGATGGCAACTCGTGATACTTAAGGATGGAATCCTGGTGGCTGAGCAGTCCATGACATGCAATAAAGCATTGATCAAATTAGTCATAGCTACTCGCTTAGTTTGCAAGTAGTAGTGGAGTAGTCTATTGGTATTATCAGTGAAACAGCAAAGGAGTCTTTCCTCTTTTCGCTAGTGCTGTGATGGGGCCCAGTATTGAACCTGGAACCTTACTAATATATATATATTAGTGTGTGTCCTCCACATAGTCCTGTATTGATGTATCACGTTTCTTCAGCGCAGCTAGACTTTGTAAGCTGCTTCAAGCTGGGATTGAAACTCAACTGATTTTTCATGTCGGAGCCTCTAACCTCAGGTCTATCAGCACACTCACTAGCAGAAGGGGTTTTCTACTGATAAATATGTAAAGGCTGCCAAAGGGAGCCTTGCAATTTAAGCATAACCATCAGCCGAATTTACACTACAGAGAGCTCAACCCACCTAAGGTGGGGAGTCTGTATGTGTGTACTTAAACACAAAATGTTGGCCAAGAAATTGACTACGACTTTTGGTGTATATACTACATGATTAGCAACAATAAGTTCTGGTAATAAAGTTGTTTTCTTTACAAAACCAAGTGTCAATGTGGGTTTTTTCCTTCAATACATTTTTGGACATTATGTATAGAGAAGAGCTTTTCTGTAAGAAAAAGAATTTTTGATTTTTATTTCATTTTTTTTTTTTTTTTTTTTTAAAATTTTTTCTTCTCTTTCAGTGTTTATATCTGGCAGTTTTGTCCATCGATCAGACCACATCTGGAAGGAGCCTCCCTACACCAACAGTCTGTGGCTCATCATTGTAATTTGTATGTAAGTTAAATTTTTGTATTTATTTACAAAATGGTTGGTTGCTGAGTTATCAGGATTGGTGCTAGGGTTTCATGGGACCAACCCTACCCCTCAAATTTGATAGGGGGACCCCCCGCCCTCTATTCTTATCCTGAAATTCTGCCATAACATTTCAAGTGCTATTTTCAATTAAGTTCAGATAATTTTAGAGCCCTGAGTGAGGAGTGTGGAGTACCCCTTCATCATTATTATTCCCAGGTCCACTCTGACCTGGGGTGGTAGTAACTGTTAGGGTCCCCTCTATGGGTTAAATAGAAAAAAAATGAATTTCAAAACGAATCATCTTCGGCATAAAATAACCCAATAAGGGTTGACATGCCATTAAATTCAAGTAACCAACTAAAACTATTTGTATGTAATTGCAAAACACTTGTAAGAAACTTGGAAATGATTGTAAGCAGTAAAACTTATAATCAAATTTTTTTTTTTTTTTCATTTAAAATTGAAATAAAATTGTATTTCATTACCTTTTTTAATAGTTAAGACAATGTTACACATATATTGTGTAAATATGTTAACTTGGAAAAATTTTTTTTTTTTCTTTTTTAAAATTTTTATTCAAACTAGTGAAAAAATACTTTTTCTCCTCACTGTATATAAACAAAATGATTATTCCATTTTCTTTTTTTTTTTCTTCCCCCCCCCCCTCTAGTGAAGGAATACTTTCCTCTTACTGTAATATATATAAATAAAATGAATATTCTATTTTTTTTTTTTTCTCTCTCTAGACTGATTTTTCAGATCATTTTCTTTCTTTGTGACACTGGAATCTATGGAGGTTTCCAGAAGAACTGGCTGTCTCACATTCATCCCGCCATTTGGGTCATCTCTTTCATTTGGCCACTCGTGACTCTCGCTTTCAGTGAATTGGTCAAGCGTTATGAAATAAAGTAAGAAAATTTTATTTTTTTTCCCCTAAATTTCTCTCAACATTCAAATCTTTCATGTATTACTTTTGCAATTGAAATTGATTCTGTGAGAGAGAGGGGGGGGTCGGTTTAGCTCAGTCAGTAGAGCACCTGTCTAAGAATTGCAAGGTTCCAGGTTCCAGACTGGTCCCTGCCAACTTGGCACATGAATAGCACAGATTGGGTAATCTGATCTGTGCGATAAAGTGGGGAGCTGATGGTAAGTGTGGCGCTCCACCTCAGCAAAAACAACTCTCTGGTCTAACACTTGCAAAAAGGGGATAGACTCTTTCACTTGTGCCAATAATGTAATTTTGAAACTCCAATAAATTTTTTATTTGTATTTTTGAGATGAGGCTTGATGTAAATAATTTTAATATTTCGTACTTTTGTCCTCATCTTTATTGTGATATGTATAAACACAACATTCAGGCCGCTGTATCCTCTTGGTATTGTTCAGGAGTTTCTTATTTACCTTAAAATAAAGCCCTCATCAGATGATAACCTTGAGTTTCAAGAGTGGTTTCAGAGCTTTAATACCATTACCACATAGTTCAAGGCAACCCTAGCAGCATAAAATGCCACCAGACTTATTGACAGAATTTACTATAAATCCAGACCTACTAATATGTTCATTTCATTTTTTTCTGTAAATGTAATTAAGAAAAATGACCTATTCTAAAATAGAAATTTTAAAATGTTATAAAGAATGCTATTACTTACCTAATCATTTTCATCTGATTTCAAATGAGAAGATACCAAAATGTAGTATTTGAATCTTACAATTTCCTGTTGAGAATATTTTATGAACCCTAGCCATTAAAAAAAAAAAAAAAAAAAAAAAATTTAAAGTAAATAGGTTTGAATATTTAAATTTGAAAACTTATGTTCAAAAATACATTCCAGCCATAAATTTGTTGCCAAATGTGCTACACCAAAAGAGTTAATTTCATATCCTGACTTTATTTTTTTATTTTCTTAAATTAAATTTTCTTTTTCTTTTTCTTTTCTCCCATTTAGGCTGAATGTTCGCTACCAGAAGAGAGCCCATCTAGCCTTTGAAACCAAACTGGGCATGAACTCACCATTTTGAATGTGCATCTTGTTCCATCGATTAAAAGAGAATAAAAATAAATTGGGGGAGGGGGAAGAAAAGATCACGGACTCATAATGTAGTGGGATTTGCTGTGGTTTTGATAGCTTCTCTCGCTCGTCTTCCATCCCTACTTTGTGCACATCTGCTGCTGCGGTTGGGGAGGATGTGGCAAAGGCCTCGGGCTTAAAAGAAAAAGGGACTTAGCCAGCAATAGCCAGCCTGGTTTTAATGTGATAACTCCTGGATCTAAAAAGAGTTGTTTCCCCCTGATTAATGAACTTAACATACAATTGTGGGTTTAAAGTGAGGTTGATTTTTTTTTTTTTTTTTTTTTTTTTTTTTTTTCTTCTGTTTTCTATTTTAATGCAGGTCCTACTGCCCACAAATTTCCTCACGTTTTTTCCCCCCCTCACTCCTAATGGTTCCCACCCCCTCCACAAACCTAAGCCCACATCTCCCAAGGAGCCCCACCCCCTCTTATTTACTGGCAGTGCTTTTTTTTTTTTTCTTTCTCGGAATCCCACCCACCCCTGCCCGTTTGTCATTTTCCCTTGCCTCCTTCCTGTTGTGTTCAAGCCAGAAATGGAATAATGAACACACCATTTCAATGTCACACTCTCTCTTCATACCATTCTTAAAACTTTTTTTTTTTTTTTTCTATCACATCTAATCTTCACTTAATAAAAAAATTATTAAAAAAAAAAAATTGTTCTGCCAATAATTTGTTGGGTGGCCCAAAATCATTCATACAGTGTCTTTGGGACCATTTTCCTTTTTTTTTTTTTTTTTTTTTTTTTTTTTCTTTTTTTTTTCCCCCCAAAATATATATCTCTCTCTTTTCTCCCTATATTTTTTTTTCTTTAAATGAATTACTACCTCTGTCCCATAATAGTCGTTACATTTCTATACATTTCTTACACTAAATGTAACAATTATTATGGAACAGATGTAGACCTGACCGACTACTTTCTGTCCCATAATAGTTGTTACATTTGCATATACATTTCTTACACTAAATGTAATGCATATTTTGGGACAGGAGGTAGTTTTTAAAAAAAAAAACCCCAAAATCTTATAAAGTTTTGCAATAATTTTGTTGTGAGTGTGCATTAACATGTGGGAGGGGGGGTGTGTGCCTGTAAATTTTTTTCTTTATTCCCCCACCCCCAACTCTCCACTTTTTTTTTTTGTTTGTTAATTTTTATATTATAATATATTATATATTTAAAAAAAAAAAAAAAAAAAATTTCCAAGAGTGTTGTGGCAAGTCAGTAACATTTTTTCTGACTGACTCCTGAATTTTCAAAAGCTTTTGAGAAAAAAAAGAAAATCATTCATAAATTTTCTCGGCTATCTTTTTCTAAAAAAAAAAATTTTTTTTTTTTATATAATAAAAATATTTAAATTTCCCCACTCATCTTTCAAATGATCGAAGGTTGCTGGAGGTTTCTACTCAATACTACTACCTGTTTTTGATAGCTTAGGACAGATTTTTTTTTTTTTGTTGTGTGTAAAGCTCCCCCCCCACCCCCCTCAATTGCCCTCTACCACCTTACCCCCCCCCTCTAAACCTTATATGCCAAGAAATCATTGGGATGCTTAACACAGAAACTATCAAGATTTTTTTTAATTTCTTTATCATCTCTCAAAAGCTGAGGAAATAAATTTACATATCCATTACTTTTTGTCTTGAATATTTATTTTGAAATCAAGTTTTACGATCAAAGGAATTAAAATGAGGAATTATTAATGATCTTAAAAAAACTTAATCATTAATAATAACTTCTATTAGTTTATTGTTTATCTTCCTAATTGTAGTTGCTTTTTATAGAGCCAGAGCATCTTGTTCAGAACCACAAGGTTCCTGGTTCAATACCAGCCCTCACAACTCATCATACGAGTAGCACAACTTGGATCTGTGTGGTCTAGTGAAAAGGAGATACTCCCTCACTCTTTGACTGATACCAACAATAGGTCATTCCATTTACTTGACCGACTTAGATAGACAGAGCTTTGTCTAGTAAAGAAAAAAGTTTCTTAGTTTCAAAATATCTTAAATAAGTTATTTAGAATGGTTTTTAATTTTTATAAGTGTTTTAATTGGAGTCGTACCTAATTTTGAAAATAAAATTAATAATGAATTAGAATACCTATTAAAATGGCTAAACAAATATTATTATTACATTTAATATTATTTAATTCATTATTATTAATTAATTTTCAAAATTAGGTTTCCAATTAAAAATATCTTTATTAATGTTATAATGGTTTACCGAAACCTTTTCTTTGGGGCTAGCATGGTTAAATTCCAGACACACTATTGTTCACTTTCAGGTTAATACTCTTGGGAAAGATATGAACCCCCTCATCCCCCAGCTAGTGGTTAAATAGTACCACTACTGTTCTTCTACAAGGATGGTTTTGCTATTAAATAACTCAAATGTTGATAAGCTGTTAAACAAAGAAACTAAACTCTTGAGGATAACTTTTTTTTTTTTTTTTAATAGAATTTTATTAAATACTTTTTTTTTTTTTTTTTTCTTACCTTATTCTCAGAGGGGCTTGTTTGGTTCCAAGTGGTGCAGCCATACAGTAGCACTGACACAACTATGGTTTGGAAGAATTTTCACTTTAACCTATCATTATTGAGATCAGATTTCTATGATTTATAACCTGTCTAAAACAGTTCATGCCTTCCCTAAACATGCTAAAAAATAATATCACATTCTGTGGATGAGATATTACTACCTAGGTACTTGAACTGGTCTACTAATTTTAAGTCCCTAAAACTACTCAACCACGAAATAATTTGGCCAAAGAATATTTATGCACTAATTTTTTGGATTATTTTGTTGGTAGTAATCCCCTGAGAGGGGGAAGAGTTTTGTGACCCTATTGTGTAGGCCTCGGTCTCTCATTGACTTCCTATGTTGTTTGCTCTTTAAAAAAGATGGCTCGTCAGTGTTTGTAGAAATTGCAAATGTCCCGGGCAGCAGCATCGAGGGAGACCATGAAAAGAAAATCACCTGAATTGATTTTTCAGATCCACTCTGACCCGGAGTGGCAGTAGCTGTTAGGGTCCCATCTATGGTTTAAATAGAAAATTTATTTACAAAAGTTTTTAATTTCTTCCAAACTAATCACTACAAATCTTTCAAAACTTTGCCGGCATTAAATGACCCACTGTGGTTGATATTCCACAAAACAAAAACTAAATTGATTTGTTTTGAATATAAAAGGTGTTTTTACAGGTTCAAACATTACACTTTTGCCTTTTTTTTTTTTTTTTTTTTTTTTTCTCTCTCTCCCCATTGATTAATATTCGTGTTCCTTAATTGTACAACTGTTATCATCTTGCAACAGCCTCTGGTTAAAAATGATACCGTCCAAATTTGCAAAAATGTAAATCCTTATCTAGTGTCGCTTATCCACCGATTTCTTATAAGTGTTGTCATATAAGCTAAATAATGGACCATTCTGGCTTTTATTATAAAGAAAGGTAAGAAAAGGGACATGCTACACAGAAAAATATTAAAGAAAGGAAAAGATAGAGAAACTGAGTGAGCGGAACTGAAACGCCAATCTGTTTCAATCGAAGATAATGAAAAAGAGTTAAATCAAGATTATACTTTTTACATGTTGAACTATTTGCAATAGCTCTTAATTGTTTGATATGTTTACTTATCATATTGTGGTATATCCACAGCTCCTGCTATATTAATAGCCTAATACCTATGTGTAAGATCAGAAGGGGAAGAGTGAAAGGAAGAGAATGTCAACTACATAATGCTTACATGAAAAGTTGGGAAATTTTTAAATAGAAATCTACAACAATTTCTTAGATGTTATTTTAGTGAAATAAATGTAGAAGGAAGATCAGAGGCCTAAGATGACTGATAAAAATTATCAACTGCTATGGAATTTTCATGGGTGAAGCTAGTTGGTGTTAATAGTAACTTAAAGGATTTGGAAATTGTTAAATAGAAATCTATACCAATCTCAGTGAAATAAATGAATAAGGCAACTAGAATTTGTTAAAGGCATGAATCTCTTTCCCTTAGTAGGGCAGATTGGTTGCCTAACCAAAGCTAAAGAACCTAATCTAGAAGGAAAATTCTAAATTCAAACCAACATTACCTTGCATAAAACTAGACCTTGTCACATTCTGCCTGTGAATATGGATGAAAGACGGGTTGGCCTACCTATAAAGCTAAAGAAACCAATCTGGAAGGAGAACTCTGAATTCAAAGCAGGGAAATAAATGAGGCAAATGTAGAAATAAGAGCAGATGCATGAGATAGTTGATAATAAAAATTATCCACTACCATGGATCCAACTATAGCTACGGTAGACTGTCAGCTATGAAAATGCTCATCAGCTTGGAGAAAGTGTATTAAAAAAAAAAAAAAGTTGCTTTCTGAAAACAAAAAAGCCTGCAACACTTTTGTATCATTCTTTTTCTAGGTTAATAAGTCCATTTGTACATGTGTGCTGATGTGACTGTCAGAACACACAAAATAAACACTCTTCTCTCTGTAATCCATTCCTTTATGAACAGGTGAAGGTGAATTCTGCAGATGTTGCATTCAGCTTGTGGAATTCACTTAACACAAAGCCAGTTTTTATTTATTTTTATTTTTTTTAATAAATGTTGACTCTGGTAGCAGCATATCTTGCATACACCCACTTCACCTGATGTTTCTCTATCATAAAGAGGTTTCAGAATAGACAAGTTAGGAAGTACCCTTCATCTAAATCTTAAAAAGTCTCCTTCTCCTCCCTAGTGATGTCATTGATATAGATGTGCAACAAACAATGTTTCTTTTCTTTGTGAATGCCATTATCTAGATGCAATTATCTGACCTCGTTTGTTAGCCTCTAATCAGATTTTGGTAAATTATGAAGACTAGACTAGTTTTAACCCACTGAATTGGTAAATTATGAAGCTTAAAACAAAAATGTGCATATTGACTAGTGCTATAATCTAATTACTACTTTGGTAGTAAATGTCTACAAAGCTAAATTGTTATCCATTGCACCAGAGTTGATTATTATTTAATAAAAATAAAAAAATAAGAGTTAACTTTAAAAAAATAATAAATAAAAAAAATTTTGAAGACCAAACAAAATGGTAGCTTTTCTGTCAGATCAAAGGTAGGATCGAACTTGGTATCTAGTAGTAATGAGCCTAAAAGTCAACAAAACAGTGGAATCTTAACTTAAGAGTTCTGAGCGGTCACTCTTTTTGTTTGTTTTTTGTTAAATAGCATTTTTGGGTTTGATATAAGAGGGAACCAAGTAACAAGTTTAATTCATTTTACTCGTAAATGAAGGTAGCACTGTATGTGAAAGGTAACTGGACAATGATCATGGTGCCTTTTTTACTTTTAAATAATGTTGAGCATTGTACAGGATGAAGTTTGGTGAGATAGCTCACCAGAGGTAGGATTTGATACAAGGTTATAAGTCACCACTTTTATTTATAGTCTTTCACAAATAGCAAGCAGCAGGCAGTTCTGATAAAATGGGCCAATCAGAAATTTAAGTTTTTTTTTTGCAACTGATCTGAAACAGTTGCTAACTGGATGCTCAATTCAACAACTGTTTGTGTAGAAATGACCATGGCTTCTCCACTATGAAAGGAAATTCAACAAAACTAAACATTGATTCTGGTTAACCTGGATGAATTGGATTTGAGGATGTTGGAAATGTTTGTTCCAATATTGGCACTGATCTTCAACAATTGTGTGGAATAAGGAATTTTCCTCAACATAGGATGAAGTTACTTAAAGACAAATTGGATCACATCCCTACTTGTCCACAGTGACTTTCATGGGGCCAAAGAGATGATAGAGTTTGAGGCAAACATTCCAGTGATGAGGAAGTGAAATCTGAGGTGGCTCAAAGAACAGTCAACAGAAATTTTATGGGGCAGAGATACATGCTCATTTGAAGATGGAACATGTGGAGAAGTAGGATGCAATCCAGAGGACCAGCTTCATTTTGATGTATGATACATGTTCCTGTGTTGGTAATTATACCTGTCCTAAACAAAATGGCATTACTTTTTGACTCACCCTCGTATGTCAAAATGAGGTGTTAGACAAATACACACATTAAAAGAAAAGATAAAGAGTTGAATATTCCCCAATAGTCTAAGGGTAAAAATAAATGAATTTTTAGCTTCAAGTGTTGCGATCACATGTAGGGGAAATATAAAAAGTCTTTAAGAAACTGCCAATTTGATGACGTAGTGCCAGGTGGCCTGAGAAAATTTTTTTTTTTTTTTTTAAGGATGGTTTTGACCTATGAGTTTTAGGGGCCTGTGACCTTGACAGGAATGGGTCTAAACAGGTGAGGTGTGTGGATGAACAAAGATGTCTAAACAGAAAGGAGATATGTGGGGAGAATGGGGAACTTTAGATAAAGGCAGAACATGCACACACACTAAAAAACTTTAAAAAATTAAGAGTTCATAACAATTTCTTTATTCACTTTCAATATTTTTTTTCTTTTCTCGCTGAAGTTTAATATTTGACTGTCAGCAGTTAAAAATCATTCTAAATTCTATTCCAAATAAACTTACAATCATAATTCAAGTTCATGGACAAGCGAACTAACCATTTTCTCGATGGTTGGTTCCTCTCCCAGCAAACCTAAAAAAAAGAATAAAATAAAATCAGCCATTTTGAATTGTTTTTTGCAATAAAACACTTAAGGTTTCAGGATTAAAATCAACATTTTTAAATATCTTGGCTAATAAGCCACCTTCAGTTGTACAAAAAATTAATACTTCAAAATACCCCTCACATGGTGTATAGGTTAACAAGCTGGATTAGCAAACAATTCTTAGTGAGTATGATTCTCACTGGGTGCCTCATCTGTTTTTTTTATTTTTTTTTTTTTTAGTGGAACTACGTAACCTGGGTGGGTTCATATGGAGGATGAGCTGTTGCCCAAGCAGCAAATCCTCCCTCTCCACACTGCTGCTGTAATCCAAAGGAAAGGTAATGAAAATGCAGTTTGGCAATGGTAGTGTCGCAAGAGTTGCTGAGTAGCACTGGATTTCAGCATCCCACCACCTTAGGGACTCTGGCTCCAGATTTATTTTTGGGGTTTACTCCCCTGTGCCACGTCTAAGCTAAGCTTAATAAATTAGGCATCCCATCATGGTTAGCAAGTTAGTCTTGCAGATCCATTACCACTGAATAGCAAGTTTGATCTTGGCTGGAGGCCAAATACTTGCGACCTTGTGTTACACCCTTCCCATGGTGAATGGGTTGGGTAAATATACACAACATAAGGAGGTACGTAATCTCTTTGCCACACCCAATGCTCGTGCTATTAGGGTCAGTTTAGCTCAGTTGGTAGAGCGTTCAGCTAGGAACTGCTAGGTTCCAGGTTCGATACTGGCCCTCACCAACTCAGCGTATAAGTCACACAGGGATATGAATGGTAAAGTGAAGAGCTGATGGTAGGTGTGGTGTTCTGCCTCAGACGCCAAAAACAATCTCTTTGGTCTAACACTAGTGAAAAGGGGATAGATTCCCTCACTGTCTGGCTGATACCGACTTTAGGCCACCCCGACGGCTTTAAAATATATTTTTTAATATTTAAAAAAACATTTAAATTTTTGGATATAAGGTGTGTGCCAATACCCCATTGTACTTATAGACTAGGCGAGATCACATGGTCTATTCCTTAGCCAATCGCTGGCTATACTGTGTGGCTGATATATTACTTAAGCACTGATTCTTTCTCGTCTACTAGCAACCTTCTACAAGGGAACCTAGGATTCTCTACCTGAGAGGATTACGACTCTCTACCTAGAATCAACTGGCCAATTATGGCCCTTAAAAACTTAACATAAATGGAACTTACTTTCAACCAATTCACTTGGTGGTTTTCCGCCACCATGAGACAACAATTTTTGACGGTAATGTTCACCCATTGTCCTGAAAAAAAGGAAAGAAAAAAAAAAAGAATCAGAACTTGAAATTAAATAAAATCCAGGATAATCTTTCAAAATAAGAGATTAAAAATCCACAGAAAATCATGAATACACCCACAGATTCATTAATATTTCTCCTAGATCCTAATAAATTATTTAGATTCACAGAAAATTCATGAATTGACACCCACAGATTCATTAATATTTCTCCTGGGAAGAAGATCCTAATAAATTATTTAGATTCACAGAAAATTCATGAATTGACACCCACAGATTCATTAATATTTCTCCTGGAAGAAGATCCTAATAAATTATTTAGATTCACAGAAAATTCATGAATTGACACCCACAGATTCATTAATATTTCTCCTGGGAAGAAGATCCTAATAAATTATTTAGATTCACAGAAAATTCATGAATTGACACCCACAGATTCATTAATATTTCTCCTGGGAAGAAGATCCTAATAAATTATTTAGATTCACAGAAAATTCATGAATTGACACCCACAGATTCATTAATATTTCTCCTGGGAAGAAGATCCTAATAAATTTATTTAGATCCACAGAAAATTGGTAAATTGACACGCACTAATTCATCAATGATTTTCTAGCAAAGAAGAAGAGATTAATAATCTATTTACATCCACAAAAATTTAATGGATTGACACCCACGGATTCCTTGATGATTCTCTAACAAAGAATATGAGGGAAAATCAAAAATTATTTGCACATTTACCATAGCATATCTTTATCACACTGTGTTCTGAACATACATGTACTGTTGTAGTCATATGATCAAAGTATGAGCCTGGTTGCTCCATTTTGCTTGCTGACATTACAGTGTAAACATGGCTGTTGCACTAGCAGTATGCACCAATGAAGAACAAAGAGCAGTGACCAGATTTCTTTGGTTGGAAGGAGTGTCAGGGGCTGAAATTCATTGGACGCTTTTAGCATAGTGAACTACTGTGTAGGTGTGTATATGAATGAACAGAGTTTAAAAGTGGCTGGACAAGCGTGATGCACAAAAAGGGAGCATGAAAGAAACGGTGTAAAAATAGTTGCACAACCAACTGAAAACCTTCTTGGAGGGAATACGTAAGCTTGTGGATCGCTGGACCAAATGCATAAAAAAAAAAAAAGAAAAAAAAAAAAGGAGACTATATTGAAAAGTTACGTGGTGTAATGGTTAAAGTCATGGGAAATGGACTCGTCGCCCCGAGTTCAAATCCTGGACGTGGAAATTGCATTTCACTTAGCGCTAATACCCTTGGGAAAGGTATGAATCCTACTCTCCCTCCAGCTATGGGTAAATAGCAGGGCAGACTGGGTTCTTTAACCATGGCTAGGTAACCAGTCTAGGAGAAGGAAAACTCTGAATTTAAACCTGTTGAACTCCGCTTAAGAAATTGACCTTGTGTCATATCCTGCTCGTGCAGACGGGTGCTAAATATATATTGAAAAGTTACATACTTGCTATCCCTTGCGTTTGTGTAAATACATTGAAAAAAATAAGAGTGTGGATAATTTTTTGACTCTTCTTTATATTTATTCCTGGTGGATGGAGTCTATTCGGTTGGATTTTACGGTATATCAAACCTTGATGGGTTATTCTTATGTCGATGTTTTGTTTTATTCATTCTTGTTGGGTATTCAATATTTTTTAAACACACTTTTTTAAAACTTGTCTTAACT
Organism: Doryteuthis pealeii; assembly: GCA_023376005.1. Lineage (NCBI taxonomy): Eukaryota > Metazoa > Mollusca > Cephalopoda > Myopsida > Loliginidae > Doryteuthis > Doryteuthis pealeii. The sequence goes on from CM042156.1 coordinate 7,292,286, forward strand.
CATTTAACCCATAGATGGGACCCACTAACTATTACTACCACTCTGGGTCAGAGTGGACCTGGGAGTTGCCAATGAAGGGGTACTCCACACTCCCCAAAAATTATCATACCCGGGACACTAAAACTCTTAGCCATCACCTTCTAACACATAGATGATAAAAAAATGTTGGGGGGGGGTTGCCATAAGAGTAATAGGATTGGGACAATCATATAGGTGCTAGGGCTTGACGTGACCAGCTGTTTGATCAGAGAGGCATCTCTGACCACCTATCTAACCTAAGTAAGGTCAAAATGGAGTGTTGCATGTCATGAACCACTCAGCACCAGGATTCCGTCTTTAAGCATTAAGAATCGCCCCCCACAGTCAACAGGTGGTCCTACACTTACACTTATGTATCATAATCGGGCAGGGGGTCCAGTGGATTCAGCCCTGAACTGTTGAAGTTTACAACGTTGATCCCAGGAGGCCATCCCTTCCAGGCAACACCTGCCCCCTTGACTTAAAGGGGCAGGGATGGGTTTATCGCCCAGTGCATGAGGCGCCCGCCTTGAGGGGGAATGCAAATGGGATTTTTTTGCACCCAGCTCTCATGAGCCTCGGTTCGTGTGTGGTCCTACATTAATTGTGCCTAACCCGATACGTGGTAAATACAAATAAGCTACTTATCAATTTTGTAACAATATTTCATCCGCTGAACAACAATGTTAATTCTGTAACGTTACTTACCGGTTGAATGGATCATCTTTGAAGCACTTTTCCCAAATCCGAGAAGCTACGGCACGAGACAAGAGGTAGGAATAATAACGTGCTCCATAGCCTACAAGATGGACAAATCTTAGTTGCCAGGCCTGAGTGAGAAAAGAAAAAAAAACAGTTTATTTATTTGTGTGGTTGGTGGGGAGGCTCTCTTATCTCCCAATATGGTAGAGAATGAACATTATGACAGATTACAAAAATAATTATGGGACAGAGGTAGTAGTTCATGCCTACATCTGTCCCATAATAGTTGGTACATAATGTGTATGAAATTTATGTAAATGTAACAACTATTATGGGACAGAGATTCATGCCTACATCTGTCCCATATTAGTTGGTACATTTTGTGTATGAAATTTATAGGAAAATGTAACAACTATTATGGGACAGAGGTAATAGATCATGTCTACATTTGTCCCATAATTGTTGTTCAGTGTGAACACAGACACCACTAAATTATCATAGAGTGCAAAATGTACTTGAAATTGCTTTACTCTCTAAAAATATTTTAAATATATTTCACTCACTATGATGTGCTGTTTTTGATGGGTAAGGGATATAAGTAGAGATGAAAGGATATGAAAACACACAATGCTGTTAAAATGAAAATATTTTATATCATATTCATAGCTAATATTTAACAATATTTCGATTTCTAAAAATCATCTTCAGCGCTTGATTTTATTCTGGACTCATCGAGAGAGAAGCTGAAAATAATTTTTCAAAAAGATGATTTTTATAAATCGAAATATTGTTCAATATTAGCTATGAATATAATATAAAATATTTTCATATCCTTTTATCTATACTTATACCATCTGATTCATTTCCTTACTCTTAACTTGTGTGTGTGTGTGTGTGTGTGTGTGTGTGTGTGTGTGTGTGTGATTTTATAAAAATGTAAAAACAAGTTTCATTGACAGGTAATGTTTATTAAGCTGACGTTTAAAAGCAGAAGCTTGCAAACATTTCTTTAAACAGATGAAGGCCCCGACAAAGGTTTGTTAAACAAACTGAAATGCTGTAGCGTTGGCTTAATAAACATCACCCATCAATGAAACTTTTTCATTTTTATAAAATTACATACTGTCGGATTCACTTCTATTTTTTCCTTTATATATATATATATATATATACACACACACACACAAAACATTGAGAATTTTTGTTATATATGTTGAAAGATAAACGGAAAGAAAATGTTGTATTGAAAAACTTATTTATAGAAATGACAAGACGTGTTTTAACCAAGAGTTTCTCCTTGTATACATTGTATTCTATTTAGTATTATTTTAAATACAAAATAAAGTAATAATAGAGAAACATAAAATTTAAGTATACAAAAAAGCAGTCTTCTTCAAGGTAGGATATTTTGAAAATTGAAAATAAAATGGTGTGAACACAGAGAATGTGTACGTGTTCAATAAAAGAATCTTTTAATTTAAGAGATGCTTTCGGTTTGAAAGTTTATGGAGAATTCACTTCCTTTTTTTTCTCATAACACACACACCATATATATATATATATATATATATATATATATATTAAATATATATATATATATATATATATATATATATAGGATCAACTTTTTACTTACAGTGCCAGGAATATATTTAATGCCATAATATTTATTCTGTACTTCAGCTAAAATGTCTGTGGTCGATGTTCCAGGAGGAGGTACCTTCCCATGATACATTTGATCAAGTATTGAATAAAATACCTGTAATTGGAGATCCTGAAAGAACAAAAAACAAATACTAAGATTAATATTCATCAAAAAGCTTGTGATTAATAAAGCTCAATGATTTTCATATGTACTTATACTGTAGCCCAGTATCATTGTGTCCTGGGTATCAGGGCTGTGGAGTAGGAATCAGATACAATTAAGGTGTTACTGGAGTTGGTAAAACACAAACTCTGACACCATTTGATTTTACCTTTTGTATGGCCCTAGTGTTACATAATTATTAGATTCCTAATACTTATGTACAGAGTGTAGAAACCAAAATGGCTGTTATAAGTTCAGCTGGTGGCCTTGAAGGATTAAATGACAAGGCTTGACCTCATCCTGATCCTCCTTCCAGTGGATACCGTGAGAATCGGTGGAGAAGACTCTCTTCCGGTTTAGATTAGAAAGAGATTTAGTCAGATCGGCCAAAGCCACGACAGTGGTAAGTCGTGTTATGCATGGTGCCGACTCAATCTGCGCAGGTAGTCTGGTGGGAATTTCGGAATAAAATATGATCTAAGTAAATCGAAGTCTTGTGTTATCTAAAAACTACCAATGACACAGGGCTTCTGATAAAGAGAAATCCCCAATGGAAGACCAGATACGAAGTCCCCAAGATGAAGTCCAGACGCTAGAAGAGACACTAGCAGAAGAACGTAATAGAAAAGATGACCAAAAGAATAGAAGTAAGAAAGTAAGGAAAGAGAGTATACGACCCTAGTTTAGTCTGTAAAGTTATACAGTGCACACTCCTTTATAATAGAGTATTAAAAAAAAATCATAGTTTTATATTTATTTGTAGGTGTCACGTTATTGGCCGAATTAATAATAATAAAAGAAGAAAAAATACACATAAATAAAGGAATTAACCCTTTATTTACATTCGGCGATGAAAGGGAGATAATTCCCTAAAAAGGAGTTATTAGAATTTTGAACGTTTAAAAAAATTTAGCGTCCCCAGATTTAACGGTCCAGCGTTTCAACAGTTGGAACAGAAAAATTGCCGGGTAAAGGACCATCTACGCGAATCTTGCATCTTCAAAATTATGAAGAGGAATAAAACAGAATATTACGAAATAAGTAAAAGGAACAAAAGAAAAATTATATGAAGAATTGAAAACAAAAAAAACAACAGACTGAAACAGATAAGTAAAAGGCTGAACTGTATTTTTCCAAGAAGAACCTCTACCTCTCACTATCCCCATATGTTGGACATTTTTGATTCTCCCGCTTTTTCTAACTATTATTTTTGATTGAACAAAACAAGGAAAAGATCTATGAATGAATAAATTAAATCATTAATTATTAAAATATATTTTTGTTTTTAATGTTATTCTTTCCGTCAAAATTCATATATGTATTTTCTCTCAATTATTGTTGGTTTTCTCAGAGGAATTAAAATCCGGCGTATTACATGCTCGAGTAGACGAAAGTAACAGTAGGCCATAATCACTTAATAACAAAGAGAGAAAAGTTTTTTGTTCCAACTTCACAGACCGACTGGATATAACGCTAAACTGTATTTAGTGGTGAGGTTCCAGTTTTGGAACTCACGGATTTTTAACTGACTCAAGAAACATTAAATTCAACGTTCTAGAATCATTTGATCATGTTACAATTTTGTCCAATGAAAACAACACTTAAATGACCTCGGGGTCATTATACATCAATCACCTACAAGTTTTAAACTATCCTACACTACATGCCAAATAATAGATTCAACAGTATATTATTAAAGAAAGTGTAGTTGTTAAGAGCTTGAAAATATTTAAACTAATTGTACTCACTGATGCTGCAAACAATCTTTTGGCTTCAGAAAGACTGTTGATTGCTTTCATGGATAAAGGTTCACCTGTTTTATAATGTCGGGCAAAAGTTGATAAAACCTGGAGAAGAAAACATTAAAAAGATTTTTAAATACGAAAACCGTTTTTTGGTTATAATTTATTTCAACTAGCAAATCAAAAAATGAGCCCAGTCTCTTCAGATAGCCTTTACAGAAAACCAAGAAAATAAGACAGACTTTGTTTTAATTTTTAATTTTTGATTTTTTTTTTTTTTTTTTTACAAAACCAATAGATCCTCTGATCTTCATTATATATAGATATATGATTAAATGGGCACTACCCAGCTATAAAATACATAACTATGGTAGGAAAAAATACCCTGAAGATTTGCACTACTGCGAGAAACTTAAGTAGGTAGTTTTTAAACCATTCAATTTTAATCATATATTTAGCTCTTTATATTGAGCACTTTTTAATCAGTTTTAGTAAAAAAATCCCCAAAGTAAATAAGATTGTATACTTATTTGCTGGGTGGATTTAATGGTGCCTGTGAGATATATATATATAATTCCGACTAAGAACTACAAATTTATGGATTCGATACTGGCCCTCGCCAACTCAGCATATAAGTAGCACAGGGATCTGTGCGGTAAAGTGAGGAGCTGATAGTAGTTACGGCACTTCACCTCAGATGGCCAAAACTATCTCCTTGGTCTAGCACTAGAGAAAAGGGGATAGACTTCCTCGCTGTCTGGCCAATCCCGACTTTAGGCCACAACTTTACTTTTTACTATATATATATATAAGTGCTTAATTGGAGTCGTACCTAATTTTGAAAATTAATTAATTAATAATGAATTAGGCGGGAATACCTATTAAATGTATGGCTAAACAAATCGAGAAAAATCAATCTCTGTATGTACATTTCGGCCTATTAGGCCTCATCAGCAGAGCTATAGATCGGAAGACCGCCCGTGCGTGATTTGAAACCGGACTGCCAAGCTGACAGGCCGATCCCATAACCCAACACCAAACGAACTTCTTAGATTTTATTGTTGTTTAGAGTAGGTTAACATTCCTCTTCTAGTGACTTTATTACACGACGATATGATAAGTTGTAAACAAGGTTTGTTTAGAATGGCTTTTTGCCGATAATTTTTTTGGAGAATAAGTGCTTAATTGGAGTTGTACCTAATTTTGAAAATTAATTAATTAATTCTCCAAAAAATTATCAGCAAAAAGCCATTCTAAACAAACCTTGTTTACAACTTATATCGTCGTGTAATAAAAGTCACTAGAAGAGGAATGTTAACCTACTCTAAACAAATCATAAAATCTAAGAAGTTCGTTTGGTGTTGGGGTTATGGGATCGGCCTGTCAGCTTGGCAGTCCGGTTTCAAATCACGCACGGGGCGGTCTTCCGATCTATAGCTCTGCTGATGAGGCCTAATAGGCCGAAATGTACATACAGAGATTGATTTTTCTCGATTTGTTTAGCCATACATTTAATAGGTATTCCCACCTAATTCATTATTAATTAATTAATTTTCAAAATTAGGTACGACTCCAATTAAGCACTTATTCTCCAAAAAATTATCGGCAAAAAGCCATTCTAAAACAAACCTTGTTTACAATATATATATATATATATATATATATATATATATAATATATATATATATATATATATATATATATAATTTTGTTTTGTAATTATTATATAGTTAAGTTGTTCTATGATGTACATGTGACATTACAAGAATGCCACATTAAAATCTAAATATTAAAGATCAGTAATCCCCAATTTGATTCAAGAGAAATTATTTTTTTTTAAATCCAACAGCAAAAAAAGAAAAGCAAAATAAATAATTTGTTTTTTTAAACACACACAAAAAGAACTCACTCTTGGGTCCGAGGCAAAATATTCCATAAGGACAGAAGGAACTTCTGCAAAGTCAGTAGAACATCTGGTTCCTGGGGAGAAAGAAAAAAAAAACAGGTTGAAATTTAAATAACATGATTAATAAACATAATTAAAAGATCTTATCATAATGGAGATTGTAAACCACCAACATTATTATTCCCTTAGTCATTTACGTTATATTCTCAATGATTATTAAACAATCATAATTTAATCCTAATTAGCATCTTATTTATTAACAATGTCTCTATTAAGATCTAGTTGAGTTAGATTTACCTCAAAACAGCCCATGTTATTAAGGAGTTTAAAATTCTGCAATGTGTGTTATATATCAATAAGAAATAAAAGTTTACATAGTATATAGTGTGGAGAAATATAGACAAACACAGGATGTACAAAATGGATGTTTATTGTAGGTGGTGTTCACCGTTGAAGCAAGAACTCAATCAAACGTCCTGACGAAGGTTTAACAGACCAAAACGTTATAACGTTGACATCACCACCTAAAATAAACATCCATTTTGTACAACAAACCGTGTTTGTCTACCTTTCTCCACATAGTGTCAGATTAATTTCCATCTTATTTCTCCCATAGTATATAGTGTAGTATAATAATAAACTTTAAGATATATCTTAAACAAGACAAGCTTCAACAAGTTGTTAGTTAATATTAGCAATTCAAAATTAAAACATACTTTCGGTACCGGTGTAACAGAAAAACAAAAATGTACTTACACATTTAAACAAACTGTCTTTCAATTTAACAAACTTTAAATATTATAGGTTATTCTATTATCCCCTTTGGGTGGGTAGATAAGGTGTGGGGTTGGCGCCTACCCCCACCCCACCTAATTTATCTGTATAACTATCTATCTATTATTTATATTTGAGTAATTTATTTAATATTTATTACATTTTTTATCTATTTTATTTATTTATAGAGTAGATAATTACTTAGTGTTATTGAGTTCTAATATTCATTTCTCAAACATTAAAATCAATCCTATGTATAATTTTATATAGAAATCAATTAAAATAAAATAAGTAATCTTTTTATATGCATCCTTATTTAATTTTGTTAGTCTTTCTTATTTAATATATTTTATAACATTAAAACTAGCACCCAGAAAGGGAGACATATTTTTGCAAGTATAAATAAACTATATATTAATATTCATGTTCCTTATTTGTATGACCATTATCATCTTGTTCTGGTTAAAAATTAGACCGTCCAAATCGTCCAAGATGAAATGCAAAATGTAAATCCTGATTATCTGATGTTGCTTATCCACTGAATTCTTATTTCTTATGAGTGTTGTAACCTTTCTGCATTTGATCTAGGAAGATTTGGACAGTGTTATTTTTAACCAGAGGGTGTTGCAAGATGATAACGATTGTACAATTAAGGAACAAGTATTAATATATAGATTGTAGAAAGAAAAAAAAAGAAGCTTGGTACGTGCGAAAGCGAAAATCACAATGTGATAGGGAAACGTGAATTCGAAAATCCAAGACATAAAAAGATGCTGGAAAAGTGTGACATATTCCATATATATACCAATGTTTAAAAACGAGAGAGAGAGCTAATATTAACTAGTAATTGTTAAACTATTAATATATATATATATAATATATATATATATATATATATATATATATATATATATATATATATATTTATAGGGTAGCTCAAAAATTGCCAAGGGAGGTAATTTTTTTTTTTTTAATTTCTTAATTTTAAAACAATTACCAAAAATCAGGGAATTGTCCAATTTTAATAAAATTTTCACCAAATTATTTTCCCACGATCTAATCTTATAATGATTAGTTTATTTTATTAAAGAAACTTGGAAAAAATTTTTTTTATCAATTCAGAATTTGACCATTGAAGAAAAAAACATCCCAGTCCCTAATTTTTACATTTCTTGAAATCCGAAAGAATATATAGAAAAATAAAAAAATAAAAAATTTAAAAATATAAATTCAATACCCTAAAAACGTGATTTTAAAATTTAAAAGTTATTTGCTTAAAACTCAAAAACTAAATAATGTAGCATGTTTTTACTTCGTAGTATTAAAAAATATATTTTTCTTTAAAAAAAATATTATTCTATTTAAGTTAAACTAAGTTTTTTACTACCTTAAAAATTTCAAGGTCAATTTTACATGTTTTCCAGCATCCGGGACTAACTAGTAAATTTAACAAAAGATAGCCCTGAATTTTATAAGTTAAAAAATGCGCTATAACATACTGCATATTTTCAAAGAATTTTAAAGATTTTTTTAAAATCGTCAATTTCAAGTATGGATGGCAAAACGGGACGAATTCTCTCCTAGTCTAAATAAATATGTCAGTTGCAACATAGAAAAGTCTTTTTGGCTACACTTCCAAGAATAAATATCTTTAAAGATATTGGATAGAAAATCCCATGTTTATCTTTTACTTCAAAATATCCGGATGTGAAAACATACAAGATAACGATTTTGAGCTACCATAAATATTTGCTTGGAGAACATTAAATAAATTGATGTAAGGAAGATAACCCAGTCTAAAAAAAAAAAAAAAAAAGGAGTTATGTCCCTTTTGAGCACTATATATATATATATATGAAAAATATATGGAAATTAATCCGACAGTATGAAATATAACATTTTGAAAAAACATATGATGTTTGTTATGTGATTGCTGACAAGCTTGTTCGACCAAAACGATAAGTTGGTCTTCATCAAAGAGCGACATAGACGAGAAGAAAATATCCGTTAAAAAGACTGTTTACAAACGAACGCTGATATCAACCGCTGAAAAATTTTTGATGAAGACCAACTTATCGTTTTGTCGAAACAAGCTTGTCAGCAATCACATAACAAACATCATATGTTTTTTCAAAATGTTATATATTATATATATATATAATATATATATATATATATATATATAATTATATATTATATATATATATAATGTGTGTGTGTGTGTGTGTGTGTGTGTGTGTGTTGTGTGTGTATTTGTGTTGTTTTGCTATGGTCGGGGTTTGTAGTTTTGTAGCTATTAAGATTGATTTACCTAGATGTGAAGATATGTTAAAGAAGCCGGGTCTATAATTAACATTCTCTATGTTACTTATAGCACTGGCTTCGAAAATCTGCCTTGATATTTTATTGTGGATGTAAGCTAACATGGATGTACTATTGAAATCGAAGTTGTGTTTTGTGTTTAATATATATTGGAAGAGACAATTTGTGGTTGCCTAATTTAATGTTGCGTTTCTGTTCGTAAATGCGTTTTTTTTTAAAAATCCATGTGGACTGACTGACCTGTAACGTGTTGATATTTTGTCCTTCCTAGCATTGAATGCATCGCATGTCCAAATTCATGGAAAAGATTCTCCATCATACCAGGGGTCAAAAGTGAGGGGACACTCGTTTGAGGAATAGGGAAGTTAAGCTGAAGTACAACTACGGGCAGTTGGTAGCTACCATCTGCACGCTGCCTACCACCTTGAATGGTAAAATGGCAGTCCTGAAAAAGCAAGAGGAGAAAAACAAAATAATGGTTAGATTAGTGACATTCTTTAAATTATGTGTAATCATCATCATCATCATCATCAGGTGTGCTGCAACAAATATTCCCTTGATTCTCTCTCACTATCTGTCCCTGTCAGCCATCGCTCTTGATAAGTCTGTTACATAATTAATAGGAAACCTATTAATTATAGATGATAAGTGTTGCTTAAATTCAAACTAAAAATCATGGAAAAACACTGGAAAAATGATTGCACTTTTTAACCCTTTTCCAAGTCACCAGCACAAATGTGAGAAAGAGTTTAGGAAAGTCAGATTTTGGTTAGGCGTTGAAGAGGAAGGACAGCAATGGACCTCTGTCCATTGAAGCCAAATTCTCACACGTGTGTGTGTGTGATCTGGATCTGATCTTATAAAATAAAGAGCTCTAATTAAAGCAAAGTCTTGTGTTAGTTAACTAACAACAAATAACAACACAAGACATCCCAGTATCAAGTACAGAAGATCCAGCCCAGATTAGGAACATCTACTAGCCCAGAGATAGACCAAGTTAAGATGGAAGATACTGAACTATAGAAGATGAGATAACAGCTATCCAGATCTACTCAGAAGCCAAGTATCCCATATAAGTATATCTCTATACAACCACAGGTATATTACAATATACACTATACTCTACAATATATATATTTACCAACCCCTCTGCACGAGCAGATGTGACACAAGTTCAATTTCTTAAGCAGAGTTTAACAGGTTAGAATTCAGAATTTTCCTTCTCCTAGACTGATTACCTAGCCATGGTTAAAGAGTCCAGTCTGCCCTGCTACTTACCCATAGCTGAAGGGAGAATTGGATTCATACCTTTCCCAAAGTTTAGCACCATGTGAAATGCCAACAGCTTTGTCAGGAATTGAACTCTCGTTGACGAGTCCACTTCCTATGACTCTAACCATTAGACCCCATAATTCATATACTCTACAATATATGTATAGACGAGTATGGTATGCATCAAGTCCTCTAGAGCTGATTGACCAACACTGGTGTGTCCATAAGTATGAGTCCACATGGGAACATTACTTATGAGTTTGTTCCTGCTTCTCCAACAGTGCCTAGCATGTCTTGTTTGTCTCATTGGTTTATGAGATGGGAGGCTGTAAAGCTGCTGTTTTGAGGGATGCTGCTTCCAGGATTATTCAAAACAACTCACAGAATCCTTATGAAGTTCCTATCTAGATTTTCTCCATTCATTTCATTAGAGTTCAAGTGGTACAACCATACAGTAGTACTGACATGGTTTACGCCACTTTATTTTATCAGAGAGATCAGATTTCCATATAAAGTGATAACCTATAGCAATCAATATTCTTCAGGACACAGCGTTGTCGATGGTTTAAAAAAAAAAAATTTTTTTAAATCAACAACACTGTGTCCTGAAGATTTTGTTCTTACTTTTTATTTGTTTTATATTAAATAAAAATATTCCATGCATGTGAACAAAATTTGATCGAAACACATGGTCACTATATAACAGCAATAAATTTCATCCAAATCATAGTATAGACATTTTTCTTCCAATCATTTTCTCAACATATCTGTCAGATTCATTTCTATTTTTCACACACACACCTTTATATAATTTCTTCAACTACTACTTCACGTTTTTTCCTGTTGTAGCATTGATAGTTAATTGAAAAAGTGCTCAATATATTTTGTAAAATATAGAGCATTAATAATTGTAGAAAAAAGTTTTTCCCTCTACCAGTTTCAGTGTTTGAGAATATATATAATATATATATATATATATATAGGGACTGGCAAATTGAGGCTAATCTGCGTTTTTGACAAAATGACATTAGCCCCCACCCTACAGAAAATAATTCACCAAAAATCAGGGAATTATCAGATTTTAATGAATTTTCAGTGTTTATGTATCAATGAATGATCTTTATAATGCATTATTTATTTTATTTCAAACTTTCTCATTTTTTCAGGTCACTTAATTTTGAGACCCCCCCCCCCATGTTGGGGCGTAACATTTTTTTGAGTTGGTCTTATATTGTACTAATTACAGTATAAATAAAGAGATAAAAGACCGAAGTTATGAATAGAAAAAACATTTTCTTTTTACGGTGGCTGTTCTATGAGAAAATAAGTACCGAAAATCGGAAAATAAAATGTAAAAAAAAAATTATCCGATTTTAATGTAATTTTCAGTATAAATTTATCAATTAATGTTTTTTTATAATGCATCAGTTACATTGTTTAAAAACTTTAAGTATTTCTGCTATGAAAACTTAACATATAAAATTTATTTAAAATATGTGCAGCAAAATTTTAAGTTTAAAATGTCATATTAGATTGGAAAAAAAATTAATAACTACATTACTTTAGTATCAATCACCCATATTTTTTGGGCGAAAACTATTGAAAATTTAGCTTTACTTATTTCTAAAAAGAAATGTTTATAAGTATTTTAAAATTATTTTTAAACCATTATTGAACACGATAAATCAAAATAAATTTGATAAAAATAAAATGTGTTCTTAATTATCAAGAACACATTTTATGATATTTTTGTGTAAATACAATGCAGTTGTATTGATTGTGGTGAAATGAAAATGGCTGACCAAAACAGACGGCTTCTTCAAAATGAAAGAAACAAGGGGAGGTTACTCTCATTTATGTAGCTAATTTTCAGATTCCCCTAAAAAGTCTTGTCTTACCTGAACTGGTTTCCCTATTCTCTCAAAGAAATCACAGTAGATATAACCAAGAACACCTTCAGTTCCATGAACTACAGCCTGGAAAAAAAAGAAAAAGACAAGAGACAGTCAGACAATTGATATGTTTTGTTGGAAAATATATTTCAGTTTTTAATTAACAAAGTACAAAAATTTTAAAATCTAAATTGAGAAATCAAGAAGCTAAATGTACCCAGTCAGCACTCGTGCACCTTCGTTGCACAATGTCTATAACCCAAATGTTGCGATATTCTGTGCTGGCCGATTCGAAGGACCCGAGACAGAGACAGGTTCACAAGGACAAAAAAAATAAATAAATAAATAAAAATAAAACAACACAACACAAAGTTTGATAGCAGTTTGATAAATGGAAGAGGAAGTTGTGACACTCAGTGCAGTTTGTGATGGAGTAGTGTACACTTAGGTCTATGTCAACTGGCAAGAAAGTTGTTTTAACTCTAAGTCGATTACTGGCTTCACCGATGTGGGTACCTTGCTATTTTCTATCTCTGCTACAACTGAGATGATACTATCACCTGACTGCTGGTCTGAAAACTAACGCCAAAGGCCTGAGCCAGTCGAATATATGTAAATTACCTCCACACAGCCCCGAATCCTCGGCACTTAATTTCTTAGACTTTTTGTCTGCAATCTCTCTTTAAAGCGATAGCTATTATTTTTATATCAGACTCATTGTCTCCACTTTTCAGACCATTAATTCCCTCAAAAGAGATTTTCTCATAAAAACAGCTTTTCTCCTCTTAACACATAGATACTTAAAGATATTATCTCTAATTAGCTTAACTTCATGGTGGCCGTTCAATTCTCTTAAAATTTACTGCCAATCCTTTGTGTCCTTAAAGCACAACAACCCATCCATATACATATGCCTGGGCTTAACACATTCTATTTTTACTTTTTTTTTCTGACCATGTTCTGACTTGACCATAGTGTCACATAAATTTGAAATCTACATACACTCTGGAAGAAATGGATTCAGAGAGGAGTCTACGTATGTATGAAGGCAGAAGAATAGTGAATAGAATTAGTTCCCTTTGATTAACGTGTATAGAAACATAAAATTAGATGATAACTGAACAATTTTAATCCAAAGGATCAATTAAATTTGAGATGGATATATAAACAAGAACATGAAATGTTCAATAATAATCTTTGATTCTTATTTAACCAATTCTACCATTTATTAATGGGTAAAAAAAAAAGGATTGAGTGTATAGAGGTGATCGAAGAATGGTGGCGAGATGCGTATAGTTGTTTTGGTGTTTTGGTAAGAACTGCCGAATTATCCAAACGCGCAGGAAAGGTCTAGTGGGGTACGTGTTGATTGTCACACACACATCGGGGTGGGGTCGGCAGTATGTGTTGATTGTCCCACAATCATAGGAGGTCATGCTGAGGTCGGAAACAGGGGTAGGATGGAAGAAATAGATTCGGAGAGGAGGAGTCTATGTATGTATGAAGGCAGAACACTGAGTGTCATTGAATGAGTCCCAAATTGGATTTAGAGGTTTAAGGAATATCCTGCTCACCATTATTAAAAGAATTTAGATTTATTTTACTTACCAATTTGTGTACATCATATGACCAAACTTCACCAATTTCCACTTCAACTGGTTGTAGTTTGACATCAAATAGTTGCTTAAACAAGTTGTTCAACCCTTCCATACAACATCCCAATGAAAAATAAGGGGATAAATCAGAACTGTTAATGTTACATCTGAAAAAAACAAATTAGAAAAGAAAAATGACAACACTGAAAACATCAAAAATAAAAAATAATATAATATATATATATATATATATATATAAAATAAATATATAAAGGTTTTACATATCTATTTATTAGGTGACAAAGGAACATTCACGACCATATTGGTTTCATGCGATGCAATCATCAGGTGAAGATGTTTCAAATGCAAGGAAAATCAAAAAAATTTCAAAAAATTCAGAAAATTCAATAGACATAGGATGTGTATGATTGGATAAAGTGATGTGCGTATGTATGTGGTGGTATTTGAATGTATGTGAGTGTTTATGGACAGCATAAAGGTTGTGTATGTGGGTAACTGGTCATATATATATATATATATATATATATATAAATAAAATATAGTATCAATTTAACTATAATTTTATGCGTATTATGCAATCTTCAGATAGTTAAATATTGAAAAAGAAGCTTGTTCAGTGTTTATATAACTCGAAGTGTGTTCACACGATAGAATGTTATTACGTAAGACCTATATTTAAAAACATAAACATGTTTAGGTCTTAATGCATGTGGTGTCCAGATATTAAAAGTTTAAATTAATAGATGGCTAAAAATATGGGATTAATTAGGGTTAGGTGGTAAATGACATAAGAGAAATTTGTTGAAATGTCTACATTTGAAAACTAGTTTATTTCCTTTGTTTAGTAAATTCATATTTTGGAGAATACTCAATTTTTCTTCAATGCATAGTCTACAGTTGTATTGGCCACCTTTGTAAGCTTGGGCTAAATTTATCAACAGGCAATTAAGAACTAGCCTTTAGAAAAATAAAATTATGTTTCAAATTATTCATGAGTTTAGGGCTACATTTGTTAAATATTTCAAATGTAAAAAAAAAAATATTGTAATACACAAATTCTTAGCAATTTTTTTTTTAATTTGATAAGGATGCTAAATCATATTCCTCTTACCCCCTCTCTTATCCTTTCTGCTTGACTCCCTAGTGTTCCTAAAATTGTTTTAGTCCAGTCATGGACAAAGTACTTCTACTAATATATAATAATTATGAGTTTTAATAAATGAATATAGGGCCATTTAACAAGCAATGGAATTGGTATATTGTACCTTTCTTGTCGTCCAAGAGCTGCGTAGTAAGGTGGATCCCAGGGTTTCACTGAATACTGAAAAGGAAAAGAAATTAATAAATCTGGGTAAAGCTCATCTATATACACAAAGGTAATCTGAACCTTAGCTACATAAATGAGAGTAACCTCCCTTTGTTCTTTCACTTTGAGGAAGCCATGTTTTGGTCGGCCATTTTCATTTCTCCGTAAATCTATACAACTGCATGTTTTAACACGAAAATATCATAAAATGTATCCTTAATAACAATTAAGTTCATTTCAAATAATGCGCAAGCACAATTAAGAACACATTTTATGATATTTTGTGTTAAAACATGCAGTTGTATTGATTTGAAAAAATTCATATTTTCAGTGTAGATTTACAGTGAAATGAAAACGGCTGACCAAAACATATGGCTTCCTCAAAGTGAAATAAACAAGGGGAGGTTACTCTCATTTATATAACTAATGTTCAGATTACCTATACAAAATGATATACTAAAAGAAAAGAAAAAAAAAAATGTCAGATAAAATATTCACTACAGTTTTGCTGCCTTGTGATTTTAGCAATATATCAAAGAATACATCCTAAAGGTTGCCATGACTACATCATCAGTGATGTAATCCCAAGATCATTAGGCATTTCAGGTCTTGCAACATCATACACTTTCACTTGGGTGACCCAACTAGTATTGATCAGCTACCAGTTTGTGATCAGGGAACGAATCTCAGTAGCAAATAAACCATACCGGTTGAGCAGTTTTTTTGCTGAGAAGCGCCAGCAGAACCTCCAATGAAATGTGAACAGAATAAGAATGGATAAAATTATCTCTAATAATAAATGTGAATGACAGTACTTCATATTTTTTCAACTTTACTTCTAGAGGATGTAGCCCAACATATCATACCATTTTGGAATCAGGCCGACTCCCATGAGCAAATTAAATGTTTGCCTACTTTAACAGCAGTTCTCACACCACTGCGATCCTACTGTAAACCGCTGGCATAGAATCTGATGGTTAGTTCATTATAATTGAGCAGAAGGATTCAGATTACAACAATAATGGGACTTTATTTGAATAGAATAAATTCTGAAGTGAATAGATAGTGAACTTTGAAATATCCCATCACACGGGTAAGAAATACCAAGAAAATTTGGTAGATGAAGAGTTAAGGGTTATATATTTAGATTTTAGATCAATAAAGAAAGAACAGTTAATACTCACAAAAAAATCTGGAGACTATATATTGAATAATAATATTTAATTGCATAAAGTGCATATATATATATATATATATATATATATATATATAATACTTGAAGGGTAGTTGTAGTAAAACTACTAATAGTGAATCCAGTTAAAAAGTATGTTATGAGGATACATAGTTTGGTTATTAGAAGCTTTGATAGCCAACATGATATATGTTGCTACCTGATATAGCAAGCTCCCATGGTATAAAGTTTTGGCTAAAGAAAATTATGGTCTTTTAAGAAAATTTGGTACAGCCGTGCGCTAAATTTGCTAGGCAAAGAGTTAAAAACAATCTGGGTCAAATCTTAACCTGCAATCCTGAAATTTTGGATTCCCAAGTTTTAATTATTGTGAATGTTTTCAATTATTTTTTTGTCTAGTATTATCTGCATTATTCGGACTATTGTCCCCATTTTCATTGTTATTTGTACAACGTTTCGGCCGATATACCCTCCGGCCTTCTTCAGGTATTTCTTGTCGGACTCGGGAACCTTCTTTTCGAACTCGAGAACTTTCCTGTCGTATTCGGGAGCCATCACGGAACTTTGAACCACGGGGGTATCCTGTTCTCATTCCACTAACCATAGCTGGGGTAGTTGTGTTAATTAATTATTTTTCTAACTGCTTTCACTCAGGATTGAACTCGGGTACCAGAGATAACTGTCACTTAGAACTGTTTTAACCTAACTGATCCACTCGGTTATGTGTCCAATTGGACAATTGAGTGTGAATTTTGGGAACTTATAAACCTAATGTCTTGATTTGGCTAGAATATCTACCTATTTTACTTATGTATGATTTTTTACCTAGACTCATTGTTTTTTTGTTTTTTTTCTCAATCTGATCTGGCCTTCTTAATTATGGGTATATCAGCCGAAACGTTGTACAAATAACAATGAAGATGGGGACAATAGTCCGAATAATGCAGATAATACTAATCATCAAGCCTCATCTCAAACATTCAGAGAAATTTTTTTGTCTGTTAACAATTTTTATAATGTTGAAATAATTTTGGGAATAACTAGCTTAATTCCTGGATTTTAAGTTTGTAATAGATATACAATATACTTACAGATTGAGGATGAGATGAATGCCTCATTTTTTGTTTGAGTATTTCAGCATAATCTTCATCAGCTCTGAAAGAAAAAAAAAAAAAGAAAAAAATTAAGTCAGATCAATTAGTTGTTGAATTTTTGGTCTCATACTCTTCCAAATCTTCTATTAATAATAGAGATTTGGTCTTTTTTTGTCTGTAACCAAAACTATCTCACAGTAATTTAAAAAATTCTATGAAAAATCGGAGCTCTTTGCAGAATTGTGACCTTAAAAAACGCTAAGTGGTGCCAGCTCAAAAAAAGTCCCTAGCTGAAGCGGTGCTTGCTTAAAAAAAAACAAGCTGCGCTTAAGGTGTTTTTCCCGAAAAGTTAATGCGATATTTTACTCCCCGCCAACTCCGGTCTTTTTCAACAAATAAATGTAAATATTTTAACCCTCCCCCTCTTTAAAATATTTTAGGTGGATGGGCTAAATATTTACATTTACTCGTAAAAAAAAGAAAGGAGTGTGTGTGGGAGGGGGGGTAGAACATCACATTAACTGCCTTAAGCGCAGCTTGTTTTTTCAGCAGGCACCGCTTCAGCTAGGGACTTTTTTTGAGCTGGCACCGCTTGACATTTTTTTAAGGCTGGAGGCTGGGACGCAATTCTACAAAGAGCCCTGAAAAATCAATTAAGAGTCAAATTTTCACGAAAATTTTTTATACTTTAGATGAATTTAGGAGATGAACATTGATTCACCCATCATTAGGATAATAATAGAAAGATATAATTTCTATTTGCTCAAAAAAGAAAGAAAAAGAAAAAAAATATATATATATATATGAGAAGTAAACAAACAAACAATGTGTTTTTTGATATGGCTTTTTTGGCCGACAATTTTTGGGAGAATATGTGCTTAATTGAAGTCGTACGTAATTTTGAAAATTAATTAATAAATGATGAATTAGGCGGGCATACCTATTCAAATGTAAGGCTAAACAAATTGAGAAAAATCAATCTCTGTATGTACATTTCAGCCTATTAGGCCTCATCAGCAAAGCTATAGACAGGAAGACTGCTTTGTGTGTGATTCGAACCCTGACTGTCAAGCTGACAGGTGGGGACTAACCATTACACCAGCTGGTTTTTCCCAGATTTTTCGTTTGTTTTGAAGTAGGTTATATTCCACTTATGGTGACTTTACTACACGACAGTATGAGAAGTAAACAAACAAACGATGTGTTTGATATGGCTTTTTTAGCCGACAATTTTTGGAGAATATGTGCTTAATTGAAGTCATACCTAATTTTGAAAATTAATATATATATATATACTTACTTTGTGCTAACCATTTCAGCAAGTGTCTCTAAGAAGTTCATAACATTTTCTAGAAAAAAAGAAATCCCAAAAGTAAGGAAAAAATTAATGTTTATTTATTTTTTTTTTTTTAAATACAACATCTTGATACAAAATAGCACAAAATTAGACAGACTTTTAAAAATTGTTGCTTGAACATCTGAGATGAGGAATTAGTAGTGTCAAAAGTTTTGAAATATTTTGGTAAGTGCTAGTTTGCAGTGTATACATCACATAACTGAAGCCATGAAAGGTACCCATTGCTGTGGTTGGTAATATTGTGGTAGTTGGTGTGCTGACATGTTGTGTACATTACTTCACCCAGTGTGTGATTTGAAAACTGCACAGATAAATTTGAAGCCATAATGCTAAGGAAGCAACAAAGTTTAACAGGTTTGAATTCAGAATTTTCCTTCTCTTAGACTGGTTGCCATACTAAGGTTAAAGAGCCCAGTCTGCCATAAAATATCCATAGGGGATGGAGAATAATTGGATGCATACTTCTTCCAAGGGTATCAATGTGAAATGCAACCAGCCTCGTCCAGGATTTGAACTAGTGCTGGCATGTCCATTTCCTAGCATGATAACTCCTAGACTAATTGCCATAGTTAGGTTAACTCTTTCCCCACAAATTTTCTTGATATTTTTTTATCAGTATGATTGGATATTTCAAAGTTCACTATTATTCACCTCAGAACTCATTCTATTAAAAAAAACAAAGTCCTATTATTATTGTAATCTGAGTCTTTCTGCTCAATTAATAAACTAACCATCAGTTTTTATACTTTGCTTACAGTAGGATCACAGTGGGAGAGCTACTGTGAGCGGTTTAAAGTAGGCAAAGAGCTAAAAAGCCCAGTCTTCCTCACTATTTAGCCATAACTGAGGGACAATATTTGGTTTTGGTTTGGTTTGGTTTGTTTACGGCATATCAACCTCAGTGGGTCATTTAATACCGATAAAGTTTTGAAATAAATCAATTCTTAATGGATAATACAATTTTTTAATAAATACATTTTTCTATTTAACCATAGATGGGACCCTAACAGGTACTACCACTCCGGGTAGAGTGGTCCAGGGAGCAATGGTGATGAATGGGTGCTCCACATTCCCCAAACCTCCAAAATTGGAACCTCATCAGATAGAGTTTAACGTAATTTCCAGGACATGACAATATTTGGATCCATACATTTCACAAAGGTTTTAGCGCTATGTGAAATGCAAACAGCCTTGTCCAGAATTTGAACTTTGTTCACCATGATCATGATAACCATTACACCATTATTCTAACATTCTTATGCAACGTCAAATTTAGACAATTTAGACCAAAGATAATAATAATAATAATACAAGAAATATAAAAATCATGTTACCATTACAACAAATGTATTTTAATGGTATGTCAACAATAGGGGTTAGGGAATTTTGTTCATTGTATAAGGGAGAGTCAAAATTTATCTGCACTTTCACCATAACATTTTTTAAAAATGGATTCTCTCGCCAATTTTGACGCATGAGGGTTCATCCAATGAACAACCTGCACAGTGTTTTGTTTATAGTGGCACAGTCGATAAGAAAGAATTGGTGCATGAGGAATGCCACAAACCCAATCAATGACTGACCTCAGGTTTTTCAAATTCAGAGTTTTTCCTTCTCCTAGACTGGTTACCTATCCAAGGTTAAAAGCCTAGTCTGTTCTATTTTACCCATAGCTGGAGAGAGAATATATGGATTCATACCTTTCCCAAAAGTATTAGTGCTATGTGAAATGCAAACAGCCTTGTCTAGGATTTGAACTCGGCTCGATGATTCCATTTCCCACGACTGTAACCATTATGCCACGCGCCTCCATAACATTTTATTATTGTCACACTGCAAACATTACTTATAGTTGATACTGTTGTGGTTACGTGATCAAAGTTTGAGCCTGATCACACCATTTTGCTTGCTATCTCCTGGAGTGCTATTGGGAAACCCTTAATTAGAGGAATATACAGAAATAATGAGAAATAAGATTGGCGATGATTAATACCTGGATTTTCTGCCATAGTTCCTTTGAGTGATCGATGAGCAAATGTTGGAAATCCAACAAGTTGTGCCAAAGCAAATCGAGCGTGAAGTAAAGCATCCAGTAATTCACTTTGGTGTGTGTTGTGCTGAAGAAATATTTTATAAGCAGCTTCACGTATCTAAGGAAAGAAAAAAGGAAAAAAAAAAACAATTAAAAAAAAAAAAAAAAAAAACAGTCAACCAATCAAAACTACATAAGAAAATGCTTGCTTTTTCTTGTTACTGGCCAACAAATGTTATATCCACTATATATATTAATAATATCTATTATTATACTAAAGCTGAGCAAATCCAACTTTGCCAGCTAAAGGCTTTTTTTCTATGCATACTAATGATATAAAAACTCAAAATATCATCTTATCATAAATCTAATCAATATTTGAAAAAAATCCCACTTCATTTGCTTCTAATTATCATAATTTACAATTAAGTCAAAGACCGACCAATCTCTGTCATAAGTATAGTTTATTTCTCTCACCCTCTCTCAATACATGTAGAATAGAGGATAGAATGAGGAGAGAAAAACATTACTGTGCTTGAAAAAAATTACTTGTAGCTGCGGCTGACTGACTGAATTTACCCTTCTCTTATATGCATCTCTCTCTCTCTTTTTGTTATCTACATAAATTTATTGTGGGAAACCTAAAATGCTTTTTTGACAAAATTACTTTAGCCCCCCCCTACAGAAAATAATTTACCAAAAATCAGGGAATTATCGGATTTTAATAAAATTTTCAGTGTTTATCAAAATCTAATTATTACAACATTTGATATGTCTACTTAAGAGCTATTGCAAATAGTTCAATATGTAAAAAGTATAATAATCTTGATTTAACTCTTTCATTCTTTCTTAAAAGGGGGGTTGTAGAATATTTACATTGATTTGCCTATGAAAATGTGTCGAGAGAAATCATGCACATGGTAGCTCAAAGCGTGCACGAATATGTCTGGCGTGCAAAATGCGATCGGGGGGAGTGTAGTAGGAGATTGAACTCACATCCTCCTGATCGTGAGTCATGGTTTGACATTGGACTACTTCGTTGGCGCGCATGTAAATTACAACACTGTGCAATTGACCCGGATGTGGGATGTTAATATGATTATTTAAGGCCTGCCTTAACACACCGCAGCAGTTGCGTTCCAGTCTTGCTGATGAGGGTACTGACATACGACAAGAAACAAGAGGCAAGTGAGCTTTGGTGAAGGACTGCTAGAAAAGATTGTTGCAGGCGACAAAGACTTGGACAGGAGAAGCTGAGAGAATGTCTTTTTTAAGTGGAGAGATTCGGCTGTCCAACCCGACAGATTTTCTATTTATTTATTATAGACCCCCAAAAATCTTATATGGACCCCGGTTGAGAACCACTGCAATATACAATAGTGAAAATCTTTTGTAATTTATATAAAACTTTTAAAAAAACAAAAACATACCAAGTCACTATAGTGATCTGAAAATAGACCCGTTACCATCACATTGTCTCCATGCAGGTTGAAACTATAAAAGAGAAAATTTAGAAAAATCAGAAAATCCATCATCAAGTGAATTTCAAGTTTTATATTTTAGAATCTCAAAAGAATCATCTCATTTTGTTTTTTTTTATTAATGTTAAAATCTTCATCTCAAAGCAAAAATATTTGGAATCTACAAAATCTATAAAATATATTGTCACTGAAAATATAGTCTTAAATTCAAAAAAGTTGTTGGACTGAATCGGTTAATCAACACACTTGAATACGTAGTTGGTTAACTATTTAAAAGCCTTGCTGAACTGGCATTCAGTTGCTTGGGCTTAACACGGACCAACGGACAAGATTTCTGATTAACACGGATCAAACTTAATGCCACAAGGGATAAAGTGCTCTCTTTACCTGCAGCCTAAAAATGGCCACATGAATCGTAACAAAAGTAGGATTAAAAAAAAAAAAGAATTAATCTCGTCCAGGATTTGAATTCGGGTTGGCGTGTCCATTTTCTATGACAGTAACCATTACGCCATGAGCACCTCGTATTTCTCATGTATCTTTTAGCATAGAAAATGAGAAAATGCTGATGAGAAACATCAACCCAATGTTTCTCATTGATAATTTTCTTTAATGAATAATTATTTACAAGGTAATATATACAGGGTGGCCCATAAAAGACTGGAATATAAAAAAGATTTGGACCAAGTATCCAATAGGCACCCCAAATTATTAACTTAATGAAAGGTTCATATTTTAACTCATCACCGATAACTTCGACTTTCAAATATTTGAAAATAAACGAACAGATGATTTTTTGAACTTATATTGTATCTGACAAAAACAAATTTTGTGATACTATTTCTGAACAGCATCCTTTTATTTAAATAAACATAAAAAATATTTTGCAAATAAGAACTATATTTTTATTTAAATAAACATAATTGCATTTCTCTTCTGAGAAAAAAAATATTTTAGTATAAAAACGTCTTTCTTCTTTTTTTAAATTTATCGTAAGTGTTGAAAAATACTCATAAACTTCTGATTAAAAAGTATTTATTTAAAAAAAGATTTTGCTATTGAATTTTAATTTGATTACATGTACCAACCATCTATTTATTTAATTTATCGTAAGTTCAACATCTCCATAAACTTCTGATTAAAATCATTTGTTTACAAACATTTGGAAGTAAAAGTTACCAGTGACAAAGTAAAATGTGAACCTTTCATTGAGTTGATGATTTGAAGTGCCTACTGGATACTTGGTCTAAAAAATTTATTCATTTAGTTTTTTCAGTCATTTATTTTTAGTTATTTGCAAAAGGTGATATCTTGTATATTGCCTCCGTTTTCACAGATACAAAATATTAGATTTTTTTTTTAAATTTTAAAAAGTTATAAATTGTTTTAAATGTTTCAGTATTTTGTGAGCCAGCCTGTATAAATATCTATTCAACAGAAATCACACAATCTTATTATAATGGAGATTTGGTGTCTGTCTGTAACTGAAATTATGTCACTACTTACATCACAATACTCTCAGGAATTGCATAAGTTTATCAATGAATATTTAATTTATAGTCAAAATCATTAATACAAAGAATAAATCTTATTTATCAATGATGTCTCTATGAAAATCTGAGATCTGCCTCAAAACAGCCCATGTTATTAGTGCATTTTATATATCACTAAGAAATAAAGGTTTACATAATATATGGTGTGTTTAATTTGCATACTGATTTTAACAAAACCGGGTTTAATAAATAATTACTTGGTGTTATTGATCGCTAATATTATTGTTTTATTCTCCAACATATCAAAATCAATCCTATGAATGATTTCATATAGAAACCAATTAAAATATAAAATAAGTAATCTTTTTATATGTGTTCATATTTAATTTCGTTAGTCTATTTTAATATATTTCATTACATTAAAACTTAAATACTTGTGCCTGTAGGGTGCATATTCTTGCTAGTAAAAATAATTTATCTTTTTCTTTTTTTTTTGTTTTTTTTTTTATTTACGGCATATCAGCTTCGGTGAGTTATTTTATGCCGACAAAGTTTTGAAAAACTCATTCTTTCTAGGTACTCTTTTTTTATAAACACATTTTGTTCTATTTAACCCATAGATGGAACCCTAACTGGTATTACCACTCCAAATCAAGGTGGGCCTGGGAGCAATGGCAATGAAGAGGTGCTCCACATTCCCCAAACCTCCAGAACTGGAATGTTATGACTAGAGGCTTTTTTAAAAATTCTATGAAAAATCAATTGATGGTCCGATTTTCACGAAAATTTCCATAATTACTTACCTTTTGATGAAAAGGTGTCTGAAATAGTTTTTTCCTAAAATATATTAGGGGAATTTTTTTTTTTGATTGGCTGAATCAACAGCTCAAATACGTGGTTAGTTAACTATTTAATCACTGATATTGAAAGCCGTTCATTTGCACGTTAATCAACATTGATGAACGAACCTGCAACTAAGGACATTGCTCAACGCAAGGATCATACCCAACACAAAGGAACAAACAAAGGATCATACCCAACACTAAGGGACACCAAGGAATAACCAAAGGTTTCTTCATTAAAGATCACGCTCTGCTTAAAACAAGGGATCTCCACTGTAAAATGCTCTCACTTTAAGCCTAAAAATTACCACAAAAATCGTATCATGATGAAAGAAAGAAAGATTTGTTTTACTTACCAATGTCGAAGATTTTCTGGAAGCTGACTCTTAAGAATTGGTGACGGTTTTTGACATCCCTGAGCAAAATAAGTGCCCAACATTAAGATGCTTTCGTTCAATTGGACAAACTGCTTTCTCTAAAACAAAATAAAAATAAATTGTTTAGATCGTGCAAATTTAAAAAGAAAAAAAGTCGCAAAATAAATAGTTTCTGATAGTGTTCATTTAACTCTTTGTCTATTAAATTTCCCATACAACACTCCACTCTGGCTCTTACTAGGCTAAACAGGCAGTCAGAGAGGCCTCCTCTGACCAATCGACTGGTCACGGCAAGCCTTAGCAGTTATATGACTGTCCAATCCCATTGCCCTTATGGCAAGTCCCAACCCTTTTTATCAGTGCTAGAAGGTGGTGGCTGTGGGTCTTGGTGTCCTAGGTATGATGTTAAACTATCTGATCGTGAAGCTCCAATTCTGGAGCTCTAGGGAATGTGGAATACCTCTTCATCGACATTGCTCCCGAGCACACTGACCCAGAGTGGTCATACTTGTTAGGATCCCATCTATGGGTTAAATAGAAAAAAATAGTTTTAAAAAACTTTTAACAATTGAGTTTGAAATAAATGTTGAATATCCATCAAGAATGAATAAAACAAAAACGTCTTCAGCACAAAATAACCCAAAATGGGTTGACATGCCATAAAATCCAACCAACCAAATTTCCCCCCGTGTCTGTACCAAATTGTCTTGGTATTTTTTTTACCTGTATAATGGGATATTTCAAAGTTCACTACCTATTCACCTCAGAGCTCATTCTATTCAAATAAAGTTCTATCATTATGTAATCTGTGACACATGCTAGACCTGCTGCCAGGGCCTACAGAAGGATCTCAGTGTGGGAGAACCGCTGCAAGCAGTCTAAAGTAGGCAAAGAGTAAAAAAAATTATGGTCCCAAAAATCCTCCAATCTTCTGTCTCTTTAGTATTATAATCTAATCAATAATTGTAAAGCGTGTGTTTGTCTGTCCTAATGTCCAAAACATTTTATGTAATAAAAATACAATATACAAGATGATAAAGTAAAGGGGAGACAACTTCCTATTAACTACATGAAAATCTGTCTAGGTCCTTTTCTACACTTCGTGACAAGCAAAATTGAATGTTTTATACCAGTGGTCGGTAGAGTATCCACCTTGAAACCACCAAGTTCTGGATTCAAATAGAGAAGGCTTATTTGGTGCTTGAAGCAGTTACATATTTAGCAACAGTTTTTGAGCCATGCAAATTGTTAATAAGTGAATTTGTAGAAGAATGTCAGCAATGAACTGTCTACTGAAAAGAAGGGTAATTTATGAGGAAGTGTGTCCCGGTCACCTGCCTCAAGAGTTGCTGCTCGGTGACTATTAAAATAACGACCCAGCTCAGTCTATTCAAAACTATCCATCTATATATCTCAATTTGTTCATATTTATCTATATTACTTTAAATACTAAGATTTTTTTTTATTCATGTTTGTTTAATGTCTTGTTTTTAGTTAAGCAATGAATTGTCTACTGAAAAGAAGTTGAAAGCTTTCCAATTCAAACAAAAGATATAATGAACTAACCATAATCTTTTTAAATTTTGATTACAGTGATGAAGGAGCCACTGTGAGCAGTTTAAAGTAGGCAAAGAGTTAAGCAATAAACAGTCAACTGAAAAGAAGTTGAAAACTTTCCAATTCAACCAAAAGATATAATGGACTAACATAGGTTTTTTTTTACCTTTGATCAGTGGTAGGAGAGCCACTGTGAGCAGCTTAAAGTAGGAAAAAGAAAATAATTTACCTTTGCCTCATCAAGATGGATTCCACTTTGTTCAAAATCAAAAACAAACAATTGACCAACATGTTTATCTACGTCATCCATTGGAACAATGTCTCCATTTTCTTGAACCACTTTCAAAGTATTGTACAAGTCAACGTTTGTATTCAAACTAAAAAAGAAAAAATATTTTTTAAAGTTTAATTTTCTTTTTGTCATTTTTATTTATTCCATTGGTTAATAATTCACTTTTATAATATGAGGGTGATCAAAAAGTAATGCCATTTTCTTTATTTCATGTGAAGTTTTTTTATAAAACTAAGGCCTACATTGAGACCCTAACAAAGTTGCCAATCGACTATGTCCCCCTTTTGCATGACAATGCTCGACCACACACAAGCATCAGGACAAGGGAGAAAATCACCTCATTCGGGTGGACAACTTTACTGCATCCTCCATACTCACCAGACTTAGTGCCTTCAGACTATCATCTCTTTGGCCCCATGAAAGAGGGATTGAGAGGCAAACATTATTCCAGTAGTGAGGAAGTGGCTCAAAGAACAATCAACAGAATTTTACAGGGCATTCGAAGGTGGAACATTGCTATTGTGAGAAATGGTGACTATGTGGAGAAGTGAGGATGTGATTCACAGAGGACCAGCTTCATTTTGATGTATGATACACGTTCCCATGCTGGTAATTATACCTGTCCTAAAGAAAATGACATTACTTTTTGACTCCCCTCATATTTCAATATTCATTTAATACTTTAAAGCTGTACAAATTCATCAGCTCTGTGCAGACACTAGATGCTGTCTAGAGGACTTAGAAAGAACAATGTTTGCTAAGGACAGATGGTGAGAAAAAGTCAAAGGAATCCATGCTGTCAACATGTCATGATGATGATAATGATATTCATTACTTTGTGATACTATTACTTAATTGATTTTCAATTAAAATATTCAAACATTGTGGAGCACAAAGTTTGATATTCATGGTAAAAAAAAAATTTAAAAAAAAACAAAAAAAAAACGTCATTTTAACAATAGACATAGGCAGTGATGCTGATAGCTTTTTGATTCTGGGACACAAATATTTGCTTTGAATGAGCCCCAGAAAAAATTTATGGGTCCCAACTAAAGCCATCTAACTCCTACCTTGTAACTTACCCTGTGTAATTCGTTTCTAAGAAACTATTGAAATCTATTTACAGTTAGCTTGAAATAGTGAGGGAAGAAAAAAGAAAAACACTGGGATGCTTGGATACATAGCTATCAACATCTCTGCATAGGATAAAAAAAATACAAGGGTAATCCCAAAAGTAAGGTATTTAGAAATCCCAGAAACGTTTATTGTTTTTGTCAATGATGTTTACATTATTTTAAATTTTGAACATCACCATTTTGGTCAATGCATTTTTGTAGACATTGAGACAGTTTTTGTATGCCCATGTCATACCAGCTTGCCACCATGTTGTTGAGGGAGCATTGAACCTCATTGTCATTGCAAGCTCCCTATACCAGTTGTGAACATTTTTGACATACATGTATGACTCACCATACACTTCAATGATGGCAATGAATTTCAATTGGTTTAATGCCTTTTTGATTTTGAAAAATCAAATAACTGCACAAACTTCACAGTTTGTAGTAGCATCAATCAGGAGCTCCATCAGAAATGACTGCCAAGACTGAGCATGGCATCGTGGAATGTGCAGGCATACGCATAACAAACACAACAGTGTTGCTAATAGTTGTATGAACAGTTTCCCTGCATCCTCAGCATTTTAGAGACCTTACTTTTGGGATTATCCTTGAAAAAAAATAAATAAATAAATAAATAAATAAATAGATAAAAATAAATTAAAAAATGTAACTTTCCAAAACTTACCGTTCCACAAGACCAGACAAAGACATACAGCAATCTTCAGCAGCTTTAGCATATTCATCTAGCGGATGGGCAAGTCTTACAAATTCGGACTGCGGGAAAAAAAAAAAGAAAAAAAAAAAAGGTTTATAATCAGTTTTACAAGATTTCAAATTTCAAACCAAAAGAAAAAAGAATAGAACAAGAAAAAAAAAAATTTTGATGTTTCGGACTGTTGTCCTCATCTTTATTGTAGTATGTATAAACACAATGTTCAGGCCACTGTAATCTCGGGTCTTGTTAAATGTTTTTTTTTAATTCCCTTAAAATAAGTCATCATTAGATGATAACCTGAATTCAAAGATGGTTTCAGAGTTTTTGAATTCAAGGTTATTGTCTGATGATGAATTATTTTAAGGTTACAGTGGCCTGAACATTGTGTTTATACATACCACAATAAAGATGAGGACAACAGGCCAAAATATCAAAATTATTCACATCAAGCCTCATCTCAAAAATACAGGCAAATACACAGAGCCCAGGTTACACTGGTCTGAACATTGTGTTTATACATACCACTATAAAGAAGAGGATAACAGTACGAAATATCAAAATTATTCATATCAAGCCTCATCTCATAAATACAGACAAAAAAAGAAAAAAGAACAATTGTTTTTGCATTGCATTAATTCTATCATTTTTTTTTTTGGGGGGGGGGGGTTGTATCCTTCCCCTTATTGATGTATCATCCAAAGAACATCTAAAACATTGGTTCTCAACCAGGGTCTACATGGACCCTAGGGGTCCATGTAACATTACTAAGGGTCAACACACAAAAAAAAAAAAAAGAAAAAAAGTATCACAAACTGTATCTAATGAAGTTTCAAGTTTTAGTGAACATAATTAGGGTGTTATTTCTCTGGATTTTTCAGATGAGGCTTGATTATTTGGATTATTCAGAGTATTGTACTCATCTTTATTGTTATCTGCACAAGATATACTTGAAGAAGGCTGGAGGGCACATCGGCCGAAACGTTGTGTAGATAACAATAAAGATGAGGACAATAGTTTGAATAAACCAAATAATATAATGAGGGTGAAGAGGAACTATGAAATTCTAGAGATTTATTTTCTAAGATTTATCAAATGGATGTGTACTTTACAAAGGCTTCATTCAGAAAAAACTGATTATTTAAAAAGAAAAAAGAAAAAAAAAGTTACAGTCTTTTAAAGCTATATATATATATATATATATATATATATACCAACCCCTCCGCTCGAGCAGGATGTGACACAAGGTCAATTTCTTAAGCTTAGTTTAACAGGTTTGAATTCAGAGATTTCCTTCTCCTAGACTGGTTACCTAGCCAAGATTAAAGAGCCCAGTCTGTGCAACTATTTACCCATAGCTGGAGGGAGAGTAGTTGGACGCCTACCTTTCCCAAGAATATTAGCGCTATGTGAAATGCAAACAGCCTCGTCCAGGATTTGAACTCATGCCACTGTGTCCATTTCCTACGCCTCAAGCCATTAAACACAAACACCTCCATATTATGTACGTATGTATGTATGTATTTATTTATTTCGACCATTTATTCATTAGAGCTGTATATCTAACTTTATCTTCAATCTGTTTACTTCGACTGTCAACGTTCGGAAACATCGACCCTTAGTAGTAGGATGGAGTACTTACTACTCACATAAATTCCCAACACAACCTGGCACTTGGGTGCAATCGCTGGGGCTTCCAGGGAGGCTTGCTTCTCTTGAAGTAACTCAATACTACCCGAGACAGCACTCTGCAACAGCTCAGCAGCCCAGTCGTCTTGGACTTTCCCCTGCCATTGGACTAACTGCGGGACTACCAAGATTGTGGACTGGGGTTTGTGCAGCCTCTCTCCACTTAAAATATCTCAGGTACAATAATAATGAAATTTATTGTGTACAGTGCTCAGGTGCACCACAACTCATCAATGTCTCATGTCAAGTACACAGAATAATGTATTAGTGTCAGGAACATGAACAGTTTACAGTAGTAATATGCCTGTATGTGTGCATATATATGTGGAGAGTGGCATCAGGTATAGTGTCGGTGGACTACAGGAAGCATGGAGGCTTTGAAAGATTCAGTGCTTCACTTCATACCACCTTTTACAATGTATGTAGGTAGAACACTCAATAAAAACAAAATTAATAATAATAATACAGAAAAGTATTACCTTGGTATATTCAATAGGCTTATATCTTACAAATTGAAGGCCAAGTGTGCACACAGCATTTGGCAAGGAATTTAGCCTAATCATAATCCAATGAGCAAAAACAATTGTCTTACTGATAATCTCTATATAATATTGACTAATGTGTGGGTGTTTGTTTGTTTTGACACACTTTTCTATGGATCACTAGATGATGTAGTAAAAATAGAATTTTATGTTTTGATAATGACAGATTGATTTTAATAGCATGTCAACCAGTGTGTGTATATATATATATATATATATATATATATATATATATATATATATATTGTCTGGTCGTGGTAATGTGATTCAAAATTATCAATTATATATATAATTCCTCTATCAAAAAAATTCAATATCAAAAACTCAATATATACCCTTTGCCCATTAGGTTGCGTTCTGAGGATTCAGGCCCCGAATTGGGAAGTCGTTGTCCTAGAGGTGCCCTTGCCTCTGTAATCCTGCGATGGGATACATGGCAGTATAGGTTAGGCGACTGCGCATTTGAATTAACATTACCATTGACTAGATGATTTGGCATTCTCCGTTTGTGGCATGGGCTGGTGGCCCAGTGTGTTAAGTCCCCGCTCTTCACGCTGTGGTCCACGAGTTCAATCTCTAGTGGTGGAGATTGTGGTATGCACTGCTGATGAGACCAAAGGAGGTCAAAACAGCTGTCCAGTGCTCCGGATGTCGCAAATGGTGTTTGCCGAGTTGTCTGGTCGTGGTAATGTGATTCAAAATTATCAAATATATATATATACATGTACTAGAAGTTACTACCCGGGGTCACCTGGATAGAGGGGGATTTTTTTTTCTAAGTTAGTCTCGCAGGTCCATTATTACTGAATTATGAGTTGGACCCCCGCAGGATGCTCCATTAAAATCCCTGTGTAAAAAAAAAAAATGCACTGATCCTTCCACTCTAAAAAAAGGAAAAAATAGTGCTGGGTTAGCTCAGTCGGTAGAGCTTTCGGCTAGAAACCACAAAGTTCCTAGTTCAATATCAGCCCTCGCCAACTCAGCGTATGAGTAGCACAGGGATCTGGGCGGTAAAGTGAGGAGCTAAAGAACAATCTCCTTGGTCTAACGCTAGTTAAAAGGGGATTGACTCCCTCGCTGTCTGGCTGCTACCGATCTGTGCGGTAAAGTAAGGAGCTGATGGTAGGTGTGGCGCTCCACCTCAGATGCTAAAATAATCTGCTTGGTCTAGCGCTAGTGAAAAGAGGATAGATTCCCTCGTTGATTGGCTGATACCGACATTAGGCCACCCTAACGACCTTACTTACTACTTATTTACATTAATGCAAAAAAAAAAAAAAAAAAAAAAATTCTATGTGAAAACCGAGGTTCCATACAAGGTCAATTTCTTAAGTGGAGTTTTACAGATTTCAATTAAGAGTTTTCCTTCTCCTAGACTGGTTACATAACCAAGGTTAAAGAGCCCAGTCTGTCCTACTATTTACCCATAACTGGAGGGAGAGTTGGATGCATACTTTCCCAAGGGGTATTACAGCTATATGGAATGCAAACAGATTCGTCTAGGATTTGAATTCGGGTCGACAAGTCCATTACACCATGCACCTCTACTATCAACCCGTATAGTTTTTTTTTTTGCACACCCATGACACCACTTTTTGCAGTGGAGGAGGAGGAGTCTTACCCCTCTTTAGGGATACAGTCAGCATATTCTAAGTTGGCAGTCTGATAACATACTGAATTTGCAATTATTGAACTTCACATCATCCACAGTTTGGTTTGTTTTATGGCATATCAACCTCGGTGGGTCATTTAATGCCGACAAAGTTTTGAAATAAATTCATTCTTAATGGATACTCAATCTTTTTTATGAACACATTTTTCTATTTAACCCATAGATGGGGCCCTAACAAGTACTACCACTCCAGGTCAGAGTGGACCAGGGAGCAATGGTGATGAAGGGGCGCTCCACATTCCCCAGAACTGGAACCTCACCATCAAATAGAGTTTAATGTCATTCCCATGACATGAAGATCCTCAGCCACCGCCTTCTAGCACATATATGATAAAAAGGGTTGAGGGTTACCATAAGGGCAGTAGGGTTGGGGACAACCATATAGGTGCTAGGGCTTGACGTGTCCAGGCGATTGATCGGAGCGGGCCTCTCCGACCACCCATCTAGCCTAAGTAAAGACCGAAGTGAGTGTTGCATGTCGGACTGCTCAGTCACCAGGGTTCCATTCTGAAGCATCACGGGTCGCCACCCACAGCGAACAGGTAATAATGAAAGTTTACAACATTTATTGCATATGAGCAGAGATACCCAGTGTTGCTCAGGATTTAAAAAGTCAAAAATAAATCTCTTAGCTATATTCATATTAGATTGTTTTTTTTTAGTTTAGTCAGTTGAGCACTTGGCTTGGGATCGCAATGTTCCTGGTTCAATACCAGCCCTTGCCAACTCAGTATATGAATAGCACAGGGATCTGTGCGGTAAAGTTAGGAACTGATGGTAGGTGTGGCACTCCACTTCAGATGCAAAAATAATCTCCATAGTCTAGTGCTAATGAAAAGGGGATAGACTCCTTCGCTGTCTGGCTGATACAGACTTTAGGCCACCCCGTCGAATTTACTTACTTGTTATATATTCTTATTTTTAAGTTGTTTATTTTTATTATTCTTGTTTGTATTTTTTTTTTTATTTGCTTTTTATTAGATTTTATCCTCTATCAAGAGTTTTATTTTTTAATCATTTTTTTAAATCAATTTTTTAATATATCATTAATCTATATTCTAATTATATTTCTTATGGAAAATAAGGGGTAAAAAGTTTTTAAAATCCTTCTCGGAGAAAAATAGGCTGTGGATTTTATTGAATTTTGGACTTTGCTGGTCTCCACAAATTTTCCTTTATAAAAGGACATGTACTCAGCCGTTGTACAAACCAACATACAGATAGACAGACATACAGAATCTTTCTTTTGCAAGCTCGGTTGGCAGCATTTCCACTTCAGAACCACAAAGTCCCAGGTTCGACACCGGCCCTCAACTCAGCATATGAGTAGTACAACCTGGATCTGTGTAGTAAAGTGGGAAGCTGATGGTAGGTGTGGCACTCTACCTCAGACGCAAACCAACTTCCCTGATCTAGTGCTAGTAAAAAGGGGATATGTAACATGAGAGAGAGAGAATGGATAGAGCCAGTAGGTTAGCATGGAATGTTTTTAAGGATTAATAAGCACAGCGCCACATGGCATTTTTTCTACTGGTCGAGAAGTGTCCCGTGGCAAAGTAGGAAAGAGGAAGAGTGAGAGGTGAGAATTTGAGGTGAGTTTGGGACAATGCATTGATAGAGTGAGATGTGGTCTCTTACTCAGCACAGTTTGACTTAGGGGAAAATAAAAATCGCATGAGAAAAAGATAAGTCACCTTGTGTTATTTCTAAAAACTATAAATGGCACAAGGCAAGATGGCCTCCAGCACCCAAAGTTCGTTTCTAGACTCCAAACATCAAGGAATTGTCAGCCAACTTAGTATCAGCCCAGCAACCAGATTCGAGCCTCTCCATGTAGCACAGAAAATGAAATAAGTATACAATGATTATTTCTATATGACACATCATTATTCTATTCAAAATGAAAGCCAAACGTTACAGATAGATTCCCTTGCTCTCTGACTGATACCAACAATTAGGCCCCTCTGCCTTTTCTTACTTTACTAATAGCAAAAGTTATTTTATTCAGAACAGTTCCTGGGGAAAAAAAAAAAAAAAAATGTTTAACTCTTAACATCCTATACCACCTCATTCCACCTGCCCGGAAGTCTCCTTCATTTTCCTAATCTGCCCCAAACAATAGCCTTTGATTAAATGTAATATTAAACATATTCAGAAGTATTTTGATTTAAGGGAAATAACAGTAACTTTAGATGTAAATGTCATTTTTAAGCCATTTTTTGATAAATCCTTATAGGAATGGAGCTCTGGACTTAGAAAAGTCAACCAGTTGAGTGTGTGTGTGTATATATATATATATATATATATATATATATAGTATGAACAAAAAGTAATAAGACAAACAGGAATATTTTTTATATGTTATTTATTCTCAACTAGTTTCGACCTTAGATCATCGTCAGGAGAAAATTTCTTATTTGAAGAAATTGTTTTTAGATTTTTTGAAAGGGAGCATTATGGAAAAAATTGAAGTATTTTTGAGGGTTTGACATGCTATTAAAATCCAGGTAGAAGACTGTGTTAGTAGTAGCAAGTCCATTTGTTTCGTGAAAAAACCTCTTTGAGGAATGCTCTTATATATGTGAGGGTTCTTGGAAGTATATGTATACATATAAATGTATGTGTGTGCATACATATGTGTGTGAATTTGAGTGTGTGTATGTATCTCGGTGCGCATGACTTTTAGATTTTTAATTGGGTCAAAAGTGGCTTGTTTGACGTGTGGCGGTCAGTGTTTGTTTATTAAGTTGCCTTCAGCCCCCTTCATAGTTGTTGGCTCGACTTTTATTGCCATAATTAAAATGATGAGTGTATTTTTTGATTAAAACCAAACGGATGAAAACTTTTTATCTTTTTATCCATCTGTACTCGTGATTTTCGATGACGGATTTAGTGTTTTTATATATATATATATATATATATATATATATATACACTAGAAGTAGCTACCCGGGGTCACCTGGGTAGAGGGGGGATTTTTCTAAGTCTTGCAGGTCCATTATTACTGAATTATGAGTTGGACCCCCGCAGGATGCTCCATTAAAATCCCCACGTAAAAAAAACCTTTGCATTGATCCTTCCACTCTAAAAAAAAGGAAAAATTAATGTCTACTATTTACATTAAATGCAAAAAAAAAAAAAGAAAAAAAAATTCTATGTGAAAACCGAGTTTCCATACAAGGTCAATTTCTTGAGTGGAGTTTTACAGATTTCAATTAAGAGTTTTCCTTCTCCTAGACTGGTTACATAACCAAGGTTAAAGAGCCCAGTCTGTCCTACTATTTACCCATAGCTGGAGGGAGAGTTGGATGCATACATTCTCCAAGGGTATTACAGCTATGTGGGATGCAAACAGATTCGTCTAGGATTTGAATTCGGGTCGACGAATCCATTACACCATGCACCTCTACAATCAACCCGTATAGTTTTTTTTTTGGCACACCCATGACACCCCTTTTTGCAATGGAGGAGGAGGAGTCTTACCCCTCTTTAGGGATACAGTTTACAACATTTATTGCATATGAGCAGAGATACCCAGTGTTGCTCAGGATTTAAAAAGTCAAAAATAAATCTCTTAGCTATATTCATATTAGATTGGGTTTTTTTTGTTTAGTCCGTTGAGCACTTGGGTTAGGATCGCAAGGTTCCTGGTTCAATAACAGCCCTCACCAACTCAGTATATGAATAGCACAGGGATCTGTGCGGTAAAGTTAGGAACTGATGGTAGGTGTGGCGCTCCACTTCAGATGCAAAAATAATCTTCATAGTCTAGTGCTAATGAAAAGGGGATAGACTCCTTTGCTGTCTGGCTGATACCGACTTTAGGCCATCCCATTGAATTTACTTACTTATTATATATTCTTATTTTTAAGTTGTTTATTTTTATTATTCTTGTTTGTATTTTTTTCTTTTATTAGATTTTATCCTCTATCAAGGTTTTATTTTTTTAATCATTTTTTTTAATCAATTTTTTAATATATCATTAATCTATATTCTAATTATATTTCTTATGGAAAATAAGGGGTAAAAGTTTTTAAAATCCTTCTCGGAGAAAAATAGGCTGTGGATTTTATTGAATTTTGGACTTTGCTGGTCTCCGCAAATTTTCCTTTATAAAAGGACATGTACTCAGCCGTTGTACAAACCAACATACAGATAGACAGACATACAGAATCTTTCTTTTGCAAGCTCAGTTGGCAGCATTTCCACTTCAGAACCACAAAGTCCCGGGTTCGACACCGGCCCTCATCAACTCAGCATATGAGTAGTACAACCTGGATCTGTGTAGTAAAGTGGGAAGCTGATGGTAGGTGTGGCACTCTACCTCAGACACAAACCAACTTCCCTGATCTAGTGCTAGTAAAAAATGGGATATGTAACATGGATAGAGCCAGTAGGTTAGCATGGAAAGTTTTTAAGGATTAATAAGCACAGCGCCACATGGCATTTTTTCTACTGGTCGAGAAGTGTCCCGTGGCGAAGTAGGAAAGAGGAAGAGTGAGAGGTGAGAATTTTAGGTGAGTTTGGGACAATGCGCTGATAGAGTGAGATGTGGTCTCTTACTCAGCGCAGTTTGGCTTGGAGGAAAATAAAAATTTCATGAGAAAAAGATAAGTCACCTTGTGTTATTTCTAAAAACTATAAATGGCACAAGGCAAGATGTGCCCCAGCCTTGGAAGTTCGTTTCCAGACTCCAAACATCAAAGGAATTGTCAGCCAACTTAGTATCACCCCAGCAACCAGATTCGAGCCTCTCCATGTAGCACAGAAAATGAAATAAGTATACAATGATTATTTCTATATGACACATCATTATTCTATTCAAAATGAAAGCCAAACGTTACAGAATGACTCCCTTGCTCTCTGACTGATACCAACAATTAGGCCCCTCTACCTTTTCTTAATTTACTAATAGCTAAAGTTATTTTATTCAGAACAGTTCCTGGGGGAAAAAAAAAAAAGTTTAACTCTTAACGTCCTAAACCACCTCATTCCACCCGGCCGGAAGTCTCCTTCATTTTCCTAATCTGCTCCAAACAATAGCCTTTGATTAAATGTAATATTAAACATATTTAGAAGTCTTTTAATTTAAGGGAAATAACAAGTAACTTTAGATGTAAAGGTCATTTTTAGCCATTTTTTGATAAATCCTTATAGGAATGGAGCTCTGGACTTAGAAAATTCCCAACAGGATGTTAAGAGTTAAACTTGTTTTTCAGATGTTCATAGTAAAGGGGAGATAACTTACCATGTCAGCAACTCGACATAAAGAATCTGATAACTCATCAAAAACTTCCACAATTTTTCTTGTTCGTGTTGAACTAAGGGCTTCTTTAACTAATTCATCCACATCATTTTCAACCTGTTCTTTGAGCAAATAAAAGCCGTTGTAATCCCGCAATTCAGGAATGCAGAATAAACCCTGAAGAAAAAGAAAGAAATGTAAAATATCACATAATCTATATATTAATATGCATGTTCCTAAATCTTCTATCCGTTATAATCCTGCAGAACCCTCTGGTTAAAAATGAGACTGTCCAAATTGTCCAAGATGCAATATAAAAATGTGAATACAGATTATCTAGTGTCATTTAATCGCAGATTTCTTATTTGTCCCATTTTATTTCACCCAATTTTAAAAAATGTTTTTGCGTCACTTAAATGCCTAACATAAAATTAAAATGAATTAAAAAAAGGAAAGAAAAAAAAAAAGAAAAAAGTTACGTTTGTTTATTTGTAATATTGTGAATTACGAAATATATTTTTTGTAATTTTGATAGGATTTATATTTAATGAAATTGCAAGTCATCATTTTTGGCTTTTTTAAGCTCTTGGTTTATGTTTCGTTTCATGGGAATTCCAAAGTCCCAATAATAATATAAAAATATAGTGGAACTTCGGTTCTCAAACATAAGTTGTTCCAATATTATGTTCGAGAACCGATTTGTTCGAAAACTGAAGCAATATAAGAAATAGTGTAAAGTAGATTTATGTATTCTTGACCATCAGATGATTGCCTGCTTATATGCCTACATATATATATAATATAGAAAGACATGTATTTAAACAATAGATAATACATAAAAATGTAAATCCAAAAAAGAAAAGCATAATAAAAGTAATATTTAACCTAATTCTTTATCATTTTTACATACCTAGTAATGCTGTCTATACTAATTCAGTGTTTAAACTTTTCAAACTTTCACTTTCAGCACTCATAACAGAAATTACCTTCAAGAGATTTTTTAAATTTTCAGCGCCTTTTCACAGATTATACCTTTGCTATTATTATCACCAGTTTTTTTTCTTTTCTTATCAACTTTGTCCATTATTTGTGACCTTTTACTTGCTAACAACACTTGTCACTCCTTTTGCAAAATCAGTTGCCTTTATCATGTCATTATTCTTCAGAAAAGTCAAAATTTTACCATTCCATATTGGGTTGCAAGATCAATGACTTGAATACCATTCTCAAATGTGATGATTATTTCCTTCTTTGGTTTGCCTTGATAGTCATTCGCTCAACTTGTGTTTGCAGTCCAAAAATTTGTTTGACAACTGTGGCTTTTTTACCCAAATTATTTTCTAACTTTAAATTGTTTGAGTTTCCACCATAATTAGTAAATTTCTTTTCTATGATATGGATTCACAATTTCTGTCACTGCAAATCTTTAATTGATTTTGTTATCAATTAAAGATTTGCAGTAAAATAAATATTAACAATAATAAAATACTCGAGTAGTGATGCTGATAGCTTTTTGATTTAGTGCATCCTGGGATGCACCTATTTGCTTTGAATGAGTCCCCAGGAAAATTAATGGGCCCCAATTAAAGTTTCTTTATAGATTGTAGGACTTTTATTTATAATCTGCAGAAACAACTAAAGCCGTCTAACTCCTACCTTGTAACCTATCTTGTGTAATTAATTTCTAAGAAACTATTGAAATGTATTTACAGTTAGCTTGAAATGGTGGGGGAAGAAAAAAAAAAACACTGGGACGCATGGATATGATTTTACTGCAGTCTTTTAGATTTTTCTGGGTCAAGGATGCAGGATGCACCTATCAGCATCCTTGCTCAAATAATCAACAACCCATAATATTTAACCAGAAAAAAGGTGTTTTTATCATACATTGCATGTAATGAACAACCCGCAACTTTTAGCTATGCTAACCTATAAAAATATTTTTTCAGCATCTAATGACATAAAGTGAAAACATTTAAATAGTTATATTTTCAAAACTACTGTAATACAATAAAAATCAATGCAATACTATAAATAACATATATTACCTTATTTAACTTTTTTTTAATAAAATAACCCAAATGTTTATGTATAGGCTATACAGGGACACTTTGTATTAAAATCAATCCTATCAATGATTTTATATATAAACCAATTAAAACATAATTAAAATAAGTGTAATCTTTTTATATGCGTTCTTATTTAATTTTGTTGGTCTTTCTGATTTAATATATTTCATTACATTAAAATGTAAATACTTACACCTAGAGAGTGTAAATTCTTGCTAGTAACAATAATATAAAAATATAATTGGTAAATGGATTCACAATTACCATTTCTAACTGTTCCTGCAATTCTTTAATTGACAATAAAGATTGTAAAATAAATATTAAGAATAATAAAATACTCTACATATTCGAGTAATAAACAACCATTCATTTTTCACCAGAAAAGTGTTTTTATCATCTCTATTAATAATAATGGAGATTCGCTTCCGGTTTTTGTCTGTAACAAAAATGACGTCACTGATTACGTCAAACTTCTTAAAACATCATAACATAGAATAAATATTCAAAATTTGAGCATGCAATGTTAGACAGTCCTCATTGGTTTTTTTAAACAAGTTTTAATAAATACATACCTGGTATTATCTATATATAATTTTTTTTTTATTTTAATATATATTTAAAGTTATCAGAACTAAGTTTCCATTTCAATTTTTTTATTTTTTACTCCTTTAATAAATTTGATGATTTTACTTTACTTTTGATACAAAC
Organism: Doryteuthis pealeii; assembly: GCA_023376005.1. Taxonomy (NCBI): domain Eukaryota; kingdom Metazoa; phylum Mollusca; class Cephalopoda; order Myopsida; family Loliginidae; genus Doryteuthis; species Doryteuthis pealeii. Next base: position 7,333,115 of record CM042156.1, read on the forward strand.
TCTCTGATATTAAATTTTCAACTCCCATACCCTCAGGTAATATTTATTTTACGTCGCCCAGAGGGCGTTTTTTTTTATTTTCCTAGTATATTGAATGTAATGAATGACCCCTAACTTTCAAAATCAATGCAATACTGTAAATAAACAATGTAGTTTAGACCTTAGTGTAGCTTACTGTGTTTACTTCAATATTCCAAATCCCACTAAAAAAAAAAAGTAAAAAGTCGTCGGGGTGGCCTAAAGTCTGTATCAGCCAGACAGTGAGGGAATCTATCCCCTTTTCACTAGTGCTAGACCAAGGAGATTGTGTTTGGCGTCTGAGGTAGAGCACCACACCTACCATCAGCTCCTCACTCTACTGCACAGATCCCTGTGCTACTCATATGCTGAGTGGGCGAGGGCCAGTATCAAACCCAGAACCTTGTGGTTCCTAGTCAGACACTCTACCGACTGAGCTAAACCAGCCTTTAAATCCACTACTGATACACAGAGGCATTATTTTCTTTTCTTTTTTTTTTTTTAAAAATAAACCACATGTTTATGTATAGGCTATGCAGGAAAACTATGGATCAAAGTGACAAGGTTGTATTGTCATGGATTGCTCAGCCACCAGGATTCCATCCTTAAGCATAATGGGTCGCTACCCACGGCCAACAGATGGCCCCATTGAGCGGGTGAGGTGCAGTCAGTATATTCTACTACCCAAGCCGACAGGGTGGAACTAGAGTGTGGATAATTTTTTTAAAATCTCCCTCATAGCTTATTGTAATAACAATAAGAAAAAAAAAGATAGAAAAAAATTCAACTTACAACTGCAAATCTTTAAATTGATAACAAACATTGTAAAATAAATCTTTAAAAAAATAAAATACTCTATACACTCAAGTAATGAACAGCCCCAAATTTTTAACCAGAAAAAAATGTTTTTATCATACATTGCATGTAATGAACAATACTGTAAATAAACAATGTAGTTTAGACCTTGGTGTAGCTTACCGTGTTTACTTGGATATTCCAAACATACTAAAACCCTACTACTATGATAATTCACTAGGTAGGTTTAAAGAAAAATAGAATTTTATTTGAATATGGGTAATTCCATGTCAAATCATCCAGGCCATGTCACCCACCCCCTTCAATTTTTCTGAAATTTTGTAGAGGTGAGGACTATGTTAAAGTTAGACATTCCCCAAAATTTGAGCTTCAATTCCAAAAATTGGCGGAGTTATATTGATTTTAAGCTCTCCAAATTTGAGGGGGGAGGCGAAAAAAAAAAAAGGTGATTTTTTGTAATCTATTTTTGTCTGTAAAATGAGTTTTAGTGCTTCCATAGTCCTAAAAATTGGTTTATAAAAGCATTTTTGCCCGAGGAATCCTGAAAAAGTCTGAAATTTTAAGTTATTGGTGATTTGTTTTTTCATAGCAAGATCAATATCTCAATGTGGCACTGTATCTATGACAAAGATTTTTTTCTATTATTATTTCATATCTATTGAACATGATTTGTACCAAAAAGAATTTGTTTTTTGCTCAGATCCAAAGATACAACATTTTGTTAAAATTTTCCTTTTTTCTGGATGATTTGACATGGAATTGTCCATATGGAAAACGATAGCTTTTTGTAATAACGATAAGAAAAAGAGAGATAAGAAAAAAAAAGACTCAACTTACAGTGGTTTCTTTTTTTAAATTAAATTTTAGCTTTTGCCTTGGTTTTGTGTTGAATGCAGCAGTCAGTGATGACTGTTGTGTTGTATGGACATTTTTGTATGGGATTAAACGAAAGGATTGACGTAAAAGACAATCAGCCAAAAGATCCCGCTTTTGACACCTGTGGAGGTTTGATCCAAACAAGAAGATCCAGTGTTTCAAATTCATTTTCATCAATAAGTTAACGAAATCTTGGCAAGATATTTTTTATTACGACAATTTGGCCATTATAACAGTATGTACACTAGGTCCCAGGTTCACCTGAAAAAAAAAAAAGAATAAAAAGAATTATTCCTCTGAATTTTTTTAGATATGGTTTGATAATTAGTATTATTCAGACTATTGTACACATCTTCATTGTTATCTGTACAATGTTTTGGCCGATGTGCCCTCCGTCCTTCTTCATGAAGATGAGGACAATAGTTCGAATAATACAAATAATACTAAAAAGAATTATATAGAATTTTTTTGTTAATGCCATCACCTAGAAGAAAAACATTATATAAATTAATGGGAAAAAATAGTATTAGTCTAGCTTTTTTTTAAATTAAATGTCATTAATATTCTTAAAATCTATCTATCTATACATATATAAAGGTCAGTTGGTATGTATGTATGTCTGGATGAAACAACAAAATAAAACAATTAATGACAAAGTAAATACATATATACACATTGAATATCACTGGTTCTTGCTTTTTGTGCAAAAATTATGAAGATTTGATCTACATTTGAAGATATTTAAAAATTAGGACCTAGACACCAATAAGCACCCTAGCCCAGATCCATTTTGAAAGGAACTGAATTTTGCTTTCATGTTGTTCTTGTTAACATATATGAAAAAGTTAATTTTGCACTAAAGATAAACTAATATTGTTATTTAAAAAAAAAATAAAACTTAAATGAAAGACATGTTTATTTATTTTCCATGTGCCTCTACGGATAGTTAAAAAAAAATGAATTATTTCATGTTGTTAGTATATGTTAAAAAATAATTTTCAATCAACAATTAACTAATATTGCTATTGACATTAACAATATTATTTCAGATAGGAATCCACATAGAGATACATGAAAAATAAATTTTATAAATAGTGCAATACCATTTCTGAACAACATCCTTTTATTTAAATAAACCTAAAAATACTTCGTAAAAATAATTTTTATTTAAATAAACATATCTGCATTTCTCTTCTGATTAAAACTATTTTAATATAAAAATGTGTCTTTCATTTCAAGTTTTATAATTAAAACAAAAAACAAAAACAATAACAATATTATTTTAAAATTAAGAAGTATTTATTTAAAAAAAGTTTTTGCTAGGGTTAGGTTAGCAGTTATTATTATAACCTTATAATATACTTTTTATAGCTTTAACCATTCCCGTGTTAAACGTGTCTAACGTTAAAAGTTTTGGTGCTCTTCACAGAGTTCCATCCCGGCCTCCTGCCTTAAAAAACGCTAGCTGGTGATAGCTGAAAAATCGTAAATGCAATATTTTACTCCCAGTCCTTTTTCGACAAGTAAATGTAAATATTCTAACCCTCCCCCTCTTTAAAACATTTTTTAGGTATTTTTATTTTATTTTAATATATTTCCAACAATCAATTACAAATTAAAAAAAATAAAATATTTAGATATTCTTTCATTTTAACTGAAGTCCATAGCTGTTGTTTTTTATCGACAAATAATTTTTTTAGTGTTAAAAGCAAGCCATATTTTTTATCCCACAAATAAATGTAAATATTTATCCCCTCCCCCAAAATATTTTAAAGTGGGGGAGAGTTAAAATATTTATATTTACTTGTTAAAAAAAAGACTGGAGGGGGTAAAATATTGCATTTACGTTTTTTCAGCTATCACCGGCTAGCGTTTTTTAAGGCAGGAGGCCGGGATGGAACTCAGCGAATAGTACCAAAGTTTTATAATTAAAAAAGTATTGCTATTGAATTAACAACAACATGAAATAAGTAAAAAAAAAAAGTGTCTTTAATATAAAAAACATGTCTTTCGTTTATAGTTTCATAATTTAAAAAAAATTGCTACTGAAGTAACAACTTCAATACGATATAACTAAAAAAAAAAGTGAGCCTAAAAATCGTCTGTTTACAAACAACCGGATTTTGATGGTGAAAAGCAAAACATGTCCTTTTGAATCTAGGTCTAACCTGGGGTGCTTATTGGGGTCTTGGTCCAAAAATTAAAATATACATACAGTGGGGAAAATAAGTATTTTGCTGATTTTCTGAGTTTACCACCTTACAAAAATAAGAACAGTCTATTATTTTCAGGGTAGTTCCATCTTGAAAGTGAGAGAATATTTCTAATAATTCTAGAAAATCACATTTATTTTTGAACATTTGTTTTTTATTGAGAAAATAAATATTTCACTTCCTACTAACCAGCAATGATTTAGGCCCCACAGACCGGTTACGTGACCAGGAGGCATATAGACTAGTCTTATTACTCAATTATTACTACTAATAGTATTAAAATTCTACTTTAAAATGTCCAGCATTTGTAAATTTCAAAAGTAAACAAATCAATAGACCTGTCGATGCTGGGTAGCCCCTTCTAGTAGTTTTATAAACATCATTTGTCTGAATTTTAGAGATCAGCCTTGATCATTTGTATTATTTGCATTTTTCAGACTGTTGTTCTCATCTTTATTGTCCAGTTGGACACATGGCACAACATATATAAGGGTTGAGTTAATACAGTTCTAAGTGACAATCATCTCTAGGTTGCGGGTTCAAACCTGACTAGGGACAAAAATAACAGAATAGTTAACATATATTAACACTTGTACCCAGTCAGGATTAACAGAATGAGAACAATCTTCCCCAATGGATTAAATAAAAGATTAAAATTTGGTTTGAAGTTCTGTGGAGGCTCCTGATTACAAGAAGGTACCAAAGGTCAACAAAAAAACCCTGAAGAAACAGGAGGAGACACGGGCAAGGTCGGAAATAAATTAAGTGTAAAACTAATATTTAAAACAATATGAAAGGTTAATCAATTGTAGTCTTTTTTTATTTTTTAGAATATTTATTGGAGTTTTAAGAAAAATGCAAACATTTAAAGGGAGGTAAGTAAGATGTATAGTAGCAGTTTTGTAAATATGCCCTAATTCTGCACATTTACCAAATAAAATGAAAATACTAACTAGTCAAAAATAAGATAAATTCTAAATAATAATAATAATAATACATTTAGGGAAAGTTGCTAATTCGATGAAATAATTTTTTTTTTTTACTGAAAAAAAAAAAAAAAAAAACCTTAAAAAGACATTTGAAGGGCGTCGTGAGTACTTATTTACAATAGCACACTGGGGAAAATGTAGTAAAAGAAAATAATATACATACACTACAGAGATACTGATAGGTACGCACAAACATTTAAAGGACGCAGTAAAATCGTATCCATGCGTCCCAGTGTTTTTTTTTTTTTTTACGCCCCCCCCCCCCAGATTAAAAAAAAAAATCAAATCTTAAAAAAGGCGACCATATTAATTTTTAAAGATCTCTGTCACCCCTTAACAGGAAAGTGGTGTTTTTGGGGGGTTTTTTAAATGTTAAATTAATTAGAGTTGGGGTGAGGTAATAATGCCCAAGTAAAATTTTATCGTAATTATTTGCAATAAAAATTAAGAGTTAATTACTAAATTTATGTCCAAAAAACATCACTTTCTTCCATCATGGTTAAATGGGGGGGGGGGTGAATATGGCCGCCCTTTAAGATTGGACCTTGTTTATTTTTTGCGTAAAAGTTTACAAATAAAAACAAAAATACAATGAGTGAAACTTATTCTTATCTGAATCATGAAGGTAAATACTACATTTCTAAATAATTTTTAGCCATTATCAAAGTGTGCTATTCTAAATAAGTACCTAGAAAATTCCCAGGTCTTTTTTTTTTTTTTCCAACTTTTATAATAAAATTTAATATTTGATTTTACTATGTAGGATTTGACACAAAGTCGCAATTATGGGTCATCCAGCAAGGATCGAACTCGTTATTCAGTAGTAATGCACGTATTGTTATATTAAATTGGGTATTAATGCAGAAAAGCACGCAAGAGATATCATTCTAAGATTACTTATATTTCATTACATTTTATGGAAATACCCGAAACTTTTGAGACTCTGGGATTAGGGTTACAAAGTTAGAATAGGGATTTGGTTTAATTTTAGTGTTAGGCTACTTTGTGAGTTTCCGTAATCTAATGCGATTCTAATGTTATTGTTATCTCTTGTGCACTATTCTTGTATTAAAACTAAGCTTAGTAAATAACTTAAAAAAAGGCTTAAAAGAAAAAGGTTTATTTGGACATTCCTAGGAGTAAAGGTTAAATGGGGGGGGGGTATTGACTTTCAAATCTAAGAAAGTTACATAAGAAAAAACACACAAAAAAAAAAAAAGTAAAACATTAAAACTAAGAAAAAAAAAATATATTAGATAAATACAAAGAAAGGTCATCAAGTTTTATTTTCCCCTTCTTTCGACCTGTCTTATATAAACTTCCAACTTTCGTACTTGAAAATTTAAAGGAAGTTAAAGTATAATACACATAACAAGAAGAAGAAAAATAATGTTAGAGATTTTATGTCTTTTCGTTTCATTCATGAACAACATTGTTTTCGATTTCGTTTAATTCCGACTTAATTTCTCTTCCAAAACAAACAAATAATAAACATTAAAGTCACATCGATCGGTGTGGTCCCTGCTAACTCTTTTTCGTTAAGTTACTTACGAGATTGTCGGCTGCTTAAAAAATAAATAAATAAGTAAAATAATAATAGATGAATAAATAATAAATAAAATAAATAATGATAATTTTTTTAAAAATTGTTTATCGTTTTTATTATAAAAACAACAAATAAACTACTACTAAATAAATAAACTACCAATAAATAAATCATTATAAATATAAAAAGAAAAAATTCAAAGCTATGTTACTAGCCTTGAATTCAAATGAGTCGGTAAGTATTTAATATAACAGAGTCTCTACACATTACCGTCTCATTTAAATTCTAATATCAATTAAGTTATATTAACTTTTGATAATATATTATTACACATTTCTTATTACTCGAATTGTTTTAAAATAATAAACTACTCGGAATTTGGGACCACAGTCATTAGAACATGAGATAATAAATGGGAAAACAAAACAATATAACCACCATGTGTGAATACCACATGACTTTTAGTTTTATAAACTATAAAATGAGGCTTTACGTCGCAAAGCTTTATTTTATAATTAAGTACTTATACTGTCGGATTTATTCAATTTTTTTTTATATAACTTTCATAGTTAAGTTTATAAAAGTCATGTGTTACTCACACATTGTTCTTATAGTTTTGTTTTCCCTATTATTTCATATTCTAACGACTGTGGACCCGAATTCCGAGTAATTTGTGTTAATCTTAGAGAAATAAAAGGCTTATAATAGGTAAAGTTTGCGCATAAGCCTTTTATTTATCCTCTTAGATTAACACAATTAGTGACTTTCAAAACAAAACGTGGGCTAAATAGAAACGATCGATTTTGTACGATGAAACATAAATAAAATCCTGGATACCATGACGATTCTTCCCCTAATTATTTTAAAACCTAAAACGCACCAAAAATGATTACTAAAGAAAACAATACAGTAAAAATACAAAAAACTAAGAATAAAAAAATTTTAAATTAAAAAAAAAGACGAATGAAATATTATACTTACTCGTTGAAATAACTTCAACAGTCTGTGCATTTTAATAATAAGTTTCGTGGATTGCGACGAAGTCTTTCCCATGATGAGTATTTGGAATTAATCGCCATTATTATCACTACAACACTAAACCTATGATAGGTGAGCTTTCTCTATTCGGAACATCTAAAGAAAAAATATTTTTCAATAATTAATATTCTGTGTACAAAGCAAAATTTATAATTTAAAACTCTTGTTTTTTCAAATGTATCAGATTTGCATCGAAAGTTTACAATAAATGTTCCTTTAGTTCAAGGCCACTGTCAAAGGGAACATAAAACACAAGGAACTTTTTTTAAAGCAAAGACGGTGCACCAGGAAAAAGTTTCCCCACGTAAAAAAAAACCTACATACCAAGTTTTACAGGTTATGTTTCTTATTCATTTAAAGTTAACTCTTATTTTTTAATTATATCTTATTTCCTAAGTTTTTGTGATTTATAATGTTTTGATAGGGTGTGAAGTATATTGTAAAACGAAATCATTTTTATTATAAACTAGCAGAGGTACCCGGCGTTACCCGGGTTTTAAAAAGTTAAAAATAAATCTCTTAGTCTTATTTGGTGACTTTCGTTGGATTTCGCAATTAATTTCGATTATTCCCAAATTGTAAAGATTGTTAATAACAATTTTTTTGTACGATAACAATTTGTTATCGTACAAAAAAAAATTCGTCTCAAAAGATCAGGTAGAAAATCGCCGAAAACAATCGCAATAATTTGGGAATCAAATACTTCAGGATTGTGCGTTAAGATTTTGCCCGGAATGTGGACCAAATATATGACCTTTAGGCACCCTTTTTGCGATCTCGATTCGTGGGGACATTTTTTTCCATTTAAACACCGTGAAAATCCGGTTAATTGTTAACTGACGATTTTTAGAGATTTTTTTTTAATTATAAAACTAACCCTAACCCCTAACAAACAACCGGATTTTGACGGTGTAAATGAAAAAGTGTCCTTGTGAGTCGAGATCGCAAAAGGGGTGCCTAAAGGTCATATGGTCCGGAATATTTTTAATTTGCTCATGGAGTCGGCCTAATTCCAAACTGGTATGATATGTTGAGCTATGGCCTCTAGGAGTAAAGTTGAAAAATGTGACACACTGACATTCACATTTATTATTAGAGATTATTTCTTCTTATTCCCTTATTAACTGGGTGACCACTTAAGCAACAGCAGGTACAAGTAACAAAAGTGACTTGATTCGACATTAAATGACCCCGAAAAGAGTTGATGTGACATAAAATAAAACAAGCAATCAACCTTTAAAAGTTTTGATAGGGTGTGAAGTATATTATGAAACGAAACCAGTTTTATTGATAAATGTCGTTAAAAAAAATAAAAACAAGCATGCCTTTTCGTTCTATAGCCATAACTTTCATTTTTATCCTTGTTTAATTTTTGTTTTCAAGTTTTGAAAGCTTATTAAAAATATAGTAGTATTAGTTCAGCCTTATTCAGGTAATTTATGAGGAAGTGCGTCCCGGTCTCCTGCCTCAAAAATTGCTACCCGGTGACTATTCTATCTCAATTTGTTCATATTTATCTATATTACTTTAAATACTAAGTTTTTTTTTTATTCATGTTTGTTTAATGTCTTGTTTTTAGTTTAAATAAACAAGAATTACGACAAAAAAAGAAGCGCCCCCCCCAAATACATTTACTTGTCGAAAATATCTATCTATCTCCATTTGTTCATATCTATCTATATTATTTTGTTTGTTTATCTATCTATCTATCTATCTATCTATCTCAGTCTATTCCAAACTATATATCCATCTTCATATCTAAACAAGAATTACGATAAATAAACAAGAATTACGACAAGCTGGGGTTGTTATTTTGATAGTCACTGGGTAGCAATTTTTGAAGCAGGAGACTGGGACGCACTTCCTCATAAATTACCCTTATTCATAAAGATGTCCTGTCAGCTGGGCTGTAGAATTCACCGACTGCTCCTCTGCAGAGGGATAAGACCCTGCTTATGAGGCCACCTGTTAGACATCAGTGGCAAACCGTGATGGTAAAGGATGGAATCCTGGTAGATGAGCAATCCATGACATGCAACACACCACTTTGTTTCTTACTTGGCGGTCAGTCTGAGAAGTCAGTCACATCAAGCCCTAGCATCCTTTTATGGCATTTTTATTATGTATGTGCTAGAAGGCGGTGGCTGAGGGTCTTAGTGTCTGAGTATGACACTAAACTGCATCTAGTGGCTAATGCAGCTCTAGCTAAAGTTCGTCATTTTATGCCACTAAATGTTCTGATCCAAGTTTATTATGGTAATCAAATTTGGGGTCAGCCTAATGGCGGTACTTTGATTAATCGTATAACTGTTCTTCAAAACTTTGCTGTGAGACTTATGTCCTTTGTGCCTCCTAGGAATCATCTAACAACCTGTATGCAAATTTGGAGATTCTCAAATTTTCTGATATGGTCCATTGTGAAAATGTTTTGTTCTTACATAAACTATTCCACGAAAATGCCTGTTTCTGTTCAGAATGCTTTTGCAGTTGACTTCACCCATGCTCATGTCACTCGTGCTGACCAATCTGGTTTGCTTAATTTCTATCATCAACACTGTTAGTTTTGGGCATAATTCAATTCGTTTAATGCAATTAATTCTTGAATACTGTTCAGTCGTTATTTTTTGATAAAGAAAAGATGAAGCTTGTTTCAGTAATTATTTTGTCCTTAAAACACTTTTGAAAAATCATTTTATTGCCTCTTATAAACAACAGATTTGCATTTAGATTCTCACACGGCTAATTTGTCTCATGATATATATGTATATGTTTACGTTGTTGTTTCATGTATTGTTTCCTGTGAGCGTCCAAGGGTGGTCATGTCCATGGGATTAGCTTCACGCTATTAGGCATGGCCTCCCTTCATAGTAGTTTAAACCAATAAAGTTTTTCTTTTACTTATATTTTTTAATAATTTGTACTACTATTGATTAATAAATTTCTTATTTCTTATTTCTTTCTTACAATTTTGGGCTCTAGGGAGTGTGGAGTACACTTCATCACCATTACTCCCAAGTTCACTCTGACCCAGAGTGGTAATATTGATAGGGTTCGATCTATGGGTTAAATCAGGGGTTCTCAAACGTTTAAGTCCGTAGACTGCTACAAAAATTTGATTGACTTATCATGGGCCCCCTCCTTATATACCCCAGTCCACCTTGCAGTTGTTTTGTTGCAATCAATTATGTAATTCATGAATTCTGCACAAACGTTTATGTAAAACTGTTAATTGTAAAATAACCATAAAATAAACAGTAAAGTAAGCATAACATGTAAAGAACAGCTGCAAATATATAATACTAACTTATTATATTTCTCTGAATGTTTGAGATGAGGCTTGATGATTAGTATTATCTGCGTTATTCGGAATATTGTCCCCATCTTCATTGTTATTTGTACAATGTTTCGGCCGATATGCCCTCCGGCCTCCAATTGGACACATGGCCTAGTGGATAAGGTAGTTAGGTTAAGACAGTTCTAAGTGACAGTTATCTCTGGATTCTAGGTTCAATCCTGAGTAGAGGCAGTAACATAGAAAAATAATTAACACAACTCCTACCCCAGCTATGGTTAGCGGAATGAGAACAGAATACCACTGTGGACTAAATAAAGGGTTAGGTTCAAAGTTCCGTGATGGCTCCTGATTACGACAAGAAAGTTTCTGAGTTCAAAAAGAAGGTTCCCGAGTCCGAGAAGGTTCCCGAGTCCAACAAGAAATACCTGAAGAAGGCCGGAGGGCATATCGACCGAAATGTTGTACAGATACCAATGAAGATGAGGACAATAGTCTGAATAACGCAGATAATACTAACTTATTAACTTACCAAGGAAGCACATTTCCTAATGTAATGGGTGAAGCTGATGACTTTTGATAAGTTCATGAATATTGGGCTTAAACTTTTGAAAATATATCAACCTGAGCATGTTCTCCAGGATTCTTGTGGAATTAATTTCTTCTAATTACTAAGAAGGCTTAGTAGTTTAGTAGTGGCTCAAAGAACAGTCAACATAAATTTTACGGGACAAGGATACATGCTCTCATTTGAAAGTGGAACATTGCTATTGAGAGAAATGGTGACTATGTGGAGAAATAGGGATGTGATCCACAGAGGACCAGCATCATTTTGATGTATGATACATGTTCCTGTGTTGGTAATTATATCTGTCCTAAACAAGATGGCATTAGTTTTTGAGTCACCCTCGTAGAAAAGTGCGTGCACTTGTAATACAAATGAGTTATATTTACAGCAATAATTTTGGTCTCTATTCAAGAGGCTTCAACCTCTAGACCTCAAATTTAGTGAACATTAACAGAATGTTCTTAGGGACTGTCTCCTGAGGTAATTAGTGTCCCACCAATTTGAAGAGACTGGGTTGGGTCAAGAAGGCGATGGTTGGGTTCATGATTTGTGAAAAAAATATAACTGATTAGGGTAATCAATTTCCCAACTGCAAAAGTCTACCCACAAAGTCTTTCCGCTGTGTTATTTACCCATGAGAATATTAGGACCATATTACCTTTAGGTGTTGCATACCCTCTTCATTACTTCTTTACTTACTCTATTCTTCTTCTTCTGGCCGTCTTTGGAATCTTATAACATCTTGTCTTGGTTTGGAATCTTCTAAGGTCTGGACTTTCTTGGGGACTTTGTGTCTGGTCTTCTATTGGGGATTTCTCTTTATCAGAAGCCCTGTGTCATTGTTAGTTTTTAGATAATAAACACAAGACTTCGATTTACTTGATCTTATTTTATTTTTAAATCCCCAACCAGACATCTGCGCAGATGAGAACGGCAGTGCGTAATACACGACTTACAACCTACGAGCTCGGCTCCTACCTTCTAACTGACTGAAACTTACTTACTATCTAAACCGGAAGAGAGGGTCCTCTCTACCGGTTCTCACGGCTATCCCCGGAAGATAGGGTTAGGACTGAGGTCAAGCTTGTCACTCAATCTTCAAGGCCGTCAGCTGCACTTAAAACACCATCTTGTTTTCTACACTATTGCACATAAATATTAGGTATCTAATAATTATGTAACATAGGCACCCCTTTTTGATCGCGATTAAGAAAGGACGTTTTTCATTTACACCGTAAAAATCCGGTTGTTTGTTAGGGGTTAGGGTTAGGGTTGGGATTAGTTTTATAATTTTTTTTTTAAAATCTAAAAATCATCTGTTAAAACATATTGACGGTGTAAATGAAAAACATGTCCTTTCTTAATCGAGATCAAAAAAGGGTTCCTAAAGGTCATATGGTCTGAATATTACAGCAGTCTTCAAGCACGTTCTATAAATCTCTCAACAATAAAGAATTGGTAAGGCCTCTGCAACCTTTGCTGCATACCGAGTTAATAAAGCAGGTGATCGCACCCCCATCCGGATGCTTCAATTTGCAGCTTCTAACATCCTGGCCCTTTACACCACAACAAAACTAACCACTGCCCATCTTAACACCAAGCATGCATCCAGAACAAAGCAGTCAGACACACCAGGCAACACTGACGCTTTGAATCAGGTGAATGTCTATCGTTACAGTTTATTGCCCAGTGCTTGAGGCGCCCCAAAAGGGGAGACAGTAAAGGGATTCAAATTTTGATGTATTTGTGTAGTGGTGGTTTCTCTTCAGTCGGTAGAGCGCTCGTCTTGGAATTGCAAGGTTCCAAGTTCCCCATCAGCTTATTGTTAATACCTGCCTCTTCTTATTTACTTCTTCCTTATATGTGTACTATCATAGAGGTTATTTATTTCGACAAGGCCTAACCCCAAAACCCATAAACTTATGGGGATTAAAATAAGATTAAAACAAAATTTAAAAATAGAAAAATAACAATCTCCCAGGATCCTTCAGACAGGAAGAACCCTCTGAATATTTGCAGAGAAAAGGATCCCATTCTTGGCGCCAAGAAGATCCCACAACCATTTCAACTCAGGCCTTGACTGGGACCAGACACTACGACTGGCACAATTAAAAGAAAATTCCTCTCCATAAAATAGGTATGAATCTAGAATAAAAGTCTGAAACCTCAAAGAGCCTTTTGTCTTTGTCTTTTCTTTTCCCTTCTTTTAATTTCTTTTCAGTCTGTCAGACTGTCAGACCCACAAGAACGAAGAACCACATAAAATTGTGTACAGTGATCAGGTGCAACACAACTCATCAAAGTCTCATGTCTAGTACACAGAATAATGTATTAGTGTCAGGAACATGAATAGTGTACAGTAATAATATACATGTATGTGTGCGCATGCGTGGATATGCATGTGGAGAAGGGTATCAGGTATAGTGTTGGCAGACTACAGGAAGCATGGAGGCTTTGAAAGATGCAGTGTTTTGGCAGCCCACAACGGACACAAGCAGCTTATTCCATGCCTTGGCAATTCTGAGCGTGAAAAAATGTTTCCGAAAGTCCAATGCTGTTTTCTGACTTTGTAGGCATGCCCACGTGTGTTAGAAACATCGAAATCAAAAAGGTGCTCAAGGTTGCTGTTGTTAAGATGATTAATGACCTTATGAGCATTTACCAGGTCAGTTGCCAGACGCCGGAGTTTCAACGAATCCATTCCCAGGGCAACAAGACGTTCAGAATCCCTGATGGAGAGTATTCGTTTGGTTGCACGTCTCTGTACAGTTTCTAGGAGGTTAATGTTCTGAGTGAGATAGGGGTTCCAGACTGGTGATGCAAATTCCAAGTGTGGCCGCACCATAGCTTTGTACAGTTTAAATAGATAGCCGGTGAGCGGCTGACAAAGGTCTTGCTGAGTGATGCCAGGACACCCTCAGCCTTTTTGACAATTTTAGAGATGTGTCTCGTCCAACGTAAATCACTACTGACAGTAATACCTAGATCACATTCACAAGAAGATTCCTTGATATTAGTGTTGTGGAGGGAGTATATGTATGATGGGTTTTTCCTCCCAAATGTTTGTATATATATATATATATATATATATATATATATATATATATAGGGTGTCCCAGAAGTCATGTATTATCCAGGTTTTGAAAAAAATACCTTTGGTTATTTCAAAAACATTCATTGATAGTGATTGTCGCAATTAATTTTCTATCTCTCAATTTGAGCATTTATAAAAATTATTCTCAATAACAGTGATTTGAAATCAACAAAGGTGTATTTTTGAAAACCAGGATGGTGTGTAACTTCTGGGACACCCTGTATATATATATATATATATATATATATATATATTATTTAATGGAGATTATGAGTATGTTTATCTGTAACCGAAACTATATCAGTACCCAAGTCACAACTCCATTAGTTATTTACGTCACATTCTCAATGATTTTATTTTCATTTCTCAATTAATAATAAAATTGTTTTACACTATTAATACTGTTGACCATAATTACATACTAATAACATGCAATTGTATTTACATATACAACAAAATAGTGGTTTACAGTGTGAATGGGAAGGCTAATTTGCATATTGATTTTTGAAATTTGATTTTAATGAATATATGCTTAATATTATTGATTTCTACTTGTTTGGTTTTATCTTATTGAATATGAGCAAAAATCTCTGGGATAAATCTTAAAAGAAATCCATTAACAAGAAGAAATAACTGTAATATTATTCTTTAATTCCTATTTTAACTAAATAGTTAAATTAGGAAAATTTACCAATGAAAGACGGGAGTAATGGAAAATGATGGAAGAGTTAATTTCAAAGTTGTTCTATTTTTCAATCATACCCCCTCTGTTCCAAATCTTTTTATCTGCATTCTTATTCAGTTTCATTAGCCTTTTAATTTAATATGATATTTTATTACATTAAAACTTGAATACTTGCACCCGGAGGGTGCATATATTTGCTAGTATATATAATAAATGTAATGTATCTTGTCAGTTGTGGCATCTAATAAATTAACACTGCACCCCTGCCTCAAGCAAAAAATTCTCTCTTAACTTATTACACAACTTTATTTTAAAGATTAAGCAGACCAAATAAAAAAAAAAAAAGAAGTGAATGTCCTTGACAAAAATTCATAATCACCAAAAATATCTAAAATTAGAATCCTCCTCTCATTTTCTATTTTAGAAATATCAAAATCACTTTTAAATTTTCCATCCATTTTTTTTTTTTGAAAAATTCAATAACAGTTTTTTTTATCACTTTCTCTTTTATCCTTAATTATAATTCCTTTTTTTTTTTTCAAATATTTTTTTTTCTTTCCTTATTTTGGCTTTACTTAAAATATAAAAGCATTCCCTAACCTCAAAACTAATGAACCAAGGTCATATATGTTAAAAGTAAATATCGCCGATTTCATTACAGTCGTTGGTTGGTTGGTTGGTTGGTTTTGATGGGGTAATTTTCACCTTTAGTTATTAAAATTCCTAGTATAAAATTGTGCGTGCACATTATCTGAAATGAACTTAATTGTTATTAAGAACACATTTTATGATATTTTTGTGTTAAGCATGCAGTTGTATTGTTTTCGAAAAAGTTTCTATGATTTGTTTATTTCGCACAGAGACTTTCAAAATAGCTACCAGGTTGTTTCAAAGTGAAAGTCAAGGGAGGTTACTCTAATTGCCTTATTTGATAGGAATTTTGACAACTAAAGGTGAAAATTACCTTTTATGGCAGGTCAACCCTTGTTGGGTTATTTTATACTGAAGATGTTTTGTTTTATTCATTCTTAATGGGTATTCAAATTTATTTAAACTCATTTCTTCTATTTACCCTATAGATGAGACCCTATCTATCATTCCTGGTCAGAGTGGACTTGGGAGTAATGGCAATAATGGGGTATGCCGCACTACCAAAAGTTCCAGAATTGGAACATCACCATTAGATGAAGTTTAATGTCATACCCTGGACACTCAATACCTTGGCTTATTTCATTCTGCTCATAACTCAATTTCCTTGTATATTATTTATTTGAAAACTTAATAAAATTCAATGTAATAAATTATGTGTATATATATATATATTCACCAACCCCTCCGCACGAGCAGGATGTGACACAAGGTCAATTTCTTAAGCAGAGTTCAACAGGTTTGAATTCAGAGTTTTCCTTCTCCTAGACTGGTTGCCTAACCAAGGTTAAAGAGCCCAGTCTGCCCTACTATTTATCCATAGCTGGAGGGAGAGTAGAATTCATACCTTTCCCAAGGGTATTAGCACTAAGTGAAATGTCATTTCCCAAGACTTTAACCATTACACTACATGCTTCATTATATGTTGTAATATGTTCAAATGTTTATTTTTTGGTTATCTGAACATTAGCTACAAAAATAGAGTAACCTCCCCTTGTTTCTTTCACTTTGAGGAAGCCTTACGTTTTGGTCAGCCATTTTCATTTCACCGTAAATCTACACTGAAAATATGAATTTGTTTGAATCAATACAACTGCATGTTTCAAATAATGCGCAAGCACAATTAAGTTAATGTTCAGATTACCTATTTTTTTAGGAATAATATTTTTCTTTAGCATAATAAATTTGGAAATTTAAATATTTTTGGTTTGGTTGTTTTGTTTTACAGCAAAACATAAATTTCGGGTTATTTAATGCCGACTCTCGATAAACAAGGGGTGCGTGGTGTAATGGTTAGAGTCCTAGGAAATAAACTCATTGATCTGAGTTCAAATCCTGGAAGAAGCTACAGTTCACATAGTGCTAATACTCTTGGGAAAGGTATGAATCCAACTATTCTCCCTCCAGTTATGGGTAGATAGTAGAGCAGACTGGGCTCTTCAACCTTGGTTAGGCAACCAGTCTAGGAGAAGGAAAACTCTGGATTCAAATCTGTTAAATCCGTGGGGTGGTCACTACTAGAATAGGCTCAGTCCTAATTAGTGATCTATTTCACTAATTTTAAAATAGAACTCGGGTTGCTTCCAGTACCGGCTCTAGTTTAAGTGGTCACATAATTAAGTATTAAACAGGCTCATTGCTGCTTAATCTAACTAGTGCTTTCTGCATGACTTAACTATAATTTGAATGTTTTTACTGAGCTTATTAATGTAATAAACAGGGTTAGTATGAAGCGTATGGTGACGAGGAAAAAAAACACAGATTTTAAGTTTCAACAATTGTATTGGAAAAAGGAACATGAAAAGCGAGGAAAAGATAGAAATGAATTTAAAGGATATTTTGGTGATAGTTGTAACGTGAATAATAAAGTTTCGTGAATCGAGGTCGGCCCCCGTCAATATGTTCAACGCTGATGCCAGGATATCTCTGCCTTTGGCTTTTACAAATAGGTTGTCGTGACCCAAAATCGGATCAACTGAGATCATTTTCATTTCACCCAGGAATTGTTCGGATTGGATGAAAATGCGAATTTTATTTACAAAATTATTTTCTTTGTTGTTTAGGAATTCTTGTTTTCCATCCGGAAGTTCAGCTGGAGCCTATGCGTAGAAACGTGTTATTTTGGTCACTTCGTTTTAGGCTACCATTGAGTTAACTTTTTAGCGTTAGCAACTTATATTTTATTTTGTTGGCAAGTATATCTCTTTATTGTGGTGTGTGCGCGAATTGAATTGCTGAATTAGTGAATCGAGTGATATCTATATTTGTGTATGTAACATTAACATAAGTGTATCCGAAGGAATTTCCTCGTATAACAAATCAATTTTCCCTATTGAAATAAACTGAAATGCCATTAATCTGTTCCAGCCCCCCAAGTGGTACCTTGTTTACAAATTTAATTCATTCCGCTTGTAACTCAATGTCCTTGTATATCAAATTAATTTTCCCTATTGAAATAAACTGAAATGCCATTTATCTGTTCGAGCACCACCAAAAAATACCCTAATGTTTTGTTATGTTGTTTTGTAAAGCCTCCAAGCCTACATGCTTCCTGTAGTCCACCGACACTATACCTGATGCCACTCTCCAATACATAAGCACACACGCACACACATACATGCATATTATTACTGTAAAATTTTCATGTTCCTGACACTAATACATTATTCTATGTATTAGACATGAGACTTTGATGAGTTGTGGTGCACCTGAGCACTGTACACAATAAATTTCATTATTTGAATAATAAAAATGCCAATGTATTGTATAAAAACATAATAAAATAGAATGGAATGAGTGATGTGTTGTAATAGGTTTTAAGGCTTATTTTTTTTATAAATAATATTTTTCTTTGGCATAATAAATTTGTAAACATAAATGTTTTTAATGAACGTATTAACATAAGCATATCTGAAGCTCGCTTGTACCTCAAATTTTAGCTGTCAACACAAAGCAAAAAATCAACCAAGTGACAGCTCGTAACTTGGAAAACTTGTAAGTTGGCGCCCTGGTAAAACAAGGTAACACTGTACATAAAGTTTTATTAGAAAACACCACTAAAAACCTACTTACTATTTTTTGTTGAAAATATATCAATGAAAAAAAAAATATATATATATATATATATTTTTTTTTTTTTTTTTTTTTTTGCCAAGTGTTATAGTGTTAATCAATTATTTTCAGTTAGGGCAATTCTCTTGGTCTTTTCTTTTTTCATTTTTTCCCAGGTGAAGTTTGGTAGTATATTTTTAATAACAAATTATTTGCCCTTTTTTTTCATCACAAGGGTTTACTAATAGGATTAGTATATATATATATGTGTGTATGTGTGTGTGTGGGGGCAGCATTCTTTCATTTATACATGTAGACACGTCTCCTGTTTAACAATTTTATTAACGATCTTTTCAACCTTTCTGGCCAACTTTTTTACATTTGGATGGAATCCATGGATTAGTCCACCAAAGTTTTTATCCCAAGTACTTTCGGCACTTCGAAGTCCATCATCAGGGGTGATGTGTTTGTGTTCCAGTTTTTTTTCAAGTTAGTAGTTGTGAGAGTAACTAGGAGGGGAACTCGTAGAAATTATATTAAGGGGTGTGGAGGCTGAAAGGAGGAGAATTGGTAGGAAAAGTGTTATAGTCATTTTAAAATGTGAGTACTGCATTCAAAATTAATCTTATTTAAGGATGGTTTGTATTGTATATATATATATATATATATATATATATATATATATATATATAGGGTTGAGGAGGGTCTCTACTTTAAGAATGACCTTGTATTGGACCTACCTTTAACAAGGACACATCCTTAAGATATATCTGATGACTTACCATCAGCTCTCTTGTATCACATCTCACCTGCATTATTCAGTACCCAGGTAACATCTTATTGCTTTAGGTTAAACACAATGTTGTGCATTTCTTTTAATGCATTGTTATAACTTTTAATGCATTGTTTATAACTACTCTGAATACAAATAAATACTAAATACAAAGTGAATTACCAGTAAATGCATAGAAAGATTTCATTCAAAAAGACATTGGCTATATATATATATATATATATATATATATATATATATATATATATGGGTAATTCCATGTCAAATTATCCAGAAAAAAGTAAAATTGTCACCCACCCACTTCAATTTTTCTGAAATTTTTTCCAGGTGTGGACTATGTTAATATCAAACTATCTTTTTGGTACAAATAATGTTCAATATATGTGAAATAATAATAGAAAAAATTGTTGTCGTAGATACAGTGCCACATTGGGATATTGATCTTGCAAGGAAAAAATCAGAAATCATCAATAACTTAAAATTGGTTGACTTTAAGACTTTTTATAGCATTTTTGGATTCCTTGTGCAAAAATGCTTTTATAAACCAATTTTTAAGAGTAGGGAAGCTCTAGAACTCATTTTACAAACAAAAATAGCTTACAAAAAGTCACCATTTTTCGCGACATTCCCCCTCAAATTTGGTGAGCTAAAAATTGACATAACTCCACCAATTTTTGGAACTGGAAGCTCGAATTTGGGGGATTGTCTAACTTTATCATAATTCACACTTGGACCAAATTTCAGAAATATTGAAGGGGTGGGTGATTGGCCTGGATGATTTGACATGGAATCATCCATATACTAGAAGCAACTACCCAGCATCACCTGGATAAAGGGGAATAAAAAAAACTCTGGTGTATTGATTTGTTTACTTTTGAAATTTACAAATGCAGGACATTTTAAAGTAGAATTTCAAGGCTATTTCTATGTATATTTTAATTTTTAAATATCTTCAAATATAAATCAAATCTTCATATTTTTGACCAAATGCAAGATCTGGTGATATTTAATGTGTATATATATTTACTTTGTAGTTAATTGTTTTATTTTTCATAGTTTCATCTAGACATACATGCATACATACATACACACACACCAACTGCCCTTTATATATGTATAGATGGTGCATGGCGTAATGGTTATCATTGGAGAAAATGGATATAGTGACACAAGTTCAATTCTTGGACAAGGCTGTTTGCATTTCACCTAGTAATAATACACTTGGGAAAGGTATGCATCCAAATAAAAAAAAAAAACATTAACCCACCCCATTCACCACCGCTAGGATTTAACACTAGTATGGGGCATTCAGCAAGAATTGAACTCGTTAATCAGTAGTAATGGATCTGTGAGACTAGCTTGTTAACCATTACATCATGACAGATGGCTATGGTAGGCATCCAACTATTCTCCTTTCAGCTCTGGGTAAATAGTAGGGCAGATTGGGATCTTTAACTTTGGTTAGGTAACCAGTCTAGGAAAAGGAAAATTGAATTCAAACCTGTTAAATTCTGCTTAATAAATTGACCTTGAGTCACATCCTACCCAAGTGGAGGGCTTGGTATATATATATATATATATATATATATATATATATATATATTAGATGCATTGAAAAAATTTCCAAAAACAAATTTAATGAGCAAGGTGACAAAATTGCCTTGTTTTACATACATTTTATATTAAACATATCGAGACACATCTTGTAGTATACGAGGTATGTCAGAAAAGTTCCAGTATGTCAGAAAACGTTGATGTGAAGAGCATCACCCACTGCGAGTTCTTGCCACAGGGCCAGAGGATCAACTACAAAGAAATACTGCTTCGTTCAATGCACAAGAAGAGGCAAGAGATGTGGGAGGACAACTCGTGGGTGCTTCACCATGACAACGCACCTGCCCACGCAGCCCTGAGTATCCAAGAGTTCCTGGCCCAGAAGAACATGACTGCACTGGAGCAACCTCCTTACTCACCCGACCTTGTTCCATGTGATTTTTTTCCTCTTCCCCAAGCTCAAGGGGGTCATCAAGGGAACCCATTTTGTGGATGAGCACAACATCAAAAAGGCTGTGATGACAGAGCTTTGGAGAATCCTGGAAGAATCCTTCCAGGAGTGTATGCAAGCGTGGCAAAGAAGGACGGGAAAGTGCATTAGACTCCAGGGGGATTACTTTTGAAGGGATAACTTGTAGTTTGGATTTGAAATGAATTTTTTGTGACACCAGTCCTGGAACTTTTCTGACATACCTTGTATTGTAGAGTATACCCATGGATGTATACTTATATACTTATTTTGATATAAACCCAAGACAAACGCATGTGAGAAAATGGCTATTTGGATGAGAGACGCTATCATACGTCTGACTTGTCCAGTAATCACCCAGCCAAATCTGATTCCTCTAAACTAATTTTCGTATGTTGGCTTGTCTAATCAGAGAAGAGGGGTCAAACACAGGGTTAAATCTTGTCAATCAAATTCCCTGTATTTTTCCATAAAACCATTAGTCTGATTTAACTACACTACCATACACAATTGATAGGTAACCTATCAATGATGTAACACTTGTAGTTCTATGAAAATTCTCTATATGATCATTATCCATTGATGAAGAAGTTTGGCCAGATTTAGTATCATCTTTGTAGCAGGTGACTACAGAGACTGAACTCACAACCTCCTGATTGTGAGTGGTGGCTCGTAATCAGACTTTTGTCACCCCTGTTGGGCTGAAGTGGTTCGGCTGCTAAGAAGCAAAAATGCCGACTCAGTTTCTCTAGGCAGGGTAGAGCAAAGAGTTTAATTTAAATGTGCGTTTGTTCCAAAGACACAATGATAGATTCCAGCAGTCGCTTGTACTTCTAACATCAAGAGTTTCAACTGTGATTTTCTGCGTTGGACCTGAGAGAAATGATTTCAGAATGACTGGGAAGAAATGATGGGATTATGAAAGTAGATAAAGAAAGAAAAACTGGTCTTTTTTCAGTGACAAGGCATCAGTGAAAGATGCAGAAGCAGACAGAGAAAAGAAGCAAAGATAGAAGAAAGAAGAGAAAGGAAAGAAAGAGGAAAGAAGAGAAAGTAAAGTGGAAGAAAGATGAGGAAAGAGGAGGGTGAAAAGAGAATAATTGACAGGGATTCATCATCTGAAGGTCCCTGGTTCAATTCCAGGTGTAGGCAACAGAGTAAAAGCTATTGGAAAATTTCAATCTTTGATAGATGTTTTTCTCCATTTGAAATGCTGGTCCCACTCAGAGTTACTACCGTACCCATACCAAGACAATCCAGGCAGCAGCTAGGAATATCCAGGCAATGAAAAAATTGGAAAAACAAATAAGTAGCTCATAATTTGCAACTACATTATTGCATGTATTGAACTCCATACATTTTGGATGCTTTTTTAAAAATTTTTCTTTGCATAAAGATACATTGAATCTAGATGACTTTTTCTGTGCTCTGTATTTTATAAATCTCCGCTATGGCCCTGGTCTCACTCATAATAGTGTATTTATTTTTCCAACTTCCCACTAAAGCAGGATTGACATGAAGTTGTTAGGATAATCTTTTAGTTTGCCATTAGATGGCATTGTGACCAGAATATGTAAAGGCAGTGCTTCCAAAATTAGCCTCTTTCTCCTGGACTCTCCAGCCGTTAAAGCTTATATGTTATCGTTGAGGGAAACAAAACTGTGGACCCGAGTTAAAAAGTTGCTTGCATTTCATATAGTGCTAATACCGTTGGGAAAGGTGTGAATCCAACTATTCTCCCTTTTTGCATGTTGTGTAGCCCTTTTTTCTATTCTTACAATTGTAGAGATTATCTTCCCTTACTTGCTACGGTTCGCTGTGAGGTGGCATTGCATCCAAAATAAAAACGGTAGTGCCACCAAAATCTCTTTTTTTATCACATTTTGTTTTATTCATTCTTGTTGGGTATTTAGGTTTGTTTTTTCATGCTCAATTTTTTTCATTTTTGATGGGTATTCAATTTTTTTTTTTAAACAATTTTTTTAAATGTATTTATCCCATAGATGGGACCCTGACAGGTAACAGGTCGATGGGTTAAATAAAAAAATGTGTTTAAAAAATTGAGTTTTTTAAAAATTGAGTATCTATCAAAAACGAATAAAACAAAATGTCTTTGGTATAAAATAACCCAACAAGGGTTGTCATGTTGTAAAATCCAACTAACAAACCAATTAGCCAAAAATGATGATATAAGGTTTGTTTTTGTTTTTTTCTTCATAGACTGAAAAAGAAAAGAACCGCCTCGTCTGGGATTTGAACTTGTCTCACTGTGTCCATTTTCTACGATATGAACCATTACACCACACGCCTACAAAAGTGATGATATAAGTTTTTTTTTTGTTTTTTCTTCACAGACTGAAAAAGAAAAGAACAGCCTTGTCTGGGATTTGAACTCATCTCACCGTATCCATATTTTATGATGGTAACCATTACACCACATACATACAAAAATGATGATATAAGGGGTTTTTTTTATGGAGGCGCATGGTCAAATCGTTAGAGTTGTAGGAAATGGACTCGTCGACCTGAGTTCAATTCCTGGACGAAGCTATTTGCATTTCACTTAGTGCTAATACCCTTGGGAAAGGTATGAATCCAATTCTCCCTCCAGCTATGGGCAAATAGCAGGGCAGACTGGGCTCTTTAACCTTGGTAAGGCAACCTGTCTAGGAGAAGGAAAACTCTGAATTCAAACCTGTTAAACTCCGCTTAAGAAATTGACCTTGTGTCACATCCTGCTCGTGCGGAGGGGTTGGTAAATATATATAAGGTTTTTTTTTTCCTTTACAGACTTAGAAAAAAAAAGAACTATTCTTTGTTGTTGCTTTACATTTTTGTCTATTATTTTACAAAAAACTTATGTTTATTTCTTGTGCTGTGAGCCATTTTAACGTTTCCTAGCAATAAGAGAAAATCGACAACAAAAGCTTCAAAGTTAATCTGGGAAATGGAAGAAAGAAAAAAAAGAGAAGATTGAGGATTTTGATTTCGTGCTGCTGAAAGATATGATAAAAAATCAATTCTTCAGGAATTCTAGGATGAGAAGAATCCTGCGAGTTGACCTTTGACCATTATCTCACAGACAAATAATAAATAATGTCACTATAAATACAATAAAGACTAACTTGCTAGAATACTGGACTTGGAACTATTAAGCACCAAGTTCAACACAAAGACATATCATATTATAATGGAGATTTGGTGTCTGTAACTGAAACTATGTCACTGCTTATATCACAATACTCTCAGGAATTGCATAAGTTTATCAATAAGTATTTAATCTATAGTCGAAATCATTAACTCTTAACATCCTGTTGAGAATTTTCTAAATCCAGAGCCCAATTCCTATAACCATTTATCAAAAATAGGAAAAAATGGCCTTTTCATTCAAACTTACCTGTTATTTCCCTTAAATTAAAGACTTCTAAATATGTTTGATATTACATTTAAACAAAGGCTATCATTTGGGGTAGATTAGAAAAATGAATGTGACTTCCAGCCGGGTGGAATGAGGCGGTATAGGACGTTAAAAGTTAATACACAGAATTAAAAAAAAAGTAAAGTCGTCGGGGTGGCCTAAAATCGGTATCAGCTAATCAGCGAGGGAGTTTATCCTCTTTTCACTAGCCCTAGACCAAAGAGATTGTTTTGGCATCTGAGGTGGAGCATAACACCTACCATCAGCTCCTTACTTTACTGCACAGATCCCTGTGCTACTCATACACTGAGTTGGCGAGGGACGGTATCGAACTAGGAACCTTGTGGTTTCTAGCCAAACGCTCTACCGACTGAGTTCAATGAAATTCTGAGTTAGATTTACCTCAAAACAGCCCATGTTATTAAGGTATTTACCTCACATTCTATGTATGCAGGTATGACACAAGGTTGTTTAATATGGGACCACCCACAAGCCACAAAATACTCATGTTCCTTAATTATACAGCCGTTATCATCTTGCAATACCCTCTGGTTAAAAATGAGACTGTCCAAATCATCCAAGATGATCCAAAATGAAATGCAAAAATGTAAATCATGATTATCTGGTGTTGCTTATCCACCGAATTCTTATTTCTTATAAGTGTTGTCACTTCAGCTGAATAATGAACCATTCCATTTTTATAATAAAGAAATAAAGGGAAGAAAAAGTACATGCTACACAAAAAAATATGATAATGCTAATCTGTTTCAATCAAACATAATGAAAAGATGAAAAGAAGGAAAGAAAGAAAAAAAGAGTGACAGAGGGTTAAATCATGATTATTCTACTTTTTACATATTGAACTATTTTTCAATGGCTCTTAAGTAAACATATCAAATGCTGTAATAATTAAATTATCATACTGTGGTATATCCACATGTCCTGCTAATTATTTATCATATATATATATATATATATATATATATATAATCAATAGTAATGGTATTATGGATGATTTGGACTCATAACTTAAAGTTTCATGCTTACGCAATCTTCAGATGAGTCAAATGGTTGAGATCTTAAAAACCAGTAGTTTTTTAGCGTGAAGCGTTTTCACGCGATGTGATGA
Organism: Doryteuthis pealeii; assembly: GCA_023376005.1. Taxonomy (NCBI): domain Eukaryota; kingdom Metazoa; phylum Mollusca; class Cephalopoda; order Myopsida; family Loliginidae; genus Doryteuthis; species Doryteuthis pealeii. The sequence continues at coordinate 7,359,312 of CM042156.1, forward strand.
TATAATGCTAAAAATTTTTTTTTAAACTGTGGCTTGTTTAATGTTTATGTGACATGGATCGTGTTCACGTGATGTAATGTTATGACGTTAAATATATATATATATATAAGTTTAAAATGGAAGCAAATCCGATGGTATGTTGAAAGGAAAAATAAACAAAGGAAAGAAAATGCTGAATGGATAAAATGGATTTATTTTACTAACACATGTTTCGGCCAGGAGTTTGTTCATGTATTCTATTTATTATTATTTTAAATATAAAAAATAATAATAATAATAATAATAATAATAATAATAATATAGAAAATTACAAAATCTTTAAGCATACAAAGAATAGCAACCTTCATCAGAATAAAATGTTGGTGTTTGGAATTAAAGTGGTCAAAATACGGGGAAATTTGAAGTGTTTGAAAAAAGAATTTTAAAACATTTTTTTTTTTAATTGTTTGAGAAATGCTCCACAGCGATAGAGAATAGTGATGTTGATGTCATTGTCATCTGCAATGGCCTTCAGAAACAAAGAAGATGGTTAGAGAATATATTTGGAATAAAGTTAGGTGGAATTTTAATTTTTAATGTTTGGGGGGAATTTAAACATTTTTTTAAATAAAATTTGTAATTTAATTTATGAGTATGTGTATTGTGTCGGTGGTTTATTTATTTATTTGTTATATATATATATATATATATATATATATATATAAATAAAATGTATCAGTGGTCTGAAGAAGCTCGTGAGCATACTTGCGAGTGGAAATGGTCCATAACCACGATACCCATGGTATTTAAGGCCTTTTTATTCCCAAATAACTTTGCTCTGTTTACAATAATTAAACATTGAGCTCTCATACAGAACCTGAACTCTACAACAAACTACTGGTAGAGAATTAGGACCCACCTAGAATCACCTTGTACCAAGAAACTTGGTACCACACCAAAGAGTATATATATATATATATATATATATATATATATATATATATACAGAGGCTTGTGCAAAAGTGGTAATAAGCCCAAACCATTACACATACATGCAGAGTTGTCTTCTGACATTAATTCATGGGTTTTCTGCTTCAGAAAATATATAAAATTATATCATTATTATGAAACACACTAACAAATATAGACTATATATTTTAATAAGTTCATACAATGACTATATTGCTTCCAACAAAGTCTTCATTAGATGATAATTGATAATATTATTAAATGTCTTTTTCAAATATATATAAATATATATTTTTCCAGTATACATCAGGAGAAAATAGAAGGTGCTGTAGTTGCACAGTGCCTATAGACGAACTACTACTGCACACATATATTCATTGATTTTTAATGGCATGTCAACCCATCTGGGGTTATTTTATGCCAAAAGGTTAGGGAATTGCTTACATTGTATGTTTATATTTGTTCGGAATTTAATAACTTAATCCCACAGAAAAAAGAGACATACCTTTTTTGTCTTTAGTAAGCGCAGTTATTGATTGAGACATATTCCAATTGAGATACCTTCCATTCTATTAACGAGGCAACACATTACGACTGCTTTTCATAACACAAGGTGTTTTATTTATTTAAAAAAACAATGACTGAAATGAATAGGTCAAAGGGCAAGTAACTCACCCATACAATAAGGGCAGATAACTTCTGATCTTTATTATTATTAGAATCTGTTAGTGTTAATTTGTACTGACTAAAGTGAATTTCAACAATATTTATATATTTGTGTAGTTTTTTGTACACTCCTCTTCTTTTCATATGGTTACATGATATCAAGTATTCCTATCTATATACAAATAACTTGCAAACAGATATATTTGACCTATAACAGGTACTGCCACTCCGGGTCAGAGTGGACCTGGGAGTAATGGCAACAAAGGTGTACTTCACACTCCCAAGAACTCCAGAACTGGAGACAAATCATTGGAAGTAATATAATGTCATACTCAGGACATCCTTTGGGGTAGAGCCTTACCACTCTGCAGAGAATATATATATTTACCAACCCCTCCGTGCGAGCAGGATGCGACACAAGGTCAATTTCAACAGGTTTGAATTCAGAGTTTTCCTTCTCCTAGACCGGTTGCCTAACCAAGGTTAAAGAGCCCAGTCTGCCTTACTATTTTATCCATAGCTGGAGGGATAGTAGGATTCATACCTTTCCCAAGGGTATTAGCGCTAAGTGAAATGCAATTACCACATCCAGGATTTGAACTCGGGGCGACGAGTCCATTTCCCATGACTTTAACCATTACACCACGCGCTTCTCTTCTGCAGAGAATATAGTCAGTATATTCTTATGGGGTAGCAAGAGGTTTTGTGTTTTAAGGTTTAAAGGTAGCTGGATATTCTCGGTGCGTGTTCTTAGGTTTTGCTTTCAACCCCATTTCATTTGGTAGTCACGCTGAAAAGGAAGGAATTTAAGGAACGAAAAAGAAAGAGACAAAGGCAGAAGGTGGTTTTATGACTTAGCTATTATTCCCGGTCATAGTCGCCCATAGCAAGGGGATATTCCTCTGGCTGAGGTAGCGACTACACCCAGTTAAGGCCTAAACTCAAATGACCGAGAGATTTTCTTGGGGGTAGGAAGTGGATCCTTTTTCTCGCACATGTGCAGAGGGTTCTTCTGGTGAAGGCTCATGGGAGTTTGTTATTTTTCTCTTTTAATTTTCTTTTAATCCCCACATTTTAAGCCCCGCTAACTGGGCATATATATATATATATATATATATATATATAAGGATTCTATATAATAAATAACATTGTGCTACGCAAACACTGGACATCACAAAAAAATAAGCCTTGGTGTTTTATTTTGGAGTGAAAATTTATATTAAGCCCTGTCTTATTTTCAGGGATATATGCCAACCCCTCTACATGACCAGGATGTGACACAAGGTCAATTTCTTAAGCGGAGTTATTCTTCTAGACAGGTTGCAAGGTTAAAGAGCCCAGTATGCCCCATTATTTACCAATAGCTGGAGAATAGTTGGATTCATACCTTTCCCAAGAGTATTAGAGCTATATGAAATGCAAACAGCTTTATCCAGGATTTGAACTCGGGTTGACAAGTCAATTTTCTAAGACAACAATCATTATATATATATATATATGCTCCCCACCCCTGGTGGGCTGAGCACTTTGGAGGGGATTTTGCTGAATACCGCCAACTAAGCTTAAAGACAATGGTCTCCTATAAAATGGATGAAGCACTCTCTGGCGGCCTTTACATATATACATATGTATGTATTTATCAGTTAAAATCCTCATCCCAGTCAGTAGGTAGTGATGGCCAAGTGGTTAAGAAGCCTGACTGATGATAAATCGATCGGGTTTCTGGAGGTAGCCTGCTAATGTCTAGCCACACTGAAGAGACGCGATACATCGAAACACAGTGTCTGTGGATGACTATATATATACGTATAGTTAACACCAAATGTTAATTGTAGATCCAGCTTCCTTAATATTTCCTCACACCTAGGAAAAGCCATCATAAAAAGCTATAGACCAAAAAGACAGCAAGACGATATTTAGCAAAAAAAAAAAATAATAATAATAATAAAATGGAGATTCGCTTACGGTTTTTGTCTGTAACAAAATTGCGTCACATTACTCAACACATAATCCAACGTCATAACATAGAATAAATATACTCAAAATGTGAGCATGCAACGTTAGACAATCCTCATTGTTTCAATAAATAGATGCCCGGCGTTATATATTTATATATAGATTGTTTTATTCTAATATAATATTTAAAGTTATCGGAACTGTTTCCATTTCAAATTGTCTTTCTTTCTTTCTTTTATTTTTACTCCTTTAATAAATTTGACGATTTTACATGCTTATGGTACACACTCTATGACATTGAATTTTCAGTTCACATCCCCTCAGGCAATATCTTTCAAAAATCTATTTTTACATTGCCCAGAGGGTGTTTTTATTTTGTACTAGTAATAATAATAAACATATACACACACACACACACTTATAACAAATCATACAACCATTTATCATTTGTACATGACTTACTATATCTCCACCAAACCCTGAGCATATGACCCACCTATGACCTCTCCCAACACCTAACACCTGTGGCATCATTATCAGAACCTTGCTGCTATACACCCTCATCTGGGGAAGAAAGAAACATAGGACCCCCCACTACCAACTCCTACTAACACCAACAATTGACCACCCCTCCCCTATTCACGGCCTCCTAATTCACCAGTATGAAAATATTCACTGTTGAAGCAAGAACTCAATCCAACATCCTGATTTACTGATATAAACATATTAAGTCACTAGGGAGTGTTCTATCCATTTTAAGAAGAGCAATGCATATATATATATAATAAACATATACACACACTCACACACACTTATAACAAATCCTACTACCATTTACCATCTGTACATAACTTACTAAATCTCCACCAAACCCAATGCATATGACCCACCTACGACCTCTCCTGACACCTATGACCTCTCCCAACACCTAACACCTGCAGCCTCATTAACAGAACCTTACTAGCTACACACCCCATCAGAAGAAAAAAATAGAACTCCCACTACCAACTTAAATACTCCTACTAACACCAACAATTGACCACCCCTCCCCTATTCAAGACCTCCTAATTCACCAATATGAAAATGTTCACCGTTGAAGCAAGAACTCAATCCAATGTCTTGAAGAAGGTCTAACAGACTGAAATGTTATAACATCGACATCACTATGTACAATAAACATCCATTTTGTACAACATCCCGTGTTTGTCTACCTTTCTCCACATATTGTCAGATCAATTTCCTCTTATTCCTCCCATATATATACATATGGGGGAATGGTCCCCTTCAAAATCATAGGCCCGTGTGAACTGACCCACCTGCCTTCTCTTCTCTGCTATGGATTCTCACAAATATATTTACAAGGATCCTTTCCTTGTGATGCTAATCCTATAACCAATCAATATAGAAGTGAATGTGATCTTATCTAAGTGCCCCACACCTGCAGCCATGTGCTTAGTAAATACCTATACACATTTGCAGAGTCCCTTCCAATCAATCAGCAGGTAACATCAACCCCTAGCACCTATATGATTGTCCCAACCCTATTGCCCTAATGGCAAACTCCAGCCCTTTTTATCATATATGTGCTAGAAGGCAGTGACTTAGGGTCTTATGTCCTGGGTATGATGTTAAACTGTTAAACGCTATTTGATGGTGAGGTTCCAATTCTTGAGCTCTGGGGAATGTGGAGCACTTCTTCATCACCATTACTACCAAATCCACTCTGACCCGGAGTGGTGGTACCTATTTCGGGTCCCATCTATGGATTAAATAGAAAAAAAAAATGAGTTTGAAAAAATGTGTTTAAAAGAAATTGAGTTTTAAAAATTGTACCCATCAAGAAGGAATAAAACAAAATGACTTTGGCATAAAATAACCCAACAAGGGTTGACATGCCGTAAAATCCAACCAAGCATTCATTTGAAATTAACCACATTAACCACTTTCCCAAAAAGTCCAACTGACAAAGTCTTTCCACCTGCAACAATATTACAGCACTCTTCGATCAATCCACCAAAGTTTACTCGTTTCTTGTCCAACACACATCAGTATTCTCATTAGCAAGATCAAATACAACTGCCCCTCTGTGTGGGAAGGCAGGCCTTAAATAATAATTAACTACCCTGACCAAGACCCACATCCAGGCCAATCACACCCAGTGCTGCCGATTGCAATGTAGAAATTTGTATACGTGCCAATGAGGATGAGTAGTCTGACTTCGAGCCACAAGTCATGATCAGGAGGTTGCAAGTTCAGTCTCTGTAGTCACCAGCTACACTCCCCCCCTGATCTCTTCATTTTGCACGCCAGACACATTCATGCTCACTTTGAGCTCCCACATAAGTAATTTCTCTCACTACATTAGTAAATACCTATACAGATTTGCAGAAACTATTTTAAAAATACTAAATCAAAATAAGTGTCATCTAGTGGGGAATAATAAAAAAATATCAGCAATTTTTCAAATTTGGCAATTTATGTTGGAAATTCCAGTTAATTATCTCCCCCTGCCGCTAAGGGGCGAATCGCCAACATTGTATGTTGGCGCCAAAACCAAAGTTCACCACTTATCGCAAAGCAGTTACTGGAGGAGAGACGTAAAAACTAAAGCTCTCATTACGAAGCCCAAAACAGGGCCCACTTATCACAGAACTCTACAACCAGCTCACTTCTAAGGCATTGTATCAGCATACGTCAATACATGTATTGACAAATAATACAAGAACTTGTTGCAAATTTTATTGGTATTTGCTACCAGATTTATCTGTGAGTTAAGCAGAGTTCTTGGAGTAGTGGTGATAACAGGGGTATTCTGTTCGCTGGTAGGAAATGTTGATAAGACGCTTCGTCCCGGTAGTTTCTCGTCCTTCAGTAAGTGTGCTATTGTACCCGCCTTTTAACGTATGCTGATACAATACCTTAGAAGTGAGCTGGTTGTAGAGTTCTGTGATAAGTGGGCCCTGTTTTTAGGCTTGGTGATGAGAGCTTTAGTTTTTACGTCTCTCCTCCAGTGGTGAAATTTGGTTTTGTCGCCAACATATGATGTTGGCGATTCGCCCCCTAGCGGCAGGGGGAGATAATTAACTGTGGAATTTCCAATATTTATTCAATGAAAAATTATAAACTAGCAGGACCCATGGATATACCACAGTTATGATAATCAATTATTACAAATGTGCTGAATTAAACTGTGAATGTTGAACAGACAGGAGATAAAAACAGAAAACACATGAACACAACATGGAATTTCAAATTACACAAACAAGAAATTACACTTGAAATCCTTGTGGGTTGCAAATGAAGGTGTTGTCTGCAGGAATGTTAATTATATAAATATAACAATACAATTCCACTTAACTGAGTCCTTGTAAGGCTGGTAAGTTATCGTACCTACTACAGCTCTCTGCTGAATATAGGGAGTGCCGTATTTTCGTCCGACTTCTAGAGATGCTGGTACCAAAGAGGGTTAATTCTTATCTTCAATTTTGTTCGCCTGTGATTTGATTGGTTTGAAGAGAGGCACGCGACCAAGGGAGACATATATCTAAGGTAGGTGGGTTGTCTCCCTTGGTCAGCGTGCCCAAACCTACCTTAGATATATTTTTTACACAATGTTTGATATGTTTACTTATGACCTATTGCAGAATAGTTCAATATGTAAAAAGTATAATAATCTTGATTAACTCTCTCTCACTCTTTTTTCTTTCTATCCTTCTTTTCATCATGTTTCATTGAAACAGATTAGCGTTATCGCTTCCGTGTGCACCTCCTCTCTATCTTTCACCTACTCTTCTTTCTTTCTTATTACACTTTTTCTGTGTCGCATGTCTTTTTTCTTGTCTTTCTTTCTTTCTTAATAAAAACGGAATGGTCCATCATTTAGCTGAGGTGACAACACTCACAAGAAATAAGTATTTGGCGGATAAGTAACACCAGATAATCAGGATTTACATTTTTGTAAATTTCATCTTAGATGATTTGGACGGTCTCATTTTTAACCAGAGTGTGTTGCTAGATGATAACGGTCGTACACTTAAGGAACACGAGTATTAATATATAGATTACTATTTAAAATTCTATAGTCAATATTATTTTTACCTTTTTTTACTATCTCAAGAATGGTATTCTGATTCTACACAATTCAATCAAATCTTTCTATGTTGAAATGAAAATTAAAGAAAGTTGTAGAAAAATAACAATGCTCACTCAAAAGTACTTACTAATTTAAATAGCATAAAAAGAAAATAATTTTGCAGAACTTTAAATTTTCAGTTTTTCAAAAAAATAAATTTAAAAACTAAAATGGTCAGTGGTGGTCTATTTCTGTTCTTTCAAATACGAATCTCATTGTGTTATGGGAGGATTCAACAAACAATTATTCAATTAAAATCACTAAAAGTCTTAATGATTAACTAAATCCAAGAAACAGTAATGAATTTTTTTTATTTTACAATACGATTATCCAAATTTATAAGCAAAATTCCAATTTCTATTCTGTTAATACGTAACTAAAAGGATCCTATCACAGCTTGATAATTGTCGGTAACGTTTCTATGTTTTAACAAAATAACTTTGAAATTTAAAACAGAAACAGAAATAAAATAAGCATAGTTATAAATTTGAATAATTTTAATTCTGCATTTAAAAACAGTTGCAAATGATATAATAATTATGAAAAATATAAACTTTTGTTTTTCAGATTTCTTTCATATAGATTAAAATACGAAACTAAAAGCGTAACTTTTTGTGATTGTGGTGTCACAAGATGGCGTGCTCGATGGAGGTAGACAAGCCGTGCGCCAGTACCAGTGCCGGGGCTGATTTAGAATTTGAAAATGGAATCGACGGTAATGTCATCGCAGCAGCTGGCACAGCTGGTAGTGTGTCCGTGTCTCTTCACCCCTTGGTCATCATGAACATCTCTGAACACTGGACCCGGGTACGGGCACAGGAGGGCAAACCAATGCAGGGTCAGTTTTCTTCTTTTTTTTTCCAATCAAGCCACTAGTCGTCTCCTCCTTGTCATATTCAAAGACGAAACTAATAATAATATTTATTACGGCTACTATTATTATTATTATCTGCTGGGATTAGTTATAACTTAAAAGTTAAAGTTTAAACTAACCTATATTATTTATACACAATCATTAGTTAGTTTAACGTGTTTGGTTATGTTAAAACAACTATAAACAGTGAAGCTGGATTATTTACTGTTATTTGTTATTTTATTTATTTTTTGAATTCATAGATTTATTTTATTTTATCAAAATTTTAAATCTTTATATATATTTTCTAATTTAGATTTTTTTAAAATCATGTATAAGGTGTATAAAGTGAACTTTGAAAAACCCTTTCTCTTTTTTTTTTTTCATATTTTTAGTTTGCTTAAAAATAAAATAAATAATCTCCGTATACTGAGAGAAATGATCTTTGTTTTCCCCCTTTGGATGTTTTTAACTGTTTTTTTTTTTGTTTGTTTTTAAAAAAAAAATTCTTAAAATAATTATTGAAGAACCGTTATTTATTATTAAGCCAGTGAATTGCTGTCTCATGCTGTTAAGATAAGTCGTCTGCCTTCGCAGAAGAAGAAGAAGAAAGATGATCAGAATGACTTGTCAAGCGAAACATTATTATAGATTCCAGCTTCCTGGATAACGTAAAAATTATATATATATAATTTACTTCTTGTAATTCAATGTCGTTTTCCAAAGGAAATAAAGGGTTAGGTTCAGTTAAAGATCCCATTTTGACAAATTATAAGTTTATTTTATTTATTCGGCCACACGGCATGTAAAGAGAAAGTAATAAAAAAAAATTAAAAAATCATTATTCTGTTTATTGGTAAGTCGATGTATGTATGTACCTGCCATATATTATATATATATATATATACACTACACGCATTTTGTTTCGTATTATTAAAAACAAATGTTTGGCGGTACTATTTACTAAAGTACATGGTATTGTCCTAGTCAGCGTCACTAAATAATTTAAAAGACAAATAGTTTAACATTTTTAAACTTTGGTAAATAAATATGACTAATTCAATTATTAGGTAATTTGTTGTACTTATCACGGTATCAATATTAATGAATGAACTGTTAGTCAATTTTATTCCCTTTGAATTCGTAAAGATGAATAATAAATACTTTTTTGTAATATACCAATTTTGTCTCCATGTTTTCCTTAACTCTAGTTATAATTTTACAATCTTTTATCGTAATAATGTTTCCATTAACATTTTAAAAACCTGTAAATAAACTTTGGAAGCTTGTTTTCTGAAGTCAAAAAAAAAAAAAAATTTAAAAAATAAACCATTCACTTATCTGGATTAAAATAAACAAAATGTCCTGGGTATGGCCTTAAACTGCATCTAATGTTGAAGTTCCAATTCTGGAGCTCTGAGGAGTCTGGAGTACCCCTTCATCATTACTCCCAGGTCCACCCTGATCGGGTATAGTAGTACTTGTTAGGGTCCCATCTATATGTTAACTAGAAGAAAATGAGTTAAGAAAAATGTGTTTAAAAAAAATTTTTTGATACCAATCAAAAATAAATAAAATAAAGTCTTTGGCATAAAATAACCCAACAAGGGTTGACATACTGTAAAATCCAGAGTTCATCTATTTGTTTGCAAATGCAAATATTGGTAGAATTGGATATAAGATTATATTTGCATCTACCCACCCCTCTACTGTGATAGCAGGTTGTGACACTAGGACAAGTTTAAATGGAGGTCCTGACTCTACCCTTAGTACAATGGTTTAAGTGCCTCCTGCATATCCCACCTCCTCCTAACCTTTGGGTAAATCTGCACTTCTCACACCAAAAAGTAGGATTTGGTGTAAATGGGTTCTAATTGGTAAAAAGTGAAAAAAAAATCACCCCATACATACAGGAGGAGGCGTCTGTTGTGTAATGGTTATTGTTGTATGAAATGGACACAGCAAACCCAGTTCAAATTCTGGTCCAGGCTGTTTGCATTTCACATTGTGCTAATATCTTAGGAAAACATATGAATCAAACTATTCTCCCCCAAGCTATGGATAAAAGTAGAGTAGACTGGGCTTTTTAACCTTGATATGACAACCATTCTAGGAAAGGAAAAGTTTGAATTCAAACTATGCTTAAAAAATTGACCTTGTGTCACATCCTGCTCATGGGCTTGGGTAAATATATATATATATATTATCTACAGGATCTTTAGAAAAATTAGATAAATGATGTACAAGAAAAATTGATATCATTTCATAATCTAATAACTTGACGAATTCTTGTTCAAATAATCTCAAATTTTAACAGCAAGTGTAGAACAACTCATTTTTTTTTCTTTCTGTGTATAAAAATCCATTCACTGGGAAAGAAAAGGCATTTAAACATTAAATATAGAATTATGAGTTAAAATTTGAGATCATTTGAATAAGAACCGGTCAAGTTATTAGATTATGAAATGATATCAATTTTTCTGAAACACCCTGTATATTAACTCAGTTTACATTCTGAGACTTTGATTCTTTTTTTTTTTTTTTTTTTTTTTTTTTTTTTTTTTTTTATAAATCTTATTTATATGTATCTTAATAAACAATAATGTGGGTTTGTTGGGTTGTATTCCCAACTCGGTTACATTTCATATAATGACCTGTTTTCCATTAACAGACTTTGTCCTGTATTGGTTATTATAAACTATATTTTAATATCTATATCTAACAATCTATATATCTATATTTAACAATCCTTCTAATACCTGAATTGTACGCTTTTTTATTTGTTTTTACATACAAAACTCATGAAACACCAGTGTGAATTAAGTAAGTAAAGTCATTGGGTTGGCCTAAAGTCAGTATCAGCCCAGCGAGGGTAGTCTATCCCCTTTTCACTAGCACTAGAAAGGAGATTATTTTGCATCTGAGGTGGAGCGCCACACCTACCATCAGCTCTTACTTTACTGCACAGATTCCTGTGCTACTCATACGCTGAGTTGGCGAGGGCCAGTATCGAACTAGGAACCTTGTGGTTTCTAGCCGAATGCTCTACCAACTGAGCTAACCTGGCCCCATTGCAATATCACCTATCAAAATTGATAGGTAGTCAGTAGGTGCAATTTAGTTTTTTAGTTTTATAATTAGGATAAGAAAAAAATAAATTCAAATATTTCTCTATCAAAAAAGTTCTAATTGCAATGGGTGCAGAGAAGCAATTTATTTTTAAAAGTCTGTTTTCTTCAATCCATTTATAAGAATAATTTGATGTTTTCATCTTTATTGTGGTATGTTAAACACAATGTTTCGGTTGCTCTATCCTCCGGCCTTCCTCAGGTGTTTTCTGTGTATCCGAGCATAGTAATGATCCAACCTGGGGAATTCATTTTTAATAGTTAAAATAAAGAAAAAAAAAGGGGGGTCTAAAAATCGTCTGTTAACAAACAACTGGAAGTTGACGTGAAAAGCAAAACTTGTCCTTTTGAATCTAGCAAACAGCCGGGGTGCTTATTGGTTACTTGATCCAGGATAGTAATCAAGAGACAATGAATCCTTGTTCATTGTATATAATAAATGGTCACTGGAATAATTATCACTCCAACATATCCCATCTGAAGAATTATCACCCTGTGAAACTCTACGATGAAATCCTTTAGGTCAGGTAGGTCAAACTGAGGGCCACATGGATTACATATGTCTGTTGTGAAGGCTGCACGTGAAAACTAAGTCTTTAAATCCTTCTATGTTAACAGAACAAAGTGATGATTGATATCATTAATTTCTTTAATATCAACTAAAAGCCAATAAATACATATAAAAAAACAAAACATTTTTATTAGAAAGAAAGAAAAAAGAATATTACTGACAATTCAAATAATAAAACCTACAAGTGTTGCTGTCACTTTCAATTATAGCCATTTGTTTGGGAGAAGGCAAAAGGAAAGACTCACTCCCTTTCATTGACTGAGTTAACCTCCTTCTTAGGAAGGGGTGAGAGATAATGTGTTGATAACAGACTATTTCTTAACAGCACATTGTCCTAATGAAAATAAAAGACTTTTTTACCCAGAATGTTTGGAACTTCTTTTTTTTTTTTTTTTTTTTTTTTTTTTTTTTTAATGTAAAAGCGTCATATGAGAGTGCAGTCTGTGCGCAGCCACACCTGTGCTTGCTGAGGTCGTATGCAGTCCCCATGTTTGACATGCCCTACTCTAGGTGATTGATACTATCTTTGTCCCATAATAGTTGATACATTTACTATATAAACATTATATGCAAATGTAATTACTGTTTTGGGACAGCAGTAGTATTGTTTTTTTGTTTTTTTTTTATGCTTATTTAAGCAAGTGTAGAATTTGTGTTTATTATTGAGATATAAATTGATTATCTGAAATTTGTTTTAATTGAAAACTAATAAAACTAATTCCTTTTTTTTTCTTTTTCTTTTTCAGTTCTTGGAGCTTTGATTGGTCAACAGAAAGATAGGAACCTAGAAGTGATGAACTCTTTTGAGTTGGCATTTGATAGAGTCAATAAAGACATTGTCATAAACATGGACTATTACAAAACTAAGGAGGAGCAATGTAAGTGACTGCTAACTTGGATTTTACAACACATAAGAAAAATGCTTTCTTTGTGTTACCAACATTTTGGTAGCCAGGCATTAATGGTCTCCTCAGGCTTTTTTATTTTACCATTTTTTTAATTTTTTATTTATTTATTTTTTTAAACATTTGCCACTTATTTTTATTTTGCTTTTTGTTTTTCAATTTCATTGTTTAAATTATAATTTTTGGTTAATGTTTTGTTTGATTTTTATTTTCAGATATTCTTTGATTATTATAAATTGTGCTATTTAAAAAAAAAAACGAAAAAAACTGGTTTAGTACAGGGGGTCACCAAACTACGGCCCAAGGGTCGGTCTGGCCAGTGAAGGCATTTTATCAGGCCGACTATAGGTTAAATAAAAAAAAAAAAATGAGTTTAGAAACATTTTGAATACCTATCAAGAATGAATAAAACAAAATGTCTTTGGCATAAAATAACCCAACAAGGGTTCATATGCCATAAAATCCAACCAATCAACTATCCCCTTTTTGCTTGCACTAGACTAAGGATATTGATTTTGTTTATGTGGAGCACCACACCTAGATGCTTTGCCACACAGATCAGATTACCCAAGCTGTGCTACTCACATGCTGTGTTGGCGAGGGCCATTATCAAACCCGTAACCTTGTGATTCCTAGGCAAATGCTCTAATGATTAAGCTGAACTAATGCATCATTAATAGTTGAACAATAACATTTACTAGCTATACTGATATATAATGTGTAATGTATTTGTTTTTTTAGTAGTTTATATTTATTCCATTTTCGGACTAAGTAACCAATAAGCACCCCAGCTGGGAGCTGTTTTGAAAGGAACATCTTTTGCTTTTCACTGTAAACTCCCAGTTGTTTGTTTATAGACATTTTTTTTTTTTTTTTTTTGCATTAGAATTTCACTGTAAGATTTTTTAAAAGTTTGTTGATGTATATTTACAACCCAAAGACACGTTTTTATACTAAGAGTTTTTGATTTTAATTTAAAAAATTAGTTATTTCATGTTGTTAATTCAAAAGGAATTTTTTTTTTTTAACTTTTAAAAACTTTAAATGAAAGACACGTTTTTATATTAAAATAGTTTTTATTTAATCGGAAGAGAAATGCAGATATGTTTATTTAAATGAAAATAGTGTTTATTTACAAAATATTTTTTATGTTTATTTAAATAAAAGGATGTTGGGACCAAGTAACCAATAAATATTATGTTTTAATTAAGATCGAAAACTATTTTATTATAAAAACATCCCTTTGGTTTGTAAATCTACATGAACTTAAAAAAAAATCTTACAGTGAAATTCTAATGCAAAACAAATAGTCTGTTGTTTGTAAACAAACAACAGGGAGTTTACAATGAAAAGCAAAAGGTGTTCCTTTCAAAACAGCTCTCAGCTTGGGTGCTTATTGGTTACTTGGTCCCCATTTTCTAGTACACAGTATCTTAATTTTAGTAAGGACTTCTCTGCACAAAAAAAGCATTTAAAATTTATTAGAATAAATAAATAAATGGGCCAGTTTAGCTTGGTTGGTAGAGCATTCACCTGGGTTCAATACTGGCTCTTGCCAACTCAGTGGATGAGTAGAACAGCTTGGGCCTGTGTGACACCCCACCTCGGATGCAAAAACAATCTCTCTGATTGAGCGCTAGTGGAACCTGGTTAGACCCCACCCCTCGCTGTCTGGCTGATACCGATAATAGGCTACTCTGCCAAATTATTTAAGAGGAATAAATATCTTTTGACGTTTTAATTTTGGTTTTACTTGTGAAATAATAACACAAAAATTAGTTGTAAAAATAAAATACTTTTGCATATTTAAAGCTTGTTTTAGACTTTTTATAGATTCTAGGTAAATTCATTGTATCAGATTAATTGCTCTTATAATATAGTTATTTACTAAGCTTAGCTTAGATGTCATAGATGGCCAGATTATTAGGCACCCAGTGAGAATCGAACTCACTAACAATGGTCTGCGAATCTAGTTTGCTAACCATTACACCACATGAGGTGCCCTTGTTCTTACAATATAGAGGTTTCCCTAACCCTTTGGTTCTCTTTATTAAATTCTTAAAAGCAATGATTAAATTCTGAATTAAACCACAAATAATTTACCTGTGACAAATTTACCATATGATTTACCACACAGGTAAATTAATCATATCGGATTAATTACCCTTATAATATACTACAAGGGGCTACCTGGTGTTGCCTTGGTAGAGGGGTGATAATAATAATAAAAAGTTAATCTCACAGATCCATTGATTGTTTAGGTTTACATAATTGATTTATGTTTTAATCACAAATGCAACCAATGACTTCCTCTGCTCTTACTAATCAAATCTTCATTATTTTTGCACAAAAAGCAAGAACTGTTGATATTTGATGTGTATATATATTTACTTTGTTGTTAATTGTTTTATTTTCATATTTTACCCCGGATATATATACATACACACCAACTGCCCTTTATGTAGATAATTTGGACCATATGATCTTTAGGCACCCCATCTGTGATCTCGATTCAAAAGGACATGTTTTTCATTTACACCATCAAAATCCGTTTTTTTTTTTTAACAGACGATTTTTAGATGCATTTTTACAACTTTACACGGGAATAGTTAATTGTTGTTAATTAAACGAAAGAACACGTTTTGTTGTTAATTAAACGAAAGAACACGTTTTTATATTAAATACACTTTTTCTTTTTACTTATTTAATGTTGTCTGGTTGTTTGTTAACAGACGATTTTTAGTTTGTGTGTTTTTGGTTTTTTTTAATTATAAAACTAACCCCTAACCCTAACCAAATATTTTTTTAATAAAACTATAAACAAAAGACGTTTTATATTAAAATAGTTTTTATTTAATCAGAAGAGAAATGCATGCTGATATGTTTATTTCTATGGGTTTTTTTTTAAATAAAAAGTTTTTTTATTTACAAAAACTTTAAACAAAAAACAAGTTTACATGGGAATAGTTGTTGTTAGCCTATGTGAAAAAATTAATTTTGCATTAAAGACAAACTAATATTGTTATTTAAAAAACAAATAAAAAACTTAAAACGAAAGACATGTTTATTTATTTTCCATGTGCCTCTACGGATAGTTAATATTAAAGAGTATTTATTTAAAAGAATATTTTGTTAGGGGTTAGTTTTATAATTTAAAAAAAAAACCCTCTAAAAATCGTCTGTTAAAGAACAACCGGATTTTGACGGTGTAAATGAAAAACATGTCCTTATGAATCGAGATCGCAGCATGTCTCACTTGGATGTTTTTAAATTTTAAAAAATGTTAAGATATAAAACATTAATAAATGAAACAATAAAAAGCAAATAAAAGACGAACAAGAATAATAATGAAAATAAACAACTTAAAAACAAGAATAACTAAAAAATAGAAGATAAAACAAATGTATAGAAAAATAATTTCTATTAATCTATACTAGCAAAAAAAAACACCCCCTGGGCAGTGTAAAAATTAATTTTTGAAAGATATTACCTGAGGGGGGCAGTTAAAAATTCAATGTTAGAGGGTTTATATCATAAGTAAATAAAATCAAATTTATTAAAGGAGTAAAAAAACAAAACAAAACAATTTGAAATGGAAACTTAGTTCTGTCCCCATCAAATAAAATGTTGTGTTCATCTATTAATTAATAATCAATTATTTTGAATATTTTACACACAAAATCGTTGGTATTTATTTATTTGTAATCTTTATAGTTGACCTCTTGTTACTGAAAAAGGGCAAGAGTAAAAAATAACTTTTAAAACTGATTACAGGGTTCTTTATTCTATGTATTAATGATTTTCAATCTTGTGACATAAGCAGACGTAGTTTAGATTACAGACAAATGGAGAATGAATCTCCATTATTAATAGATATAAGATATAGATTTATTTTTTAAATTTTGAATCCTGGGCAACACTTGGTAGCTCTGCTAAATATTAGTAGGGCTTAGGTTATTTAAAGTTTTTGATATAGGAATTTTTTTTATTAGAGAATGGAATTTGTATCTTTGTATGAAAGAAATTTAAAGAAATTTTGAAAACATTTTCATCAGGTATTTGAAAAAAAAATCTTTCAATCTTCAAGTATTGAATTTGAATATTAAATGTTTATTTAATGTAAATACAGTTGTATCCTAAGGTTTTTTGCCTTCTCCAGTCAAACAGGTTTTCAGTGAAATGGACTTCCTTGGTTGGTACACAACTGGGGGCCCTCCAAATATGAGTGACATCAAAGTACATAGACAGGTGAGTTGAATATTGTGTTCTTGTGTTCTACTAATATATCGATAACCAAAGTCACTAACCCAGTCTTCATACTGTTCCATTAGGTTGTATGTCAATGTGTTAGATAATAATAGGCATAGCCTAACATTTTAGTAATGAAGTGTTAAGATTTAAAATTAACAGTGTACTATTGAAAGGCACAGTACCGGATTGAAGTTCATAGTTTTAATTGACCAGTCTTAAACCCAAGTTGACTTCCTCCCTGTAGGCTGGGGCTGCTGTAAAATATCCTTTTTGGGAGAATAATCAAAAATATCTGCAATTTTTAAAATTTGGCAATCTATTCTATGAAAAATTATAGATTACTATTTACAATTCTTTAGTTAATATTGTTTTTACCTTCTTTTTAGCCATGTTGGCTGGGGCATTAGAAAACACCGACTGCACCTCTGTAGACGGGTAAAATCCCCTCAATAGGGACACCTGTTGGTCATGGGTGACAACCCGTGGTGCTTAAGGATGGAATTCTGGTGGCTGAGCCATCCATGGATGCAACACTCCACTTTGGCCCTTACTTGAGCTAGACAGGTGATTAAAGATGCCCCCCTCCGATCAATCAGCTGGTCACACCAAGCCCTAGCATCTCTATGATTGTTCCAAACATATGGCCCTTATAGCATACCACAACCCTTTTTTATCATATATGTGCTAGAAGGCGGTGGCTGAGGGTCTCAATGTCTTGGGTAAACTCTATCTGATGGTGAAGTTCCAATTCTGGAGCTTACTCCACTTCTATTACTTCCACGTCCAGTCTGAATCATAATCTCATCTATGGTCAAATATTAAAAAAATTATTTTTAAAACTTCTGTTAAAAAAAATTGTTTAAATGAAAAAGATCTGAATACCCATCAAGAATGAATAAAACTAAATTTTTTCAGCATAAAATAACCCAACAAGGGTTGACATGCCATAAAATCCAACCAACCTTACCTAACTTATTCATGAACACAGACATAGTTTAAATTTAACATCTTTTATTTTGCCCAGACCCAACCTTCTATCTCGCGGAGAGGAATTCTGAGACGGACACCATTCGCATCTGCCTCTTTTGATTGCTTAGTTCATTCTAACTGTAAACTTTTCCCCACCAATTCTATTATCACATGGCATTCTCAACAAATTCGAATATGATGTAAAAGATGAACAAGGAGTTAAAGGTTGTCAGTCAAACTGCTGTGATTTTTCATAACTGTGATCAGTGATGCTGATAGCTTTTTAATTTAATGCGTTTTGGGATGCATGTATATGATTTGAATGAGTCCCTGGGAAGTTTGATCGGTCCCAACTAAACTTTTTAATAAATTGGAGTTTTTATTTATGAACAACTAAAGCCCTCTAACCCCTACTTTGTACCCCATACAGTTTAATTCATTTCCAAGAAAATATTGAAATGTATTTACAGTTAGCTGGAAATTGTGGAGGAAGAAAAAAAAAACACTGGAACGCATGGATACAATTTTTATGTGTCCTTTTAGATTTTTATGCGTTTGGGACACAGGATGCATACCTATCGGTAGCATTCCCAGTTGATTCTTTTTATTTGAGGTTATTGTTATTCAATCATATTAGTTAAATAGAGCTGTGTAAATGGAGTTCAAAACTGTTTTAATTAAATAATTAATTATGCAGATATCCTCAGTGGTTCAAAAGTTATGAGAATTTAAAATTGGGGGTACAAAAGTGGACATGATTTTGTTAAAAAAAAAAAATGTTAAATCACAGACCAATTCAGAACAAGAAATTCAGTAATTTCTTCACCCTTTCTTTATTTTTGGAGTAATTTTGATAAAACTTTGCATTCTTGTGTAAAATTGTACTATCAGCATCTCTGACTACATCTTAGATTCAAAAACTTCTACACTTCTTTACAAAATGAATAGGCTACCCACTCATGTAACAATGTGAGTTATTTGCACTGGACTTGTTTGGAAATGTTGCATAACCTTCTTAGTTTACTTATCTTAGCTGCTTCTTCTATGGGGGGGGGGGAGCGTGTGTAATTATAGTAAATGGATTTGTTGACTTCAATTCCTGGATGAAGCTGTTTGCATTTCACATGGCGCTAATACCCTGGCGAAAGGTACGAGTCCAATTCTTCTTCCAGCTATGGGCAAATAGCAAGGCAGACTGGGCTTTTTAACTAAGAGAAGGAAAACTCTGAATTCAAACCTGTTAAACTCCATTTAAGAAATTGACTTTGTGTCGCATCCTGCTTATGTGGAGTGGTTGGTGTATATATATATATATATATATTGCTCTGTTCAACTATATTGAACATCGAGCTCCCAATATGGACCTGAACTACTCTAACATTCCGCCGTTCGAAGAAAGGGCCAACTTAGAATCATCCTAATA
The DNA here is from genome assembly GCA_023376005.1 of Doryteuthis pealeii. Classification (NCBI taxonomy): domain Eukaryota; kingdom Metazoa; phylum Mollusca; class Cephalopoda; order Myopsida; family Loliginidae; genus Doryteuthis; species Doryteuthis pealeii. Next base: position 7,379,114 of record CM042156.1, read on the forward strand.
CCAACTTACCTGGGGTCTTGGCCTATGATACTGTGGGCGTGCCAAAATAAATTGCATGCTCCCAGGGCGCTCTCTCCCTGGCAGTACCTGCTCCTTTGTCTAAAATATGATATTGATAATTTTCTAGAACTGATCTTTGTTCCAATTGACTGGCTTATGTAGGGACCTCAGTCTCTGATACAGTGGATATGCCAAAATAAATTGCATGGTTCCAGGGCCTCATTGCCTGAGGTCGCCCAAAAGGAAAATGCTGACAGGACCCCGCATTTTTTGAACTGGCCCTTGATTGAGCTTTGCTATCAACTTGCTGAAAAAATCTGCCCTTAATCAAGGATGTAGATCTTTAGACCAAGACCTCACCAGCACTACTAGCTGGGGCTTTAGAATATACCAACTACACCTCTGCAGAGACCACCTGTTGGACATGGGTGTCAACCCGGTTGGACATGGTGTCAACCCTGGTTGGACATAGGTGTCAACCCATGGTGCCTAAGGATGGAACCCTGGTGGCTGAGCAGTCCATGACATGCATCACTGCACTTTGGCCCCTACTTAGGTTACACAAGTGGTCAGAGAGGCCCCTTCCGATCAATCAGCTGGTCATGTCAAGCCCTAGCACCTATATGATTTTCCCAACCCTATTGTTTTTATGCAACCCTCCACCCTTTTTAGCATATATGTGCTTGAAGGTGATGGCTGAGGGTCTTAGTGTCTTGAGTATGATATTAAACTCTATCTGATGAAGTTCCAATTCTAAAGCTGTGGGGAATGTGGAGTACCCTTTCATCACCATTACTCCCAGGTCCACTTTGACCTGGAGTAGTAGTACCTGTTAGGGTTCCCTCTATGGGTTGAATAGAAAAAATGAGTTTAAAAAATGTGTAAAAATAAAATTGAGTTCCCATCAAGAATGAATAGAACAAAAGTCTTCTGCATAAAATAACTCAAGAAGGGTTGACATGCTGTAAAACCCAACCAACCCAATTTATAGACTCTTGATTTTTAACCCTCAGCATAAATGCTGACTTGAGCAGATAACTACCAAACCATTACAACCCTATTGAATACCATTTACCAATAGAAGAATCACTTGAGATAATATAGAAATAACTGAACAAGTAATAACAATACCCAGAAAGAAGGAATCAAACAAAAACGTCTCCGATATAAAGTAGCCCAAAGGTTGATGTGCCATAAAATCAACCAACTAACTTTACTAAAACAATTACAAATATTCTATTATTCCCAATGATGACATTGTTTTGTGATAGGTTATGAAAAATTTGTGCGGCAAGAGACGGGCAGGTCGGCGGAGGGCAGCCGGAGGGGTTATATTAGTAGCAGTAGAGAGAGAAAAGGGAATGGCGGGAGCGAGACGTTGACAATGGTCTTGCACCCGTTTTTCCTCCTTTCTCTCAGCACCCCCGTCAACCTGCAGTGCCAGTTTAGCTCAGTCGGTAGAGTGTTCGGCTGAGAACCTCAAGGTTCCTGGTTCAATACCGGCCCTCGCCTACTCAGCGTATGAGTAGCACAGGGATCTGTGCGGTGTGGTGCTCTGCCTCAGATGCTAAAAAAGAAACAATTTCCTTGGTCTAGCGCTAGTGAAAAGGGGATAGACTCCTCGCTGTATGGCTGATACTGACTCTAGGCCTCCCTAACGACTTTATTTTACTTTTTATTTATGTAAAATTTAAAAATAAAAAAAATGTTGGCCACTGTATGCCATTCATAGGATCTACATTGTTGTATGTGGCCCTAGGCTGCCAGATTGGTGAATTTGTTTATAATTTTTCTTGAATTTTCTCTTTTCAGATGTGTCGCATCAATGAGAGTCCTATCTTTCTAAAACTGAACCCTCTTGCAGGACATACGGATGTAAGTTTAAAGAAAACTTTCCTCAACCAAAAATCACTCCTTTTTTTAAATTTAAAAAAAAAAAATTTTTTATTAAAAAAAAAAATTCAATGGAATCTTTTTATTAGAAAATCATTTGTTTACAGTTAATATCATTTTTGTCAATTTTATTTCAAAGTGGATATAACTTCACATTTTATTTTTATGTATTTTTCATTCTGAAATGACTTGAGGAAAAAACATTTGACATGGCGTAAGATTTCAATTGTTTCATGACTAAGTTTTTCTCCATGTATAGGCTGATTCGAAAGTCTTGTCACCCCTACATATTTTTTTTAACTTTCATTATTTTTTGTTTTTAATAACAATATATAAGATATGTTATTATTTTACCTCATAAAATTATTTTCTAGAATTTCATGTTATATTATGTAATTATTTTACCACTAAAAAAAAATATGTAGGGGATGACAAAATTTTCAGACCAGCCTGTATATCCTATTTTAATAGAATAGTTTTGAGTTTAATAAGTGGTTGATATTGTTTTAATTTTGATTGAATTAATAAGTGTACTTGTCCAGTTATTTCTTCCAAAACAACTTGAAAATTTCCACTGGTTTATTCTTCATTTTGTCTACAAATAATTTCTAAACAATACAAATAGGCTAATTCTCTTCCAACATAAACTGCTATTTAAATGTATAGTGCTACCTTGACTTAAATGCCCTCAGAGTTGTCAGTTTATTTATTTATTTTTTTTTTTTGCTTTGTGTTGAGAGCTTAGAATATGAGCTACAAGCTTGTGTTAATAAGTACACTAAAGACATTTTAAGTTACCAAATTTGTTACAGCAAAGTAAAATATTATAAAAATAAACATTAAAACGTAAAATGTAACCAAAAAATTAATTTTTTTAAAAAATCTTTTTTTTTTTTTTAAATCTTTTTTTTTTTTTAATTATTTTTTTAAGGGTGTACTGGAACATATTAATGGCATTTCATTTTCAATGGGGAAATATGATTTGATATATTGGGGTTATTAGCAGAATGAATTAAACTTGTAAGTTAAGGTAGTACTGTAATTGAAATATGAAAATATATTCTGTTAATGAGATGAACTTCATTGTCTATGTGAAACTGATTCAAATTCAACTGTTTGTATTTACTCAAAGTTATTCATTTAATATAGACATCTGATTTTTATTAACATATATTGTTGAAGTTAATTAAGATATAAAGTAAAACTCCTTTGAATGTTAACTTGCAAAATGATTTCTTGTTGATAAGATCTTGTAAATAAGATTACATAATGCCATGTGTTTTGTTGCATGTGTGTTGTTTTATAAAACTAATTTGGCTGCAGTTAATACACAAGTCAAAAGAAATGTTTGTATATTTTGTTATTCATTTCCAATTATTTTTGCGTTTGATTTTAATGTGTTTGCAAAGAAAACTTCGCAGCTAGACTTTAATAGAGAACATCGTTAATAAATAAGATGCTAATTAAGATTAAATAATGACTATTTCATAATCGTTGAGAATATAACTTAATTAACTAAGGAAATTGTGATGTGGTGACATAGTTTTGGTTACAGACAGGCAGTTATATAATCTCCATTATGATAAGATGTGATTTTGAAATAGCTTGATAGAAAATTACATTTTTGTCTTTACTGTTTACTCTTTTTCTGTTCAGTAATATTTCTTTATACAAAAAATATACTGATTAATTTTAATAAGGCAGAAAATCTAAAATGACTCGGATGAGGCTACATTTTTTTTTTCTAATATAGGTTGTGGTAAAATAGTTGTCAAGTAAAACATTTTCTTAAAAGTAGAACTGTTTTATTCTAATAGTATAAAGATAGTCTCTATTCTAACTACCTTTTTTTTTTTTTTCTTTTTTTTTTTTTAATTAATTTGTATGCATTTTTTTGAATCTGGTGTTTGTATGCATTTTTGACAACTTTATTTTTTATGCTTATTTGTAATCCAAAACTTTTGTAAAAACTCAAAATATTTTACTATATTATATTTCGCAATTGAAAAAAGGCCCTGGTATATTTATAATTTTATATGTAAACTTTGTTTAATAATTAAAAAAGATTTTAGTTTAAATTTTACTTTAAACTTAGGTTACTGAGTATATTTTCCGCTATGATTTATGTCTTATCAAAATTATTGCAAATTTCTTAAGGCTTAGGATTATGGTTAATGCTCAAAATAAATTTATTACTAAACATGCAATATTAAAACATTTAACTCGTTTACTGTCACATGATTGTCACATATTACCTCTGATGTGTATTTTCATTTCATTTACTGCTTAAATTTTACTTTAAACTTATGTTACTGAATTGTATATTTTCTGCTATGATTTATCTATTTTATCAAATTGCCATTATATTAAAAATAAGATTATGGTTAAGGCTCAAAGTAAATTTAGGATTTATATGAAAAATTAAATATAAAAACAAAACTCTTTAACTTTTTTTTTAAATTTTTTCTTTCCTTAAAAGAATACTTTTCTCAAACAGTCAAATTACTACCACAAGATAAGAATGCTGTTATTATTTATTAGACTATGAATATTTGGCTATATGTAAAATCTCTTTAATAAATTTGAGCCTTGAATATTTTATTCACACAAAAAAAAGCCATTATTTTCTTGAGGATTAGTAAATCCCAAATCCCTTTAAATCCTTTTTATGTGACATAACATTTGAGAAGCTATTTCTCTATTCATCACTGATGAATCACTAATTGTGATATGTTTTCTACTTTTAATTTATTTGTGTATTGCTTTTTGTGAAGCTAATTGCTGTTGATATTGTTGATATATCTCCTTATATGGTAGAAATCACCTGTTAAGTATTCTTATAGACTCTCTTAACTTTGGACAAGGGGAAAACTTTCTTTGTGTGTGTTTTTTTTTTTATTTTTTATTGCTTCCATCCCTCTAAAAGTAACCTTTGTCCCTTCTGCTTCTCAGCCCCTGAGTGCTGGCTGCCTGAATGGGGTTATTTGATAATCTATATTTTCCCATCATCAAGCCACAATTTCATTATAATGATAATTTTTTTTTCTCAACAGGTCTGTATCCCTCCATCTTTAAAGGGGAATAGGGTAAGCTTGTGCAGATGAGAACGTGTTTCTAAGGCTTTGCTCAGTATTCATTCAAATTCCTTTTTTTTTTTTTTTTTTCTTTCTCCCTCCCCACTTTTTTTTCCTTTTTTTAACTCACAACATTAACCCAGTTCTGTTATCTTCCTTTATTTCGCAGGCTCGCCAAGGGGAGTAACTCTGTAGTGAAAATCAGAGTATATTTTCAAGGGAAGTTACTCTTGAATTTTTTTTTTTTTGTACACTCAGAAATTCCTAAAATCTAAGGTTGAATTCCAGATATATAGTTTTGCCTAGAATTTATCTTTAATTCAACTTGGTATAAAATTTTACATTACTATTATTTATTATTATTATTATTTCCTCTAATTTAAAGCCTAGTAATGACTTTATCACACTAGTTTTCAATAAAACAATTTTTTATCATATTCCACAAATTACATTTTCAGTCATGACCCATTCTTGAAATCTTTTTTTTTTTGGGGGGGGGGTCTTGTCTGCTCTTAATCCAGGAACTGGGATATAGTTGTTGAGTACTGATATATATGATATATATATATATATATATATATATATATATATATATACACACAAAATTTCTTATCTCTGAAAGCTGTTGCTCCCACAGCTCGGAGACAACCTGCAATTTTTCCTTTTCAAACCAAGGTTGAGAGACATTATTTTTAATGTTTCTCTCCTCTCTACCCTTGTCTTTTTTTTCTCTGGTGGTTAAAATCCGTGAGCATACACATGAACATAATGTGTATGCATGAGTGTTGCCTTTAAGACTTGTGCTCTCTGTTTTCTATTCTTCTTTCCATCTTCGTAGAGAATGTAGTTTACTTTTTCTTCTCTCCTATATTTGTATCCTCTTATTATTTTTTATTCAAGGTTACATAATTGTTAATCTTGGTTAGAGTTCTTCAAAAAGTACTTGTACTGCAGTGGTTCTCACAGAATTGCTTGATGAGGACAAAAAAATTAACCTTGATGAATGTCTATAAAATGTTTTTTTTTTTAAATGTGAAATGATTTATAGTTTATCTTTTATACTGGGTGATTGTAAAGCAGTGATGCTGATAGCATTTTAATTTAGTGTGTCCTGGGACTCACAGATTTGATTTGAATTAGTCCTCGGGAAATTTAATGGGTCCCAACTAAAGTTTCTTAATAAATTGTAGAGTTTTTATCTATGAACAACTAATCTAGTAGTATTTTGGACTATTGTCCTCATTTTATTGTTATCAGTACACGTTTCAGCCAATGTGCCCTCCAGCCTTCTTCAGGTATTTCTTGTTGCCCGAAACGTACAGATAACAATGAAGATGAGGACAATAGTCCAAATAATACTAATTATCAAGCCTCATCTAAAAAAATTCAGAGAAATAAAGCCATCTAACCCCTACCTTGTACCCCGTACAGTGTAATTTCGTTTCCAAGAATATATTGAAATGTATTTACAATTAGCTGGAAATGTTGAGGAAAGAAAAAAAAAAAAAGACTGGAGATGCACGGATATGATTTTTGTGTCCTTTTAGATTTTTTTGTGTTTGAGACACAGAATACATAACTATGAGCATCTGTGTAAAGTAACTCCCTTTCGCTAATATACAAATCTTATAATTTATTTCTAAATCATTATTTTTATAAAAAATGATACGAGAAGAACACACATAACATGGAGTTTTATTTAAAATTCTATATGGACACCAGCATTCACCTCAAGCCACTCGAGTATTGCATCAACTGATCTTCCCAGGAACTTGTGGAATGGCAGAAATTAATTCTTGTATTTCTCCTTTAGTTCTTCCAAAGTCGGTTTTGTAGAGTAGACTTGCTCCTTCAGTTAACTCCAAAGAAAAATGTCACAGGGTTTTAAATCAGGGCTTCTGGCCGGCCACTCATGTGGACCACGTCTACCCATCCATCTCCCAGGAAAATGGTGATTCAACTATTCATGAACAACAATAGCAAAATGTGGAGGAGCATCACCAACAACACAGATTCAATCACCCTGTATATTAAGGAACATACGTTAAAGAATTGAGAAAAATGTAACTGCATATAAAAAAAATTATAGTTTAAAATATTGAGTTACTTTTCAATCACACTGTATATTTAAAAAATGTTTCTATGCTGTTATTGTAGAGTGAGTGAGGACAGATTGTATGGATTTCTTATATATAATATGTGTGTGTGTGTGTGTGAAATCTTTATATATAAAAAAAAAGAAATAAGCTATTGAGCAAACCTTTTATGGCAAGTTGTTGAGATCAACTTGTTTATAGGTATTAATAATTTAAATGAAATATTTCGCTCCTATATTCTGTGTAGTCTTGTAGTTTGGAAATCCTTTTTTTTTTTTTTTTTCTGAACGGGCTAATCCTTCTTCGGCAATGTCAGGGGAGTGGCTCGTTTATAATTGTTTTTTGTTATCCTATATATATATATAAATGTTATTTTTTTTTTTTTTTCTTTTAATTATTTTCAGCTTCCCGTTACTCTCTATGAATCCCTAATTAATGGACAGGTGAGTTTTGATCTTTTCGAGGTTGCTTAATAATTTTTATCACCATTGCTCCCAGGTCCACTCTGACCCGGAGTGGTAGTACCTGTTAGTGTCCCATCTATGGGTCAGATAGAAAAATGTGTTTATAAAAAAAAATTGAGTATCCATTAAGAATGAATTTATTTCAAAACTTTATTGGCATTAAATAACCCACCGAGGTTGATATACTGTAAAACAAAACAAAGAATTTTTGTAATAACATTTTTTTATTTTGTATTTTTTTTGTCTTAATTTTTATCACATTAATTGTCATTGTTATACACATAGTCATAGAAATGCACACAATATGGGCCACCATGTTGGTTCGGGCTGTGAATACACTGACTGCACTTCTGCAGAGAGGTAAGGACCTCCCCCTCCACACACACACATTGTGGGTACCTGTTGGCTGTGGGTGGCAACCCGTGATACCTGAGAACAGGATTGTGGTGGCTGAGCAGTCTTGTGATATGCAACACTACTTCAGTCCTTACTTGAGCTAGAAGGGCAGTCAGAGAGGCCCCATCTGACAATCAAAAAACCAGGGTGAATGCTGTCACAGAAACAATTGCCCCATACCATTTTTATCATGTGCTAGAAGGCAGTGGCTGAGGGTCTTAATGTCCTGTTAATGTTAGACTCTATCTGATGGTGAAGTTCCAATTCTGGAACTCTGGGGAATGTGGAGTACTTGTTTATCACTATTACTCCCAGGTCCACTCTGACCTGGAATGGTAGTACCTGTTAGGGTCCCATCTATGGGTTAAATAGGAAAATGAGGGTTTTTTTAAATTGAATTGGAAAAAAAAAATCAAATACCCATCAAGAATGAATAAAACAAAAACATCTTTGGCATAAAATAACCCAACAAAGGTTGACATGCCAAAACCAACCAACCAACATACTTGATATTGTTTTCTTTTGATTTCAGTCTACTGTATTGTTTGTGCCCCTTGAATATACTCTTGCCACAGAAGAAGCTGAGAGAATTGGTGTTGATCATGTTGCCCGAGTGTCCACTTCAGATTCTGGAGAAAGCTCATCAGGTAGGTTATGATACTTCCATTTCAATTGGAGCTTATTTGCATGTAAATTGTAATCCATAAGGTGTTCCTACAAAATATAACTGTTATCATCTTGCAACACCCTCTGGTTAAAAATGAGACCGTCCAAATGAGTGTTTGTCTCCTCAGCTAAATAATGGACCATTCTGATTTTATTAGAAAGAAAGTGAAGAAAAAGGACATGCCACACAGAAAAAAATATAGGAAAGAAAGTAGGAGTAAGATAGAGAGAGGGGGTGTGCGCACAGAAGCAATAATGCTAATCTGTTTCAATTGAATATAATTAAAAGATGAAAAGGAAAAAAAGGACTGAGAGAGACTTAAATCGAGATTATTATACTTTTTACATATTTGACAGTGAGGAAATCTATCCCCTTTTCGCTAGCACTAAACCAGGGAGAAAATTCTATGCGTCTGAGGTGGAGTGCCACATCTACCATCAGCTCCCACTTTACCGCACAGAAGCTGTGGTACTTATATGCTGAGTTTTCAAGGGCCGGTATCAAACCAAGTAACTTGTAGTTCCAAGGCGGACGCTCTACCAACTGAGCTAAAACGGTCCTATTGTATTCGATGAGGATAAAATCCACCCTGGTTGTTAACAACTGTTTTTTAATATTTTTTAAGAAAAAATGTAATGATATGAACTTATATAAATATTTTTCTAAATGTTTTGAAACGTATATAAAACAAATCTAATGATGTAGTGAAACCTTTCCCTTCATCTTACTATTTTTTGGGGGGAGTCTGTGGCAAAATGAACCATGATGTCTGTTACAATTTTATAGGCCATCCTTTAGACTTCAAGCAAGAGCGCTTGTCCAGCGGAGATTGTTTGTGTTAAGCAGAGTGTAGTTTCGATCTATGGGTAAAGAATCCTTTGGTTGTTCCTTGGTGCTCCTCAGTCTAGCAAGTCCTTCGTTTATGATTGAAAATGGACGTTTCTCCGTATCAGTGATTAAGTAGTCAACCAGCCACGCATTCGGGCTGTTGATTGGTTGAGGCTTAAACCATGTGACCTTGTTTAGTCTATAAATTTAAGTGGTGTATTGTAGCACGCCTTATATACAAAAAATTCCAACAATGACCAATCTTGTGTTTTATGTGTACAACCTGTGAAACCTCTCATCATATTCTATTGATGAGGCTGCAAGTCATCCTCTGAAACACGCCCATCCAGAGCATTGGGCTATCACCTACGCAACTCCTTCTGTCATCAGCTGCATGACTTCATACCATCCCGCCCACAGCACCATGTAGGATTTAGTTTGACACCGAGATTGGTACTCGGCTTTATTGCAAGATGAGTCTGCTCTAAGAGGGTTTGGATGGTATAATTGTATTCTTGAGAGATTTCAGCACAATTGTATGATTGGATGCTGCTGCCATCAGGGTTCCCACGCGTCCTGGAAAACCTGGGGAAAAAAATTTTTGTTTTCCAGTACTGGAAAATCTTCAAAATCCTGGAAAATTTTCGTTTTTTTGTCCTGGAAAAATTGAATTATCTGAGACAAAATTAATGTTATTGTTACCGTTAACAAATATAACTAGTAAAATAACAAGGACGCTTTTTTATTTTTTGTTTTTGTTTTTGCACAATGAACCTACCCAACATTTCCCAAACTGGTCATAAATATTCATTAAACAGTAAAAATGCTTCTGATTGGCTATTTTGAAGTTTCGCTTTCATCATGTAGCAATATTTTGATTTATTTTTATACGACACTGAACAAGTCAGGAATTTTTCATCAGACTAAAGATAATAAGGTATTCGTTAAAGAAGGTTAAAAAATGAATTACGTTTAACAAAACTCCCCCTCTACCTCGTAAAATTTAGAACATTTAAAAAGAATTTTCTGTACTTGTATAGAATACCACACACGCAAAATTTTGACTGAAAATGAACAATTAAAAAAAAAAAATACATTTAAGAATTAAATATAATTAATGTTCATTCAAAAAAAGTTTGTTAAACATTTTTGGAAACACTGGAAAGTAAAAAAATTTCCTAAGACAAAAGTTGATAACCATTTTAGTCTCGGTAGTTTGTGGATGTGGGGGTTGGGATCAAGCGACTGTCAACAATGTTGATATTGGCAGTGTTACTGTCTTTAGTCATGTTGATGGGGTGGGGTTGGGGAACACACCCTCCTAGCCAGTCTTCAAGCAAGTGATGCTTGAACAAAATTTTCAAGGACATCAAATGTCAATTTCAACTCAATTAAAGTAAGTGTTCTTTTTACAGTGATAATATGAAAAAGAACAATTTCCTCGTATATTCCTACCATAAAATAAACTGAAGTGGGGGTTCATTTTTACACTTCAACTTTTTACTCGTAAATTCCTACCATAAAATGCCCAAGCCTAATTTTATGGTAGGAATTTATGAGTAAAAAGTTGAAGTTTACCCTTTGTTATTTCTTTTCTTTTTGGCTTTGGTACTCTAAAATAAAAACGTCAGATTTTAATCATCGTCGACGAAAAAACAAAATTACGGTCATAAAAAAAGGATCCAATTTATGCCTAAATTGTAAAACTAACCTTTAAAACTAACCATTCTCACAAAATAAAAACTTTTAGAATATACACATTGAAGTGAATATTAAATAAGTAAAATATATTTAGTATTGTAAAATCCCGGGTGCAAAAAAAAATAAAACATTCATTGCAAAAACACGGACATAAAATGAGGGTTCAGTTTTTTTTAAAGGAATATACGAGGAAATTGTTCTTTTTTACCCCCACCCGCTCCTGGAAATATTGGTCAGATACTATTTGCAAAGTTCCATCCCGGTCTCCTGTGGTAATAGATAAAAAAACAAACCCACCTATGAATGAAGTCCCTAGCTGAAGCGGTGCCTGCTGTATATGAAAAAATAATTTGTTGATTGAAGGCATTTTTATCGACAAATTATTATTTTTTTTGTGTTTTGAAGGTGTTAAAAGTAAGCCATATTTTTGAAAATATTTATAAAAAAAAAACCCACAGAAAACAGCGCTTTTTCCTAAAAAGTTAATGCGATATTTTATCACCTCCCAGTCTTTTTTCGCCAAGTAAATGTAAATATTTTAACCTTTTTAAAAATATGGCTTACTTTTAACGTCTTCAAACTAAAAAAAAAAAAAAAAAAAAAAAAAATCCATAAAAAACGCCTTCAATTGACAAATTATTTTTTCATATACAGCAGGCACCACTTCAGCTAGGGACTTCATTCATAGGTGGGTTTGTTTTTCACCTATCACCGCCTAGCGTTTTTTTTTTAAGGCAGGAGGCTGGGACGGAACTCTGCGAATAGTACTATTGGTCATTTTAATGTTTTGTCATCCCGGTTTCTTGCCCTAATTTACGCTGTTTTTAATTGCTGGCATAAGATAAAATTCTAGCCAAATATAGATATTTTCCAAGTCATGTTTTTCACATTTTATCAGCAAATTAATGGAGATATTTTACAATGCCCCACCCCAACCCCACTTTTCATCACCAAATCAATTTTGATATTTTACCCCCTCCCAGGTTTAATTTTTTTTTTACCATGAATTTTTACAAAACAAATTCAAATTTCAAATATGTACGTGCTGTATTTTTCACTTTTTATCGGCAAATATATGTAGATATTCTACAATTATGCCCCCCACCAGCTTTATATTGGCACATCAATTTAGATATTTTATAACTTGCTCTTAGCCCTGTCGTCTGGGTCTTTAGAATACACCGACTGCAATTGGGCCACCTGTTGGCCATAGTGTGGTGACCCATGATGCTTAAGGATGGAATCTTTGTGGATGAGCAGTCCATGACATGCAACACTGCTTAGACTAAGGATACCTATTTTTTTTGTCTACTTTTCATTTTAAAAACTAATTAAAATTAAATTGATTATTTATGGTCAAATTTTTGTCTAGTAGTAGTAACATAATGAGCATCAGTACAAAAAGCAAAATAATATTACACATGTAATCTATTTTTAATACATTTAAAACTATTTTTTTCACTCAATTTTTATCAAATATGACTTAATATGGTCACTAGAGTTGCCATATAATCCGTGTTTACAAAATGAATTTAACACTAGATTGAAAAAAAAAAATTACCAAAAATCTGGGAATTATCAGATTTTAATGAAATTTTCAGTATTGATTTATCAATGAATGGATTTTATAATGCATCAGTTATTTTATTTTAAAACTTTTTGATTTAATTAGGTATTTCTGTATGTTTTTATTGTAAAAACATGGACTTTTTAACAAATTGGGTATACCTAGCTTAGACCATTACTTAGTTTAGATGGGCGGTCCATCTAAACTAAGTAATGATCTAAGCTAGGTATACCCAATTTGATGTTTTCTTTTCCAATGTGCTTCACTATCCAATATTTTAACTTTGAAATATAACTTTAATATATAATAGTATATAAAATATAATATAGATATAAAGTGAAGGGGCATTGGGAAATATCTCCATATATTTGTCGATAAAAAGTGAGAAACACAGTACGGTAAATATTTGAAATTTGAGTTTATGGAAATTTGTATAAATTCAATATAAAAAAAAATTATCTTAAACATGGAGGGAGGGGAGTAAAATATCTAAATTGATTTGCCAATTTAAAAACAGCAATGGTGATCATGGCTAAGCAAAAACAGGAGGCCTGACAATTTTATAGTACATTTTGTCCATAAAATCTGTTTGCACTTTAATCAATTTATAACTTTAAAGTGCACACTGACTTTATGGACACCCTCTATAATTAATTGATAGATGTAGTCCTCATCTATAATGAACTCAAGATACTTCATTAACCTGGCATCATAGAAAAGTAAGAATAAAACTGGCTTAATGTGTCAATATTAGACATAATAGTAAATTATAAAATTGCCGTGAATAAGTGCTGTCCTGGAAAATTTTAAAAATGTCCTGGTTTATGGTTTCCTAAAATGAGTGGGAAACCTGTGCCATGATTAAGTTTGTTAGTTGGTTGTGGCAGCATTCAACCAGGACGGGTAATCTTCAGCAAGTCCCGGTTCCAACGGCAATATAAGTGCATACAATGTTGTGCAACCCAAACTCTATGTGCTTATACTTTCCATCTTTTTTTTCATTACAGTAGCAGAACATTTGATTGCTCAACACAGTTCAATTAAGATGTTGGATAGCCGTGTCAAACTTTTACTACAGTATATCAAGGCTGTTCAAGCTGGTAAGTAATACCACTTACATTCTCTTCTATTCTTTTTCTTGTCTGTTGTTTTTTTTTTTCTTCCAGAGTTTGAAAAAAAAAAAAACCTTCTCTTCTAGTATTTTCTCTCTCTCTCTCTCTCTCTCGTTCTCTGCTATTTTTCTTTGAGAATTTGAAAAAAAACCCTTCTCTTCTAGACAGTCCTGTTGGCTGGGGCTTTAGAATACACCAGCTGCATCTATGCAGGGGTGTAAAAGCCCCCAGTGGGGCCACCTGTTGGCTGTGGGTGATGCTTAAGAATGGAACCCTAGTGGTTGAGCGGTCCATGATATGGAACACTCCACTTTGGAGTTTAAAAAATGTTGTTAAAAAAAAAAGTTCTCATAAAGAATGAATATAACAAAAACATCTTCAGCATAAAATATCCCAATGGGTTGATTTGCTGTAAAAACCAACCAACCAACCAACCAATCATTCAGAATTTGAAAAAACTTTCTCTTCTAGTGTTTTTTTTTTTTTTTTTTTCTCTTGTTTTCTGCTCTTTTTCTTCCATAGTTTGAAAAAAAAAGTTAATTTTTTTTTTTTTATTAAACTTTTTTTTCCTTGTATTTCTAGGTGATTTGAAGATGAATCATGACATTCTCCGAGAAGCCTATAGCCTGTGTTACCGACTACCTGTTATCAACACTCCCAAATTTAGAGAAGACTTTTACAATGTAAGTATTTGGGTAATCTGAACATTATCTACAGTAACCTCCCTTCGTTTGTTTCACTTTGAGGAAGCTGTGTGTTTTGGTCAGTCATTTTCATTTCACCGTAAATCTACACTGTAAATACGAATTTATTTGAATCAATACAACTGCATGTTTTAACATTAAAATGTTATAAAATATGTTCTTAATTGTGCTTGCGCATTATTTGAAATGAACTTAATTATTAAGAACATATTTTATGATATTTTCGTATTAAAACATGCAGTTATATTGATTTGAACAAATTCGTATTTTCAGTGTACATTTACAGTGAGATGGGAAAATTTGAAATGTATTTGTTTGTTAAATTTCATAAGCAGCAACCCATAGCTCAATTTATGTCAAACATTCCATTTCTTAGAATTCTTACAAAATATATTTTAATGTTTTGTCCCACCGTATTTATTTAAAAAATATCTAATTCTCTTTGCAAACTCACTTTTCCCTAATCTCAATTATGTACCTGGAGTTCAATGGGTGACCCAACGGGTTATGTTTTGTCTAGTATTTAAATATAGATAGATTTGTTTTTAACTTTTTAAATCCTGGGCAACAGTAGGTAGCACTATTAGTTACTTCATAAAATTTTGAAATAGAAATTCTCTGAATGTTATAGTTTAAATTTGTGCAATTATTTTGTATGTATTCTGTGGAATTTTCCTTGGTAGTTTGTGTGCAAGATAATAAAGGGTTTGTAATAGAGATGGGTAGTTTAATTGGAAAACTTTTTTTTTTTTTTTTTCCATCTTCATACCGGAAAACCACAATAAAATATTTTATGAAAGTGAAACCATTTAATATAGTGCTATTACTACTGAGTGACCATATACAAGAAAACACAGTTGAAAAAGATTTTCAGATTTTAATAAAATTAAATTTTTATCAACATTTATATTATAGTAAGAGGAAAATATTGAACAAAAATATGATAAAAACATTTAATTGACTGGTTTTTTTTTTTTTTTTTTTTGTTTTTTTTAATAAAATAAATGGGGGGAGAAAGGCAAATAGACAGATACGACACTTAGGGAATGTATTTCATATTTTAGCATAGAATGGTTTCAAATAATTAAAAAAAAAAAAAAAAAAAAAAAAAAAGAGGGTAGGGTGGGATACATGAAAATCTGAAATCTTTTTGTTTCAGTTATCTAAGTTAAATGTTTAAAAATACTTTTTGTAATAGAAGTAAACAAAGCAAAACAAAATGGCAATTATTAAAATAAATTTAAGGAAGAAAAAAAAGTATTTGTATTATTCAGACTATTGTCCTTGTCTTCATTGTTATTTGTACTACGTTTTGGCTGATGTGCCCTCCGGCCTTCTTCAGGTATTTCTTGTTGGACTCTGGAACCTTCTTGTCGTAATCAGGAGCCATCACACAAAAAAAAAGAAGCAATTGCCAGTTCGTGGGTTTTTTTTTTTTTTTTTTTTTTTTTTTTATTATTATGTTATTATGTTAAATTTTCTGAAAAACCACGGTATCAAGGGGAAAAAAAATGAAATTGATAGCCATATCAAAATTGCCAAACCGCCCAACTGTAGTTTGTAATTTTATTTGAAAATGCCTAACTTGTTTTCTTTTTTTTCTTTCCAGCAATGCAATGATGTGTGTCTCATGGCATATTTAGGTACTATAACTAAGAGTTGTAACACAATCAATCAGGTAAGAATTAATCATAGTTTTATTTTCATTAATGTTTTGGAACTGTTCTAAATTTGAAATCATTCTTTTGATTAAATAAACAAGCAAGAATATGCAACACCTGGGCGTACGTATTTAAGTTTTAATGTAATGAAATATATTAAATTAGAGAGACTAACGAAATTAAATAAGAACGCATTAATTGGTTTCTATAAAAGTCATTCAGAGGATTGATTTTAATGTTGGAGAATAAGACAATCATATTAGAGATCAATAACATCAAGTAAATATTTATGAAATCCGGTTTTGTTAAAACCAGTATGTAAATTAACCATACCATATATTAAAACATGGGCTGTTTTGAGGCAAATCTAAACTCAGATGTTCATAGACATTGGACTTCTGATTTATTTTATATATTAATGATTTTGACAATCATTAATACATAAAATAAATCATAAGTCTATGAAAATCTGAGTTAGATTTGCCTCAAACATCCCATGTTATTAGTGCGTTTAAAATCCTGCAATGTGTCTTATATATCACTAAGAAATAAAGGTTTACATAATATATGGTGTGGTTAATTTGCATACTGGTTTTAACAAAACCGGGTTTAATAAATAATTACTTGGTGTTATTGATCTCTAATATTGTTTTATTTTCCAATTTATTGAAATCAATCCTATGAATGATTTGGACCATATGACCTTTAGGCACCCCTTTTTTTTCTTGATACAGAAGGACATGTTTTTCATTTACACCATCAATATCTGGTTGTTTGTTAGGGGTTTTTATAATTTAAAGCAAAAACTCTAAAAATCGTCTGTTAACAAACAACCGGATATTGACGGTGTAAATGAAAAACATATCCTTCTGAAACGAGATCAAAAAGGGGTGCCTAAAGTTAATATGGTCCAATGATTTTATATAGAAACCAATTAAAATAAGGGTAACCTTTTTACATGTATTCTTATTTAATTTCATTAGTCTTTCTAATTTAATATTTCATTACATTAAAACTTAAATACTTACACCCAGAGGGTGCATATTCTTGCTAGTAAGTTCTCATAAACTATTAAAAAATTTACTTTTTTATTGTCAGCTACTTAAATGTTTCCTACAGTTGATTTTTTTTTTTTTTTTTTTTTTTTTTTTTTTGTTGTTAATTTTTATTTTCTTTTATTTTTTCAGTTTGTCAATAAGTTTAATGTGCTATATGACCGGCAAGGCATGGGACGTCGTATGCGAGGACTATTCTTTTAATAGCAACAGTTTTGCTAGCATGACACTGTATTACTACTACTACTACCATTGTTTGTTGTGTGCAACAGTGAACATCATGATGATAGTGGAACTGATGGTGTGATGGTGGTGGTAGCAGCAGCAGCTTGCAAACACACCTCCTCCTCCTTCCTCCTCTTCATGTCGCTACTCCTACTTTGTTGCCATAGTTACAGTACTGCGCTGTTCACTGCTTCTCACTTGTGCTCTGCATCAGGTGGCTGCAGATTTAAAGAAAAAAATAAGAAAAGAAAGCTTGAATACTTTCCACCAGCACTGCGACTGCAACACACACCATTCATCCTTTAAGAGCGCTTATGTTCCTTGGACACACATGCGCACACACACACACACACATACATGCATATACGCATACATACACACACATGTGCACACACACACACACATATATATACACATACATACATTTTTTTTTTTTTTTTTTTTTTTTTAATTATATGAAAACTAATAGATCAATATAATATTAAATAATTAAAAAAAAAAATCCCCAAATTTTTTTCTTTTTTAAATAAAAAAAATAACTTTCTTATCTTTTGTTGTTTTTATTTTATTATTTTATGTCTACTTGGACTCTTAACACAATACTCAAAGAAAAGGCTAGATGGGAACTACACAACGATTTCGCATGCTGTTTTGAACCAATCCTGGAAGTAGCACTCCACAACAGAGCAGCTATGTTGCCATTTGCATTACTATCACACAAACCATCCAAGTAAGACATACTGAACACTACAGGAGCAAAGATGAAAACTCATAAGTAACGTTCTCCTGTGGGCACACCAGTGTAGACCTAAATAAGTCAGCTCTGTGCTGATTCTGGATGCTGTGCAGAAGACTTTCCAAGGGGGCGATGAATGACTATGTACTCCTGATTAAACAAATAAACAGGAATTCTCCCAAGCTATAGCCATGTCAGTATTACTATATGGAGTAGAATAAACTAGATGGGAGCTGCACAAGAATGCTGCGAGTGATCCTGAACAAGACATGGAAACCGCACCCGACGAGAAAGCAGCTGTACGGTCACCTGCCACATATCACCCAAACCATCAGAGTAAGACGAACAAGACACACGGGACACTGCTGGAGAAGCAAGGATGAACTCATAAGCGACGTCCTCCTGTGGAAGTCAGCACATGGGCACGCCAGTAAAGACGTACATTGATCAGCTCTGCGCGGATACAGGATGCTGCCGAGAATGATGAGCGATAGGGACGGATGGAGAGAGATTGTCATGGATATCCGTGCCAATAGCGCGACATGATGATGATATGGATTGGAGAAAATCCATAAGAATGCGTGCTGTTTTGAACAAATCCAAAGAAGCAGCACTCAACAAAACAAGACATGTTCACCATTGCTGGAGAATCACAGACAAACTCATAAGTGATGTTCTCTGTGGACTTCTACACATGGACACACCAGTGTTGGCCGACTAGTAAAAACTCGTATCCAGTTGTAGTCATCTCGGTACTATTGTATAGCTGCACCACGTGAACTTTAAGGAAATACTTAGAGAAAAAGCTAGATGGGAACTACACAAGGATGCTGTGTGCTGTCTTGAACAAATCCTGGAAGCAGCACCCCACAAAAAAGCAGCCGTAGAGCCACTTAGCTCTTATCACACAAAACCCTTCAAGTAAGATGAACAAGACCTGCTGAAGAAGCAAGGACGAGCTCATAAGGATGTTCTACAGGCACCTACACATGGATATACAAGTGTTGCATGTCCTGAACTTTTTGGTCACCAGGATTCTGTCCTTAAGTAATGGACCTGGAAGACTTGCTGGTAGTCTGAACATTAACCACATAAATGAGAGTAACCTCCCCTTGTTTCTTTCACTTTGTGGAAGCCGTGTGTTTTGGTCAGCCATTTTCATTTCACTTTAAATCTACGCTGAAAATACGAATTTGTTCGATTCAATACAACTGCATGTTTTAACATGAAAATATCATAAAATGTGTTCTTAATAATAATTAACTTCATTTTAAATAATGCATAAGCACAATTAAGAACACATTTTATGATATTTTCATGTTAAAACCTGGAGTTGTATTGATTTTAACAAATTCATATTTTCAGTGTAGATTTACATTGAAATTAAAATGGCCGACCAAACCACACGGCTTCCTCAAAGTGAAAGACACATGGGGAGGTTACTCTCATTTATGTAGCTAATGTTCAGATTACCGACTTGCTAACCATTACACTACAATAGGACCAACCTATAAAAATGTGGAGGTAGGTATCTCCCCCCCCCCCAACTCACTCATCATGGCAGGATATAAATATGAGACTTCCAGCGAAGGTCAAACTCACTATTCACGAATAATGGATATGCAAGACTAGCTTGCTAACCATTACACTATGATGGGACACTTTATTAAGTGTAAAGGTATATGCCATGATTCCACAAAAATAAGACAGGGCTTGTATTAATTTTCACTATGGAATATAACACTAGGGCTTATTTTCAGGGATATCGAGTTGTTATATATTGTACAAACGGAAATAGGAATTTCCAGTTAAATTAAACAAAGAAAAGACCAAAAAAATGACAAAGGACTTTTTTCCCGGTAAAGGCGAACAAAGAAGTTAAAAAATGGAAGCGAGGCTTTCCGGTCAAAGAAGCAGGGAGAAGATAAAGAAATATATAACAAATGCCCGTTATCATATCAAAAGATAAAGATGCATAGGAGTACCTATCAATATAAAAGGCCTGAGGGTTCGAGCCGACAGGTGAGGAGACAGCGGATGGAAACAAGTGAGCGACAGACGCTCACGGTCCATTGCAGCCAACTGCTGTGGGACCTACCAGCCGCCTTTAACTCACCATCCCAGCAGTAGTAGTAGTAGTCATTGTCAACACTCGCTGCCCACCACGTACAGCCGAGAAGAGAAATAAAGTCAAAACTACTATACCCATGTGTTGTGGTTTCTTAAGTCTGGCTACTACATATTTCGCCACGTGACCATATATACCCACAATGTATACAGATACACGATTTAGCAGCGTGAATTTGAAGCCACTATATAACATAGAATTTGATGCCAGTATACAACAGTTTGCATTGCATGATGGGATTGTGAAGAATGCTTATTTCTTTTGTCTGTCTGGGGAGGGCTTATATTAAAATCATCCAGGTGGAACGTGGTGTAAGGATTACCGTTGTATGAAATGGACATGAGTTCAAATCCTGGACAAAGCTCTTTGCATTTAACATAGAGCTAATATCCTTGGGAAAAGTGTGAATCTAACTATTTTTCCTCCTAGGGTAAATAGTAGGGCAAACTGGGCTCTTTAACCTTTGGTTAGACAACTAGTCTAGGAGAAGGAAACTCTGAATTCCTACCTGTTAAACTCCGCTTAAGTAATTGCCCTTGTGTTACATCCTACTCGTGCGAAGGGGTTGGTAAATAAATATATTAAAATCAGTAATCTGGACATTAGCTACATAAATGAGAGTAACCTCCCTTTGTTTCTTTCACTTTGGCTGAAGCCTTAAGGCCATTTTCATTTCACTGTAAAACTACACTGAAAATACAAATTTGTTCGAATCAATACAACTGCATGTTTTAACACAATATCATAAAATGTATTCTTAATTGTGCTTGCGCATTATTTCCAATGAACTTAATTGTTATTAAGAACATATTTTATGATATTTTCGTGTTAAAACATGCAGTTGTGTAGATTTACGGTGAAATGAAAATGGCCGCCCAAAACAAACGGCTTCCTCAAAGTTAAAGAAACAAGGGAGGTTACTCTAATTTATGTAGCTAATGTTCAGATTACCTTAAAATCATCCTGAAAAATTGTGCTACATCTTATTTTGCTGGAATGTCTTATTTTTTTAGTATCATCTATTTGGTTGTTTACTACACTTTGCTTAGTTGTGGCACTAGGCTGAATGTATGGGGCACCAGTGAGAATCGAACTCACTAGTTATGGCTAGCCAGGTTATTTTGCTAATGATTTCTCTATATTTATTTGATTCATAACCAACTCGCATCTCACTGGGTACTCCATTTACCTGGCCTTGTGTTAGTACTAAGCAAAACTTAGTAAATAACTTTCCCAAGGCTGGATGTATGGGGCACCCATTCACTAGTTATGGCAAAGTGCTTATATCATTTATTTGATTGGTTGGATTTTATGGCATGTCAATCCTTGTTGGGTTATTTTATGCTGAAGACATTCATACTTGATGGGTATTCAATTTTTTTCTTTTTCTTTTTTACATTTCTTAATACTAATTTTTAAAAATCTATTTAACCCATAGATGGGACCCCCACTCCAAATCGGGGTGGACTTGAGAGTAATGGCTATAAAAGAGTACTTCGCTATTCCTCGAGTTCCAGAATTGGAACTTCACCACTACATGCAACACTATACCTAGGACACTAAGACCAACAGCCACTGCCTTCTAGCACATATATGATGCAAAGGAGTTGGGACAGTCATATAAGTGCTAGGGCTTGACCTGACCAGCCAATTGATCAGAGGAGGCTTCTCATACCTCAACCATGGAGATATGTATGAAAAAAAGAATTACCATGGGAAAAGACTTGATATATCAATTTTGAACTAATGTAAAAGTATTGCTTTTTCTTTAATTGAAAATATTGGGTTTTCTTTCTATCTATCTATCTTGGTAAAATACCAATGTGGGTTACTCCCTGTCAGCTGATGTTGGAGAATACACTGACTGCACCTCTGCAGACGGGTAAAATACCCCAATGGGGCCACTTGTTGGCTGTGGGTGGCAACCCCTGATACTTAAGGATGGAACCCTGGTGGCTGAGCAGTCCATAACATACAACACTCCACTTTGTTCTTATGCTAGAAGGGTGGTTGGAGAGGCCACCTCCAATCAATCAGCTGGTCACATCAAGCCCTAGCACCTATATGATTGTCCCGACCCTATTGCCCTTATGGCAATCCTCCAAACCTTTGTATCATATATGTGCTAGAAGGCGATGGCTGATGGTCTTAGTGTTTGGATATGACATTAAACTGCATCTAGCAGTGTCGTTCCAATTCTGGATCTCTATGGAGTGTGGGGTACCCCTTCATTGCCATTCATTGACCTGGAGTCCAATCTAACCAACCAATCTCTGACCACAGGCAGGATATAACACTAGATCAATTTTTAAATGGAGTAAAACTGATTTGAATTTAGAGTTTTCTTTCGTTCTGTTAGTGGCAAACTGTGATGCTTAAGGACGAAATCCTGGTGGCTGAGCAGTCCATGACATGCAACACTCCACTTTGTCCTAACTTATGCTAGAAAGGTGGTTGGAGAAGCCACCTCCAATCAATCAGCTGGTCACTTCCATGACATGCAAAACTCTAGAATTCCTACCTTAAGCATCACGGATTGCACACACAGCCTACAGGTGGCCCCATTGGGTGGTCTTGCCCCTCAGCAGACGTGCAGTTGATGTATTCTACAGCCCCATGTGCACCACAAGAGACTAGATGCTCATTTTCTGCATCTAAATTCAGCCAGCATATGACACTAGGCACAACTGCTTTCATGCAATTAATGCCTCCTGGATGTCCTGAATGTAACTTTGAAAACAGCTGATCTCAGTCTAGCGGTGACAACACAATCAGCAAACATTGGGCAGCTGTCAATGAGGAACCGTGACTCACTGCACTGTTTGAACTGCTGAATAATTTTTATTTTTATAAAGATTATTAAACGGAATCTTATTATCTAGTTGCATATTAATACAATATTTTCTTTAAGTAAATACGCTTTTGCCTTACAATGAATGGGAGTATTTAAAAAATCCTTTAAAAAAATAAAATAGTAGACAACTGGAACTTTTAATATGATTTTTCTTAGAAAATAAGCTAACGATTTAAAAAAAAAAAAAAAAATTTTTCAGGGTCCGCGTGAATAGCCGGGCAGAAGCCTTTATTAAACACCCTGCGACATTTTTCTTTGGGGTTGGTTGAAGGAGCATGTTTATTCTACAAAACAAACGACTTTGGAAGAATTTGAAGGATAACTACAAGCATTTATTTCTGCCATTCCATAAGAGTTCCTGGTAAGATCAATTGATGTGATTCCCGAGTAGCTTGAGATTCTGGTGCCCATATCATCATCATCATCATCATGTCGTGCATGCAGCACGGGTATCCATGACAATCTTTCGCCAACCTTCTCTATCATTCATTACACCTGGAAGCTCCTCTGCGGTCCATGTGAGTTCTTCTCGCATTCATTTAAAAAAAATGATTCAGAAATAAATTATAAGATTTAAAAAATATTTTAGGGAGTTATTTTACACTATATATATATATATTATATATATATGTGTGTGTGTGTGTATGCTAAAATCTCGGACTTTTTATAAGTCCGTAAATTGTTAAAAAAATATTTTAAAACGTTAATAAAAAAAAAAAATAGAAAATTAACTTTTTAATGTTTAATATAAAGAACAATTCCAAATTTGTGTTAAAGAAAGAAAAAAACAGATGTCTGTTACCTATAAATTACGTTTTTGCATTTTAAAAAAATTAACGATAAAATTTTAATCTTTGTTGACATAAAGCATTTTGGCGCAATAATTTGAGTGATGTAATTTTCTATGGAGATTTATATCTGTAATTGTAATAGTTTGAAGCAAAAACAAATTGCTGTTATTAGCATTTAGTCGATGCCTTAACATTTAACTCTTAATATAATTGGAAAAAAGCTGAGAATATTAAAATTAGAATGTTAAAAATTATTTACAATAAAATTCTATCTGAAATATTATAGAATCTTTATTACTAAAAAGTGAGACCTTTTTTTCTTCAATACATTTCTGATTAACTTAATCAGAAAGTTGCCTCCAAATAAAATAAAATAATCACTGGAAAACAATAAACAGTGTCTGTGGTTTACACGTTCGTAAATGAGCAGCGGCTGAATAAAATATTTTGTCCCCTACAACATCTCGTAAAACAAACGACAATTTGTAATTAAAACATTTTCAATATTTTTTAATAAAGACAAACGGAATCTCATAATTATTTAGCTACATATTTTTAATACAATATTTTTTTAATTAAATAAATACGCTTTTGCCTTTATAAATTTTTATAAAATCCTTAAAAAAAATAAAATAGTAGATAACTGAAACTTTTAATATAACATTCCTTAGAAAATAAGCTAACATTTATAAAAAAAAAAAAAAAAAGGATAAGTATTTTTTCTTATTTCCGAGACTTAAGTTTCAAAATGTAAGACGTCTTACTACCAAAATAATGAGAGATTCGATTTTTTTTCTCTACATATATTCCGTCATTTAATTATCTTTCCAAAAGTATAAAATTCATTTTCTTGTAAATAAAAAAAAATATACGAAGAAAATTGTACGGTGGATCAATGTCTGAAACAAAAACTAACGAAAAATTAATTAGCCTTTTGAATTTAGATTAGACATTTATTTAGAATAAAAGTTCTTCTTTTAATTCTTCTTATGCCGAAAGTTTTATTAAAATCGGATTATTATTATTATTATTTTTGTTGATTTTTAGAATTTCCAGCAGGTGCCCGAATTTTAAGTGTGTGTGTGTGTGTGTTTAATGAATATTTACCACGTACTCCAGGTGTACGAGTTAGGCACAAGGCCCTATTAATGTCGGACCACCCACGAACCGAAGCTCATGGGAGGCGGTGAAAAAATGCGTTGATCCTGTCAGCATTCCCCTCAAAAGGCGCCCAGGCACCGGGCAATAAACCCAGCCCCGTCCCTTTAAATCGAGGGGGTCAACGATGTTAGTTTACGCGGTCCAGAGCCAAAGCCACCGAACCCTCCGGTCGAAACCGGAAGTTGAATGAAAAACGGAGAACAATAAGGATTCCATAATTTCTGTGGGGTGGTAACGAGCATATCTGGTTGCTACCGACATGATAAAGTCACGGTCCTGATATTTTGAACAAACTTTGTAATTTTGAATACAAGTTCGTGACTCCATAAGTCCACATGTCCCTAATTGTCATAAAAGCTCATAAAAACTGAAGATTCTTTAAATGTCTGTCTTTAATGGTCTTGAAATGATGGTGTCTTTTAGATAGATTTATTCGCTTATTGAAGTTCGAGTGGCGATAAAAAGAAAAGCGATCTTGTGCAATCAGAAAGGACCTACACGTTGCTCAAAAGTGCTCGAACAAACAGAATAAAAAAAGTTATGTGACAACTATGAGATTGGGTTTAGGGAAAAGACATTAAAGATACAGGAGGAATAGAGAAAAGAGGAGAGGAGAGAGACAGAGTGGGGGAACGAAAAGAGTGAGGGTTGGAAAGAGGGGAAAGGAAAGAAAATGTACATGGAGAGAGAAAGAGAGGGAGGGAAAAGAATATTATATATGATGGCCTCAAGGGTAAGGAACTTGGCAGACGAAAATTCTGTCGGGTTTCGATCCCGGCTAGAGGTAGCTGTTAAAAAGTCGAACCGCACTAATGAGAAGTAAACTTCGAAACACGTGTCTCTGGATGACTGATATATATATATATATATATATATATATATATATATATATATATATATAATGAGGGACAGCGAATAAGAAAAGTGTTTGCATAACATGAGTGTCCAATGCTATTATGGTTTTCTAAAATTCTTCAGACAGATTTTACAAAATCTATTTGTAAAATCTGTCTGAAGATGCTAGACTCATTTTGAGTTTCTGGTCCAAATAAATGTTATAACAGGATGACGGTTTGTTAAGTTTTTTTTTCTTTGAAAGTTAAATATTGGTCTGTATATAATTAATTTATTGGTTATTATACATTGAGCTCTCTTGGGGATTTATAAAAATCCTTGTATGAGTATATGTTTTCACCTACAAGAGCATACAGTATGGTAGTACAGTGAGATTTCGATGATCCCAAATAGAATTATCTCTTACTTACTTTGGATTATCTTGCACACACACACACATGAATAAATATTTTTTTGCTGGCACCTTACGGTCTACTAAGGGCGATGGCGTAGTGTCAAAAAAATTATCTGCGCAAGTGACTCTGCAGGCCAATTCTTGTGTGAGAGTCGGTGCACTGAATTCACACAAACTGTGATGCTTTCTGGGGCCGGTGTCTTTTCTCCCTCTTTCTGGCTCTCTTGCTGTCGAGGCTACTCTCCACTCTGCCCCACCCCTCTCCGTGCCTTGCTTAACGTTAAGGCACCAGACCGCTCTATTTTTTGCATCTACCTCCCACGTGTTTGTGTCAGTATGGCATATCCTCATGACTCTCCTGCAGACATCTTTAAATCGTAAGCGTGGTCTACCAACCGATCGGGAGCCTTTTACAATTCACCATACAAAAGATCTTTTGGGATGCGGCCATTTTCAATTCCCATATATATATATATATATATATATATTATATATATATATATATATATATATATATATAATAGCCGTTCGGTCAAAATAGCCTAACTCAGCGTATCTGTGCGGTAAAGAGGAGCTGGTGGTGTGTTCTCAGACGCTAAAATAATCTCCTTGCGCTAGTGAAAAGCGGATAGAACCTCGCTGCATGGCTGATACCGACATTAGGTCGGACGACTTACTTAGAGAGAGAGAGAGAGAGAGAGAGAGAGAGAAGATCTAATCTACAGAAAGAGATGTCAATAGTTTAATAGTGTTAGCAGATAGATAGATAGATAAAGAGAGAGGGGGGTGAAAGAAGGAACTAGTTTATAGAATAGTAAAGAATAGAAAGAAATGTATGTTTCATATTGCAAATAACACAAGTCTACATGTGGGTGTATCTGTGTGTGTTGGTATATATATATATATATATATATATATATATATGTGTGTGTGTGTGTGTATGCGTGTGCATGTTTATATGGCGCGAATGTGTGAGACCAGTGGTAAGGGTGTGGGGCATTTTATCCGCTCTCTGTTTGAAGTGTCATTAGGGTCAGTACGATGATCTTTGAAGCAACAGACAAGTCAATTAATATATTGCAGTTGACGTGACGAAGACGACGACCACGACGATTTGACATCATCAAGTCAGTTGACAGCAAACTCATTCAAACCCCACATCTCCCGTGGCAACACCAAGTTTGTGGCCGTCGTCACTGTGTGCCGTCTAGTCAGACCAGAGGATCACGGGAAGGGAATGTCTTTATCTATGGAAGCTGTTATCCATATATAAAAAAAATATATCGAAGATTATGAATCGGATATAAAATACATCTACAAAAATTACACCAGTAAAGGAAATTTGAATACCAACTTTTGTCTCACGCTCTGACAGTTTTTGGCATAAATGACCCACATGGTTATTATACTATCAAACAAACCAAACCAAACCAAACCAAACCAAAAGAAGTTGACATTTTATCCTTATTGAGAGAAATAAAAATACATCGAAAATTATGAATCAAATATAAAATACATCCTCGGAATATATCTACAAAAATTACACCCGTAAAGGAAACTTGAGTACCAACTTTTATTTCACACTCTAACAGTTTTTGGCATTAAATAACCCAATGGGTTATTATACCATTAAACCAAACCAAACCAAACCAAACCAAACCAAATGAAGTTAAAAGTTATTTATACCCATTAGAAGATATCAAAAACTTGAAACATCGAAACTTTTATCAAAATGTTTTGTTTTGGCATTAAATGACCCGAAAAGGGTTGATGTGCCGTAAACCAACCAAACAAACTGTTATCTATCAAAGCAACATCAAACTTTTGATTTGAAATGGAGGATGCTGTTTCCGTTTTATGAATCGAGCAGACATATTTCAAAAGGAAGGTTTATAGGATATTTTAATTTTTCATCGTTTTCGTCGCCATATTTCTGTGAAAAAGACTTTGATATTTTTGATGATTCATTCTTTTTTTTTTAACATAAGAAGCCATTGCTCATAAAACATCATATTGTTTTCTGGGAGATTTCTTTTTCTTACCTGAAACCGAAACAAAGAGTTCATCAAGAAGTCATTCTACACATTAAATCTCGAACCCGCACCTGTATTGATATTTCTGCAACAACCAGTTTTCTTCCGGTAAATAATTATTGATTTAAAAAAAATTGTAATCAGGTTTTGATTGTTTTGTTATTATTATTATTTTCACTCCTTTTGAGTTTTTCACATCAGCGTTAACTGATGGTATTTCACTGGAGGCTGAGTGACAACAAGTCTTATCAGGTCTCCAAGACTCTTCTGAGTATTCTAGCCAATTGCAACAGTGCAGTAGTATGGATGGTCTCAATTCTTCCTCTGATTTCCAGATTTTCCAGTTTTTTGGGACCGTTCCAAGTGCACCAACTACAATTGGTATCACTTTCACTCTCTATTATTATTATTATGTTGTTGTTGCTGTTGTTGTTGTTGTTGACAATCGTCTTTTTCTTTTTCAAATTATTCTATACTAGCTGAAATAATTGTCTACATCGGGTAAGATGTTAAGACCTGGATTGCAGACACTATCATAGTAACAAATAGTAATTTTAAAAATATATATAAACAAATATATTTCTATTAATAATGGGGATTCGGTCTCTATTTGTCTGTAACCGAAACTACGTCACGGCTTACGTCACATTACCCAAAATCGTCATAATATAGAATAAATACACTCAAAATTTAAGCATGCTACCTTAGACGATCCTCATTGTTTTTTAAAACAAGTTTTAATAAACTCATGAGAATCGAACTCACTAATGATGGTCTGCTTACCTAGCTCGTTAAGCATTACAGCCCCTCTATAGTCATTTACTCAACTTAGGTTAGTATAGTTAGTATTTCCCACCGTAAACCGCTGACGATTAGTTCATCATAATTGAGCAGAAGGACTTAGATTATAATAATAATAGGACTATTTGAATAGATAGTGAACTTTGAAATATTTCATCATACAGTTTAAATATGAAGTTGGTAAACCTTGGCGCTAGTAAATGGACTTAATTATAAAAACTGACAATGCTTAATTCTTTGCGTGGTAAAGCAAGAAGTTGATGGTAGGTGTGGCGCTTCACCCCAGACGCCAAAACAATCTCCTTGTTATAGTGAAAAGGGGATAGACTCCCTCGCTATCTGGCTGATACCGACTTTAGGCCACCCCGATGACTTAACTTTTTAAAAATTCTAATAGAATTCTGAGTTGAATAGAACTTTGGAATAACCCAGCATACAGGTAAAAAATACCAATAGAATTTGGTACAGCCATGGGGTAAATTTGGTAGGTAAAGGGTTAATCATGCTATGTTATTTTTAATAAACAAAATACGTTGTTAGAAATGTATATACATTGACGATTTGAATGCCTTCATTAATTGCTT
The DNA here is from genome assembly GCA_023376005.1 of Doryteuthis pealeii. Taxonomy (NCBI): domain Eukaryota; kingdom Metazoa; phylum Mollusca; class Cephalopoda; order Myopsida; family Loliginidae; genus Doryteuthis; species Doryteuthis pealeii. The sequence goes on from CM042156.1 coordinate 7,408,894, forward strand.
AATATATATATATATATATATATATATATATATACCAACCCCATCCCCATGAGCATGATGTGATACAAGATCAATTTCTTAAGCGGGGTTTAACAGGTTTGAATTCAAAGTTTTCCATCCATAAACTGGTTGCCTAACCAATGTTAAAGAGGCCAGTCTGCCCTACTATTTACCCATAGCTGGAGGAAGAGTAGTTGAATTCATACCTTTCCCAAGTGTATTAGCGCTGTGAACTGTAGCTTCGTCATGGATTTGAACTCGGATCGACGAGTCTATTTCCTACGACTCTAACCATTACACCACGCGCCCCAACTTGTGGGGTATAGGTTGTGGTTTCATCGGGTGGTAAGAGGTTTTGGGTGTTTTAAGGGTTTAAAGTGGCTTGTTGTTCTGGTTGCGTGTTCTTAGGGTTTTGCTTTTAACCCCATCTCATTTGGTGGTCGCGCCTAAAAGAAAGGAATTCAAGGAACGAAAAATAAAGAGACAAAGACAGAAGGTGGTTTTATGACTTAGGCTTTATTGACCAAGTCATAGTCACCCGTGGCAAGGTGATATCCCCCTGGCTGAGTTAAGGCCTAAACTCGAATGGCCGAGATATCCTCTTGGGGGTCGGAAGTTGGTCCTTTTTCTCGCACATGCGCGGAGGGTTCTTCCGGTGAAGGCTAATAGGAGTTTATCTTTTTTTAATTTTTTTTTATTTTAATTCTGTTTTACTCCCCCCCCCAAGTTTTATCTGTGATTTGGTTTTTGGTCGTTTGGTGCGCGTTTCTAATTTCTTTTCTTAAACCCCATTTTATGTGTTCTTCTTTCTTGTGGGTTGTCAGTCTTAAACAGACTCCAATTGCCGTGACAGTACTACAAAAGTCCAGTTAATCGACAGAATTAAGGTAGTTTTTGAGACCCTTGTTACGTTTTTAAGGGCCATCCTTTGGCCTTAAAGCAGGGGCGCTTAACCAGTGGAATTGGATCCTTGATAAAGAGTCCCTCGATAATGAATCCGTTGGTTACTCTGGTAAAGTGTTCTCACTTACTGGTATAGAGTCCTTCGATAATGAATCCTTTGGTTACTCTGGTAATCATATAAGTCCTTCCTGAGTATTGGTAAAGGTCCGGTAATCCTATGCCCGTCTTCAGTGAGCGCAATTGTAATTATGACCAGGGTGGGTAAGTATTATATCAGTCACGCAGTATGTTTAGTGATTGGCTACAGGAGTCAATCACGTGACCTTGACTAGTCTATAAATCCAGGTGGGGAATTAGAGCACATCTTATATCAAAATAACTCCAACAACCCTTCCGAGGGAAACTGTAACATCAGCTTGCTACAGGTTCCGGAACAGGACTGAGGCTGTGATCGATGCTAATGGCTGTTATTTTGAGTGTAACTTGTTGACAGTAGTGTAATTTCCGTGCCTGTTGAATTTCTTTACAATCCATTAAATTTTGTAGTTACCAATCACTTTTTCTTTTTCCTTATGAAACTGTTAAATCTATCCCGAACACCATGTATATACATATCAAGTGAAAGTAGGCAGTGATGCAGTTCTATAGTGCATATATTTTATTAATGTAATAGTTTGTTGCTTATTTCTTTCTTAAACCCCATTTTATGTGGTCTTCTTTCTTGTGGATTGTTAGTCTGAACTCAAAATTAAGGAAGAGAAAAGAAGAGACAAAGACAAAAGATACTTTTAGGATTCAGACTTTTATTCGTAGGTTAACAACTATTTTATGGAGAGGAGATATTCTCCTGAGCCAGTTAATAGAGTGTGTACCCTACGAAGTTCCCGTTCTAAAAGAAAGAGATTTCTTTTTGGCGCCAGGAAGTTCTCTGTTGTTTCTGCGCATGTCCAGAGGGTTCTTCATTTTATTCTATTTTATTTCATTTTATTTTTCAATCCCCACAGTTTATTAGGAAATTAACTTGTTATAAAGATGTTATTTATAGGCATTACTCTAATTGGACTTTTAGGTAAGGCCATAAATATAAAGAAAACTTATGGACGATATTATACACTCAGGGAAGAAAAAAAAAAAGAAAAAGAAAAGAAAAACATTAAAATAAAAAACGAACATCCAATTGAAATATATGCGTATATGCGCATGCGCGTGTGCGTGCGTGTGTGCATGCGTGCAGATAAGTCAAATGATAATAATCTTTTTTTAATTGTTCATTCTTTCTTCTCTCATTCATTCACTCAATTGTTTAATCAAACGATTTGTATTTTGGTAAGAGAGTCTAATTTTACTAAAGTCAATTTCGTTTACAAAGTTTGTTAAAATATTACAAAAAAAAAAAAAACGAAACAAAACAAAAAGCGAAACAAAACAAAACAAAAAACGGAGCTGTTTCATGGTTTATCACTGTCGAAGAACAAAAAGGGAAGATTCAGTGGCACAAAAGGTAACGACATAGAGAAATAGTAATTGACAATCCACGTTCAAGCACGGGCTGGTACAGTTTCATTTTTTGTAATGATTTGTGAGTCACACCAGCGTATGCTAATGGTCTTTCATTGAAGTCTGAGTGACAGCAAGTTTCTTCAGTTTTCCAGGACTCCTCTGAGTATTCTAGATGATTTCAACAACGCTGTTGTCTGGATGGTCCCAATTCTTCCTCTGATTTCCAGTTCTTCCAGTCTATTTTTAAAAACTTTTGGAGGCCGTTCCCAGGGCACCAACTACAGTTGGTATCAATTTCACCCTCATATTCCACTGCCTTTTCAATTCTCCAGCAAGGTCCAGGTATTTGTCTATCTTTTCGTTTTCTTTCATCTTCACCCTGTGATCAGCTAGAACTGCTAAATCTACCAATCGTATTATTATTATTATTATTATTATTTACTCCTTTTGAGTTTTCATATCAGCGTTAACTGATGGTATTTCAATGGCGTCTGAGTGACAATAAGTCTCCTCAGGTCTCCAGGACTCTTCTGAGTATTCTGGCAGATTGCAGCAGTGCAGTATTCTGGATGGTCTCAATTCTTCCTATGATTTCCAGATTTTCCAGTCTTTTTTCCAAACTTTTTGGGACCGTTCCGAGTGCACCAACTACTTTGACTTTCATATTCTATAGCTTTTTCAGTTCTCTGGCAAGGTCCAGGTATTTGTCCATCTTTCCGTTTTCCTTCATCTTCACCCTGTGATCTGCTGGCACTGCAAAATCCACCAGTTGACAAGTTCTTTCTTTCTTTTTTGTTAATCAATACTAGGTCTGGTCTTCTTGCTGGGAGAAGGTGATCCGTTTTTATCTCAAAGTCCCAGAGAATTTTATGCGTTTCCTTCTCAAGAACAGATTCTGGTTAATGCATATACCATTTTGTTGTATGGTCAAAATTTAATTTTTTGCATAATTCCCAGTGAATCACCTTCCCAACCCAGTCATGCCTAGTTTTGTATTCCCGTTGTGATAGTTTGCTACATTCGCTTAGTACATGTTTTACAGTCTCATCTCTGTCACAGCATAGTCTACATTTACTATTTTGTTGGGTCTTATCAATTTTTGCTTTGATATAGTTTGTCCTTATGGCATTATTTTGTGCAGCAATTATTAGTGATTTAGTTTCTCTTTTGAAGTTTCCTTTTCTTAGCCATGTCCAAGTCTTTTTATGTGCAACCTCTCCGATTTGTCGTTTGAAGTGTCCATATAATTGTTTTTCTTCCCATTTTTGTTTTCTAGTTTTTGTTGTTTTTTCTGTTTGATCATATATTACATCTGCTATTGTTGGCTGCCATAAGTAATCTGTCTTTGCTCTTTTTTGTGTAGTCTTCGAGTTGTTGGATTGTGGCCTCTACGCAGTCCTCTATGTTGGCAAGACCTATTCCCCCTTCCTTTCTTGATACATATAATCTATCTCTATCGTCTCTAGGGTGTAGAGCCTTGTGCATGGTCATTAATTTTCACATCCTTTGGTCAATCTGTCTGAGTTCTTCTTTTGTCCATTTTAAGAATGGCCCAGAGTATCTTATAATGGGAACAGCCGAAGTATTAATTCATTTGATCAGATTTCTGCTGTTGAGCTTGGTTTCTAGGAGTTTTCTTGTTCTCCTGAGGTATTCCTTTTTAACTTTTCCTTTCATTTCTGCTTGTTTGATATCATCTGTTTCTAAAATTCCTAAGTATTTGTAACTTTCATCTAGTGATTTTGTAGTGTCCTGATTTGGCAGTTGTATTCCGTCCATTAATTTTCTTTCACCCCGTTTTATTACTAGTATAGCACATTTTTCGATTCCGAATTCCATTCCTATATCTTGGCTATAAATTCTAATAGTTTGTACTAGGGTTTCTAATTCTTTTTCATTTTTTGCAAAACTTTTTATGTCATCCATGTACATAATGTGGTTTATTTTTTCTTGTGAGTTAGTGAATTTGTATCCCCTGTATATTTTTTAAGTATATGATTGAGTGGCATCATTGCTATAATAAATAATAGTGGTGATAACGAGTCTCCTTAGAAAATATCTCTTTGGATTTTTACTTCTGCCAGGGATTGCCCTCCGGCTTTTAATTGGACTCGCCATGGCATTTTCAATGAAATTTATGATGTTGTTGGAAATTTTGTACATTTTTAGACATTCTAAAATTTAGGTGTGTGGGACCATATCATAGGCCTTTCTGTAGTCGATCCTTGCCAATGCAATATTTTCCGCCTATTTTTAACTTCTCTAAGATTATTATTATTATTATTATTATTATTATTATTATTATTATTGTTGTTGTTGTTTTCAGATTTATTTCCGCTTTCTTACAATCCCTCACCCTGTCTTTACCCAAGACATAGGCTGGTAACTGAGCAGCCTATGACTTTCAACACTCCACTTTTGTCTTTAGTTAGGCTAAATGGGCGGTCGAAGAGGCTCCCACCAATCAATCGGCTGTTCACATCAAGCCCTAGCACCTATATGATTGTCCCTATCCTATTGCCCGTATGTCAACCCCAACCCTTTTATCATATATGTGCTAGAAGGCGGTGTCTGAGGGTCTTAATATCCTGGGTATGACGTTATCGCCATTACTTAAAGGTCCACTTGACCCGGAGTGATAGTACCTGTTAGGGCCCCATCTATGGGTTAAATTGATAAAAAAAATGAGTTTTTTAAAAATCTGTTTAAAAAATTCAATTTGAAAAAAAGATCGAATACCCAACAAGAATGAGTAAAACAAAACGTCTTCGGCATAAAATAACCTAAGGTTCAACATGCCGTAAAATCCATCCATCCAATCAACCAACCAACCAACCAATCAACCAAGACCTTGGGCGAGGGAAGGTAGTTATTATATGTATATACCATTTAGTATTGTGACAATTGAATTTCTTGCATAATTTCCAGTGGATCACCTTTCCGACCCAGTCGTGCCTAGATTTGTACACACTTAGCTGAATTCGCTTATTATATGATTAAACATTTCGTCTGTATCCACACATTTTGCACTTGCTATCATCATCATCATCATTATTATTATTATTATTATTATTATTATTATTATTATTATTATTATTATTATTATTATTGCACTAAACATAACAACATTCAGACTAAATAAAAATATGAAAACATCACTTATATATTTATGTAATTTTATTTTTGATTACAAAGGTTTTACGATTATATATATATATATGTGTGTGTGTGTGTATACGTGCATGTATATATATTATATATATATATATTATATATATACGTGTATATATATTTATTTATTTATACATGTATATATATGTATATATGCTTGTATATATATGCATATATATATAATATATAGATAGGTATATATATAATTAAAGAGTGTTCAATATCGATTATATATATATGTATATATATATGTGTGTGTGTGTGTGTGTGTGCATGTGAGCATATATATATGTATATATGCTTGTATATATATGCATATATATATAATATATAGATAAGTATATCTATAATTAAAGAGTGTTCAATATCGTTTATATATATATGTATATATATATATATATATATATATATATATATATATATATATATGTGTGTGTGTGTGTGTGTGTGCATGTGAGTATATATATATATATATATGATATATACATATATATATATTATATATATATATATATATATATATATGATGTATATTCGTATCCACGGGTCCACCACACCGAGAAAAAAATTTATAAGTCAACATGTACCATTTTCTATTAAATAGGTGATATTGACACAATTGCATCAGCTTTAACTGGAGGAAATTCAGATAAAAGGTGGACAATGAGGGAGGGGGTTTAGGTATGGGGGATTCTTTCTAAGTCACTTAAAACAAAATAAAAATGTATTTTCTCTTTTTACATATCCCTGTGAATAAATTGTGTTAGAGTCAAAGATAAAACACAAAATTCTAGGCATAAAATTCGATATATTAGCCTTTTCTATAAAAGAAAGAAAAATTAAAACAATGACTTATCTGGAACGAACTTATTGGTACTTGTCCACTTGTTGACTTTCTGAATTAATATGTCTTTTATTTATTTATTTTTTATTTTGTTTTAAATGACTTAGACCTACCCGTACCTAAGCCCCCCCCCACCTTATCAGCAATATCCCGGCAAAATAAATAGATAAAAGACACACACACACACACATACATACATATATAATATATATATATATATATATATATATATATATATATATATAAAATTTGAAATAAACAAATGTTCCGAAAATAGGATGAATTTAATTATCGATGTTTAAACATTTCGGTTTCTTATTTTATAAACATTTTCATCTCCTGTCATCTATAAAACATCCATCATTTTCTTCACCACAAGATACATCCCGATGAAGGTTTTAAGAAACCAAAATGTTTAAACATCGATAATTAAATTCATCCTATTTTCGGAACATTTGTTTATTTCAAATTTCTTAATATTGTCGGATTTATTTTCCATATTTACTCCCATATATATATATGAGAGAGAGAGAGAGAGAGAGAGAGAGAGAGAGAGAGAGAGAGAGAGAGGGAGAAAGGGTGTGAAAACACACAATATTGTTAAAATGAAATATATATATATAATTGGCAATACCTAATATAAGTAAAAAAAAAAAGTCGTCGGGGCGGCCTAATGTCGGTATCAGCCATGTAGCGAGGGAGTATATCCTCTTTTCAATAGCGCTAGACCAAGGAGATCATTTTAGCATCTGAGGTGGAGCGCCACACCTACCACCCGCTCCTTACTTTACCGCACAGATCCCTGTGCTACTCATACGCTGAGTTGGCGAGGGCCGGTATCGAACTAGGAACCTTGTGGTTTCTAGCCGAACGCTCTACCGACTGAGCTAACCCCGGTCCCTCCTAATATAAGTATACATATAAAATAAGGCCCGTTATTCTTCATTGATTTCAGAGACTTTTCTCTCTGCACTTAACAACTTGTGTTGCCAGGTGTCCTAAACAAACAGTAGAATTCCAATATTTAATGATTGTTTTTTTGTCTTGTGTTCTCTCTTTATTGACTTCATTAGTCAAGTGTTAAGTGTTATATATTAGTTTACACTTGTAGACTTATTATGGAACCTAAGCACTCAACCACACCACTCACTGAGCCACATCACGCCAACGGTTTCAGTCCTAGGCAATTCATCGCAGCAGAAATATTGTCAATTTCGCCATGACCCCAATTGTCAATTGGACCCATTTGACCTCCTAACTCTCATCTTCTCGGTGGATATATATATATATAATATATATATATATATATATATTTAAAATAAGTGTACTTTGGCAGCATTTTTTCTTTTATACAAGTTTTGTTGAACTGTACAGACAATTCCTGTCGGGCAAGTTTTTCGTTGATCCGTTCCAATTTTCGGGCCATCTTTCTGGTGTCGAGATGTAACTGTAACTGAGGATGGCAAACTGTATTGCCGAAAGCGCTCGTTTTGAAACCTTTGGGGGACTGTTATACCGGTTACACCCCGACACCAGAAAGATGGCCCAAAAATTGGACCGGATCAACGAAAAACTTATCCGACAGGAATTGTCTGCACAGTTCAACAAAACTTGTATATATATATATATATATATATATATATATATATAAATTTAGAAAAAAACAAGTGTTTCAAAAATAAGATGAATTTATTTATCGACGCTTAAACGTTTCGGTTTCTTTAAACCTTCATCAGGATGTATTATGGGGGGAAGAAATTGATGGATTTTATAGATGACAGGAGATAAAAAAATCTTTATAAAATTTTTTTTGTTGTGTGTGATTTTTTTTACAATTTTATAAAGATTTTTTTAATCTCCTGTTTACTTTTTGAATCCCACAAAAAAACAACATCCGGTGGGAAACCTTTTTGAATCGAAAGTCAGCGTTCTTTCGCAATTAACATTTTAATGCAATGACCACACACGGGAAATCAACTGCTATTAATCGGTGCCTCGATTAATTCAGTGGATTTAACCCTGAAGATCCTTATGGTGAAATCGAGTAGGTTATCTCTTGTACCCATTTTATAATATATATATATATATATATATATATATATATATATATATACAAATTGGCAGCTAGTTCATTATGAATGTATGTGTGTATGTATGTATGTATCTATCTATCTATCTATCAATCTATCTTTTTCATTCCTTGGCAGTCTGTTCATATCTATCTATATACATTGGCAGCTATTTTTTGTTTTTTTTTTTTTTTAAATTCTATTTTAATTTTATTTTAATCCCCGAAGGTATATCCGCTGGTCCAACTAATGATACATTAACACACACATATTTTTTCGTCCAAAGAGTTTCCCATCGTGATGTAATGGTAAGCGAACTAGGCTTACTATTGAATCGCGAGTTCGATCCTCGCTGAAAGCCGCATACATGCGACCTTGTGTCGCATCCTGAACGTGGCGGGTAAATACCTAATTTTTCGTCTAAATTTGTATGTTTTATCATTGTGTTTATTATATAAGTAAAGTAGTAAGTCGTCGGGTCGGCCTAATGTCGGTATGGGAGTCTATCCCCTTTTCACTAGCGCTAGATTAAGCAGATTATTTTTTTGCATCTGAGGTGGAGCGCCACAACTACCATCAGCTCCTTACTTTACCGCACAGGTCCCTGTGCTACTCATAGGCTGAGTTGGCGAGGGCCGGTATCGAACCAAGAACCTAATGGTTTCTGGTCTGACGCTCTACCGACTGAGCTAAGCCGGCCCTCGGGTTTATTATATAATAAAAGCTAATAAAACACTTTCGGCCAAATAGCCATTTTCTCATAAGCTGAGGGATTTATGTGAATTCAATAGTAAAAAACTCGAAGTTGACACACGTCTTTATTTGTCGTATCAAAAGAATTACAACACAATCATATGACTATTTATCAAGATAACTTTTACTCAATATAATATAATAGCATAATGCCCATCAAAATTACCATAACATTAAGTATGGATTTCCATATTTTTCCACCCCACACAGACTAATATATATATATATATATATATATAGTCATCCACAGACACCCTGTTTCGACGTTTCAAGTCTCTTCAGTGTGGCTAGACTTAGTGTTGGGCACTTTGTCCTGCCAGCGTATGCGTAGAATACGACGTAGGCATCTGAGGTGGAAATTGTCCAGTTTCCTCTCGTGGCATGCTTATACACTAAATCTTTATTTTTTTCCATATATACTTTTGCCCTCTGACCCTAGCACTAAAAGGACACATCAAGCTCAAAAAATTACGATTATTGCAAATTATTACATCGTAAGGGAAATGTCATCACTCACTCATTGGATTATATATACTAGCAAATATAGGCACCCTCCGCTGGGTGCAAGTATTTAAGTTTTAATGTAATAAAATATCATATTAAACTAGAAAGGCTTATGAAACCAAATAAGAATGCAAATAAAAAGATTTGAAACAGAGCGGGTATAATCGAAAAATAGAACAACTGAAACTTACTCTTCCATCACTCCCGTCTTATACACAATCTCCATTATAATAATATCTATCTATCTATCTATCTATATATATATATATATATATATATATATAGTGGTACCTTGACTTATGAGTACTCCAACTTACGAGTTTTTCGAGTTACGAGCTGTCACTCGGTCGAATGTTGAAAGCTAAAATTTTATCAAAAAAAATTAGGGTGTTTTTTTGGGGTGGTGGTGGGAGTGGAACGGATTAATGACATCTCAGTTAATTTCAATGGGGAAAATTGATTTGATTTACGAGGGAATTAGGCTGTAATTCATTATGATATATATATATATATATATATATATATATATATATATATATATATATATATATATTCGATAATTATTTAATTGGCTATTATCTCATTGAAGAAAAAAATATACATCGATATTTGTTCTGTTTAAAAGGGGGCGGCCTAAATTTTCAATAGAGTTTTTCTACAAAAATTATGAGATAACAATAATAAACTAAAATAATTATTAAATAAATATCTTTCTTTTTTTAGAATCTAAAAATGTGAAACTTAAAATTAGGCGTTTCATATTTTAAATTAATGCAACGTAGCGGCTTTTTCACCGTTACTAAATTGATATGTTACGTACGGGCTTCGTTTCGTTCACAGTATCAAATCGTATCTCCGTACGGTCGTTTGTTTACAACTGACATGATCTAGCAGTCCGTCTTCTAGCCCCAAAACCCTTCCACACACTTGGTCAAGGGGTATCACCTTTCTCACTCCGCGTGCTTCTCTTGGTATCAAGTTTCACAACCGTGCCCCTTTTGTCACGGCCAATTGACTTTATCTCAACGGGTATCCAGAGGTCAGGGGAATTTCATTGATAAAAAGATTCCCCTAGTATTTTCCTCGTCGTAGTAAAAGAAGAATGATAATACCGTGTTTACTTTTCAGAAGTTTATTATATTCAAAACTTCACTATAACTTTTGAGAGAGAGAGAGTCCCTAATATTATCTGCGCTTAATAATTAATTAATTGTATTCTAACTGGATTCAACTTAGAGTTTCTTAGCCCTTAGTAAACTTCTCGGTGACAAGCTTTTCTTATGGTCCTTAGCGACAACAGCTTACTAAACTCCCCGTAAATGTATTTTGTAAAATACGCATTTTATGTCATCTTTGGCAGTGTTTGCGGCCATGTTTACGATATATTTGAGCAATTGACCGAAAAATAGTTTAAAATGTATTAAAAATAAATTACATGTGTAATATTATTTTGCTTCTTTTTTTCTTTTTTTTCTTTTTTTTTTTTTTTTTACTGATACTCCTTATGTTAATACTTTTCGACTTAGACAAAAATTTGACCTTAAATAATCGATTTAATCAATTTTAATTCGTTTTTAAAATGAAAATGAGCCAACAAATTGGCAGTGCCTAGAATAGTTTGTTTTATTTAAATAAAAGCCTGAAGAAAACGTTCACTTAAAGGGTGGAAGGAGTCAATGTTTGCTCATTTGAAGAAAATTCCATAATTTTTAAATTTCTAGAAAAACTCAGTTACTATCTTTGCCTAACATGAAATATTTTTGATTAAAGATTTATCTAATCTAAAAAATAATAATAATCATGTTAAATCAGACATATTCCGAGTTTTTATATATTGAATTTTTCTTAAAAAACATTGTGTTTTCGGGTTTTCAGGATTGAAAAATCATAGCTAGGTCACCTAGGATTTTTCTATAAAAAAAAGCGGCATGCTCAAAACATTAAGTAATACGGCGCTGCGAGCGATTAAGTTCGCCCTGTCCCGCAAAAAAGAAAAGGAATTTATTCTCATGAGATTGTAAGAAGGATTGATAGTAAGCTAATTTAATAAAGAAATATGGCCGGATAATTTTTAAAAAAATGTAAATAAATTTAAGTGGGATTAAATGTAAATGGGAATTTGAATAAACGAAAGAACTTATTTACTAAAAGTATAAGTAAATGAAATTATTAATGAGATAATACGACTGGATAATGTGGAAGCTGAGAATTTTATTTTTATTGTTTTATATTATAAACTGTACAAAAAATAAGATAAATTTAAAAAAAGAAAACATATTATTATTATATTAACGTAACAGACAAATAAAAAAGTAAGTTATCGTAAAAAGGGTATTGAGTTTATTTATTTTTTTTTTTTTTCATTTAATTCGTACATCTTTTAATCCCCAAACATCACAAATCATGATTTTATTACAAAATAAGTTGATTTGGATTAATTCTCACCTTTTATGGAAATCCGATCTCCCTGACAAGCTAAAGAGACGATTCTTCCAGGCTGTAGTTGTGTCGGTACTGCTGTATGGCTGTACCACCTGGACCCTAACGAAGCGCCTTGAGAATAAGCTAGATGGGAGCTGCACAAGAATGCTGCGAGCGGTCCTGAATAAGTCGTGGAAACAGCACCCCACAAAGAAGCAACTGTATGGCCACTTCCCCCTCCCCCCATCTCACAAACCATACAAGTGGACTAGGCGTGCGGCACACTGCTGGAGAAGCAGGGATGAGCTTGTAAGCGACGTACTACTGTGGAAGCCAGCACATGGGCACACTAATGTGGGCCGCCCAGCCAGAACCTACATTGACCAACTATGTAAGGATGCTGGCTGCTGCGTGGAGGAGCTACCAGGTGCAATGAATGATAGGGAAGATTGGCGAGAGATTGTCATGGATATCCGTGCAAACAGCGCGTCATGATGATGATGAATTATGAAAAGATTTTACATTTTAAAAAAAATTTAAGACCGTTTTTGTGGAAGTAAGAAGTGTTGATAGCGATGCCAGTTATGGGTTTGGAATGGTAACAATTAAAGAGGGTGGCTCAACTCACACTTGTCGCTCTTAGAAAGATTAAAACATATAGGGAGTGGTTAGTTAAGATATATATAGGGAGGGTTAAATTGATATGCAGAACTCAAAAGAGGGATTGGTGACTTTATGACTTAATTGCCAATTACTGCTAATTAAAAGGATGAAAATGATTTTTTTCAAACATAATTTAATCATAGACATAAGCAATAACTTAGCATAATTTTCATGTCATTAAACTAAACAGTAAAAACGCCTTTAGGATACAAAAAGGTGATTCGCTCAGCTTTGATATAATAATAATAATAATAATAATAATAATAATAATAATAATAGACAAATATCTGGACCTTGCCAGAGAACTAAAAAAGTTATGGAATATGAAAGTGAAGGTGATACCAATTGTAGTTGGTGCGCTTGGAACAGTCCCAAAAGGATTGGAAAAGGGTCTGGAATGTTTGGAAATCAGAGGAAGGGTTGAAACAATTCAGAACACTACACTGCTGCAATCTGCCAGAATACCCAGAAGAGTCTTGGAGACCTGAGGAGACTCCAGTGAAAGACCATCAGCTAACGCTGATGTGAAAACTCAAGAGGAGTAAATAATAATAATAATAATAATAATAATAATAATAATAATATATATATATATATATATATATATATATATATATATATATATATATATAATGCTATATATATGTGTGTAATGGTATATATATATATATATATATATAATAAGAGAGAGAGAGAGAGAGAGAGAGAGAGAGAGAGAGGGGGGGGCACCCGAGAAAATTTAAATAGATATTAGAATTAATTATTTCATTAAAGGATTTGTTAAAATCCTCTGATTTCAGACAGAAATGTCATTCAGGCAAACGTTAATGATATCGTAATTTTTGATGGGCCTTATGCTATTATATTATATTGAGGAAAAGTTATCTTGATAAATAGTCATAGGATTGTGTTGTAATTCTTTTGATACGACAAATAAAGACGTGTGTCAGCTTCGAGTTTTTACTATTGAATTCACATAAATCACTCAGCTTATGAGAAAATGGCTATTAGGCCGAAAGTGTTTTATTAGCTTTTATTATACTGCAAACATGAGGATAAAAAACAACAACTTTAGACAAAAATATATAATGAAAAGATAAGAAAACAATGGCGGATGATAGCATTAGAAAAGTGTGGGGGGAAAAAGAGATAGATAGATAGAGAGAGAGAAAAAGAGAGTGGGATAGATAGATAGATAGATAGATAGATAGAGAGAGAGAGAGAGGGGGGGCAAAGAGAGAATGAAACATTAGACACAAAATCAGGGTTCAAGTTTAAATGTGAATAAACGAAGAGAGGGGGGGTTGTAAAGAGAAGGAAGAGAAAAGTAAAAATGTTCGTGAAGAGAGAGAGAGAGAGAGACAGACAGACAGACAGACAGAGGGGGAGAGAGACAGACAGACAGACAGACATAGAGAGAGAGAGAGAGAGAGACAGACAGACAGACAGAGAGAGAGAGAAAGAAAGACAGACAGACAGACAGACAGAGAGAGAGAGAGAGACAGAGAGACAGAGGGAGAGGGAGAGGGAGGAGGCGGGGTAAAGGTTATGGAAGAGGATAAAACTCCATTAACAAAACAGAAAGAAATCTATTGGTATATGTTAAAACCACGCTAAGGGTAACCCGATACCGAACTTTTATAGAGTTCAATTTCCGATGCAGGTATCATTGGGGAACAAGAAAAGTTTTGGCAAACTACAATTTGATTTCTTAAATTAGATTTTTATTTTCTCGTTCGCCAACATTAGAAAAATAAGATCTAGAAAATGTTGGCTTCAGGTAACCCTTACCGCTCTTTTAACCTGGTTGGTTGGTTGGTTGGTTGGTTGATTAGATTTTACGGCATGTCAACCCTTGTTGGCTTATTTTATGCCGAAGACGTTTTGTTTTATTCATTCTTGATAGGTATTCAATTTTTTTTAAACTCAACTTTTTTACACAGTTTTTAAAACTCATTTTTCCTATTTAACCCATAAATGGGACTCTAACAGGTACTACCACTCCGGGTCAGGGTGGACCTGAGAGTAATGGCGATGAAGGGGTGCTCCACACTCCATAGAGTAAAGGCTAAAATGGAGTGAGTTTTTACGTCATAGACTGCTCAGCAACCAAGATCCCGCCCTTAAGCAACCCGGATCGCCATCCACGGTAAACAGGTGGTCTCATTGGGTTGATTTTACCCTTAAGCAGGGGTGCAGTCTGTGTATTCTTCTGTCCAACCGACAGGCTGACTTTTAACCTGGACTTTTAAAAAAAGAAAGGTTTGTTTTCATTGTTTAATGGCATATCAACTTTTGTAGATTATTTAATGCCAAAGCCATCCTTGTAGAAGAATAGTAGTGGTACTATTTAATCCATAGCTGGAGGATGAACGGTTCATACCTTTCCCAAGGATATTACTCAGAAAGTGATCGTAAAAGCATGACTGGAGTTCGAACTCACTTACTGTAATGTCACAGTCCAGCACGTTAGCCATTACGCTACGGGGACGTTTTGTGTAGGCGACGTGGTGTAATGGTTAGAGTCGTGGGAAATGGACTCGTCGATCTGAGTTCAATTCCTGGACGAAGCTGTTTGCATTTTGTATGGCACTAATACCCTTGGGAAAGGTATGAATCCTTCTCCCTCCAGCTATGGGTAAATAGGACAAACTGGACTCTTTAACCATGGCTAGGTAACCGATCTAGGAGAAGGAAAACTCTGAATTCAAACCTGTTAAACTCCGCTTAAGAAATTGACCTTGTGTCGTTCCTGCTCGTGCGGAAGAGGAGTGTTTGGTAATATACATTCTTGTTGATAATCCTTGTAAGTATATTATGTATGTATTTGCCATTGACAGATTATACTTACGCTTTATTCAATACTAGCAGAGCTACCCAGCGTTGCCCGGGAATCAAATGTCAAAAATAAATCTATCTATAACTATAACTATACATATATAAAGGGCAGTTGTGTGTATATGTATGTCCGGAGGAAACTTCGAAAATAATACAGTTAATGACAAAGTAAATATATATACACATTAAATATCACCAGGGCTTGTTTTTTTTAGCAAAAATAATAGAAATTTGATTTATATTAGTGAAGAAAAAAAGAAAATTTAAATGATAATAGCATTTTAAAATTTTTTTTTTGCATTTAATATTTTAAATATAGACATTAATTTTTATTTCCAGAGTGGCTGGATCAACGCAACGTCTTTTGTTTTTACATAGGAATTTTAATGGGGCATACTACAAGGATCCAGTTTGCGATTCAATAATAGTAGATTTGTGAGACTAATATTTTTTTTACCTCCCACAACCCAGGCAACACCGGGTAGCCGCTTCTAGTTTAATATAGATTAATAAAAATAATTTTCTAAATATTTGTTTTATTATCTTTTATTCTTTATATATTTTTTGTTTTTAAGTCGTTTATTTTTTCTCATTCTTTTGTTTGTATTTTGGTAAAGAAGAACAATTTCCTCGTAAATTCCTACCATAAAATATACTGAACCCTCATTTTATGTCCGTGTTTCTGCAATAAATGTTTTATTTTTCTTGCACCCGTTATTTTACAATACTAAATATATTTTCTTGATTCTTTATTCTTTAACAAAAAGAAAATATATTTAGTATTGTAAAATAACGGCGCAAGAAAAATAAAACATTTATTGCAAAAATACGGACATAAAATGAGGGTTCAATTTATTTTATTGTAGGAATTTCCGAGGAAATTGTTCTTCTTTACCTGTATTTTTTTCTTTTATTTGTCTTCAATTTGCTTTTTATTATATTTTATCCTTTATCAATATGTCTTATTTTTTTTTAATGATTTTTAAAGATTATTCTTTAATATATCATTGATTTATACCCTTATATTTTTATTTAGCTTTCCTGGTAATCTTCTACTTGTCACTCATAAATTCCTACAATAAAATAAACTGAACCCTCATTTTATGTCCGTGTTTTTGCAATAAATGTTTTAAATATGTTTGGCAATAAATGTTTTTAAATAAAGAAAATATATTCAGTATTGTAAAATAACGGGTGCAAAAAAAAAAAAAAAAACATTTATTGCAAAAACACGGACATAAAATGAAGGTTCAGTTTATTTTATGATAAGAATTTACGAGGAACAAGTTAAGGATTACCGCTTTCCTTATTAGAAATTAGGGATAAAAAGTTTTTTTTTTACCCACCTCCTCGGACAAAAATAGGATGGGGATTTTATTGAACTTTGGTCTTTGCTGGTTTTCACCAATTTCCCTTTATAAAAGGATGTGCAATTATAAATGATGTACAAACAAACATACAGACATACATGCAAAATACTTTATATATATATACTAGAAGTTGGCTACCCAGCGCTGTCTGGATAGAGGGGAGAAACCCTAGTGTATTGATTTGTTTATTTTTAAGATTTTAGTTACAAATGTTGGACATTTTAAAGTAGAATTTCAATGCTATTTCTATGTATATTTTAATTTTTAAATAACTTTAAACAGAAATCAAATCTTCATAATTTTTGCACAAAAAGCAAGAAGCAGTGATATTCAATATATATATATATATATATATATATATATATATATATATATAAAAGGGCAGTTGGCGTGCATGTATGTATATTCCGAATGAAACTATGAAAATAAAACAATTAACGACAAAGTATATATATATATATATATATATGGAAGGTGATAAGAAATTATTTATCACAGAATAACGAGAGAAGCGAGTGGTAGTCAATGTTATTCATCTGTGTAAAATTTTTTTAAATTATGTATAAGTGATTATGCATAAGTGATTAATTCAATCACTTATACATAATTGTAATATTAATATATATTAATCGTCACATAATCAGTTCCAACAATAAAACAACAATATTCAAAACTTTAAATACAGAGTGTATTTAAAGTTTTGAATATTGTTATATACTATAAAAATTTTTTCACTTTTTTAATCCACCCCACCCACACCCAGACTTCCTTCTCTTCTCTTAATATACAAAATAAAAAATCTTTTGACGCCCAATGACACCTCTCCCCTACCTCTTACACACACACACACACACACACACACACACACACACAACCTTAAGGTTTATTTCCGCTGTATTTATTCACAAAAAATTTATACACACACACACACCACACACCTAAAAAATGCACAATGTTTCCTTTCGATACACACACTTACACCGTCCCATACTCACGCCATAAAAGAGAATATTTGACGTCATATTTCAAACCGTCCCCTTTTTTCAAACCTCAAAAATTTTTAAACAGATGAATAACAATGACTACCACTCGCTTTTCTCGTTATTCTGTGATAAATAATTTCTCATCACCTTCGATATACCAACAAATGCCCTGAAGATGATCTAATTAATAGATCGAAACACT
>CM042156.1:7434614-7512114 GCA_023376005.1 Doryteuthis pealeii
TTCTTTGATTAATTTCTATTATTTTCTCCTATCTCAGTGATAGATCCGTCGGAAAAATAGTCTTAAAATGTTCGGCTTTGGGTTACCTATAAGTCAAAGGAATCCGTGCTCTCAGCTCTACTTGATGATGATCTATTATTCATTGAGCTACGGATGAGGGATTTTTTAATATAATTATTTACTTTTCTTTGTTTGTTTGTTTTTTTTTTGTTTTTTTTTCTTTTGTTCTGCTAAATCTACCCAGTCCATATTAATTATTTCTGATCTCTTTCCCCCCCCCTCTCTCTTCTCTCTCTCTCTCTCTCTCTCTCTCTCTCTCTCTCTCTCACTCTCTCTCTCATTGTCTCTTTCTCTTCTAAATCGTGCCACTCTACTCCCGACAATATATATATATATATATATATATATATATATATATTATATATATATATATACTGGGTGAATATAGGGCCAATACGGATATGTAATTCTCTCCCCACCCCCTTTCTTTTCCTACCCTCCCTCTCTCTCTCTCTCTCTCTCTCTCTCTCTCTCTCTCTCTCTCTCACACACACACACACACTCTCTCTCTCTCACTCTCTCTCTCACTCACTCACTCACTCTTACTCTGTCTCTCACTCATTCCAAACAATACGTAATCAAAATGACTTATTGTGTGTCGGAATCCATTTATGAAAAGCTTTTCAAAAGAAAATTCTATATTAATGAATAAATACATAAATAAATAAAAAGGACAGCAAATATGGGAAGGATGTCTATATTCACCAGGAGTGGACAATAGTACCGGTTTAGCTCAGTCGATAGAGTGTCCGGCTAGGAATCACAAGGTTCTTGGTTCGATACCGGCCCTCGCCAACTCAGCGTATGAGTAGCACAGGTGGCTGGTGGTAGATGTGGTGAAGTTTATTTTAGCATCTGGAGTGATGCACCACCTCAGATGCTAAAATAAACTCCTTGATCTAGCGCTTGTGAAAAGGGGATAGACTCCCTCGCTGTTGGCTGATACCGACATTAGGCAGCCCCAACGACTAAATATATATATATATATTCCCGGTCAGAGGTAGTTGTTGTGTCTAGCCACACTGAAGAGACGTGAAACGTCGAAACACGGTGTCTGTGGATGACTTATATTATGTTCTCAAAACCCGGTAGAGCTCTCTAGGGGTGACTTAAATTAATTTTCACTGTCAGCATAAAGCAATGATCGTCTGTTTACAGACTGGATCTCTCTGGTGATCGTAAAATATATAAACAAATTTATGTATTTAATAGCCCCCCCCTAACAGCAGCTGTCAAATGGCCGAGATGTTAACGAATCGGGCTGACGAAAAATCAGTCGGATTTCGTTCCCGGTTAGAGGTAGTTGAAGAGACGTGAAACGGTGTCTGTGGATGACTTTATATATACTAGCAAATATACGCACCCTCCGGGTGCAAGTATTTAAGTTTTAATGTAATAAAATATTGTATTAAATTAGAAAGGCTAATAAAACTAAATAAGAATGCAGATAAAAAGATTTGAAACAGGGGGGTATAATCGAAAAATAGAACAACTGAAACTTACACTTCCATCACTCTCGTCTTTCATTGTTATTTTTTCTAATTTAAGTATTTAGTTAAAAGAGGAAGTAAAGAATAGAATTACAGTTATTTCTTCTTGTTAATAGATTTCATTTAAGATTTATTGAAGAGATTTTTGCTTATATTCATTAAAATAAAACCAAAAAGTTAGAAATCAATAGTACTAAACACATATTTATTAAAATCACATTTTAAATATCAATATGCAAATTAGCCTTCCCTTTCACACTGTAAACCGTTATTTTGTTGTATATATAAATATAATTGCATGTTATTAATATGTGGATATGGTCAACAGCATTAATAATGTAAAACAATTTTATTAATAATTGAGATTTAAATAAAAATAAAATCATTGAGATTGTGATGTCAATAACAAAGGGAATTGTGATTTGAGTAGTAATATAGTTTCGGTTACAGACAGAAAAACACACAATCTCCATTATAATATTATATATATATATATATATATATATATATATATATATATATGGGAGTAAATATGGAAATAAATCCGACAATATTAAGAAATTTGAAAAAACAAGTGTTCCAAAAATAAGATGAATTTATTTATCGACGCTTAAACGTTTCGGTTTCTTTAAACCTTCATCAGGGTGTATTATGGGGTGAAGAAATTGATGGATGTTTTATAGATGACAGGAGATAAAAAAATCTTTATAAATTTTTTTTTGTTGTGTAACTGTATTTGTTCAGCGTTATATTTTTGAAAGACGAGTCGCGATCCGCACACGCGAAGATGTCATGATGCGTGGCGTAACTCGAAGAAATGCATTCAACAAAAGACAAGAAAAAGTATTAATAGACTTATTTGATGAGAACAAAGGGAACAAAGTGGGAATGATAACTAAATGATTAAATAAAGCCTGGTATTTTGTAGTTATTTAAAACTATTTTAGCTAGAAACGGTGATATGTTAAAAAATCCATGTCGATTATTAAGGGAGGGCAAAAGCGAAATTGCACAGGCTTCAAAAATCTGCCGTAGTCTTTTATTGTGAATATGAGCTAATATTGTGGCATCATTGAAACTAAAGTTATGATCAGTTTCAGACATATGTTGGACGAGGGTGTTCTGAAAATTGCCCAATTTAATATCACGTTTTTGCTCATAAAAACGCTTCTTGAGAGTTCTGGCAGTTTCTCCAGCGCCAGTATTTATTTCTCCAATGCCAGTATTTATTATTTATTAAATTGGGATAATCGCGACTCGTCTTTCAAAAATATAACGCTGAACAAATACAGTTACACAACAAACAAAAAATTTTAAAGATTTTTTATCTCCTGTCATCTATAAAACATCCATCAATTTCTTGACCCCATAATACATCCTGATGAAGGTTTAAAGAAACCGAAACGTTTAAGCGTCGATAAATAAATTCATCTTATTTTTGGAACACTTGTTTTTTCAAATTTCTTAATATATATATATATATATATATATATATATATATCTTATTATAATGGAGATTGTGTGTTTTTCTGTCTGTAACCGAAACTATATTCCTACTCAAGTCACAATTCTCTTAGTTATTGACATCACATTCTCCATGATTTTATTTTAATCTAAACCTCAATTATTGATAAAATGGTCATACATTATTAATACTGTTAACTATGTCTATATACTGACAACATGCAATTGTATTTATATATACAACAAAAGAGCGCTTTACAATGTGAACGGGAAGGCTAATTTGCATATTAATATTAAAAAATCGAATTTAATAAATATGTGCTTAGTATTATTGATTTCTAACTGTTTGGTTTTATTTTAATGAATATAAGCAAAAATCTCTTCAATGAATCTTAAATGAAATCCATTAACAAGATAAAATAACTGTCATTTTATTCTTTACTGCCTCTTATAACTAAATACTTAAATTAGAAAAAATAACAATGAAAGACGAGAGTGATGGAAGAGTAAGTTTCAGTTGTTCCATTTTTTATTATACTCCCTCTGTTTCAAATCTTTTATCATACTCCCTCTGTTTCAAATCTTTTTATCTGTATTCTTATTTAGTTTCATTAGCCTTTCTAATTTAATACAATATTTTATTACATTAAAACTTAAATACTTGCACCCGGAGGGTGCATATATTTGCTAGTATATATAAAGTTAAGAGTAAGGAAATGAATCCGACGTTATATGTATAGATAAAAGGGTATGAAAACACACAATGTTGTTAAAATGAATATATCTTTATATCCTTTTTCATTGCTGATATTGACAATATTTCGATTTATAAAACATCATCATCAGAGCATAATGATAATTAGGTCCGTTTTTATAAATCGAAATATTGTCAATATTAGCAATGTAAAATGATATAAAAATATATTAATTTTAACAACATTGTGTGTTTTCATACCCTTTTATCTATCTATCTATCTATCTATCTTCTCTCTCTCTCTCTCTCTCTCTATATAATATTATATATATATATATACTTATTATATATATATCTAATGTGTGCGTGTGTGTGTGTGTGTAGTTGTAGAAAAAGTATTTCTTTCTACCACGGTTTCGGTGTTCAATGTACACCTTCTTCAGGAGAACTAAGAAATTATAGCTAGCTACATTTTATATATATTTGTCAGTATAAGAATTAGTATGGTTTGAAATTATTCTTATTAATTTTTCTGTGTTTTAATTATTTTGAATAAAAATTTAGCTTCTAAATGTAGACATTTTTTCTTTGAAGTCACAAATTTGTTTTCTATGAATTTACATGTCTCCTCCATTCAGGTAAAAAATAATTTGTAATTCTTTCTGTCATCTTATATCTCCAACTCCCTCCTCTTGTTTTCATTCATTTTGTTTATATCTTATTTGTGTATACTACTGGAGTTAAAGTTTTCTGGTAAATCTATTTAGTTGTACTTGGTGTTTTTTATATTCTAAGGAAGGACTACCAGTTTTCGTTCGTGTGAAAAACTCACTTTTTAAAAATAATGACCATCTATTTTTTTAAATTTTAAACAATGACCATCTATTCTTTTTTAAAAAAAACTTTTTTTTTTAAATGGTCATCTATTTTTAAAACTTTTTTTTAATAATGACCATCTATTTTTTAACTTAAAAAATAATGACCATCTATCTTTTATAACTTTTAAAATAATAACCTTCTATTAAAAAAAAATGATCATCTACTCATATGTAGATTTTAGTTTGTATATCGTTGTATATTTTATGATGAAAAATCTCTCTAAATACCTTGTTTAAAGTACCTTCTAGACACGCAAGTGTACCTCGTTAAGTGTACCCTGTCGTTAAGTGTACCATCCGTTAACTTCAGCCAGAACTCTCTTTACACCTGTTTCCCCAATTGAATAACGGAAACCGAGATTCTATCTCAAGCCCCCAGAAACACAAACATCCTGACTAAGTAGGAATGTTCTCAATCTATACATATATAATGGGCAGTTGGTGTTTATGTATGTATGTATGTATGTATGTATGTATGTATGTCCGGATATAACTACAAAAATAAAACAATTAACACAAGTAAATATATATACACATTAAATATTCTCCAGTTCTTGCTTTTTGTCCAAAAATTATGATATTCGATTTATATTCAAAGATACTTAAAAATTAAAATATACATAGAAATAGCATTGAAATTCTACTTAAAATTTCCAGCATTTGTAAATCTCAAAAGTAAACAAATCATTACACCAGGGATTTTTCTCCTTCTCTACCCAGGCGACGCTGGGTAGCTGCTTCTAGTTTAGAAATAAATATTTTTTAAATTCAGATATGAAGAACGAACATTTAAAAGTCATTCGTTTTCTTCCTTTAACTGTGAGTCAATCAGGCGTTTTTACAGTTATATATTAATACTCATGTTCCTCAAATTACAACCGTTATTCATCTTGCAACACCCTCTGGTTAAAATCAAACCGTCCAAGTCATCCAAGATGAAATGTAAAAAAATGTAAACCCTGATTATCTGTGTTGCTTATCGCCGAATTATTTC
The DNA here is from genome assembly GCA_023376005.1 of Doryteuthis pealeii. NCBI lineage: Eukaryota > Metazoa > Mollusca > Cephalopoda > Myopsida > Loliginidae > Doryteuthis > Doryteuthis pealeii. Next base: position 7,440,195 of record CM042156.1, read on the forward strand.
TTATGAGTGTCGTCACCTCAGCTAAATGATGGACCAAAGAAAGAAAGGGAGGAAAGGACAAGCTACATAGAAAAATATAATGAAAAGAAAACAAGCAAGCAAAAAAGAGAGTAGGGAAAAGAGAGGAGTGAGCCGCTCGGAAGCGATAACGCTAATCTTTCAATCAAGCATAATAAAAAAGATGAAAGAAGGAAGAGAAGAAAAAAGGTGTGAGAGAGTTTAAATTTAAAGTGTTTAGTTTAGTTTGTTTTGTTTACAGCATATCAACTCAGTGGTCATTTAATGCCGATTAAGTTTTGATAAATTCATTCTTAATGGATACTCAATTTTTTTAAAAACATTTTCTATTTAACACATAGACGGGACCCTAACAGGTACTACCACTCAGGTCAGAAAATTTAAAGTTGTATTTACCAAGATAGAATGAAGAATGAATGGAACTTTTTTTTTTCAGAATACAAGTGTATGAAAAATCTCGATATTTTTTTGACACACTTTGTTATACTTTCAGTGATTTCTAATTTAGTGCGTCATGGACACACATATTGATTTGAATGAGTCCCAGGAAAATTAATTTTCTTTTAACATTTGTATATTAACCAGCGTGTATTGTTGTGTTGGTTGGCTGGCTGGTTGATTGTTTTGTTTACGGCATATCCAACGTTTTCGGGTCATTTAATGCCGAATCAAATCATTTTGATAAATCATTTATTAACTTCAGTTAGGATGGACAAAAAGGGGGATAACTCAATGTTTTTATAAGGTTATTTTCGAAACATATCAATAAATATCAATTACGACTTAGGCAATGTTATGGAAGTTTACATGTTTAAAAATTCCTACATAAAGGTTTTTTTGTATCATGCTACGCTCGTGTAAATTTTCTTTTTCTCGAGACCAATTTGAACAAAGCTGTCTAATTGGTTTAAAACAGGCTCTAATGCTTCCGGTTTTAATTTAAATTTTTTTTCTGCTTCTCTCTCGATGAGTCCGGATAAAAAAATTTACCATTTAAAAACGAACCTAATTATCATTATGCTCTGATGATGATTTTTTATAATCGAAATATTTGCAATATTAGCAATGAAAAAAGTATATAAAAATATATTCATTTTAACACACATTGTGTGTTTTCATACCCTTTTATCTCTCTCTCTCTCTCTCTCTCTCATCTCTCTTCTCTCTCTCTTCTCTCTCCTCCATATATATATATATTATATATATATATATAATATATATAATCTTAAGTATGTTATTGATATATATATATATATATATTATATATATTATTAATCATTAGATAGTTATTGATATTTATATATATATATATATATATATATCATTAGTATGTTATATTATATATATATATATATATATATATATTATATATATCTAGATATTGTTATTGTATATATATATATATATATATATTATATTATATATATATATAATCATTAGATATGTTATGATATATATATATATATATATATATTAAAATCATTAATATGTTATTGCTATATAATATAATATACTATATATATATATATATATATATTATATATATATATTATATATTCAACAATGCTTCTATAAACAAACAAACATCCAAAAATCTATTCACTTCGCCGAAGAGCTTACGGCCGAGTTTGTTTACTACACAATAAACGTCTACTTACCTACTTGGTAGAGGCGTGTAGTAGTTTTCATTGACAAGTTAATTAAGTTGACCGGTGTAGGAAGACAAAATTAATTGTCTTCCCTTGAATTATGGGCGTGTCTAAACACGTCAGGTGTTTGTTGGTCACGTGAGTGGTCGGACCCCTTAATCTTCGTATTTTTGTATCCTAAGCTCTAAGGGGAAAGAAGTGATTTCTAATCCCTTTTCGCTGAACAGAAATAAAGACATTTATCTCCAGCTCTGGTGCGAAGATTGCTAAAACTTATTGCTTTAGCGGTCTCAAGTCACTATATAAAAAGTAACAATTCCTCAGCTTTTGCCATCAAAGCTGTATTGATTTCCCAAAAAAAGTGAACAAATCAACCTGAGCTATTCTGCAGTAGTACCAAAATATGGTTATCGTGAATCACTTCTATCATTAAGAATTTGATTGAGAATGTTACTTTCTTTGTTGTTCTCTCGCCCAAAAATTCACAAAGATGATGATCTAACTATCTGCTTGAATGTTATACTATTTTTTTTTCATTTGTCTCTTTCGTATCGAGAAAAAATTTGGTTCCCAAAAAACGCCAAAAGAATAAAAGACAAGACAAGTTTTGTATATTTTAAAAGGGGTTAGAATTAGAGACATTTTCTCCATCTCTGGTGCAAATGGTTTGCTAAACTATTGCCTTTAGCGTCTCAAGTCACATATATATAAATGTAAACAATTCATGAACATACGTTATTCAACTCGCCATCAAAAAGATCATAGACAAGTAAGACTTTACCATTCTGGCAATTATCCTTTCATTACTGTTCATCGTGCCCCTTGAATGGAAATGCCTGTGGGCGTCAAACAGTCGCGCTCTTAACTGCTGTTTTTAATGTTGAAAACTTTGGGTTCCGGGCGATTAAATGCCCTTGACTTTCCGACCGTTTCACTTTCGTTTTTTTTAAATTCTTTTTTTTTTTTTAATGGTGTTCAGTAATTGTTATCTTATTATTATGAGTTTACTGTATCTTGTCTGTCTTACCTGAAACTACGTCACCTCCTACTATCACAATTCCCTGGTATTTACGATATATTCTCAACGGTTATTATCAAATAAACGATTATTTAATCTTAATTAAATCTTATTTATTAACATGATTCTCTATTAAGGTTTAGTCTGAGTTAGATTTGCCTCAAAAACAGCTGTTTTATGTATGTTATTTAATTGTGAATGATATACTATGATATAATATATATATATATATATATATATATATATGTATATATATATATATCACTAGCATATTTAATAGTTTATATATTATATATATATATATATATATATATAATATATATATAATATATATATATATATATATATTATATATTAATATACAATATATATATATATATATTCTATTAAATATTTTATTGATATATATATATATATATATATATATATATATATATATATATATATATAATATACTTATATTATATATTATATATATATATATATAATAAATTTAAAAAGAAATGAATATAGTTTGGAATAATTTGCATACCGGTTTGAATAAAACTGTGTTTAATAAATAATTACTTGGTGTTATTGATTTCCAATATCATTGTTTTATTCTCAAACGTATTAAAATCAATCCTACGTTATAATTTTATATTGAAATCAATAGAATGAAGTAAAAAAATGAGTGTAACTCTTTTGTTCGTATTAATTTTTTTTTTTTTCATTAATCGGTAATTTTCACCTTTAGTTGGCTAAAATTATTAGCATTAAAATTTGTGCGTGCGCATTAATCTGAAATGAACTTAATTGTTATTAAGAACACATTTTATGATTTTTTTGTGTTAAAGCATGCAGTTGTATTATTTTCGAAAAAGTTTCCTAAGATTTGTTTATTTCGCTCGAGACTTTTCAAACGGCTTTATTTCAAAGTGAAAGTCAAGGAGGTTACTCTAATTGCCTTATTGCAGGAATTTAGCCAACTAAAGGTGAAAAATTACCCATTAATCTTTCTAATCAATTAATATTTAATTATATAAAACTTAAATATTTTGCCTAGAGGGCACATATTTTCTGCTAGTAAATCTTAAAAATTAAGACCATTGTCTTTCACGTAGCATAAGTAAAAATCAATCGGGGTGGCCTAAAATCGGAATCAGCCAGACAGCGAGGTATCCCTGCCCCTTTTCACAAGCGCCACCAAGAGATTGTTTTGGCGTCTGGGACGGAGCGCCACACCCTACCATCAGCTCCTCACTTTACCGCATGATTCTCTGTGCTACTTGACTGCTGTGGTTGGGCACTGGCCGGTATCAAAATGAACTTGTGTAGTCCTCTTGACCCTATTATACTTTCACCGTACAAAAAGGCTATTGCAGAATTAGCGCGCTAGAGGATAATATCATTAGATTACGTATAAAAACATTACATTTCATAGCAAACCCAAACGTACTAATGCCAGAATAGCCGCTAGAGTAATATCATTAGATTATGATATTAAAAAGCAATAGATTTATATTACATTTCACAAGAATAGCCCGAAACGGTACTAATACAGAATAGCGCGCCTAAGATCTTAGATTACTCATCAAATTAAATTAGCAATACCCGAACGTCAAGCCATAGCCCTAAATACTAAGATCGATAAAAAGCATAACATTCATAGCAATACCCGAAACGATACTAATCAGAATAGCGCGCTAGAGATACTCATCATTAGATTACGGTATAAAAGCATAACATTTCATGCATACCTTGGGCGAGGAACGGTACTAATGCAGAATGGCAGGGTTGCGCTTGATTGAATTTATGCTGGATGCGATTAGATTACGTTATATGAAAGGCTATAACTATTATAGGCAGGACTCTTTTTTCTTGAAACGGTACTAAGTGCTGATATGCGGCGGTAGAGATATCTATCTATGTGAGAGGTAGTTATGTATATATATAATGCATTACGTTTCGAGTGTAGGTCATATGGATACCTCGGAGGATGGCGTGGTAGTTGAATGGAAGATTAGGCGGCTTGTGAGATAGCTATGCGATTAGATTTATCGGTGAGTTATTAAGAGGGGCGATAACTGATTTTGATAGCAGATTAGGGCCCGAACGGTGATTAAGTTTGCTCTATTGAATAGGGGGCTGGGATGGATAAACTATCGTATTGATTATTCGGTAGGTAAAGCAGTTACAATGTTCATAGCATTACCGAATCGGTATAATGCGAAGGTAGGCGCTGTCTGATGATTACTAGGTCATTAGTTACGTATAGTTAAAGCATGAGAGCATTTGGGTAGTGCATAAGTGTTTCGGAACGGTAGTGAAGTGCAGAATGAGTGCGCGCTAGAGATATCAATTCATGGTAGATGAGTGGTCGTTTAGGAGAGAGTTGGCATGGACATGTTTGTCGATTAGCAGTGTGTCGGAGAATCTGGTGAATATATGCAGATGTAGGTGCGTGTAGGGGTTGCGGTGTTGCGGTGGGGTGGTTCTGAGAGAACTGACAGGTAGGGTGTGCCTAGTTCGAGGTAGCGGGTGCCGCTGCCTCATACGTTTCAGCGGTATTGATAGTAAGTTGGCGATCAGGGATCCTTGTGCGGTAAAGTAAAGGAAGCTGATGGTGAGGTGTGGGCGCTCCACCTCAGAGCGCTAAAACAATCTTCCTTGGTCTACGCGCTATTGGGAAAAGGGATAGACTCACTCGATGAGGCTGGGCGTGAGTACGGCTCTGGGTTGACTGTTGGGTTTTAGGGCCTCCGGTGCTTCCTTGCGACTTGTTAGCTGGGATGTATAGAGTGATGATAATATGATTTTATTGCAATTGGACAGGAGGACTTAGTGAAAGATCGTTTGTGAGACGGCTAGGATTAGGTGGAGGTTAAGGTAAGGTAGGTTGTTAGGGGTGAGTTGTGTTAGTGTGTGTAGTTGTTAGGGGGGTCGAGTGTGTGGTGTTTGGTGTTGTTAGTGGGTTTGGCTGGTGGTTGTTTGGTGGTGGTCCGGTGTTGTCGGGCTGGTGTGTCTAGTGCTGATTGTATAGGTCGGTGAGGTACGAGTTGTTCTTATTATGCGGTGTGTTTGTGTAGCTCTGTGCGCTCTTGAGTGTGGCATATTGTATTTGGTGTTTTCTTGTTTATTGTGTTGTTTTGAGAAAAATGAAGATGTGATCTCGTACGATAAGTTCCCTTGTGTGAGAGTTTTGTTGGTCGCGATTTGTTACGGTGTGTTTGTTTTCTGTGGAGAGATTGTGTAGACGTCTGGGCAGAGAGATAGACAGGTTGGTTTGCAGTGTAGTGAGTGCGGGGTTAGGGCGCCGAAACTGTTAGTAGAGTGTTTATATGGTGAAGTTGACGTCTGCCGGTAAGGTGCGGGGGGTTTGGCAGTTTCGGCAAGGGGTGTTGCGTTTGGTTGTAATGTGGTCAGAGATCGTTTCTGGTTGGGCGTGTTGGTGCAGGTGGATGGAGGGATTTGGGTGTATTCTGCCGTGGGTTATGTTGAGTGGGTTGAGTTGGAGGGAGATGGGTCTGTTGATTGTATAGTACATAGGCAGTGTGATGAGGGTGTCCTAGGGGAGGTGTTTTGTGAGTGCGGTCTATTATTCATGAGTAGAGCAAGGTCTAGTAGAGGGTTTCCGACCGGGTTATGGGGTGGTTTGGGGTGAGTTGGGTTTTGGTGGTGTGGAGGGTTTGGGGTTGTTGTTGGGGTCTTGTGTTGGGTATGTTGGGGGTTGGTGGTTGATGGGTCGGAGGCGAGTTGTGACTTGATAGGGGCCTGGCTGCCTCGGAGATAGATTACCTTCTAGTTGCGAGAGGTTGTGGTTCTTATGCGTGGGTGCTCGGGAGGTTTTTGTGTTGGTGTGCGGTTTAAATGCCTCGAATGTTTGATTAGTGCGGGGGGAGGTGGATTGTGGGGTGATGTAGTTTGGGTTGTGTTTTAATTTTGGTTGTTTGTTTTGCGTGGCGAGAGAGTTGTGTTTGAGTGGATTGATGGAAGGGGAGGAGTATTGTTGGTTTCTTGTTGTTTGTGTAGTGCGTTAGAATTGTTTGAGTGATATAGTTGGTGCTGATAGCACTTAGCTATTTCTGTGGAGTCAGTGTTAGCTGTCTGCAGGTGTGTGCGTTGCGTTGTGATGAGAATGTTTTTAGAATACTTCTGAGGTGATTTTTGTGTCGTGAGTGTGAGTGACAAGTTTAGGTGTGTGTACCTCTCGTGGATCTGGAAGTGTGGTTGTGAGAGTGGAGTGGAGATGCGTCGGTGGTGAGATAGCAGAAAAGAGTTATTGTCGAAGTTTCTGTATCTCTTCTAAAAATTGGTTTTTCGATAGAAGGATGAGGTTTTGGTAGGGAATTGGAGGATGATTTGATTCTTGGTTTGTTTGGGTGTTCCTATTGATATGTTTTCAGATATGCTTGGCTCATATTTTCAAGGAGATTTGCCAGATGGAAGAGAGATCTTGGTTTATATGCCGTGTGTTGGACTGGTTGAATTAGTTTTGGTACGCTGGGTTGATTGGTTGAGGATATAGTTAAGTATGGAGATATGTTTTATAGGTGTGGTCTGGTTCGATATTATTGTCCTGGATATCTTCATCATTGGTGTTGGTAGTTACTAGGTCAGAGTGTTGGTGAGTGGTATTACTCATTGTTCAAGTAGTTTTCCATAGTAGAAAGCTATATGAAAGTTGCTATCAAGCGTGTGATGTAAATTATGTGGGGTGGTAGGTCGTGGCGGTCTTGAATAGAGTGCGCCAGTATTGGGTAGGAACCTAGACGGTGGTGTTAATTCTGTAGGATAGATTGAGATAGTTGAAGATGGAGATCGAAGATTGTTTGAGAGCGTGCTAGAGGGGTTGAGGAGAGAGGCAGGATTTACCGTGGTGAGCTCGACGCTCCTTTGTCGCGGACTTTGTGGGTGGCTAGACTATATAGAGTTCGGGTGGCCCTTGATGTTGGATGAGTCTTTGTATCGTGCGGGTGTGTTGAGGTAACCGGTAGAGTTCTTGTACTTCCGCGGGATCTGGTGAGAAGCGGCTGAGGGTCGGGATGTGATTAGGATGTAGTGGGAGTGGCGGTGGCCGGGTATGTAGAAGCGGGATAGGCGAGGAAGTGGGTGGCGGTGTATGTGTGCAGGAAGCAGAGAAAATTTAGTGCTCAGGGGAGAGACTGGACATGGATCGTATGAGAGGCTAGTTTAGTTTTACGGTTGAGTATTTAATGACTAGATTGTGAGCTTCAGGCGGTTAGTTTATGGTTAGTATCTACGAAAGTGTCATGCTATATGGAGCTTAGCAACGGAATAAGTTTATCGGAGGCTTAGCGACTAACCCAAGAGGAAGTCGTGTGAGTGGTTGGTTGTTTTTGGTTGGTTGGGGGTCTAGAGAATTGAGTTCGTCTTGTCTCGATGATAATGGGTTGATGAATTGTTACATTTATATATTGTGAACTTGAGACCCTAAAGATATAGTTTTAGCAACCCTTTGCACAGAACTGGAGATAAATGCCTCTATTCAACCCTTTTAAAATATACAAACATTGTCATGTTTTATTCTTTCTTGGCGTTATTTGGGACCGCAACAAAATTTTCCGATAACGAAGAAACAAAATGGAAAAAAAATAGTATAACATTCAAGCAGATAATTTAGATTTCATATCTTTGTGAATTCTGTTGCAAGAGAACACAAATAAAGTAACATTTTTCATAAATTCTTAATGAAGAAGTGATTCGATACACCCATATTTTGGTACATACTGCAGAATAGTGGCGCAAGGGTTTAGCTCAAGTCGTTAGAGCGTTCGGCTAGATAACCCAGGGTTCTAGCTTCGATACCCGCCGTCGCCAAACTCAGGCGTATGAGTAGCACAGCGGAATGTGCGGTAAATGTAAGGAGCTTGATGTATTGGAAGTTCCATAACAATTATCTCAGCCATGCTCGCTAGGGGGCGGGTCGCCAACATCGTATGTTGCCGCCGAAACCAAAAACTTCGACTTATTCGAAAAGCAGGTAGGAGGAGAGACGTTAATAAGCACGCAAGCTCTCATTACCAGAGCCCCAAAGGGCCGACTTACACAAACTTACAACGCAGCTTCACTTCTAAAGGCAATTGTATCGACATACGTTAAAAAGGCGGTACAGATAGCACACACTTACTGAAAGGAGAGAAACTACCGAGAACGACCGTCTTATCACACATTTTCCTACTGACGAAAAAATACCCGGTTATCAACCATTCTCTAAGAAAATTACTAACTCAGATAAGCTTGTAGAAATATCATTAAATTTGCAACAATTTTATGTAATTTGTTGTCAATACAAGTGTTCTGCCATTTTACTTTTCGTGTTTGTATCCTTCTTTGTCCGACAATTTGCCTACGACTAGGTGAGAAATAAGTAAGCTCCTATCGGACTCTGCGCCAGATCGCAAATTTATATAGCAATCTCTTTGTTATTGGTATTGTGGTAAAGTAGTGCATGTGTGGATGGTTCTGGCTCGCTGCGTGTGTTGATTTTGTTGGTGTGGTTTGGGGCCTGTGTCTTGGGATAGTATTAGTGGGGGTTTTGCCCCGTTGGACGTACTTTAGGTGTGGAAGGGTGTGATTTGCAGCTGGTAATTTGTGGTTAAGGATTTTGTTGTTTCTGTCTGTGCGTGTTGGTGTTGTGGGTGTTGGGTGGTGTGGGGGGGGGTTGTTGTTTTGTTGGTTGTCGAGATGGCGAGATTGTCTCAGTTCTATTGTCATTCTGGTGTAATTGCACTAGTTGGAGACAATGTCTTTGCAGGGTGGTGTAAGGGTTTTAATATGTTAGAAATGACTCTTGTGCTACGGATTAGGGCAAGGTCTATTGGCACCGAGCGAGCAGTAGGAGTACCTGCTCGTTACGGCTCATAGGTCGTTGTGTGTTTGTGGTGGCAGGCGGGCATTTACGATCGCACAGTTGAAAGAGTCGTCTGGTGGGAGGTTCGCTGTGGTGTGGTGATTGTTGTCGATGCTCGAGTCATTACAAATAGTTCTATAAGTAACAGAGTCGGTTGGGTTTGATGGAGTTGGGGTGAGAGGGTGGTTCGTGTGGTGGATATATTTTGTGAGTGATCCTCGTTTTTGAGAGGCTGAGGAATCGTGTGATCGGAATGAGTGACGAGTTCTACAAGGGTTCTTCTGGTATAGATGAGCGGTGAATAGCGCTGTGGTTAGTAGGTGTGCTGGGATTACGTACTGAGGTGTTAGTGTTCGGCGGTTTGTTGAGGAAGCGTATTTTCTCGTGGCGCTTAGTTCGGGTGGGCTGTTTATATGTTTTGGTGCAAATGTATACAGATTATGGTACATGCTATGAAGTGTGGTTTTGTCTCGCGAAGAGCGTTGTCCGTGTTCATGATTGTTGATGTATTTTTCTAATTCTGTTGTTATGAAGTGTTATGGTCACGTCGCTGAAGTCTTTGAGTGTGAGGAAGTTTGTAAAGAGCTTCATGATGTAGGTATTTGGTTGTGTGATGTGGTGTTGTTGGTTATTGTACTTTCAATTTGAATTCAGTGGTTGATGGAATATTTTAGTTCGGGGTTGTTCGTTTAAAAGTGCTAACCTTGTCTGTGTGGTCTTAAATTGTGTGGCGAGAGGAATGCTCATCGACGTAGGTAGTTCGAAGCGTGCACTGGACTGTGTGTTGTGGGCATGCAGAAGGGAGATTTAGAGGCTGTGTGGGGAGTTGAACTCGCGAGGTTGCTGATCGTTTTGGAGTGCCGTGGTCGGTGCGGGCAATGGGGTAATGGTGGGCTGGGCCAGAGTTGGGCCGGATGGTGATTTTGGTTGATGCGTGCTGAGTTAGTGTGCGACGGTGCTCACGGCATGGTCAGAGTAGAGAGTCGGCCGGATGATACTAGTTGTATTTGTGTGGAGGTTTATTGTTGACCTAGCCGGTGCACATAACCGGGAGAGGAGAGAAGGCTTGCAGTAGCAATTTTGTGGCTGGGTGGTGACGGATGGGACGGAGACAAGATGGGCTTCTTTGATAGTATTGGTGAGGATTAAAGTGAGGAGCGGGATGTGGTTGAGTTTGTAAAGATCGTTTCGGCTTAACTTGTTGCCGGGCCGGTGCCGCCCGCCGATGAGAATCATTCTTGGTGTTTAGTAGAATAGTTGTTTATATTGCTATAGTTCTAACTAGTTGGTGGTGGCGCGAGTAATTTGTGGGTTGCGTAAATTGACAATGGGATTGTTGGTGGTGTCGATTATGTCGGAGATAGTTTGTGCATTTTCTCAGTACGTGTAAGTAGATATTGATAGATTTTGTTATCAATATTTAATATACGCTGAACGGACCAGACTTGTGCGCCCTGGACATTGATACGCTTTGGTAGAAGTGAAATCGACCGAGTGCTCTCTAGTTAGAATCGGTCTGATAGTTTTGGTTGTCGGGGTGTTTGCTATATTCGATACTGTGGTAGTGTCTAACTTAAAACTTGCTGCGTTTCTTGGTGATTGAGCGGCGAGAGATACTCGTGTGTGTGGTGTGGTTTGGATAGGGTGGTATTAGTGTGTGGGTTGCCGGCGAGGTGGACAATTCCTCATCGGGTTAAGAGACATCGTGTGGTTGGGTGGGACACATAACTAGGTATGGGGAGGTATGTATAGCCGGTGTCGTTTATTATTATATACCGTTGACGTGTACGAGTTGGTTAGTTTGCGATTCCATCTGTCGGTAGATTCAGTGGTTCCTCGTGTGCATCAATGTTTCGATTGCTATTGAATAAGGTCTTGAAATGGACATGATAATTTGCCTGTGCTCCTGAGTTGGTTTGTGGGTGTTTAGATGGTGGTTTGGTTTTTTAGAGTGGAGAGATAATTGTTTGAGTTGGTGTTGTTAGGAAATCATTGGAGGTGGGTATGAAGGATAGTGAAATGCTGGTAATGAGAGATGTTGCTGTGTGTAGGGTTTAGTATGTTAACTGGGTGTAGGCGGTTGGGGATGATTTATTGGACTCTAGGTAGTCATTAATGTAATCATGGATGGTTACGTGTGGCTGAGGTGAGTGTTGGTTTTGGATCAGTTATAAGAGTCTGATGGTCTAAATTATTGTTCAATAGTGTGTAGATTAGGTATATAGTTTTGATTTGAGTAACTCTCTCTTCGTCTTCTCTCGGGTCTCTCTCTCTCTCGTGCCCTCTCTCTCGTCTGCGCTTGTCTTCTGTCGCTCGTGCGTGCTCGTGGGTCATCTCTCTCTCTCGTGGTTTCATTTAAAAGGGGGTTGTAAAATAGTTTAGCATTGAATGGTGGTTGGCTCATATATACTAGAATATGGTTTGGAAGGGGCGTTGTAGAGAAGTATTGGTATGGTTATGTTGTCTGTATTGAGATATATTGACGGGATAGAGAGCGTAGTAGCTTGCTTGTGTGAAATATCCGTACTCAATATGGTGTGTGTGGAATTCGGCTGGTGTGTTTGGCTGGGCGTGTACGGGTAGCGGTGTCGGCTTAGGATCTAGGATGGTGATGTCGTTGTAATTTTGTGGGGGTGTGCGTAGTGTGTGATGGGGTCGCTCGTAGGTTTGTGGGTTAGCGTAGGTGAAGAGTAGTTTAGTGATGATATGTCGGAACAATTGGATGTTTTAGTTGCCGGTAATGCTTACAGAGTCAGGATGTGAGCTATTATTGAGTTGATAGGATGGAGTAAGCCGGTGTGACTTAGTGGTGGTTGGTTGTTGTGTTTGTGTTGTGTGCGGAGGAGTGTGATTGTCCTGAGGTTTTTAGGGGCTGTGGTGTTTGAGGTTGGGTTTGGGGGGTGTGGTTATTGTGTGTTGGGGCTGGTTTGCGATCGGCGCATGCGAGTTGTTAGGGGAGCTGTCATGTGTGTGTGGTTAAGTGTTTGGAGTGTTGAAATGAGTAAGTGGAGCGAGGGATAGAGGATTTGTGATGTTTTGAGGTTTGTATAGACGCAACAGAGTATGATTCTGTGATGGGTGTTTTATGTTTGGTTGGATTGTTGTGTGTGGTTTGTCTTGCTGGTTTTGGAGTGTCTGGTGGTGGTGATGGTGTTGTGTATCGCAGGGATGGGGTAATTGTTAGGGGGATGACTGGACTGTGTGGTGCTGAGTGAGGTGTTAGGAGAGGTTTCGTTGATGATGATGGTGTGTGTAGGTGATGGTTGGAGAGGGTTCTTTTATGCATGGCTTGGAGAGAGTATTGTGCGCTCGGTGGTTTAGCTGGGGTAGAGTCTAGTGAGTGTCAGATAGTTGGCGTGATGTGTGTGAGTTTATGTTTTCGATGCTGACTTTATTGAGAAGGCTGTGAGATTGGTCATATATGTGTTGTTGGTTCATAGGGGATATGGGGATGGTGGACTTGTCTGGATATTGACTCGAGGATTATCGGGATCGTTTTGGGGTGTTGTGGATTGCGGTCGTGAGGGTTGTGTATGAGAGGGTTGCAAAAAATTGATGGTGGTTGCCAGGAAGTTTGTTGCTCGAGTGTGTATGCTGAGTGGCGTTTGTGTTGAGGTATGGGTCTGTCTGATTGCGAGTTGCGTTTGTTGTGGATGCACTTTTGCGAAGAAAGTTTGTTAGATGGTGGTGAATGGTGTGATTGTGATTAGGCTTTTGGAAGGGATCTGGAGATCGAGGTGGGGTGCGATGGAAAGTGTAATTAGGAGTGATTAGTGAGAAGGATTGGATAGGGAAAGAGAATGTTATAGTTGTTGAGTGTTAGGCTAGTCAATTAAGTGTTATGGATAGGGTTGGGTGTTGGGTTGTAGGGTGCTGGTGTTGGTTCTGTACTCTGCTTGTGTCGCTAATATTTGAGGTTGTCGGTTTAAAGTTGGAGAGGACGCGTCTAGCGGAGGTCGTGAGCTGATGGATATGTTAGGGGTGTTGGGGTGGTGTCGAGGGTAGTGTAGATATTTGTGAGTGTGGCATTGGGCGTAGGGTGATGAGAAAAGTTTGAAAGCATTGCGGATTGTTGGGTTTAGTTGAGTTGATATTTTGTTGGTAGAAGATGAGTGTAGTGTTGTTGATGGTCGCGAGGTTTGTTAGTAGGTTGTAGCGACGATTTTTAGATGGGTCTTGCGGAAATGTAGTGTGTGTTGGCTTGATAGTTTTTGAGTTGGTTTGTAGATGGATACGGAGTGTAGATAGTGGGGCGGTATTGGTGATTTAGAATGACTGTTGTGTGCGGTGGATTGGGGGTTTTTGCGTTGGTTGGTGTCGGGTGAGGAAGGGGATGTGGGGTGGGGGAAGGAGGAGTGTGTGGAGATAAGGTGGTTATGTATTTGGAGGCTAGGAGGTGTCTTAGCACATTTTGTGTGGCATGTTTAGGAACTGGGCGTGAGCGTGTTAAGTTCGGGCCGGTAGGTTGGTTGATAGTCTGTAGGGCAGGTGGCGAGGGGTTTGTTGTGTGGAGTGATTGGTAGGCTGTTGAGTCTCGGCAGGTTCGAGGTGTTTGCTCGTTTCGGTGTCTGTGTTACAGAGGAGTGTGAGGTGGTTTGGTGGTGGGGTTGCGTGTTGTTTGTTTTAAGTGTCTCTGTGTGTAGTGCGCGTGGTCTTCTTAGGAGTGTTGTGCTCCGGTGTAAGTGCTTCGCGGGCTGGCGGTGGGAGATTTGCTAGAGTGGGGTTTGGTTGGAGTGGGTTGATGCTTAGTGGTGCATGGAAGGTTGGTGTGAGTGTGGTGCGGGCATAGAGCAGGTGTGGTGTGGTCTTCGGTATACTATTGTGTAGGTGGTGCTGTTTGTGTTGAGTTGAGTGCGCTGGTGTGGGTGGATATACAGAGAGTGTGCTTAGAGGTGCAGTCGTTGGCTCGTGTTCGCAGGCGCTGTGGTGCCAAGTGAAGCGGAGCGTGGTGGTTATTGTTATCGTGTGCGTACATGAGTGGCAGAGGATTTCTCGGAGTGGGGGTTCCGGAGTAGTTGAATGAGTTGTATGTCTGTGTAGTGGTGTGTTGGTGAGGTAGTGTTATGTGGGATGTAATTCTACCTGTTGTGTGTGTTGCTCGCATTAGGGTGAGCTCTATTTATGGGAGAATTATAGGTGTTGTATGGTGGTGGCTAGTGAGTTGGGTGCGTGTCGCTGTGTAATAATGCGATGGGTGGTTAGGTGGTCCATGGTGGTGTGTTGGAACGTGCTGGGTGTGGTGTTGTGGTTTGTTCAGTTAGTGGGGGTGGGTTTGTGTGGTCAGTGCAGTATGTTGATTTGGTGTGTGTGGGCTGCCGTGTTTGGAGCTCAGAGTGTTTGGTGGATGGGGTTGTGTGTTGGGGTGTTGTGTTGTGGTGGGGGGTTTTGTTTGTGTGGTGTTGGGGTCGGGGCCCAGAGGAGTGGGATATAGTGGGCAGGTTGCGAAGACAGTGTCGCGGGGGTTGCGTGTAGGTATGCTCAGAAATGTGGAGCGTGTAACTGGCTCGAGGGGCTTTAGGGAGTTCCAGCTCTCGGATTGGTGTGCTGTGCTGGGGGTTGTATGCTCTTTATCTGAGGTTGTTCTAGGGGATTGGAGGTGAGGGTGATGCTGGTTAGGAGGTCTGGGTGGTTGTATGGTTGATAGTAGCATAAGTCTTTTGAACTGTTCGCGTGGATCTGGGTGTGCGAGAGTGGTGGTTGGGCAAGGGGGTGGGTATACGTATGTGGTGGGGTGGTGGGTATGTGGTGTGTATGTAAAGTAAGTTGGCAATTTGGATACAAGCGGGTGTGCCTTGTTGGTGGTTTGGTGGCGTTCGGTGGGTGTTTGGTTGCTATTAGTTGCTCGATGTGGTCTGCTGTTGTTTGGTGTTGGGTTCTGTTCTTGTGTGTGTGTGTGGTGTGTTTTTGGTTGTTGTGTTTGGTGGTGGTTGTTTTGGTTGTTTGTGTGTGTTGGTGTGTTTGTGATGTGTGTGGGTACGATGTGTTGGAATGTTGTGGGCAGAGGACTTCCCAAGAGCGATAAACCAATAGGGTCGTATAAATTGTTGGCGATTTATGTTCCTCTCTGCTAAGGCCGTAGTAGTAATCTATCTATCTATCTCATTCTATCGATCTTCTATTCTATCTATCTTATACATATATAAAGGGCAATTGTGTGTATATGTATGTCCAGTGGAAAACTTGAAAATAGAAATACAAATTAACGAAATAAGTAATATATATATACATTCCTTAATTCACCAGGCTTGGTTTTTTGAGCAAAAATTAAATAGAAATTTGATTTATATTCGTGAAGAATAAGTTAAAAAATAAAAATTTAAATGATAACAACGTGGTTTTTTTTCATTTAATATTTTTAGATGGTGACATTTTTAACATTTTCTTTTCAGAAATAGCTGGATCAATGCAAGTTCAGTTTTTTTACATAGGGATTAAATGGGGCATCCATGAGGATTCAACTCAGGATTCAGTAATTATGGATCTGCGAGAACTAACTTTAAAAAATCCGCCCACTACCAAGGCGACGCCGGGTAGCCACTTCTGAGTACATTATATAAGGGCAGTTTGTGGGTTTATGTATGTCCGGAGACATTTGAAAATAAAACATTAACGACAAAGTAAATATATATTACACATTAATTTCACCAGGGCTTGGTTTTGTGGAGCAAAATAATGAAGGGTTTAATTTTATATTTGTGAGATAATTAAAAAAATAATTAAATGATAAAACAGCATAGAATTCCCTTTTTGCATTAAAAATTTTAAATAGTAGAACAATATTTTTCTTTTCAAGAGAAGCTGAATTAACGCAAGGTGTCTTTTTTTCATCGGGATTTTTAATGGGCATCCTGTGGGATCACTCGTGATTCAGTAATAATGGATCTGCGAGACTAACTTTTTTTGCTATCCCCCCCCCCTCGTTACGGCAGGCGACGATGGTAGCCGCTTCCTAGTACATATATAAAGGGTAGTTGTGTTGTATCTGTATGTCCGGAGGACTTTCGAAAATAAAAAATTAAACGAACAAAGTAAATATATATACACATTAAATTACCAGGCTTGGGTTTTTGAGCAAACATAATAAGATTTGATTATTTTGGGAAGGATATTTAAAAAATTCAAATTTGAAAGTAACAGAGGAGGTGAAAGTCAGTTTTACATAGTTATTTGTTTATCTTTTTGTGTGGGATGTTTTTTTGTTGTTTTTTTATTTTATTTTTTTAATTTGAAATCTAAATTGTTGATTGAATTACTTGCATCATTTTATATTTCTTTTTTTTAAATTGTAATGCATTGAATGGGAAATTTTTTTGTATAGTGTTATTATTTTCGTGTGGATATTTTATGGGGCAACCAGCTGAGGTTCACTCGTGATAATAATAATTTTTCTGCGAGGCTAACTTTTTAAACTCTACGCAGCCGACACCGGGTGCCCACTTCTATTAAAAAAAATTTCAAATCAGCTGAACAACATTGCATGAATTCTTTATAAGGTGTTTCTTTTTTCTTTTTTTTTAATCTTTTTTGCTTTTTCACAGGTAGCTTTGAGAAAAGTCTGGTTTAAAGACAGAGCGCCAGAGTAAATCGGCGCGTGGACGTTGGTCTCATCTCTTTCGAACCTTGGATGTGAAGAATTGATTCAACAAGTGCTGCTCGAGATGAATTCGCAATACAAAATTACGTGGTGAGCATCATATCCAGCCACCGGAACAGAGGCAACGTCAGAATGCGAAGAGCTGATGGCCTGGTTCAAAATCCAGAGTGCGAAAAGTATTCACCACCCTCAACGGGTATGTATTTAGTGAATTTCGCTTGCTGGGATTGTTTAAATTACTGAGTTTTTTCGCCTCAATAGCACTGATAGCATTCACTGTAGAGCAAGCGAGCAAGTCTCTTCAATGTTTCTAGAACTCTCGTCTCAGCATCTTTGTTTTCATTATTTTTTTCTTTAGTAATGGTGTTCGATCTGACCAGTACCAACTCAGCGTATGAATAGCACAGTGATCTGTGTGGTAATGTGAGGAACTGGATGGTAGGTGTGGCGCTCCGTCTCAGACGCCAACAATCTCTTTTGGTCTGGCGCTAGTGAAAAGGAGATTGTTCTCCGCTCGCTGTCTGGCTGATAACCGTGATTTAGGTCCACCCTACTTTTAGTAATGTTGTTGTTTGTGTACTTTCGATTCCTACTTGGATTTCCTCTAGTTTGTTTTTTTCCAGAATTTTGTTTGACTGTTTGGAACATTCAAACCCCCGCCCCCCCCTATCGACAACGGGCCACAATTTTTTAGCTGTCGGAAATTCGCATAGTGAATTTATCTTCCCCTGCCGCTAGAGGGTGAATCGCCAACATCATTGTTGGCGGCCAAAACGCAAATTTTCTTTACTTAATCCGGGAGCAGTAGCCGAGTGACGTAAAATAAACGCCTCATCACTGTACCCAAAAGCAGGGCCCACTTATCACAGTTACTGAGAACGAGAAACGACCCGCCGAGAAGTGTCCTATCAACTTTCCGACAGCGACAGAATAACCCCTGTTATCACCACGAACACTACTTAAAATCAGATAAGTCTTGTAGCAAATACCAATAAAATTTGCAAAAACATTTATGTAATTTTTGTTAATAAAGTGTCTGCATTTTAGCTTTGTATTTGTTTCCTTCTTTGGTCGAAATAGCCATTCTAACGGAGAATAAGAGCTCCTTCGAACCCCCGTAATACTCTTACAGTTCATATTGCATAAGTTATTATTAATCATTATTTCATCCTTGATAGTTTTCCTACCAGCGTCAGCTGATGGTCCTTTCACTGGAATCTGAGTGTATAATGATAATAATAACTTATGCAATATGTAGCTGTAAGAAGTATTTTCGGGGGTTCGAAGGAGCTCTTATTCCTCCGTCGAATGGCTATTTCGGACAAAGAGAAACAATACGAAGTAAAATGCGACACTTGTATTAACAAAAATTACAATAAATGTTTTTGGAATTTTAATTGGTATATTATGCTAAGACTTATCTCGATTCTTAAGTATGTTCGGTGATAACAGGGGGTTATTCTGTCGCTGGTCGGAAAGTTGATAGGACACTTTTACGGTGCGTTTCCGTTTTGCAGAGGGAAAAAAAAAAAAAAAAAAAGAAAAAAAAAATAACTGTGATAAGTGGGCCCTGTTTTTTGGGCTAAGTGATGAGAGGGTTTATTTTTAACGTCCACTCTTTGGCTACTGCTTCCAGATAAGTTAAAGAATTTGGGTTTTGGCGCTAATCATATGATGGGTGGTCGTTCACCCCTCTTAGCGCAGGGAAGATTAATATCCTTATGGAATTTCCGCAGTTCTAAAATTGTGGCCCCGTTTTTCGTAGGGGGGCGGGGGGGCTTTGAATGGTTAAACAGTCAAACAAAATGTTGGTAAATAACAAACTAGAAATCCAAGTAAGAGGATCGAAAGTACAGCAAACAACAAACATTTACTAAAAGTAGGGGGTGACCTAAAAGTCGGTAATAACCAGAGCAGCGAGGGAGACTGATCTCCTTTCACTAGCGCCGGAACCAAAGAGATTGTTTGGCGTCTGGAAGAGCGGAGCGCCACACCGTACCATCAGTTCCTCACTTTATATATACAGATCACTGATACGCTGAAGTTGGTACCTGTATCGAACACATTATCTAAAAGAAAAAAATATGAATAAACAAGAATGCTGAGGAGAGTTCTAGAACATTGAAGAGACTTGCTTGTCGCTTGCCTCTAACAGTGATGCTAATCAGTTTGCTATTGAGGCCGAAAAACTCAGTAATTAAATCAGCAGCCGGAAATTCATAGATGTTACGATACCCGTTTTGAGGTAAGTGGTGGAATATTTTTCGCACTCTGGATTTGATACCAGCCCGTATCAGCCTTCGCATTCATTGACTGTTGGCCTCTGTTCCGGTGGCCTTGGGATTATGATGCCACCCGTAATGTATTGCGAATTCAATCTCGAGCACTTGTTGAATTCAGATTTTTCCATCATCCAAGGTTCGAGAGAGATGAGACCAACGTCCACGGCCGATTTTCTCTTGGCGCTGTCTTCTAAACAGGACTTTTCTCAAAGCAACTGTTGAAAAAGAAAAAAGATTAAAATAAAGAAAAAGAAAACACCTATAAAAGAATTCATGCATGTTGTTCAGCTGATTTTGAAATTTTTTTAATAGAAGTGGTACCCGTGTCGCCTGCGTAGAGTTTAAAAAGGTTAGCCTGCAGAAATTATTATTTATCACGAGTGAGATCCTCGCTGGTTGCCCCATAACATATCCATACGGAAATATAAACTATAGCAAAAATTTTCCATTCAATGATGTACAAGTTTTACAAAAAAAGAAGAATAATGATGCAATTAATCATCAATCAATATTAGATTTCGAGAATAAAAAAATAAATAAATAAAACAACAAAACATACAAAAAAAGATACAAAAATAAAGTTAAATGACTTCCCTTCTGTTACTATTTTCAAATTTGATGTTAAATATCTTCCAAATATAAATCAAAATCTTCATTATGTGCTCAAAAACCAAGCCTTGGTTGATATTTAATGTTGTATATATATTTGACTTTTGTCGTTAATTGTTTTATTTCGAAGTTTTCCCTCCGGACTTACAGATACACAGCAACTACCTTTATAAAGTACTAGAAGCGGCTTTACCCAATCGTGCTGCGTACCAAGAGGGGGGGGTAGCAAAAAAAAGTTAGTCTCGCAGATCCATTATTACTGAATCACGATTGGATCCTCACAGGATGCCCCATTAAAATCCGCTCGATGAAAAATAAGACCTTGCGCTTATTCAGCTCTCTGAAAAGAAAAATTGTCTACGTATTTAAAACTTAAATGGCAAAAGGAATTCTATGCGTGTTTATCATTAAATTTTATTTTTTTTAATTATTTCCACAAAGTATAAGATTAAAACCTTCATTATTTTTGCTCAAAAAACAAGCCTGGTGAAATTTAATTGTATATATATTACTTATGTCGTTAATTGTTTTATTGTTCAAAGTTTCCTCCGGACATACATAATTACACACAACTGCCCTTTATATATGTACTAGAATGGCTACCCGTGCGTCGCCTGGGTAGTGGGGATTTTTTTAAAGTTAGTCTCGCGTCCATAATTATGATCCTGAGTTGAAAATCTCAATGGGATGCCGCCCATTTAGATCCCTGGATTGATAAAAGAAAAAGAACTTGCATTGATCCGTATTCTTGAAGAGAGAAAGTGTTAATGAGTCTACTCATTCTAATATTAAATGATAAAAATCCACGTTGTTATCATTTAAATTTTATTTTTTATACTATCTTCATACGCATATAAATCAAATTTGCTATGTAGTTTTGCTCATATGCAAGCCTGTGATGAGTGAATGTTTATATATGAACTTTGTCGTTAATGTGTTGTTATTTTCGAAGTTTCCACTGGACGTACATATACAACAATTGCCTTTATATATGGTATGAGGGATAATTAGATTAGGTATAGATCGGATAGATAGATAGATAGATAAGATTACTGCTGTACGGTTAGACAGATGACGGAACTAAATGCGCCAACAATTCGATTACGACCCTATTTGGTTTTATCGCTCTTGGCAGGTCCTCTGCAACAACATTCCGGTTATCGTCAGATAAATAATAACTATAAACAAAACAGAAAGAGACGAGAACCAAAACAAAAACAGTAGGCTGGGCTAAAAAGCAATGGGCCTCTATGTTGACCTAAACGCCATCCACCTTACGAGTGCAGTTGTAAGATTGGAGTTACTTTAACTACACACATAGGCCCCTCCCCCCCCGGAATTGGGTTATATGCGACCCCTTGGCCTGTCGTCAACCGTCGAGGAAAAAGTAAAATTCTGTATAAAATACCACTTGTTCTAACGGCTTCTATGATCCTATGAAAGGCTTAGGAAGAGTAAACCCCGAAAACAATCGCGGAGCTGGAGTCCCCCTAAATGATGTAACGCTGAATTTCTGTGGCTGACTCAGCAATCCGCGCGACACTGTCCCTTGCCAAAATGCATGGCTTCTTTTAGCTTTCTGTGTGTGGTGGAGAGGGGAATCAATTGCATGGGCAACAGCACTCTCCATAGATGAACACACCCTAAGCGGGGTAGTTAAAAAAAAGATTGGACACTACACCATCGTTTTAGGCAGCGGAAACTATGCCACCAACACTATATTATTGTGTCATAAGTAGGCTCCCGATTGGAGATGTCACGTGAATTCATCCTTACCTCTACCAGCAATGTCCAGCATGTTTTATCATCTTTACTCGATGGTTTGTGAGTATAAGGAAGGTAAGTGGTCGTACCAGCTGCTTCCTTTGGGGGGGGGTGCTTCTAGGAGTTTGTTCAAGACAGCATGCAGCCCTTATACATGTGAAGAAGACCTGTTTCTGCGCTTGTACTTCGATGCACGAGTGGTCTAGACCCTAACGTTGTGATTTTGCGCTGGCCGAGTTGAAGGGCCGAAGTTAGAGACAGGCTCACAAGGATTATAAAAAAACGAACAAGACAACACTACAAGTGTTGNAAAGGAGAGAGATTTGCTGAAGATTTAGTGGTTTCTTAGACTTCCTCTTTTGGTAGAAAGGTGACAACTGAAAATAATTTGTTGTTTATTTCTCGTAGCCTGATAATTTTAGGCTTCGGTTAATTTTGTGATAAAAATTTTTTAATAAGTTGTTGCATTCAATCAAATGAGCGAATATTTGTTTCGTATTTTTCTCCAATAGTTGTTCATTGATCAACAAAGTTACGAAATGAATTAATCCTTTAGTTTTTTTAAATTATACGAGTTGATGTCATCTATTAATGGAGCACAAGTTACGCCAAGAGAACTGAATTCTTCCTGTAGTGTTTTGTTAATAAGCCGATATGATATCAGTCATTCAACAAGTTAGAATGAATGAAGTGTATGCATGAGGAATTCATTTTGAGTTTGTGAGATAAAGTTGTTCATGAGTCAAAATCAAAGTTGACGAAATGAATTAATCCTTTTTTTTTTAATAAGTTGTTCATTCAACAAAGTTAGAATGAATTTTCCTTTTTTTCTATTTAATAAGTTGTTCATTAATGCAAGTTACGAAATGAATTTCCTTATCTTTTTTTTTAATAGGTGAGTCATTGTCGACAAAGTTACGAACATGAATTTACCGTGTATTGTTTTTTAATCGAAGAGTTGTTCATAGTCAATCAAAGTTACGAATGAATTTCCTCTTTATTTTTTTTTTAATAAAGCTTGTTCATTCAACAAAGTTACGAAATGAATTTCCATTTTTTTTAATAAGTTGTTCATTCAACAAAGTTACGAATGAATTTCCTTTTTTTTTAATAAGTTGTTCATTCAACAAATGAGGAATATTTGTTCTTTTCCAAATTTTACATTTGCTATGAATGTATAAGTGTCTTTCTCTGTGGGTCTGATAGCTTTTTTCTTCTTGTCTCCCATTTACGAAAAAGATGTCTTCGTTTGTTTTTTTAATTCAAGGGGATTTTAATGATTGTTTCTTGAAAGAGTTGCCAATATTTGTTGTAAACTCGTAAAATGGCGCTTTATTTTATTTTATTTTATTTAATTCAACAAGTTAGGAAAAGTTTGTTTTTTTCTTTTCCAAATGTTACGAACGAGGTTTCATTCAACAAGTTAGGAAATGTTTGTTTTTTCTTTTCCAAATTGTTACGAACGAGGTTTCATTCAAACAAGTTAGGAAATGTTTGTTTTTTCTTTTCCAAATTGTTACGAAACGAGTTTCATTCAAGCAAGTTAGGAAATGTTTATTTCTTTTCCGTTTTTTGTTTTTTTTAATAATTGTTCATTCAACAAATGAGGAATATCTATTTTTTTTTTTAATAAGTTTAGAACATCCCACAAGTTAAGGAATTTTTCGCTTTTTCCTAATTTTTACATTTGCTATGAATGTATAAGTGTCTTTCTCTGTGGGTATGAAGCTTTTATTTCTTCTGTCTCCCATTTACGAAAAAGATGTCTTCGTTTGTTTTTTTTTGTTTTTTAATTCAAGGGGCATATATTAATGCTTGTTTCTTGAAAGAAGTTGCCAATATTTGTTGTAAATTCGTAAATGGCAGCTTTATTTTATTTTATTTTAATTCAACAAGTTAGGAAAAGTTTGTTTTTTCTTTTCCAAATTGTTACGAACGAGACAGGAAAACTCAGCAGTGAAGTTGTCTTAATTCTATCCGTTTTCGCTTAATTTCACACTCCTTTACAACTCCAAAGTCCTATATTTAGTAAATATTAGACTTAAAACATTAAAGTTTGCAAAATGTAAGAAAAATAACAATAGCGGCAATACTCCTAGGTTTGACTGGAGTTAACCGCAAATGTGGCAGACGAGTTAAGAGTTAAAGAAGTAAAACAACGACAAGATAAGAATAAAAGACTGTATTAAATATAAAGCTTGCAAACTTTAGTCTCGTTTGCAGACAAATAATAATATGTATATAAATATTATATACATATTGTATCCATTATATACATATTATTATTTGTCTGCAAACGAGACTAAAGTTTGCAAGCTTTATATTTAATACAGTCTTTTATTCTTATCTTGTCGTTGTTTTACTTCTTTAACTCTTACTCGTCTGCCACATTTGCGGTTAACTCCAGTCAAAACCTAGGAGTATTGCCGCTATTGTATTTTTCTTCATTTTGCAAACTTTGTTTTAAGTCTATATTACTAAATTAGGACTTTGGAGTTGTAAAGGAGTGTGAAATTAAGCGAAAACGGATAGAATTAAGACAACTTCACTGCTGAGTTTTCCTGTCTCGTTCGTAACAATTTGGAAAAGAAAAAAACAAACTTTTCCTAACTTGTTGAATTAAAATAAAATAAAATAAAATAAAGCTGCCATTTACGAATTTACAACAAATATTGGCAACTTCTTTCAAGAAACAAGCATTAATACATGCCCCTTGAATTAAAAAACAAAAAAAAACAAACGAAGACATCTTTTTCGTAAATGGGAGACAAGAAGAAATAAAAGCTTCATACCCACAGAGAAAGACACTTATACATTCATAGCAAATGTAAAAATTTGGAAACGAACAAATATTCCTCATTTGTTGAATGAACAACTTATTAAAAAAAAAAAAGAAATTCATTCGTAACTTTGTTGAATGAACAACTTATTAAAAAAAAAAAAAAGGAAATTCATTCGTAACTTTGTTGAATGACAACTATTGGAAAAAAAACGAACAAATATTCCTCATTTGCTGAATGAACAGCTATTTAAAAAAAAAAAAATTTTTATCAAAATTAACGAAGCCTAAAAATTATCAGGCTACGAGAAAATAAACCAAAATATTTCCAGTTGTCACCTTTCTACCAAAAGAGGAAGGTCTAAGAAACACTAAAATTTCAGCTTTCCTCACCCCTCGCAACCACTGCTGCTTAGATGTTTTGTTCCGGCTAAGAAGGGTCAATACCTCCCTCGCCCCTTGTAACCAATTCATAAAGGTTTACTACTAAAATTGTAGTTGACAGGGCTAGCGAGAAGGAAAGAAAAAAATAAATAAAAAAGAACGAATCCTATGGCGCATTTCATGGAATTGGAGGGAGTCCCTCATCTTTTACAAATGAGAAACTCGTTAAAAGAGGATATTTTCCTTTAACATGGAAATGTTAGAGCGGACTTGGAGGGGAAGAAACGTATTTTCGAACAGGAAGAAATTAGCATAAGACAAAAACAGAAGGGGTAAATGTCTTGAATGATAGAATCAAATATATCATTACTAAGGCAAAGCTAGATTTGGCGGAATGTGGATTCCTAACGGAACGAAAAAATGAGTTCCATTTTAGGATAAGCATTTCCAACAGACTATCTGACTTGGAAGAAGTCTTTACAGAAAGTGTGGTAACTGAGAAAGCTGTGGTCGATGCAGAGAAATTTCCAGACATAGAACCAGAGGTCAAGGGAAGCTCAGAGAAAACCGCAATGGACACAGAAAAATTTCCAGACATAGAACTAGACGTCAAGGGAAGCTCAGAGAAAACCTTAATGGACACAGAAAAATTTCTAGACAGAGTAGAAGTCCCAGGAATTACAGAAAAAACTGTCGACAGAAAGATTCCCAGATGGAAAACTGGTCGCAGTCAGAAGAAATCCTAAAATGGTCGCAGTAGAACCTACTTCTTTCTCCGTTGAGGAAAGACTCAATGGTTATGTGGTGAAACTTCCTTGGAGTGAGGACAATGTCATGTCTGTAACCTCCAATCACTTTGTAGCTCCAGAATTGTCCGATAGAACTAAGCTATCCAAAAAGAAACCAAGCAAGGAGACTCTGCGTAAAGTAAAAAGGAAGAAGCAGAGCATAAAACTAAAAAGGAGAAATTTAATTATAATTCTCCACAAGCAAAATAAAATAAAAGGCCAAATTGGAAAAGAAAGAAAAAAGAAATTTAGACTTCCAATTCACTACGAAAGGCAACATCCCTTAAACGCAGGACCAATTAAAGAATGGCAACCTCCAGCATGGATGAAATAAATAGTCCTGGGGCATGACTTAAAACTACACCAATTTATTGACCTTACCATAGGGTCTAATACACACAAAATAATTTGTGTCATGGAGCAAATGACCCCCTGAAATCAAAATGAACTTCAAGGACTCCATTATAGATTTTCTCTTTAAAAGGGAGAACAGGATCATTATTAACTAAAAATAATTACTCCTGGACTACACACTTCCATTGTGGACCACAGAAAAGGTCCATTACATACAAACAATTTGCATGAGATAACACAATATCGAAATCTCCACCATTTTTATACTTTTACATACCCTTAATAAATGGGTTCATTATAATTACAAAATATTATAAAACAATTTTTATACTTTTACATACCCTTAATAAATGGGCAATTTTTATACTTTTACTTAATAAATGGGTTCATTATAATTACAAAATATTATAAACAATTTTTATACTTTTACATACCCTTAATAAATGGGTTCATTATAATTACAAAATATTATAAAACAATTTTTATACTTTTACATACCCTTAATAAATGGGTTCATTATAATTACAAAATATTATAAAACAATTTTTATACTTTTACATACCTTAATAAATGGGTTCATTATAATTACAAAATATTATAAAACAATTTTTATACTTTTACATACCCTTAATAAATGGGTTCATTATAATTACAAAATATTATAAAACAATTTTATACTTTTACATACCCTTAATAAATGGGTTCATTATAATTACAAAATATTATAAACAATTTTTATACTTTTACATACCCTTAATAAATGGTTCATTATAATTAAAATATTATAAAACAATTAGTATGGCTACAATAATGCCCGAAATATCTGAGTCTCGAACTCGTAGATATTTCTATTAAAAAATACATTCTTACATACAGAACCATTTTTTATACATTTATATACCCCTAATAAATGGGTCCATTACAATAACAAAAAAATTTCAAACAATTTTAGTATGGGCCAGAATAATGCCGAAATATCAGGGCAGTCGAGCCCGAAAATATTTCTTAACAAATTACACATGCATGCAAACATACAATAATTGCATTATTGCATGTTTTTTTCCTTGTCGGGAGAATATTAAGAATTCTGGGGTATGGGTTATCGTCCTTGTCTGCGAGCCTCTGTTTCAAACCAACCAATCATGAGTCAGCATACTTTAGCGCCAAACTCAAAAGTGCAGACTCATTCCATCTCTTCTGCAACAGCAACGAAAGGAATCGGACCGTACAAAGGTCGCTCCTACTATATTACAACAGATCGGAGTCGGACGCATTCAGAAGTCCAAATATATCCGAATTATAAACAGAAGGCCGTAGCAAGGGGCTCCGTTAATACCCCATATCCCAGGATAAACAGCTAAGTGACATTTATATAAATATTATATACATATTGCATACATATTGCATACATATTATATACATATTAATATTTGTCTGCAAACGAGACTAAAGTTTGCAACTTTATATTTAATACAGTCTTTTATTCTTATCTTGTTGTTTTACTTCTTTAACTCTTAACTCGTCTGCCACATTTGCGGTTAACTCCAGTCAAACCTAGGAGTACTGCCGCTATTGTTACTTTCTTTACAAACCAGATTGTTGAAAATTAACAAGGTTTTATTTAATACAGGGTAGAGAATGCTTCTACTCTAAAAATGACTTAATAGCTCACATGTGTATATGCAACCAGCCATTACGAATCCCAATCTAAAAGAGTCATAGTGGAAACCCCACTTCCGTAGCTACCACAATGCAACTCTCAAAGGGAGGCAACTGTTTTCTACTGATAAACGATAGTAAATAGAATTTCGTTAGGCCCGGAATCTAACAATTTCTAGCTTGGTAAATATAGTTTTCAACTCGATACTTTTTGAGTAATGTTGGAATATCTTTTGTATATAAGGTGTGCTGTGGATCATAAATTAAATTTATAGACTTTCCGGGGCTGCGTGGACTGAATTAGCCAATCAACACGCTCGTAAACGTGGGTTGGTTAACTATTTAAAGGCCTTGATGAACTGGCGTTCAGTTGCTCGTGCTTAACACGGACGAACGGACCAACAAACAAGGATTCTTCTTAACACTGAAAAAC
This sequence comes from Doryteuthis pealeii, assembly GCA_023376005.1. Classification (NCBI taxonomy): domain Eukaryota; kingdom Metazoa; phylum Mollusca; class Cephalopoda; order Myopsida; family Loliginidae; genus Doryteuthis; species Doryteuthis pealeii. Next base: position 7,468,379 of record CM042156.1, read on the forward strand.
ACAAGAATCATAAGATTCAAGATACACGAACCAACAAACAAGGATTCTGCTTAACACTGAGGTATACAAGGATCATAGGATTCTACTCAACACGGATCAAACTTAATGCCACAAAGGATCTCCACTATAAAATGGTCTCATCTGCAGTCTAAAAATGGCCGCACGAATCGTAACAAGCACATCTCGTATCTCGTGATTTTTTTTGTTGTTGTTATTTTGAGCATATGTCGTGTAGTCAACGTTAACTTTCTTGAAGTTATTTGATTGCAAAACAAAACAGTGACAACTTAACGACTTAGATTTGATGGATTGGATAGATCCCATATTAATAAGCGTTAGTCATCCTACAGAAATATCGAATATAACGGACCAGACTCATTTAGAACTTCTTTATGTGTGATAATATGAGTGCGAGTGTGTATGTGTGCACGCGTGTGTGTGTGCGTAGTGGTGGTGGGGTGGCCAGACTGATGAGTCACGTGGTTTGAGAAACGGATTTTCGCGTGATATTTCGAGATTTATAAACGTGAGACTGCGGCGATAATAAAGAGGTGGACAGTTCGTAGCTGTGCGCAACTGAGTGTGGCAATGTACGTGTCCGTGTCGAGGACATGGGGGCATTATCGTTTGGAAATGCACGCCACAACCCCAAACAGAATAACAACAAAGTATCTCCCAACTGTTAGCTTAGGTATTAATTATTTGGATTCAAGATTGCAAGCTTCATTAAATCGCTCCTTATTTTTGTTTTGTTTTGTTTTGTTTTTTTGGTTTTTCTGTTTTCGTTTTTTCCGGCATCTTTAACTACAATATGTCTACAAAAGAACTGTTGTATTATGGGGTCGATTTTAATGAGTTGGTGGTAATAATTGTAATAAATCTATACTTATCTTCTTTCTGTTCGGCTATTCCCTTGGGTGAATTAGATATTTAAACCCTGGGAACCCGAAAAAAAAATTCAGTAACAGTTTTTGTTCTGTCTAATGATGCCACATTTTGCAGTTGAAATGAATTATTACATGAAGCAAATTTTTTAAAATTCGTTCATTTATTCACTATATATATATATATATATATATATAATATATATATATATATATATATATATAATATATATATAAAAGTAAAGTCGTCGGGGTGGCCTAGAGTCGGTATCAGCCAATCAGCGAGAGAGTCTATCCCCTTTTCACTAGCGCTAGAGAAGGAGATTATTTTAGCGTCTGAGGTGGAGCGCCACACCTACCAGCAGCTCCTTACATTACCGCACTGTTCCTTATGCTACTCATACGCTGGGTTGTCGAGGGCCGGTATCGAACTAGGAACCTTGTGATTTCTAGCCGAACGCTCTACCGACTGAGCTAACCCGGCCCTTATCTGCGTGTGTGGGTGGGGGTGTAGGTGGATGATATCAAGTGTTTCCTTGATAGGATTCAACCAAAATTGAAAATTCAAACGTACATATAAAGATTTGCATATATATATATTTTTTTACATATACCGAGTATTACAAATAAATGAATGTATAAGTATTTTAGTTCAGATAGGAATTTAAATGTATTTCGGTATCTTCAACTGTTACATAATCTATGCATAGATTATTGTGAACCCCCTGTATTTCTGAAGGGATGGCCCCTTTTCATATCACGGGCGGGACTTTCCATGGAATATTACAGAAAGCCCGCGAAATACGTGAAGTCACGTGGGACCTGGTTGGCTCTCAGTTTCAGCTTGGACGTCAGGCAGAGAAGATATATCTGCTTTAGCTGAGATACTGCACACGCGCGCTGTGTTTAGTTAGAGAAATATGTTTAGTTAAGTAAATAAAGGTTTAAATAAATAATATGGTTTTGTGGTTGATGAATGTCTTGGCAACAAGACTGACCTAGAAGAAGAAATGAATCAAGGACGATCAACCAGCAAGAACAGAGACGTTAGAAGAGACGCTAGAAGAAGAACATAAGATACCAAAGATGAGAAGAAGAAGAATAGAAGTAAGGAAAGGGTATACAACACAACTACAGGATGTCTACGATAGAAGTGTTGCATATCGGGGTCGATTTAAAGGAGTTTTGCTTGTAATAGTAATAATTCTATGCTTAATTTCTTACTGTTCAATTATTCTCTTGGCTGAATCAGAGTTGGGCTCTGCTGTTCTGGACCGGGAGTAGCTGGTATTTTTAATCGGTTGTTGGGCTTGCATTTTCGGCTGTTCTTCGTGTCTAGAAATTACTTGGGAATCTTTTGAGATGTCTTGTCTTGTGCTGTTGATAGTTTTTAATAACAAATACAAGACGTTCTTGATTTTTCTGAGCTCATTTAATTTATCCCGAGCAAAAATGCCTTGAAGAACAGACACTCATCTTGAGTCAGTTCTCTTTAAAACCTCAGCCCAGCCTCCCAACTCTCTTTCTCGCTTTGTGCTGAGATCGACAGGTAGCCTTTTATTCGTCATTTCAAAGATTCTAGTAACTTTCCACTTTTATCAACAATTTTTGGTTTTTCCATCTTATTATCTTACAGAAGGAAACAGTCTTGTAATAGTTCCTAAATTTTTACCAAAAACAGATTTAAAAAAATCTTTTTTTAATTCAGTAAAAAAAAAAAAAACAACACATTTCATAAATTTAAAAAAGTTCATAATAACTAACATCAAACCCTGATTCAAAAAACCCCACAGTTAACGGATTGAGAGACGTCATGTGGAGAAGTGTGGAAGAGTAGGAGTGAGAAGTGAGAGTGTGGAGGGAGTTGGGAGCGATGCATTGACGGAGTTAGACGTATCTCTCACTCAGGACAGTAAAATTTTGATGAGAAAAAGATTAGTCGCTTTTTGTTATTACTAAAAACTATAAATGGCACAAGGCAAGGTATCCTCCAGTAAACCAAGTTGGTTCCAGATTCAAAACATCAAAGAATTGCCAACCCACTCAACATCAGATCTAACAGACAGATTCGAGTTTCTCAAAGGTCGTCCAGAGATAAGTATAACATGATTATTTTATATAGCGCATCACTCCATTTCAAATTAGGGTCGCTACGCGGCACATGTCGATTAAATAATAATAATAATAATAATAATAATAATAATAATAATAATAATAGGTCTTGCCCACACAGAGGACTGCGTAGAAATCACAATCCAACAACTTGAAGATTACACAAGAAAGAGCAAAGACAAACTACTTATGGCGGCCAACAATAGTAGAAGTGACAGATGGACAAACAGAAAAATAACAAAGACTAGAAAACAAAAATGGGAAGAAAAACAGTTATATGGACACTTCAAACGACAAATCGAAGAGGTTGCACATGGAAAGACTTGGACATGGTTAAGAAAAGGAAACCTCAAAAGAGAAACTGAATCATTAATAATTGCTGCACAAAATAATGCCATAAGGACAAACTATATCAAAGCGAAAATTGATAAGACCCAACAAAATAGTAAATGTAGACTTTGCGGTAATAGAGATGAGACTGTAAACCATGTACTATGCGAATGTAGCAAACTAGCACAACGGGAGTACAAAACTAGACACGACTGGGTTGGGAAGGTGATCCACTGGGAATTATGCAAAAAATTAAATTTTGACCACGCAACAAAATGGTATATGAATAAACCAGAATCTGTTCTTGAGAACGAAACGCACAAAATTCTCTGGGACTTTGAAATAAAAACGGATCACCTTATCCCAGCAAGAAGACCAGACCTAGTGTTGATAAACAAAAAAGAAAGAACTTGTCAACTGGTGGATCTTGCAGTTCCAGCAGACCACAGGGTGAAGCTAAAGGAAAATGAAAAAATGGACAAATATCTAGACCTTGCCAGAGAACTGAAAAAGTTATGGAATATAAAAGTGAAAGTGATACCAATTGTAGTTGGTGTACTTGGAACGATCCCAAAAGGATTGGAAAAGGGGTTTGGAAAGTTTGGAAATCAGAGGAAGGATTGAAACCATTCAGAACACTGCACTGCTGCAATCTGCCATAATACTCAGAAGAGTCCTGGAGACAGAAGGAGACTTGCTGTCACTCAGACTCCAGTGAAAGACCATCAGCTAATGCTAATGTGAAAACTCAAAAGGAGTAAATAATAATAATAATATGGGCACTTCAAACGACAAATCGGAGAGGTTGCACATAAAAAGACTTGGGCATAGTTAAGAAGAGGAAACCTCAAGAGAGAAACTGAATCACTAATAATTGCTGCACAAAATAATGCCATAAGAACAGATAATGCCATAAGAACAAACCAGTAAATGTAGACTGTGCGGTGACAGAGATGAGACTGTAAATCATGTATTAAGTGAATGTGGCAAACTAGCACAACATGAATACAAAGCTAGCCACGACTGGGTTGGAAAGGTGATCCACTGGGAATTATGCAAAAAAATAAATTTTGACCATACCAAAAAATGGTATATGCATAAACCAGAATCTGATCTTGAGAATGAAACGTATAAAATTCTCTGGGACTTTGAGATAAAAACGGATCACCCTATCCCAGGACACCAGACCTAGTGTTGATTAACAAACAAACAAAATGAGAACGTGTCAACTGGTAGATTTTGCAGTTCCAGGAGATCACAGGGTGAAGATGAAGGAAAACAAAAAGATAGACAAATACCTAGACCTTGCTAGAGAATTGAAAAAGTTGTGGAATATTAGGGTGAAAGTGATACCAATAGTAGTTGGTGCACATGGAATGGTTCCCAAAAGCTTAGAAAAGAGATTAGAGGAACTGGAAATCAAAGGAAGAATTGAGGCCATCCAGACAACAGCATTGTTGAAATCATCTAGAATACTCAGAAGAGTCCTGGAGACCTGAGGAGACTTGTTATCACTCAGATTCCAGTGAAAGACTATCAGCTGACGCTGGTAGGAAAACTATCAAGGAGTGAAATAATGATAATAATAACTTATGCAACATGAAGCTGTAAGAGTATTTACGGGGGTTCGAAGGAGCTCTTATTCTCCGTAGAATGGCTATTTCGGACAAAGAAGGAAACAAATACGAAAGTAAAATGCAGACACTTGTATTAACAAAAATTACATAAATGTTTTTGCAAATTTTATTGATATTTGCTACCAGACTTATCTGAGTTTAAGTAGTGTTCGTGGTGATAACAGGGGTATTCTGTCGCTGGTCGGAAAGTTGATAGGACGCTTCTCGGGTCGTTTCTCGTTCTTCAGTAACTGTGATAAGTGGGCCCTGTTTTGGGCTAGGTGATGAGAGCGTTTATTTTTACGTCTCTCTTTGGCTACTGCTCCCGGATAAGTAAAGAAATTTGGTTTTAGCGCCAACATACGATGTTGGCGATTCGCCCTCTAGCGGCAGGGGAAGATAATTCACTATGGAATTTCCAACAGCTAAAAATTGTGCCCGTTGTCGTAGGGGGGGGGCTTTGAATGGTTCCAAACAGTCAACAAAATGTTGAAAAAACAAACTAGAAATCCAAGTAAAATCGAAAGTACACAAACAACAACATTACTAAAAGTAGGGGGTGACCTAAAGTCGGTATCAGCCAGACAGCGAGGGAGACTATCTCCTTTTCACTAGTGCCAGACCAAAGAGATTGTTTTGGCGTCTGAGACGGAGCGCCACACCTACCATCAGTTCCTCACTTTACCACACAGATCACTGTGCCGCCCTGTCGGTGGGGCGTTAGAATGCACCGACTGCACCTCTGTAGAGGGGTAAGACTCCCCCAATGGGGCCACCTGTTGGCCGTAGGTGGCGACCCGTGATGCTTAAGGATAGAACCCAGGTGGCTGAGCAGTCCATGACTTGGGCGGTCGGAGAGGCCCCCTCCGATCAATCGGCTGGTCACATCAAGCCCTAGCACCTATATGATTTTCCCAACTCTATTGCCCTTATGGCAAGCCCCAATCCCTTTTTATCATATGGGTGCTAGAAGGCGGTGACTGAGGGTCTACACGTCCTGGGAATGACGTTAAACTCTATCTGATGGCGAGGTTCCAGTTTTGGAGGTTTGGGGAATATGGAGCACACCTTCATCACCATTGGTCCCTGGTCCACTCTGACCCGGAGTGGTAGTACCTGTTAGGGTCCCATCTATGGGTTAAATAGAAAAACATGAGTTTATAAACAAAATTAGATTATCCATTAAGAATTAATTTATTTCAAAACTTTATCGGCATTAAATGACCCACTGAGGTTGATAGGCCGTAAACCAAAACCAAACAAAAAAAAAAAGAAAAAAAGATCACTGTGCTATTCATACGCTGAGTTGGCACTGGTGGTATCGAACACATTACTAAAAAGAAAAAATATGAATAAAACAATAATACTGAGGAGAGTTCTAGAACATTGAAGAGACTTGCTGTCACTTGCTCTACAGTGAATGCTATCAGTTGCTATTGAGGTGAAAAACTCAGTAATTAAAATCCAGCAGCCGAAATTCACTAAATTACATACCCGTTTTGAGGTTGGTGAATATTTTTCGCACTCTGGATTTGAACCAACCAATCAGCTCTTCGCATTCTGACTGTTGCTCTGTTCCGGTGGCTTGGATATGATGCTCACCACGTAATTGTATTGCGAATTCATCTCGAGCACTTGTTGAAATCAGATTTGTTCAATCCAAGGTCGAGAGAGATGAGACCAGCGTCCACGCGCTGATTTACTCTTAGCGCTGTCTTCTAAACCAGGACTTTTCTCAAAGCACCTGTTGAAAAAGAAAAAGATAAAAAAAAAAAAGAAAAAAGAAAACACCTTATAAAAGAATTCATGCAATGTTGTTCAGCTGATTTGAAATTTTTTTTTAATAGAAGTGGCTACCCGGTGTCGCCTGGGTAGAGTTTAAAAAGTTAGCCTCGCAGAAAAATTATTATTTATCACGAGTGAGATCTTCGCTGGTTGCCCCATAAAATATCCACACGGAAATATATAACACTATAGTAAAAAATTTCCATTCAATGATTTACAATTAAAAAAAGAAGATATAAATGATGCAATTAATTCAATCAATCAATATTAGATTTCAAAGCAAAAAAAAAAAAAAAAAAAAAAAAAAAAAAAAAAACATACAAAAAAAAGATAAACAAATAACATGCAAATGACTTTCCCTTTTGTTACTTTTCAAATTTGAATTTTTAAATATCTTCCCAAATATAAATCAAATCTTCATTATTTTTGGAAAAAAAAAACAAGCCCTGGTGATATCTAATGTGTATATACATTTACTTTGTCGTTAATTGTTTTATTTTCGAAGTTTCCTCCGGACATACAGATACACACAACTACCCTTTATATATGTACTAGAAGCGGCTACCCAGCGTCGCCTGTGTAGAGGGGGGATAGCAAAAAATTAGTCTCGCAAATCCATTATTACTGAATCACGAGTTGGATCTTCGCAGGATGCCCCATTAAAATCCCTGTGTAAAAAAAGACCTAGCGTTGATTCAGCCTCTCTGAAAAGAAAAATTATTTTCTACTATTTAAAATCTTAAAGACAAAAGAAATTCTATGCTGTTATTTATTTTTAAACTATCTTCACAAATATAAATCAAATTATTTTTGCTCAAAAACCAAGCCCTGGTGATATTTAATGTGTATATATATTTACTTTGTCGTTAATTGTTTTATTTTCAAAGTTTCCTCCGGACATACAGATACATACAACTGCCCTTTATATATGTACTAGAAGTGGCTACCCGCCGTCGCCTGGGTAGAGGGAGATTTTTAAGTTAGTCTCGCAGATCCATTATTTCTGAATCCTGAGTTGAATCCTCGTGGGATGCCCCATTTAAATCCCCATGTAAAAAAAAAAAAGAACTTGCCTTGATCCAGCTACTCTGAAAAGAAATGTTAATTTCTACCATCTAAAATATTAAATGGAAAAAAAATCCATGCTGTTATCATTTAAATTTTTATTTTTTAATGATCTTCACGAATATGAATCAAATTTCTATTATTTTTGCTCAAAAACCAAGCCCTGGTGATAGTGAATGTATATATATATATATATATATATATATATATATATATATATATATATATATTTACTTTGTCGTTAATTGTTTTATTTTCGAAGTTTCCACTGGACATACATATACACACAACTGCCCTTTATAGATAGATAGATAGATAGATAGATAGATAGATAGATAGATAAGATTACTACTACGGCCTTAGCAGATGACGGAACATTAATCGCCAACAATTCATACGACCCCTATTGGTTATCGCTCTTGGAAGGTCCTCTGCACAGCATTCAGTATCCGTGCAGATAATAAAAACAAAAAAAAAACACAAAAAAACAGGAGCTTGCAAAAAGCAGATGGGCTCTATGTGAACACCGACAGTTGTAAGATTGGATTACTTACTACACACATACCCCCCCCCCACACACACACACCAATTGGTTATATGCGACCCCTTGGCCCTGGTCGTCAACTCGTCGAGGAAAAGTAAAATTCTGTTATAAAATCACCACTGTCTAACGGCTTCATATGATCCCTATGAAAGGCTAATAGAGTAAACCCCGAAAACAAATCCAGAGCTGGAGTCCCTAAGATGGAGTAACGCTGAATTTCTGTGCAGCAATCCCCGCGACACTGTCTTTGCCAAAATGCATTGGCTTCTTACTTTTCCTGTGTGTGTGGAGAGAGGGATCAACAGCTTGGGCAACAGCACACCCTCCATATCAACCCACCCAAGCAGGGTAGTTAAAAAAAAAAATTGGAGACACTACGCCACCGTCTTTAGCAGACGGAACTATGCCAACAGAACACTATATTATTGTGTCCATATGTAGAATGTCACGTGAATTCATCCTTACCTCTCCAGCAATGTCCAGCATGTTTTATTCATCTTACCCGGATGGTTTGTGTGGTAGGAGGTACGTGGTCGTACAGCTGCTCCTTTGGGGGGGGGGGCTTCTAGGATTTGTTCAAGACAGCATGCAGCCTTATACATGTGAGACGACCTGTTCTGCGCTCTGCACCTTCGATGCACGATGTCTAGATCCCCAAACGTTGTGAAATTCTGCGCTGAGTTGAAGAGCACGAGTTAGAGACAGGCTCACAAGGATTAAAAACGAACAAACAACAACTACAAGTGTTTGTAAACAAGACGTGAATGGAAGAAGAGGTGTGTGGGACTTCGCTGTCTATCCAACTGACTGCTACTGGTTATCCCTACCGGCAACCTTAACACCTCAACGGCCCGAGTTCTAACTGTCCAGTGCTGGAGTTTAGCTATATTTATGTAAAACTCTCCTTCCCCACCCATCTTCTCCGGACCACACAGATGGCCAGTACTTAAATCAAATCGCCGACTTCTAGTCGTCATTAACCCTTAAAATTAAAGCAATTAAATATTTTTCCAGACTTAATGTCTTCAATACTTCGAACATTAATTTTTTTCAAAAGAGATTTCCTCATAAAATAGCATGTTTGCTTTTAATACCTGGGTGCATAAGATATTATCACTAAGTGGCCTAACTTCATGGTGGTCGTACAGGTCTCTCAAACTTTACGGCCTAATCTTTGGATTCGTAAAAAGGTCAACCACCCACCCCTTTTACTTATGCCTGGCTTTAACCTATTCTCTTTCTTATTCATTTATTTATCTATTTATTCTGACCATGTTCGTCTTCAATCATAGTATCAAATACAGTTCCCATCTACATTTTTCTTCGGCAGTGCTCAAGTGCTGCAGCCATACAGCTTGGAATAATTTTTGTATTATCTTATCAGAGATCAAATTTCCATATGATCGATAATCTGTCTATAGCAGTCCAAGCCTTTCCTATGCATTTATTGTCACCGCTTTCTGTGGATGAGATATTACTACATAGGAATCTGAATTGGTCTGCTAATTTGAGAGGCTAATCTTCTAGTGTAAAGATGTCTCCACTTATATATTAATACTGGACTTCCTAAACCTTCTGTCCGTTATCATCCTGCATTACCCTCTGGTTAAAAATGACACCGTCCAAAGTGTCCAAGATGCAATGCAAAAATCTAAATCCAGATTATCTGTTGTCGTTTAATCACAAATTTCTTATTTGTCCCATTTTATTTCACCCAATCTTAAAAATGGAACATTCTAAATGGTCTTGCGTCGCTTAACGTCGCTCAACGTAAAATGGAAATGAATTGGAAAAAAAAGTTACGTGTTTATTTTATTTGTAATATTGAAATTGTGGATTACGGAATATATTTTGGTAATTTTTATCTTATGTCGTCCCGGCCTCCTGCCTTAAATTACGCTATGTTTCTAGCGAGCTAGCGTCAGGCGAATTTCCAGACCAACTTAGATATTTTCCGAGTCGTGTTTTTGTCACTTTTTTATAGGCAAATTAATGTAGATATTTTAAACGCCTTCCCCAAGATTTGTATTGGCAAATCAATGTAAATATTTTGCAACCCCCCCTTTTAAGAAAGAGCGAGAGAGAGTTAAATCAAGATTATAATGCTTTTTACATATTGAACTATTTAGAAATAGCTCTTAAGTAAACATATCAAACGTTGTAATAATTAAATTATTATACTGTGGTATATCCACAGGTCCTGCTAGTCAAAATTATTATACTTTTTACATATTGAACTATTTTGCAATAGCTCTTAAGTAAACATCTCAAACATTGTAATAATCAAATCATTATACTGTGGTATATCCACAGGTCCTGCTAGTAAAGAGAGTTAAATCAAGATTATAATACTTTTTACATATTGAACTATTTAGAAATAGCTCTTAAGTAAATATATCAAACGTTGTAATAATTAAATTATCATACTGTGGTATATCCACAGGTCCTGCCAATTAAAATATATTACAGCACATAATTCATTACGTTTTATTTTATTATGATTTCATACAATACACTACTATTTTTCTTATTTAAAACGAAACATTACAAACCAATTTGGATGTTTAGGGACTGGGACGGATTATTGTCATTTCAGTTTATTTCCATGTGGAAAATTGATTTGACATACGAGAAAATTGAGTTACGAGCTCAACGAACTAAACTCGTAAGTCAAGGTTATAATAATAAAGGGGTTATATCCATTTAGTATGTGTGTCTTAACCGATGAGAATTGTCCCATGCGGAGTGGCAGTTGCTGATAGAACCCGAAACGGACAGACGCGTTTAATAGGGTAGGTTGATTTTTCACTTTTTAAAAAGTATCAAATTGTCCAGGGGCGCGAATGTTGTCTGTTAGTATATCAAATACTGATAACAAAATCTAGATATCGTACTTACACCATTGTTTGAGGAAATGGCATCAAAGATAGTCTACTAAAATGCACCAAAAATCCTTGTTTTCGCAAAAATTTAGCCTAGAAATTGGTTAGAAAATATAGCAATTACAATATTTATCTAATAAGAATGTTCTCTGGGGGGGGGGCACAGTTAAGTCCGACGATTTTACTCTCCCAGCAATGCTGCACTTTTCTCACCAATACTATCAAAAGATCTTGTCTCTCGTCCACTCATCACCACAGCCAAAATGCTACTGCAAGCTTTTCTCCCGGTTTGTGAGGGCTGGTCAAATAAATACACAATTACAGTGTTCATCCGGGCTCCTTACTCTGACCTGCCCGTGCAGCACGTGCGACACTAATCAGCACGCGTCAATCCTTCACATCCTGGCCACTCTGGATAGTTTAGCCATTCCCATGCGTCAGGCCACGACTCACGATCAGGAGAATGCGAGTTCAATCTCCCCACTCGCCTCTGATCTCATTCTGCATGCCAAACACAGTCGTGCACGCTTCGAACTACTACGTTCGTGGTTTCTCTCGCCACAATTTAAAACAGAAATGGTTGCCATTTTAAACGAAACGAATAAAATATTATAACTAGAATTCAAATTGAAAGTATAACCTCCCATCACAACCAATACCTATGATATGCTGCTTTTTACTTAATAATTAAGCTGTAACAGTGATCACACTTTAAAAGATTGAAATATATTTCACCATATGAAGGCAAAGTTTTGAAGAAAAATATTTTGTGTGATAATTGTTAATTTGCAACTTTCGCCACATGGGAGACATTACGGTTCCAAAATCGAGACATTACGGTTCCAAAATCGACCTACCCTAGAGTTTTTCCTACTAAGGGAACGACTTTGGTATCAGCGCTATGTGAACTGTAGCTTCGTCCAGGATTTGAACTCTGATCAACGAGTCTATTTCCTACGACTCTAACCATTACACCACGCACCTCTGTTTATTTATAGACTATTTGTAAATGACTGAGATTTGAACCAATCAACTTTAAAGAATCCAAGGACATTTTTCTGTGATGTGTATGCACGTGTGCGTGTGTGTGTATGTGTGTGTGCGTGTGCGCGCGTGCGTGTGTGTGAAGTTTTCTCATTTAAAGCCCTTAACTACCTCAATATATTGATGGCTTGTTTTTTCCCCTCAAGCTTAGTGCAATTAAACGCGTGTTAATGAAGTGAGATGGGGACAGTATCGATCGGCTTGATAAACAAAACAACCCCCGCCTCCCCACCCCCACACAAAAAGAACAGAAAAAACATTTCTTAACAGAAATAAGCTGCAAATAACTTTTTATACGTAAAATAAAGTAAAGTCGTCGGGGCGGCCTAATGTCGGTATCAGCCAATCAGCGAGGGAATCTATCCCCTTTTCACTAGCACTAAACCAAGGAGATTGTTTTTGCATCAGTTCCTTACTTTACCGCACAGATCCCTGTGTTACTCATACGCTGAGTTGGCGAGAGTGGGTATCGAACTAGGAACCTCGTGGTTTCTAGCCGAACGCTCTACCGACTGAGCTAACCCTTGCGCACTATTCTGCAGTAGTACCAAAATATGGTTTATCGTGAATCACTTCTATCATTAAGAATTTGATTGAAAATGTTACTTTCTTTGTTGTCCTCTCGCCACAAGAATTCACAAAGATATGAATCTAAACTATCTGCTTGAATCTTATACTATTTTTTTTCCATTGTGTCTTCTTTCGTATCGGGAAAATTTTGCGGTCCCAAATAACGCCAAGAAAGGAATAAAAGACAAGACAAGTTTTGTATATTTTAAAAGGGTTTAGAATAGAGACATTTATCTCCAGCTCTGGTGCAAAGGGTTGCTAAAACTTATTGCTTTAGCGGTCTCAAGTCACATATATATAAATGTAACAATTCATAAACCCACTTATCTTTGTGTAGAATTCTTGTAGGGTAACGATTTCTGGTTGTGTTAGTTGTGGGCTTATTCGTTGTTAGGTCTGCTGCTCTGTTGGTTCACCCTAAGTTAAGGTGAGTCTATGTTAGTCACATAGACGGTTGATAAAATAGACTAAGGTTTTCGTCCATGTAGTCTCTTTGACTATTTTTCTGTTCTGAGAATTTCGGTTGCTGCTTCCGAGTTATGTCAGAGGAGGATAGCCCATATTTTTCATATTGGCTGGGTTTTAGTTAGGGTAAAGAATTCCGGTTGTAGGTTCATTCGTTGTTAGGGCTGCTGCTATGTTCACCCAAGGTTGGGGGGGGGGTCTGAGTTGGTCTGTTGTATCAACCGTATCTGCAGCTCTCAAGTTATATTCTCTATTTTTCTGTTCTAAGGATTTCGTCCCCTGCTAGTCCTACTTCTGGGATCTGTCAGGGGAGGATAACCCATATTTTACATAGAAGTTGATGAGATTTTATGTTTTTATTGGAACTTTTTGGATGAGTTACAAATACTTGACTAGTGAAGTACCAAATGATGAATGTATGGAAAATTATGGAACCAGCACACTTAAAAGTATGTTCATCTTGTTTTTATATTTAGCAGTAAATAAACTAATGACAGATAAGGCATAAAAGATTTTTATTGGAAATCTTTGAATATAAGAAGATATTGAAAAGTTCTAGGCCCAACCAATAACGTGTCATTTTATATTTTCAGAAACTATTTTATGAAACTTTTTAGAAGAGATACAGAAACTTCGACTATTTTTCTGTTCTAAGGATTTCGTCCCCTTCTAGTCCTACTTCCGGGATCTGTCAGGGGAGGGTAACCCATATTTTTCACACCCGCGACAAATCCCTGGTTTTAAAATTTTCGGACAATGAGTATACAGGGAGACGTAGACGTGATGGCTGTATTGTGTTAGTATAGCATTCAATTCTAAGACTAACAACAACAAGAAAGGAATTAATACTTCCTTTAATTCAACCAATTTATTGGCTAGCACATGAAATAACAAACAACAATATAAAGTCCTTCCTGTATATAAAGTTGAGTTTAAGGGACTTACCGGCGCGTTGGAGAAGATATCTTAGGGTGTTTTCTGGGAGCCCTTCAAGTCGTTGCCTCGAGGTACCGCTGGTGGAATCTATCTGACTTGGCTTTTTGGATATTGCGCCTAAAACTCTGGGCTATCACGTGATTGGTATATCCAATCACAGAGCCTCTCCCTCACTCACTCTATATACAGGAGTAACCATTTTACTGACCCAACAGCTGTAATCAGAAGTCTCTGAAATTAGGAACATGGTTGGCCAGATGCCAACCGACTTACCGGCAGGTCATATTATTTATTTACGTTTGGGCGTATAAACTGACCACCTGTCTATTTTGCCGAGGTGAAGTGGAAATTTCAGAACACACGACCGTACATTGAAAAAAAACTTATTAAGGAAGTTTGTACAGACACTTTTTTTTTAAAGAAAAATACGATACTGTGATACTATGGTTAAAGACGAACATGGTCAGAATCAATAAATAAATAAATAAATAAGAAAGAGAGTAGGTTAAGGTCCGGCATAAGTAAAAGGGGTGGGTGGCTGACCTTTTTACGAATCCAAAGATTAGGTCGTAAAGTTTAAAGAGACCTGTACGACCACCATGAAATGGGACCACTTGGTGATAATATCTTAGGCACCCAGGTATTAAAAGCAAAAAGGATTTTTTAGGAGAAATTCTCTTTTGAAAAAATTAATGATCAAACATATTGAAGACGGATTGTCTGGGAAAATATTTGAGTGCTTTAATTTTAAGGGTTAATGGCGACTCGAAGTCTGCGATTTATTTAAGTTCTGGCCATTTGTGTGGTCCGGAGAAGATGGTTTGGGTAGGGGAATTTGACATAAATACAACTAAACTCGAGCCCTAAGTTAGTTAGCACCCGGGGATTGAAGGGTTAAGTTCGCCAGTAGGGATAGCAGCAGTAGTAGCCAGCTGGATAGACAGCGGAAGATCACACACACTCTTCTTCCATCCGCGTCTTGTTTACACACATTTGTGGTTGTTGTTGTTGTTTTGTTTTTTAATCCTTGTGAGCCTGTATTTCTGACTCGTGCTTAAATTCGGCCGGCACATAATTCACAACGTTGGGATCTAGACAAGTACATCTAAAGAGCAGGGTGCAGAACAGGTCGTCTCACAATACAATTGCAGAGAGAGCGCAAGAGATAAAATGATTAGAATCGCATTTTACGTATAAATAGCATTAGACTACGGAAACTCCCGAACTAGCCAAAACCTAACATTGACCCTAACACTAACCCTAACACTAACCCTAAAACTAACTCTAACCTTTACCCTAAACCTAATCCTAGCGTCTCAAAGTTTTCTGGTATTTCTGTGAATTGTAATAAAATATTATTCTTTTTATACGTAAAGTAAAGTCGACGGGGCGGCCTAAAGTCGGTATCAGCCAGTCAGCGAGGCAGTCTATCCCCTTTTCAATAGCGCTAGACCAAGGAGATTGTTTTAGCGTCTGAGGTGGAGCGCCACACCTACCATCAGCTCCTTACTTTACCGCACAGATCCCTGTGCTACTCATACGCTGAGTTGGCGGGGACCGGTATCGAACTAGGAACCTTGTGGTTTCTAGCCGAACGCTAGCGTGCTATTCTGCATTAGTACCGTTTCGGGTATTGCTATGAAATGTTATGCTTTTTATACGTAATCTAATAATATTATCTCTAGCGTGCTATTCTGCATTAGTACCGTTTCGGGTATTTCTGTGAAATGTAATGAAATGTTATGCTTTTTATACGTAATCTAATGATAGTATATCTAGCGCGCTATTCTGCATTAGTACCGTTTCGGGTATTGCTATGAAATGTTATGCTTTTTATACGTAATCTAATGATATTATATCTTGGCGCACTAGTGAAAAAGGGACAGACTACCTCGCTGTCTGGCTGATTCCGATTTTAGGCCACCCCGGTGATTTTACTTATGCCACGCAACAAGACAATGGTCTTAATTTTAAAGATACTAGCAGAAATATGTGCCCTCTAGGCATAAATATTTAAGTTTTAATATAATTAAATATTATATTGGATTAGAAAGATTAATGGGTAATTTTCACCTTTAGTTGGCTAAATTCCTAGCAAATAAGGCAATTAGAGTAACCTCCCTTGACTTTCACTTTGAAATAAGCCGGTAGCCCTTTTGAAAGTCTCCAAGCGAAATAAACAAATCTTAGAAACTTTTTCGAAAATAATACAACTGCATGCTTTAACACAAAAAATATCATAAAATGTGTTCTTAATAACAATTAAGTTCACTTCAGATAATGCGCACGCACAATTTTATGCTAATAATTTAGCCAACTAAAGGTGAAAATTACCGATTAAGGAAATTAAATACGAACACAAAAGAGATTACACTCATTTTTTTTACTTCATTCTGATTGATTTCAATATAAAATTATGCGTAGGATTGTTATTAATACATTTAAGAATAAAACAATGATATTGGAAATCAATAACACCAAGTAATTATTTATTAAACACAGTTTTATTCAAAACCGGTATGCAAATTATTCAAACTATATACAGTGCAAACCTTCATTTCTTTTTGAAATTGAATATATATATAATATATATATATATATATATATATATATATATATATATAATCATTAAATATGCTATATATATTATATATATATATATATATATATATATATATTATAATATAAATATGCTAGTATATATGTATATATATATATATATATATATATATATATATATATATATAATCATTAATATGCTAGTGATATATATATATATATATATATATATATATATATATATATATATAATCATTAAATATGCTATGTGATATATAGTATATATATATATATATATATATATATATATATATATATATATATATCATTAAATATGCTAGTGATATATATATATATATATATATATATATATATATATATATATATATATAATATATATATAATCATTAAATATGCTAGTGATATATATATATATATATATATATATATATATATATATATATATATATATATATATTACGTATATATATCACTAGCATATTTAATCACATAAATAACATACATAAACAGCTGTTTTGAGGCAAATCTAACTCAGCTAAACCTTAATAGAGATATTGTTAATAAATAAGATTCTAATTAAGATTAAATAATGGTTATTTGATAATAACCGTTGAGAATATATCGTAAATAACTCAGGGAATTGTGATGTAGGAGGTGACGTAGTTTCAGGTACAGACAGATAGATACATAATCTAGATTATGATAAGATAACAATTTACTGAACACCATTAAAAAAAAAGAATTAAAAAAAAACGAAAGTGAAACGGTCGGGAAAGTCCAAGAGTGCCATTTTATCGCCGGAACCCAGAGTTTTCAACATTAATAAACAGCAGTTAAGAGCGCAATGTTTGACCCCACAGGCATTTCCATTCAAGGGCAATGAACAGTATGAAAGGATAATTGCCAGAATGGTAAAAGTCTTACTTGTCTATGATCTTTTTGATGGCGAGTTGAAATAACGTACTGTTCATGAATTGTTACATTTATATATATGTGACTTGAGACCGCTAAAGCAATAAGTTTTAGCAACCCTTTGCACCAGAGCTGGAAATAAATGTCTCTATTCTAACCCCTTTTAAAATATACAAAACTTGTCTTGTCTTTTATTCCTTTCTTGGCGTTATTTGGGACCGCAATATTTTCCCGATACGAAAGAAGACAAAATGGGGAAAAAAATAGTATAACATTCAAGCAGATAGTTTAGATTCATATCTTTGTGAATTCTTGTGGCAAGAGAACAATAAAGAAAGTAACATTTTCAATCAAATTCTTAATGATAGAAGTGATTCACGATAAACCATATTTTGGTACTACAAAATAAAAAGGTAAGTCTTTAACCGAAACTACATCACCTCCTACGCCACAATTCCCTGAGTTATTTACGGTACATTCTCAATGGTCATTATTAAATAATCATTATTTAATCTTAATTAGAATCTTATTTATTAACAATGTCTCTATTAAGGTTTAGCTGAGTTAGATTTGCCTCAAAACAGCTGTTTATGTATGTTATTATGTGATTAAATATACTAGTGATATATATAAACGTATATATATATATATATATATATATATATATATATATATATATATATATTTAATATACCACAAGCGTGTTGGTAGATCCTTGCGGAGAGAAAAACCCAGCAGAAAGTTTGATTGTAAAAATATACTACAAACATCAACCAGGGAGAAAAAAATTTTTGAAAAAAAAAAGGACCAAGATATTCGTACCAACAAAAAATAATCTATTGGTACAGTATTTGGCCAAAAAGAAAAACAATTTATATTATAATATATGTATATAAGATATATAATATATATATATATATATTATAAATATATAATAATATATATATTCATATAAACCACTAGAGAAAGCTAATAAGTAAAACCAAAAGTCTTCGATACCTAAGTAAGAGCCCAATAATAAAAGAAAAGGTCAGAATTTAGCCCTGAAGAGGCTTTATTTGAAACTAAATAGTAGGTTCGTGCTGAACTCATTGAGATTCTATCTTTCATTATAGTATATAGGTAGTATATATATATAATATAGTTATATATATATAGGTAGTACTAACTAGGTATTTTAATGATATTATAATAGATATATATATATATATATATTAAAGTATATATTATATATATGTGGGTTTTGTGTGGTGTGGTGTGTTGTGTGTGTGTGTGTGTGTGTGTGTAGATAAAAGGGTATGAAAAACACACATGTTGTTTAAAATGGATATAGTTTTTGTATACTTTTTTCATTGTTAATTATTGAACAATATTCGAATTTATAAAAAATCATCATCAGAGCAATAATGATAATTTAGGTCCGTTTTTAGATGGTAAATGTTTTTAAACTCTGGACATCATCGACAGAAGAAGGCAGAAAATAATTTAAAATTAAACAACGCGGAAGCATTAGGGCCTGTTTTATAAACGCAAATTACGAGAGATTTGTTCAAATGGGCCGAGAAAAGCAAGAGTTACACGGCGTATGCAAGACACAACAAAAACTTTGTATGGTAGGAAATTTTAAAACATGAAAACTTTCCATAACATTGCCTAAGTCGCGTAATTGAATATTTTATTGATAGTTCGAAAATAATACCNTATTTTTAAATACTATATTGTATTTTTTATATAATGCCGTATTTCTAATTTTTTAACTTAAAAATAATGACTATCTATCTTTTTAGTTATAACTTTTTAAAATAATTAACGCTTCTATTATAAAAAAAGATGATTCATACTATCATCATATGTAGATTTTATAGTTTGTATATTCTCGTTGTATTATTTTATGATGAATATAGTATCTCTCTTAATACTTTTTTTTGTGCTCTAAAAGTACCTTCTAGACACGCAAGTGGTATCTCGTTAAAGTGTACCTCGAAGTGTAACCTCGTTAACTTCAGCGCAGACTCTCTTAAACTTGATTTCCGCCATTGATACGGAGAAACCGTAGATTCTATCTCAAGCCAGACACCAACCAAGTAAACATCGAATGACTTGAAAGTAGGATATATAGTTTTTCTAATCTATACATATATATATTAATGGGGCATTGGTGTTTACTTAGTATGTTATGTAGTATGGTATGTAACTGTATGTATGTATGTACACCGGTATATACACAAATAAAACAATTAAACGACAAGTAAATATTAATGCACATTTTAATATACTCCAGAATTCTATGCTTTTTGTCCAAAATTATGAATATTAACGATTATATTCAAAGATACTATAAAATTAAAAGATATACATATGAAATAGCATTGAAAAATTCTACTTAATAAATTTCAGCTATTTGTAAATTCAAAAGTATACAATCATTACACCAGGAATATTTTTTCTCCTTTCATCCTTAACCCAGTGAGCGATCGCTGGGTAGCTGGCTTCTAGTTTAAGAATAATTTGTTTTAAATTCAAGATATAAAGAAACGAAACATTTAAAAGTTCATTCGTTTTCACTCCTTTTAACATGGGTGAAGTACAATCAGTGAGCGTTAATTTAAACAGTTATAATATTAAATCTCATGTTCCACAAAATTACAATCACCAGTTATCATACCTTGCAACACGCCTCTGGTTAAAATCAACCGTCCAAATCATTAACCAGATGAATGTAAAAAATGTAAACCCTGATTATCCTGGGTGGTTGCTTATTCCGCCGATTCCTTATTTCTTATGAGTGTCGTCACCATCTAGCATAAATGATGGATCCAAGAAAGAAAGGGAAGAGAAAAGGAACAAGCTAGCATAAGAAAAATTAATAATGAAAAAGAAAACAAGCAAGCAAAAAGAGAGTAGGGAAAAGAGAGGAGTGAGCGCTCGAGGAAGCGATTAACTAGCTAATCTGTTATTCAATCTAAAGCAATAATAAATAAACGATGATGAAAAGAAGTGAAGAGAAAGAAAAAAAGGGTGTAGAGAAGTTAAATTTTAACGTTGTTTAAGTTTAGTTTGTTTGGTTTTAACAGCAATCACCTCAGTGGGTTCATGTTTAATGCCTGTGATTGGAAGTTTTGATAAAATGTTCTATGTTCTTGATGGATGCTCAAATTTTTTGATTATGAAGTTAATCATTTTCTAATTTAAACCATAGAGTGTGTGGTAGTACGTATAGCCTTAACTGAGGTTACTTAATTCCAACTTCAGGGTCAGGATGCAATTTTAAGGTAGTAATTTACCTACAATTCATAGGAATTATTGCAAGAAGTGATATGGATCGACTCTTTTTCTTTTTGTTGCAGAATACAAGGTGTATGAAATAATCTCGATATTCTTTTTTGACCACTCTTTGTATATATTTTCTAGTGATTTTGGTAATTTTAGGTGTCGTACCATTGAGGACAGCACATATTTGATTTTGATCACTGAGTTACCCAAAGATAATATACTTAATTATTTCTTTTTAACATTTCGGAATATTTATTTAACTGCAGCGTGGATTGTTTGTGTTGGTTGGGCTGGCTGGTTGATTGTTTTGTTTACGGCATAATAAACCGTTTTCGGGGTCATTTAATGCCTGAGAATCATAAATATATTTGATAAATCATGTTATTAACCTCATGTAAGGATGGACCAAAAAGGGGTGGACTAGCATTTCCATGGTGTTTGTATACGGAGGTAATTATTTTTCGACAACATGATCAAATTAAAAGTCAAATTAGACTTATGTGCTAAATGTTAGTGAAAGATATTAACATTTTAAAATATTTCCTAAGCATAAAGGTTTGAGATGAGTACAGTTGCTTTACGTCCGGTAAATTTCTTTTTTACTCGTATGGGACCAAGGTTTGAACGCAAAGCTTGTCTAGATTTGGTTTAAAATAAGGCCTCTTAATGCCTTTCCGGTTATATTATATGTTAAATTATTTTTCTGCGTATCCTCTTCACGATGAGTCTCGAGAATAAAAAGATGTTAACACATTTAAGAAACGAACTCTAATTAATTGCATGTATGTCTTGTGGATATCTCGTTATAATCGAAAATATTGAATCAATATATTAGCATGAAAATAGATATATAAAATACTTAGTGATCAATAGAATTTAATCAATCATTGTGGTGAGTTACACTATTTACCCTTTTATCTCTTCTTCGTCGTGTCTCATCTCTCTGGTAGTGCATGCTCTCGTCATCATACTCTTACGTCTCTTCTCTCTCTCCTCCATATATATAGATATAATATATATATAATATATTAAGTATTAATAGATATATCCAAATCATTAAGATATGGTTATGATATGATATTGTGTTACTAATATATATTATATATAGTATATAGTATCATTAGATATGTTTTGATATATATACCATATATAATTATATATATATATTTATAAGATATATAAAATTTCATAGAGTATGCGTTTACTTGTGCTCTAATATTAAATATGATATCATTAATTATAATTACTAATAGATATATAATACTATATCATTAGATTGTTATTGGATTATATAGCAATTTATATATAGATATAATTATAACTATATATATTATATATAATATATCATTAGATATGTATTGATTAATTATATATATATTTTACTACTGAATCACATTAATATGTTATTGCTATATATAAGTATATATATAGTATATTAGATTATAATTATATATATTATTTATATAATATAATAATTAAGTTTCACATTGGGCTAGTATAAAACAAACTCAAAACATCCAAAAATTTTCTATATTTCTCACTTCGCCGGAAAGCTTCGAGCCGAGTTGTTTACTACACACTTAGAATAAAACAGTCTACGTATAAACCCTACTTATGGTAGAGGGCGTGGTGAGTAGTTATTTGTACTCAATGGAGTTTAATAAGAGTTGACGTGTGTAAAGGAAGAACAAAATTAATTGTCCTTTACTGACCATTGATTATGGGCGTGTCTATAACACGTTCAGGCGTTTGTTGTTCAACGTGAGTGGTCGGACCCTTAATCTTCGTATTTTTGGTAATCTAAGATCTAAGGGGAAAGAAGTGATTCTAATACCCTTTATCGACTGACAGATATAGAAGACATTATCTCCAGCTCTGTTGCGAAAGAGTTGCTATACTAATTTGAGCTATAGCGGTCATCAAGTCCACAATATATTATAAAGTAGTGAATCCTATTCCCTGCTAGCTATTTGCCATCAGCTGTTTGATAATTCTCAAAAAAAGTGACAAATCAACTCTTTAAGCATACTGATAGCGAGTACCAAATATGGGATTTTATGTGAATCACTTCTATCATTAAGAATTTTGATTGAGAATGTTATTTCTTTTTGTTGTTTCTCGATCATAGTAACATCGCCACAAAAATATCACAAAAGATAAGTGAATCTAAAACTATCTGCTTTGAATGTTTACTATTTTTCTTTTCAATTTTGTCTTACTTTCGTAAATCGAGAGAAAATATTGTGGTCCCAAAAAAACGCCAGAAAGAAAGGAATAAAAAGACAAGACAAGTTTTGAATATGTTTAAAAGGGTTAGAATAGAGACATTAATCCCATCTCTGGTGAGCAAAAATGGTTGCTAAAGTACTATTTGCTTTAGCGGTCTCTAAGTCACAATATAATATATATGTAATGTAACAACATTTGCATGCTGTAAACAGTACGCATTTATTTCAACTCGGCATCAATAAAAGATCATGAGTACAAGAGACTTTTACCATTCTGGCATATCCTTGTCATACTGTGTTCATGTGCCGCCTTTGAATGAATATGCCTGTGGGGTCAAAAATCATTTCGCCTCGATTAACTGCTGTTTATTAATGTTTTGTAAAACTTCGGTTTGGCCGTGCGATTAATAAATCGGCACTCTTGATCTTTCCCGCACCGTTTTCCAACTCCTAATATACAACGTTTTTTTTAAATTCTCTTTGTTTTTTTATATGGTGTTACATAAATTGTTATCTTTCATTCTCATATTTGGTAGTTTTCCTATTCTGTCACTCTGTCTGTCACTGTTACCTGAAAATACGTCACCAAATCTACATCAACAATTTCCCTGGGTTATATTGCGATGATATTATCTCAAACGGATCTATTATTCAAATAGACGATTAGTTTAATCTTAATTAGAATGCTTATTTTATTAACAATGTCTTATAAGGTTTAGCTGAGTTAGATTAATGCCTCAAAACAGCCTGTATTATGTTTATTATAATGTGATTAGTTATCTACTAGTAGATATAATAGTAATATATATATATATATATATATATATATTAATATATATTTATATCAATCTGCCATTTTAAGTGATCTCATTAGCCTATATTCCTATTACTAATACTATTATATATATTTATTATATATATACTATACTATTATATTTTATATGATTATATATCAAATGATTATATATATATAATCATCATTAAATATCTTATTGATATACTAATATATATATATATATTATATATATTAATATATATATATACTATCTATATCTATAGTTTATATATACTATTAATATAATATATTATCTCGTATAATATATAATTTTCAAAAAGAAATGATATACGTTGGAATAATTTACATACCGGTTTTGATAAACTGTGTTTATAAATAATTACTTGGTGTTATTATTTCCAATATTCATTGTTTTATTCTCAAACTCGTATAAAATCAATCCTACGTATAATTTTTATTGAAATCAATTAGAATGAAGTAAAAAAATGAGTTAATCTCTTTTGTTTCGTATTAATTTCATTACTCGGTAATTTCACCTTTAGTTTGGCTAAATTATTAGCATAAAATTGTGCGTGCGCATTATCTGAAATGAACTTAATTGTTATTAAGAACACATTATTATGATTTTTTTGTGTTAAAGCATGCAGTTGTATTATTTCGAAAAATGTTCTAAGATTTGTTTATATTCGCTCGGAGACTTTTCAACGGCTTATTTCAAAGTGAAAGTCAAGGGAGGTTACTCTAATTGCCTATTTGCTAGGAATTTAGCCCAACAAAGGTGAAAATTACCCCATTAATCTTTCTAATCCAATATAATATTAATTATATTAAAACTTAAATATTTATGCCTAGAGGGCACATATTTCTGCTAGTATCTTTAAAATTAAGACCATTGTCTTGTCACGTAGCATAAGTAAAATCATCGGGGTGGCCTAAAATCGGAATCAGCCAGACAGCGAGGTAGTCTGTCCCCTTTTCACAAGCGCCAGACCAAGGAGATTGTTTTGGCGTCTGGGACGGAGCGCCACACCTACCATCAGCTCCTCACTTTACCGCATATATCTCTGTGCTACTGTGCTGGGTTGGCACTGGCCGGTATCGAAAATGGAACCTTGTTAGTCTCTCTGACCCTATTATACTTTCACCGTACAAAAAGGCTATTGCAGAATAGCGCGCTAGAGATAATATCATTAGATTACGTATAAAAAGCATTACATTTCATAGCAATACCCGAAACGGTACTAATGCAGAATAGCGCGCTAGAGATACTATCATTTATGATTATTATAAAAAGCATAACATTTCATAGCAATACCCGAAACGGTACTAATGCAGAATAGCGCGCTAGAGATACTATCATTAGATTCTATAAAAGCATAACATTTCATAGCAATACCCGAAACGGTACTAATGCAGAATAGCGCGCTAGAGATACTATTCATTAGATTACGTATAAAGCATAACATTTCATAGCAGTACCCGAAACGGTACTAATGCAGAATTAGCGCGCTAGAGATACATATCATTAGATTACGTATAAAAAGCATTACATTTCATAGCAATACCCGAAACGGGTACTAATGCAGAATAGCGCGCTAGAGATACTATCATTAGATTACGTATAAAAAGCATAACATTCATAGCAATACCCGAAACGGTACTAATGCAGAATAGCGCGCTAGAGATACTATCATTAGATTACGTATAAAAAAGCATTACATTTCATAGCAATACCCGAAACGGTACTATGCAGAATAGCGCGCTAAGAGACTACTATCATTAGATTACGTATAAAAAGCATAACATTTCATAGCAATACCCGAAACGGTACTAATGCAGAATAGTGCGCTAGAGATACAATCATTAGATTACGTATAAAAAGCATAACATTTCATAGCAATACCCGAACGGTACTAATGCAGAATAGCGCGCTAGCGTTCGGCTAGAAACCACAAGGTTCCTATTCGATACCGGTCCCCGCCAACTCAGCGTATGAGTAGCACAGGGATCTGTGCGGTAAAGTAAGGAGCTGATGGTAGGTGTGGCGCTCCACCTCAGACGCTAAAACAATCTCCTTGGTCTAGCGCTATTGAAAAGGGGATAGACTCCCTCGCTGACTGGCTGATACCGACTTTAGGCCGCCCCGTCGACTTTACTTTACGTATAAAAAGAATAATATTTTATTACAATTCACAGAAATACCAGAAAACTTTGAGACGCTAGGATTAGGTTTAGGGTAAAGGTTAGAGTTAGTTTTAGGGTTAGTGTTAGGGTTAGTGTTAGGGTCAGTGTTAGGTTTTTGCTAGTTCGGGAGTTTCCGTCGTCTAATGCTATTTATACGTAAAATGCGATTCTAATCATTTTATCTCTTGCGCTCTATCTGCAATTGTATCGTATTTTTCTTTTAAAAAAAAAAGTGTCCGTACAAACTTCCTTAATAAGTTTTTTTTCAATGTACGGTCGTGTGTTCTGAAATTTCCACTTCACCTCGGCAAAATAGACAGGTGGTCAGTTTATACGCCCAAACGTAAATAAATAATATGACCTGCCGGTAAGTCGGTTGGCATCCGGCCAAGCATGTTCCTAATTTCAGAGACTTCTGGTTACAGCTGTTGGGTCAGTAAAATGGTTACTCCTGTATATAGAGTGAGTGAGGGAGAGGCTCTGTGATTGTATATACCAATCACGTGATAGCCCAGAGTTTTAGGCGCAATATCCAAAAAGCCAAGGCAGATAGATTCCACCAGCGGTATCTCGAGGCAACGACTTGAAGGGCTCCCAGAAAACACCCTAAGATATCTTCTCCAACGCGCCGGTAAGTCCCTTAAACCCAACTTTATATACAGGAAGGACTTTATATTGATGTTTGTTATTTCATGTGCTAGCCAATAAATTGGTTGAATTAAAGGAAGTATTAATTCCTTTCTTGT
Organism: Doryteuthis pealeii; assembly: GCA_023376005.1. Taxonomy (NCBI): domain Eukaryota; kingdom Metazoa; phylum Mollusca; class Cephalopoda; order Myopsida; family Loliginidae; genus Doryteuthis; species Doryteuthis pealeii. The sequence goes on from CM042156.1 coordinate 7,495,331, forward strand.
TGTTGTTAGTCTTAGAATTGAATGATATACTAACACAATACAGTCATCACGTCTACGTCTCCATGTATACTCGTCCGAAAATTTTAAAACCAGGGATTTGTCGTCAGTGTGAAAAATATGGGTTACCCTCCCCTGACAGATCCCGGAAGTAGGACTAGAAGGGGACGAAATCCTTAGAACAGAAAAATAGTCGAAGTTTCTGTATCTCTTCTAAAAAGTTTCATAAAATAGTTTCTGAAAATATAAAATAACACCTTATTGGTTGGGCCTAGAACTTTTCAATATCTTCTCATATTCAAAGATTTCCAATAAAAATCTTTTATACCTTATCTGTCATTAGTTTATTTACTGCTAAATATAAAAATAAGATGAATATCTTTTTAAGTGTGCTGGTTCCATAATTTTCCATACATTCATCATTTGGTACTTTACTAGTCAAGTATTTGTAACTCATTCAAAAAGTTCCAATAAAAACATGAAATCTCATCAACTTCTATGTAAAATATGGGTTATCCTCCCCTGACAGATCCCAGAAGTAGGACTAACAGGGGATGAAATCCTTAGAACAGAAAAATAGTCGAAGAGAGAACATAACTTGAGAGCTGCAGATACGGTTGATACAACAGACCAACTCAGACGCCCCCCCCCAACTTTGGGTGAACATAACAAGCAGCCCTAACAACGAATGAACCTACAACCGGAATTCTTTACCCTGACTAAAACCCAGCCAATATGAAAAATATGGGCTATCCTCCTCTGACAGAACTCGGAAGCAGCAACCGAAATTCTCAGAACAGAAAAATAGTCAGAGAGACTACATGGACGAAAACCTTAGCCACATAGACGGTTGATAAAACAGACTAACATAGACTCACCTTAACTTAGGGTGAACCAACAAAGCAGCAGACCTAACAACGAATAAGCCCACAACTAACACAACCAGAAATCGTTACCCTACAAGAATTCTACTCAAAGATAAGTGGGTTCATGAATTGTTACATTTATATATATGTGACTTGAGACCGCTAAAGCAATAAGTTTTAGCAACCCTTTGCACCAGAACTGGAGATAAATGCCTCTATTCTAACCCCTTTTAAAATATACAAACATTGTCATGTCTTTTATTCCTTTCTTGGCGTTATTTGGGACCGCAAAATTTTCCCGATACGAAAGAAGACAAAATGGAAAAAAAAAATAGTATAACATTCAAGCAGATAATTTAGATTCATATCTTTGTGAATTCTTGTTGCAAGAGAACAACAAATAAAGTAACATTTTCAATCAAATTCTTAATGATAGAAGTGATTCACGATAAACCATATTTTGGTACTACTGCAGAATAGTGCGCAAGGGTTAGCTCAGTCGTTAGAGCGTTCGGCTAGAAACCACAGGGTTCCTAGTTCGATACCCGCCCTCGCCAACTCAGCGTATGAGTAGCACAGGGATCTGTGCGGTAAAGTAAGGAGCTGATGTATTGGAAATTCCATAACCAATTATCTCCCCATGCCGCTAGGGGGCGGGTCGCCAACATCGTATGTTGCCGCCAAAAACCAAAAACTTCACTTATCGAAAAGCAGTACTGGAGGAGAGACGTAAAAACACCAAGCTCTCATTACCAAGCCCCAAAAGGGCCGACTTATCACAGAACTCTACAACCAGCTCACTTCTAAGGCATTGTATCAGCATACGTTAAAAGGCGGTACAATAGCACACTTACTGAAGGATGAGAAACTACCGAGACGAACCGTCTTATCAACATTTCCTACTGACGAAAAGAATACCCGGTTATCACCATTACTCTAAGAAAATTACTAACTCAGATAAGTCTTGTAGCAAATATCATTAAAATTTGCAACAATTTTATGTAATTTTTGTCAATACAAGTGTCTGCATTTACTTTCGTGTTTGTTCCTTCTTTGTCCGACAATTTGCCTACAACTACGGAGAAATAAGAGCTCCTTCGAAACCCGCCTCAGACGCAAAAACAATCTCCTTGGTCTAGTGCTAGTGAAAAGGGGATAGATTCCCTCGCTGATTGGCTGATACCGACATTAGGCCGCCCCGACGACTTTACTTTACGTATAAAAAGTTATTTGCAGCTTATTTCTGTTAAGAAATGTTTTTCTGCTCTTTTTTTTGTGTGTGTGGGTGGGGAGGCGGGGGTTGTTTTGTTTATCAAACCGATCGATACTGTCCCCATCTCACTTCATTAACACGCGTTTAATTGCACTAAGCTTGAGGGGAAAAACAAGCCATCAATATATTGAGGTAGTTAAGGGCTTTAAATTAGAAAACTTCACATACACGCACGCACGCACACGCGCACACACACATACATACACACGCACATGTGCATACGCACGCGCATACACATCACAGAAAAATGTCCTTGGATTCTTTAAAGTTGATTGGTTCAAATCTCAGTCATTTACAAATAGTCTATAAATAAACAGAGGTGCGTGGTGTAATGGTTAGAGTCGTTGGAAATAGACTCGTTGAACAGAGTTCAAATCCTGGACGAAGCTACAGTTCACAAAGCGCTAATACCAAATACCTTAGTAGGCTAAACACTAGGGTAGGTCGATTTTGGAACCGTAATTTCTCCCATGTGGCGAAAGTTGCAAATTAACAATTATCACACAAAATGTTTTTCTTCAAAACTTTGCCTTCATGTGGTGAAATATATTTCAATCTTTTAAAGTGTTATCACTCTAACAGCTGAATTATTAATTAAAAAGCATCATATCGGAGGTATTGGTTGTGATGGGGGTTATACTTTCAATTTGAATTCTGGTTATGATATTTTATTCGTTTCGTTTAAAATGGCAACCATTTCTGTTTTAAATTGTGGCGAGAGAAACCACGAACGTAGTAGTTCGAAGCGTGCACGACTGTGTTTGGCATGCAGAATGAGATTAGAGGCGAGTGGGGAGATTGAACTCGCATTCTCCTGATCGTGAGTCGTGGCCTGACGCATGGGAATGGCTAAACTATCCAGAGTGGCCAGGATGTGAAGGATTGACGCGTGCTGATTAGTGTCGCACGTGCTGCACGGGCAGGTCAGAGTAAGGAGCCCGGATGAACACTGTAATTGTGTATTTATTTGACCAGCCCTCACAAACCGGGAGAAAAGCTTGCAGTAGCATTTTGGCTGTGGTGACGAGTGGACGAGAGACAAGATCTTTTGATAGTATTGGTGAGAAAAGTGCAGCATTGCTGGGAGAGTAAAATCGTCGGACTTAACTGTGCCCCCCCCCCCCCGAGAACATTCTTATTAGATAAATATTGTAATTGCTATATTTTCTAACCAATTTCTAGGCTAAATTTTTGCGAAAACAAGGATTTTTGGTGCATTTTAGTCGACGATATTTGATGCCATTTCCTCAAAGTACGTGTAAGTAGGATATCTAGATTTTGTTATCAGTATTTAATATACTAACACACAACTTTGGCGCCCCTGGACAATTTGATACTTTTTAAAAAGTGAAAAATCGACCTACCCTATTAAACGTGTCTATCCGTTTCGGGTTCTATCAACAACTGTTAGTGTCTAACCTTAAAAACTGCTGCTCCGCATGGGACAATTCTCATCGGTTAAGACACACATACTAAATGGATATAACCCCTTTATTATTATAACCTTGACTTACGAGTTTAGTTCGTTCCACTCGTAACTCAGTTTCCTCGTATGTCAAATCAATTTTCCACATTGAAATAAACTGAAATGACAATAATCCGTCCCAGATTGGTTTGTAATTTTTCCTTTTAAATAAGAAAAATAGTAGTGTATTGTATGAAATCATAATAAAATAAAACGTAATGAATTATTTGCTGTAATATATTTTAACTGGCGGGACCTGTGGATATACCACAGTATCATAATTTAATCATTGCAACGTTTGATATGTTTACTTAAGAGCTATTTCTAAATAGTTCAATATGTAAAAAGTATTATAATCTTGATTTAACTCTCTTCTCTCTCTCTCTCTCTCTCTCTCTCTCTCTCTCTCTCTCTCTCTCTCTCTCTCTCTCTCTCTCTGTTTCTTAAAAGGGGGGTTGTAAATATTTACATTGATTTGCCAATACAAATCTTGGGGAAGGCGTTTAAAATATCTACATTAATTTGCCTATAAAAAAGTGACAAAAACACGACTCGGAAAATATCTAAGTTGGTCTGGAAATTCGCCTGACGCTAGCTCGCTAGAAACATAGCGTAATTTAAGGCAGGAGGCCGGGACGACATAAGATAAAAATTACCAAAATATATTCCGTAATCCACAATTTCAATATTACAAATAAAATAAACACGTAACTTTTTTTTCCAATTCATTTCCATTTTACGTTGAGCGACGTTAAGCGACGCAAGACCATTTAGAATGTTTCATTTTTAAGATTGGGTGAAATAAAATGGGACAAATAAGAAATTTGTGATTAAACGACAACAGATAATCTGGATTTAGATTTTTGCATTGCATCTTGGACACTTTGGACGGTGTCATTTTTAACCAGAGGGTAATGCAGGATGATAACGGACAGAAGGTTTAGGAAGTCCAGTATTAATATATAAGTGGAGACATCTTTACACTAGAAGATTAGCCTCTCAAATTAGCAGACCAATTCACATTCCTATGTAGTAATATCTCATCCACAGAAAGCGGTGACAATAAATGCATAGGAAAGGCTTGGACTGCTATAGACAGATTATCGATCATATGGAAATTTGATCTCTGATAAGATAATGCAAAAAAATTATTCCAAGCTGTAGCCATGTCAGTGCTACTGTATGGCTGCAGCACTTGAGCACTGCCGAAGAAAAATGTAGATGGGAACTGTATTTGATACTATGATTGAAGACGAACATGGTCAGAATAAATAGATAAATAAATGAATAAGAAAGAGAATAAGTTAAAGCCAGTCATAAGTAAAAGGGGTGGGTGGTTGACCTTTTTACGAATCCAAAGATTAGGCCGTAAAGTTTGAGAGACCTCTACGACCACCATGAAGTTAGGCCACTTAGTGATAATATCTTATGCACCCAGGTATTAAAAGAAAACATGCTATTCCTTATGAGGAAATCTCTTTTGAAAAAAATTATTGTTCGAAGTATTGAAGACATTAAGTCTGGAAAAATATTTAATTGCTTTAATTTTAAGGGTTAATGACGACTAGAAGTCGGCGATTTGATTTAAATACTGGCCATCTGTGTGGTCTGGAGAAGATGGGTGGGGAAGGAGAGTTTTACATAAATATAGCTAAACTCTAGCACTGGGCAGTTAGAACTCGGGCCGTTGAGGTGTTAAGGTCGCCGGTAGGGATAACCAGTAGCAGTCAGTTGGATAGACAGCGAAGTCCCACACACCTCTTCTTCCATTCACGTCTTGTTTACAAACACTTGTAGTTGTTGTTTGTTCGTTTTTAATCCTTGTGAGCCTGTCTCTAACTCGTGCCCTTCAACTCGGCCAGCGCAGAATTTCACAACGTTTAGGGATCTAGACATCGTGCATCGAAGGTAGAGAGCGCAGAACAGGTCGTCTCACATGTATAAGGCTGCATGCTGTCTTGAACAAATCCTAGAAGCCCCCCCCCCCAAGGAGCAGCTGTACGACCACTTACCTCCTACTACACAAACCATCCGAGTAAGATGAATAAAACATGCTGGACATTGCTGGAGAGGTAAGGATGAATTCACGTGACATTCTCCAATGGGAGCCTACTTATGGACACAATAATATAGTGTTGTGTTGGCATAGTTCCGTCTGCTAAAGACGATGGTGTAGTGTCCCCAATTTTTTTTTAACTACCCCGCTTGGGTGTGTTCATATGGAGGATGTGCTGTTGCCCATGCAATTGATCCCCCTCTCCACACACACAGGAAAAGTAAGAAGCCAATGCATTTTGGCAAGGACAGTGTCGCGGGGATTGCTGAGTAGCACAGAAATTCAGCGTTACTCCATCTTAGGGACTCCAGCTCCGGATTTGTTTTCGGGGTTTACTCTCCTAGCCTTTCATAGGGATCATATGAAGCCGTTAGACAGTGGTGATTTTATAACAGAATTTTACTTTTCCTCGACGGGTTGACGACCAGGGCCAAGGGGTCGCATATAACCAATTGGGGGGGGGGGTATGTGTGTAGTAAGTAATCCAATCTTACAACTGTCTGTGTGGATGGCCGTTGGTTCACATAGAGCCCATCTGCTTTTTGCCAGCTACTGTTTTTTTGTTTTGTTTTGTTTTTTGTTTTTTGTTTTGTTTTATTATCTGTACGGATACTGAATGTTGTGCAGAGGACCTTCCAAGAGCGATAACCAATAGGGGTCGTATGAATTGTTGGCGATTTATGTTCCGTCATCTGCTAAGGCCGTAGTAGTAATCTTATCTATCTATCTATCTATCGATCTATCTATCTATCTATCTATACATATATAAAGGGCAATTGTGTGTATATGTATGTCCAGTGGAAACTTCGAAAATAAAACAATTAACGACAAAGTAAATATATATATACATTCACTATCACCAGGGCTTGGTTTTTGAGCAAAAATAATAGAAATTTGATTTATATTCGTGAAGATAGTTAAAAAATAAAATTTAAATGATAACAACGTGGATTTTTTTTTCATTTAATATTTTAGATGGTAGACATTAACATTTCTTTTCAGAATAGCTGGATCAATGCAAGTTCTTTTTTTTTACATAGGGATTTAAATGGGGCATCCCATGAGGATTCAACTCAGGATTCAGTAATTATGGATCTGCGAGACTAACTTTAAAAAATCCGCCCACTACCCAGGCGACGCCGGGTAGCCACTTCTAGTACATATATAAAGGGCAGTTGTGTGTATATGTATGTCCGGAGGAAACTTTGAAAATAAAACAATTAACGACAAAGTAAATATATATACACATTAAATTTCACCAGGGCTTGGTTTTTGAGCAAAAATAATGAAGGTTTAATTTATATTTGTGAAGATAATTAAAAAATAAAATTTAAATGATAACAGCATAGAATTCCTTTTGCATTTAAGATTTTAAATAGTAGACAATATTTTTTCTTTTCAGAGAAGCTGAATTAACGCAAGGTCTTTTTTTCATCGGGATTTTAATGGGGCATCCTGTGAGGATCCAACTCGTGATTCAGTAATAATGGATCTGCGAGACTAACTTTTTTTGCTATCCCCCCCCCCTCTACGCAGGCGACGATGGGTAGCCGCTTCTAGTACATATATAAAGGGTAGTTGTGTGTATCTGTATGTCCGGAGGAAACTTCGAAAATAAAACAATTAACGACAAAGTAAATATATATACACATTAAATATCACCAAGGCTTGGTTTTTGAGCAAACATAATGAAGATTTGATTTATATTTGGGAAGATATTTAAAAATTCAAATTTGAAAAGTAACAGAAGGGAAAGTCATTTACATGTTATTTTGTTTATCTTTTTTTGTATGTTTTTTTTGTATGTTTTATTTATTTATTTTTTTATTTGAAATCTAATATTGATTGATTGAATTAATTGCATCATTTATATCTTCTTTTTTTTAAAATTGTAAATCATTGAATGGAAATTTTTTGCTATAGTGTTATATATTTCCGTGTGGATATTTTATGGGGCAACCAGCGAGGATCTCACTCGTGATAAATAATAATTTTTCTGCGAGGCTAACTTTTTAAACTCTACGCAGGCGACACCGGGTAGCCACTTCTATTAAAAAAAATTTCAAATCAGCTGAACAACATTGCATGAATTCTTTTATAAGGTGTTTTCTTTTTTCTTTTTTTAATCTTTTTTCTTTTTCAACAGGTGCTTTGAGAAAAGTCCTGGTTTAGAAGACAGCGCCAAGAGTAAATCGGCGCGTGGACGTTGGTCTCATCTCTCTCGAACCTTGGATGTGAAAAATCTGATTCAACAAGTGCTCGAGATGAATTCGCAATACAATTACGTGGTGAGCATCATATCCAAGCCACCGGAACAGAGGCAACAGTCAGAATGCGAAGAGCTGATTGGCTGGTTCAAATCCAGAGTGCGAAAAATATTCACCAACCTCAAAACGGGTATGTAATTTAGTGAATTTCGGCTGCTGGATTTTAATTACTGAGTTTTTCGCCTCAATAGCAACTGATAGCATTCACTGTAGAGCAAGCGACAGCAAGTCTCTTCAATGTTCTAGAACTCTCCTCAGCATTCTTGTTTATTCATATTTTTTTCTTTTAGTAATGTGTTCGATACTGACCAGTACCAACTCAGCGTATGAATAGCACAGTGATCTGTGTGGTAAAGTGAGGAACTGATGGTAGGTGTGGCGCTCCGTCTCAGACGCCAAACAATCTCTTTGGTCTGGCGCTAGTGAAAAGGAGATAGTCTCCCTCGCTGTCTGGCTGATACCGACTTTAGGTCACCCCCTACTTTTAGTAATGTTGTTGTTTGTGTACTTTCGATTCTTACTTGGATTTCTAGTTTGTTTTTTCCAACATTTTGTTTGACTGTTTGGAACCATTCAAAGCCCCCCCCCCCTACGACAACGGGCACAATTTTTAGCTGTCGGAAATTCCATAGTGAATTATCTTCCCTGCCGCTAGAGGGTGAATCGCCAACATCATATTTGGCGCCAAAACCAAATTTCTTTACTTATCCGGGAGCAGTAGCCAAAGAGTGACGTAAAAATAAACGCTCTCATCACTTAGCCCAAAACAGGGCCCACTTATCACAGTTACTGAAGAACGAGAAACGACCCGAGAAGTGTCCTATCAACTTTCCGACCAGCGACAGAATACCCCTGTTATCACCACGAACACTACTTAAAATCAGATAAGTCTTGTAGCAAATACCAATAAAATTTGCAAAAACATTTATGTAATTTTTGTTAATACAAGTGTCTGCATTTTACTTTCGTATTTGTTTCCTTCTTTGTCCGAAATAGCCATTCTACGGAGAATAAGAGCTCCTTCGAACCCCCGTAAATACTCTTACAGCTTCATATTGCATAAGTTATTATTATCATTATTTCACTCCTTGATAGTTTTCCTACCAGCGTCAGCTGATGGTCTTTCACTGGAATCTGAGTGATAACAAGTCTCCTCAGGTCTCCAGGACTCTTCTGAGTATTCTAGATGATTTCAACTATGCAGTTGTCTGGATGGCATCAATTCTTCCTTTGATTTCCAGTTCCTCTAATCTCTTTTCTAAGCTTTTGGGAACCATTCCAAGTGCACCAACTACTATTGGTATCACTTTCACCCTAATATTCCACAGCTTTTTCAATTCTCTAGCAAGGTCTAGGTATTTGTCTATCTTTTTGTTTTCCTTCATCTTCACCCTGTGATCTCCTGGAACTGCAAAATCTACCAGTTGACACGTTCTCATTTTGTTTGTTTGTTAATCAACACTAGGTCTGGTCTCCTGGGATAGGGTGATTCGTCTTTATCTCAAAGTCCCAGAGAATTTTATACGTTTCATTCTCAAGATTAGATTCTGGTTTATGCATATACCATTTTTTGGTATGGTCAAAATGTAATTTTTTGCATAATTCCCAGTGGATCACCTTCCCAACCCAGTCGTGCCTAGATTTGTATTCACGTTGTGCTAGTTTGCCACATTCACTTAATACATGGTTTACAGTCTCATCTCTGTCACCGCACAGTCTACATTTACTGGTTTGTTCTTATGGCATTATCTGTTTTTATGGCATTATTTTGTGCAGGAATTATTAGTGATTCAGTTTCTCTCTCTTGGGTTTTCCTCTTCTTAACCATGCCCAAGTCTTTTTATGTGCGACCTCTCCGATTTGTCGTTTGAAGTGCCCATATTATTATTATCATTATTATTATCATTATTATTATTATTATTATTATTATTATTTACCCCTTTTGAGTTTTCACATCAGCATTAGCTGATGGTATTTCACTGGAGTCTGAGTGACAGCAAGTCTCCTTCAATTTTGGTTGAATCCTATCAAGGAAACACTTGATATCATCCACCTACCCTTCATGTAATAATTCATTTCAACTGCAAAATGTGGCATCATTAGACAGAGCAAAAACTGTTACTGACTTTTTTTTCGGGTTCCCAGGGTTAAAATATCTAATTCACCCAAGGGAATAGTCGAACAGTAAGAAGATAAGTATAGATTTATTACAATTATTACCACCAACTCATTAAAATCGACCCCATAATACAACAGTTCTTTTGTAGACATATTGTAGTTAAAGATGCCGGAAAAAACGAAAACAGAAAAAACAAAAAAAGAAAACAAAACAAAACAAAAACAAGGAGCGATTTAATGAAGCTTGCAATCTTGAATCCAAATAATTAATACCTAAGCTAACAGTTGGGAGATACTTTGTTGTTATTCTGTTTGGGGTTGTGGCGTGCATTTCCAAACGATAATGCCCCCATGTCCTCGACACGGACACGTACATTGCCACACTCAGTTGCGCACAGCTACGAACTGTCCACCTCTTTATTATCGCCGCAGTCTCACGTTTATAAATCTCGAAATATCACGCGAAAATCCGTTTCTCAAACCACGTGACTCATCAGTCTGGCCACCCCACCACCACTACGCACACACACACGCGCGTGCACACATACACACTCGCACTCATATTATCACACATAAAGAAGTTCTAAATGAGTCTGGTCCGTTATATTCGATATTTCTGTAGGATGACTAACGCTTATTAATATGGGATCTATCCAATCCATCAAATCTAAGTCGTTAAGTTGTCACTGTTTTGTTTTGCAATCAAATAACTTCAAGAAAGTTAACGTTGACTACACGAGATGTGCTCAAAATAACAACAACAACAAAAAAAAAAATCCCACGAGATACGAGATGTGCTTGTTACGATTCGTGCGGCCATTTTTAGACTGCAGATGAGACCATTTTACAGTGGAGATCCTTTGTGGCATTAAGTTTGATTCGTGTTGAGTAGAATCCTATGATCCTTGTTTGTTGGTTCGTGTATCTTGAATCCTATGATCCTTGTTTGTTGGTTCGTGTATCTTGAATCCTATGATCCTTGTGTTTTTCAGTGTTAAGCAGAGTCCTTGTTTGTTGGTCCGTTCGTCCGTGTTAAACACGAGCAACTGAACGCCAGTTCATCAAGGCCTTTAAATAGTTAACCAACCCACGTTTACGAGCGTGTTGATTAGCTAATTCAGTCCACACAGCCCCGGAAAGTCTATAAATTTAAGTTATGATTCACAGCACACCTTATATAGAAAAGATATTCCAATATTACTCAAAAAGTATTGAGTTGAAAACTATATTTACCAAGCTAGAAATTGTTAGATTCCAGGCCTAACGAAATTCTATTTACTCTCGTTGATCAGTAGAAAACAGTTGATTCCCTTTGAGAGTTGCATTGTGGTAGCTCCGGAAGTGGGGTTTCCACTATGACTCTTTTAGATTGGAATTCGTAATGGCTGGTTGCATATACACATGTGAGCTATTAAGTCATTTTTAGAGTAGAAGCATTCTCTACCCTGTATTAAATAAAACCTTGTTAATTTTCAACAATCTGGTTTTGCATTTTCATTGCTCCTGATTTTATTTCTATGTAAAAACATAACAGAAATAAACAACAAATAATGTCAAGAAAGTTGACGTTGACTATACGAGATGTGCTCAAAATATAAGAAATATTAGATACGAGATATACTCAAAAAGTATTGTAACTGCCGCTGGTCTACGTGGAAAGAAAATGCTAACGTCTTCATACTTCAAGTTTCTTTAATAAACACCGCAAAAACTGTACAAAGAAGAAATAGATAACATTCAATAAAAGATAACAAATACATTTCAAAAGAAATGGAAATACAAGAAAGAATGAACACGCATTGTCCTTATATAAATTCTTACCGTATTGCCTCTTTGATTAGCAATAGTGAAACTAAGTAGTTTTTTTTTTATATAGGCTCTGATTCCCTTATTCCCCTTACCCATTTCCTGTGAATCGCAGTGTATTTAAGGGTTCAGCAGCAACTGATAAAATGAGATTTATAATTCAAATGAATTATTCTAAGACTAGATATTGTGGTGGTAGTTAAATTGGTAAACAAAAATAATTATATGAAAATAAATTTTAGCTAACAGGTCAGTTTAGTGACCGTTACAAGTATCGAGTCTAAAACTGTTATGGTCATTTAGGCCACAAATATGGTGTTAACGATGAGTTAGTATCAGGAAGCACATGGACACAATTTGGAATTTCAAACAATATTGTATTACATTTATACATAAAGAAAATACAGAGGTAATATTTTCAGATGCAAACAAATTGTACTATTTGCGGCTATATTATATTGTATGAATATAAACGAATATAAGTCCACTTAACCAAGTCCTTGGTAAATGGTTAAAGGTCTCCTACTTACAACGGCTCTCCTCGTCTTCTCTATTCGTAGAAGCAGAGACAAATTTAAACGCCTGCTGCCTTTGAGACACTGGTTGGAAAAGAGGTAGATACTTATATTTGATTTCTGGCGTCGAAAATCGCGGACTTGTGATTGGTTATTTAAAAAAAAGGGAATGTCGATCAGGGGAGACAACCCACCCACTTTTGATACATATTTTATACTGTATTTATCAAGAGAGAAATGAACAAAAAATACGTCAAGAAAGTTAACGTTTACTATACGAGATGTGATCAAAATGAAATAAAAAAAAATACGAGATACGTAATATGATGAAAAGGTATCCAGTCTTATTTACCAAGAAAGAAATGAACAATATTTACCAATAAAGAAATGAACAATGAATTACACATAAATCTTCCCTTCGAATTCAACACGTTTATTCCAGTGAGTTTTTCATTGTTCGAAGCACTCCTGAAAATCATTTTTTTTAATATGGTGCGAAGTTGCGCTCTTTATTCCTTTTTAATGGGATCCTTGTCCTCAAATCTTGGCCTTGAAATAAATTTGTCATAAAAATGTCATATAGAGCAATGGTCTGGTGAGTATGAAAGGTGATACACTTGTGCAACCCAGTGTTTCGCAAAAAAAAAAGAGTAAATATTGGTTTGTATTCAGTTTTCCTTCTCCTAGATTGGTTACCTAACAAAGGCTAAAAATTTATTCTGTCCATAACTGGAATCATGCTTTTATGAAGTTGTTGGAATATCTTTTGTATATATATATATATATATATATATATATATATATATATATATATATATATACCAACCCCTCCACGCGAGCCGGATGTGACACAAGGTCAATTTCTTAAGCGGAGTTCAACAGCTTTGAATTCAGAGTTTTCCTTCCCTAGACCGGTTGTCTAACCAAGGTTCCCTATTATTTATCCATGGCTGGAGGGAGAGTAGGATTCATACCTTTCCCAAGGGTATTAGCGCTAAGTGAAATATCTTTTGTATATAAGGTATGCTGTGGATCACAACTTAAATCTATAGACACTTCGAGACTGCGTGGACTGGATCAGCCAATCAACACGCTCACATACGTGGTTGGTTAACTATTTAAAAACCTTGGTGAACTGGCGTTCAGTTGCTTTGCTTAACACGGACAAGCGCAATGTAAACTGCAAACAGCCTCGTCCAGGATTTAAACTTGCCTCGTCGTGTCCATTTCCTACGTCGATATCAATGACACCACGCTCCTCTCATATATATATATATATATATATATATATATATATATATATATAGGGTGTTCGGGACAAATTTGTCAGTTTCATAAGGAAAAAGAAAAAGTGCTTGGTAACTACAAAATTTAAATTATACTACTGTCAACAAGTTTCACTCAAAATAACCGTCATTAGTGTCAATCACAGCCTCAATCCTGCTCCAGAACCTGGAGCAAGCTGATGTTACAATATCCCTGGGAAAGGGTCTCAAAAATTACATTAATTCTGTCGATTAACTGGGCTTTTGTAGTACTGGCACGGCTATTGGTGTAGCGCCACATACATAATAATCCATGGGGTAAAGATCTGGAGAGTTCGGAGGCCAAATATTGGGACTGGTGTAGTCGTAAAAATTCGCTGACAACCATTTTTTACTTTTCCCAGAGGTTTGAAAGGGGTCCGAATCCTGCTGCCATACATATGGCGTATCATTGGATACACTTGTTATCCAGGGCTTGACTACAATGTTTAGCAACTCAACGTAGCTATCTGAATTCAACCTGACACATTCTCTGAAAAATGCGGAGGCATCCCATCACCCTCAAGGGACACACATCCGAAAACCATCACAGTTTGGGGAAATTTAGTCTGCATGACACGAGGAGTGTCCTTTGGACTGTATGCAAGCCATTTGTTATTCTGCGTGTTGTGCTTTTGATCTTGGCAAAAGTTTTTTCTCATCGGAAAAGAACCAGATTGTTTGTGGCTCAGCAGGATATTTCACTTTGCTCAGATGTTTCTTCACCTTTGTCAGATGATTTTCACGGGCTTTTTCTGGGAGCAGTTGACCGCTGCGACGCTTGTATGAGTAGTAGCAAAGGTTTTCATTGAATGCAAGCTTCATGGTTGAAGCTGAAACATTCAGTTCACGTGACAAAGCCCGAGTTCCAATGCCAGGGTCCTCCAACACTTTATTCTGTAGATTTTTATGAATTCCGCTGTACGAACGCAATCAGATCGTCTGTTATGTTGCTTTCTTCTAGCCACAGCCTCGTAGTCTCTATTACAAATATCCAGTTCATGCCTGATTGTTTTTACAGTGTTCAGGGAGCATTGGGCAGCAACCATAATCTCCTTATTTTGATGGCCGGCACAGATCATCATGATACAAGTTATTCTCTTCCATGATTCAGGTGGGTTCCAGTCATTCATTCTATCTGTCATCATGTATATGAATGAAGAAGAGTCCAAGTTTTTAAATGATGCGTAGTGTGCGTCAATATCTCCAACCTACAGAGAAAAATAACCAAATATAAGTCTGTCAAATTTATCCCGAACACCCTCTATAATGTATCAAGTAAATAGACAAAAGGTTGTTTTACTATTATTTGGCTAATTTCTTGAACGTCCGCCATTTGTAAAAAGAAAAAAATGTCGGTAATGTTTTCTTTATCCTTGGAAAGATAAGACCTTTAGGCGGGAAACAAAACAGACGACAAGGTGTCACATTAATAATAATAATAATAATAATAATAATAATAAAACTGTCCTAACAAACCGGTTCATTACAAAACACGAAACAAATGACTGAAAAAGCGGAAAACGAAATGTGTTGTGTTGTTCTTATCGGAACTTTTCAAGTCCCAGCAGAGTTTCCGGGGATCTCGCCAAAGCGTTTGTTTCTCCCCCAAACCCCAACCCCCAACCTATTAACCCACAATCCGCTCGGTTGGCGCGATTAGTCCTGATGTTCAAAGTGATGCCAGATCTGATTGTGCACGTGTAAAATGTCTAACGTTTGACAATAAGCTTTTCTGCTTCGTACTTACGTTAATTACTTTTGACAATCACTGATAAATCACCTGTACGATTTTTTCTTTCTCTATTATTTTCTATTGTTTTGTTTTGTAAAAACCCTACACTGCTACCGCCGCCGCCGCTGTTGCTGCTAAGCTGGTAAAATCATTTTGATCTCTAACTAGAGCGACCTTCGGTTCAAACTAAGCAACAGACATTTTTAGTCTTTCATGGCTGGCTGGGTTCAGCTGTGTATCTTATATATATATAAAAAATCGTATGTGGCCAAAACGGTATAAAAAACAAATAAAAACAAACAAACTTATCTACATTTCTTTTGTTGACATCGATTAGATGTTAACTGCCTCTCGACAGGAGATTATCAAGAAAAATAAATCAAAGTCTTTTTGCTCTAAAATAAAAAGATTAATAACCCCAAGAAAATAATGAGGTAGCGTAATGGAAGAAATGGAGGTGCGTGGTCTAATGGTTAGAGCCGTAAGGTAATAGACTCGTCGACCAGAGTTCAAATCCTGGACGAAGCTACTGTTCACATAGCGCTAATACTCTTGAGTAATGTATGAATCCGATTACTTTCTCTCTAGCTATGGGTAATAGTAGGGCAGACTGGGTTCTTTAACATTGGTGAGGCAACCAGTCTAGGAGAAGGAAAACCCTGAATTAAATCTGCTTGGGGTGGTCACTACTAGAATAGGCTCAGTTCTAATCAGTGATATATATAAAAAAAAATTAAAAAAAGACGAGGCGAACCAAGTTCAAATCCTCTACTCTGCTGGGTAAATATTATGGAAAGGAATCCGTTTTGATTCTATTCTTCTTATGAGAGTCACTCGTGGTTGTGCCCTCATATCTAATCTTCTATTTTTTCTGTACTTTCTTTATGTATTACACGTTGAGAGATATTCGTGGTTATGCCTCCCATATTAAATCTTCTTCTTACTTTCTGAGTAACTGAGCTGGTATTTCTTATCTTTCTGTACTTCTATTTCTTTCGGTCTTTACGTTCTTTCTCGTAGTCTGTAGGTATCTTCATTACTTAGTCTTTTGTTGACTGGATGGTTTCTGCTAAGTTCTCTTAACTGATGTCTCAATATATGCCAAGGTTGTCCTAGTTTTAGACAAACTCAAGACATATAGTTTTTGTGATCACATTTTATTAAACTTAAACTTAGGATTCTTCAACCACCGTGGGAGTCCCCACTTAATACGTTCTTACATTCGGATGTCGGTAATCTGAACATTAGTTACATAGTTGAGTTTCCTCCCCTTGTTTGTTTCACTTTGAGGAAGCTGTATATTTTTCGGTCATTTTCATTTCACCGTAAATCTACACTGAAAATACGAATTTGTTCGAATCAATACAACTGCATGTTTTAAC
>CM042156.1:7517114-7557114 GCA_023376005.1 Doryteuthis pealeii
TTTAAGAGTTGAACTTTTATATGTTTTTTCTATTAAAAGATTTTATTATTTGTACAATATGAGTTATTAAATGTTCAATTTTAAAACTGTTTCAAGACTTTGTGGACACCCTGTATATATATCGTAGTTATTTAGTACTAGCAAATACATGCGTGCAAGTATTTAAGTTTTGATGTAATAAAATATTATATTAAATTATAAAGGCTAATGAAACTAAATAAGAATGTAGATAATCGAGGGGGGGAGGTATACTCGAAAAATAGAACAACTGAAATTTACTCTTCCATCACTCCCGTCTTTCATTAATAAATTTTCCTAATTTAACTATTCATTTAAAATAGGAAGTAAAGAATAAAATTACAGTTATTTCTTCTTGTTAATGGATTTCTTCTAAGATTTATCCCCAAGATTTTTGCTCATATTCATTAAGATGAAATCAAACAATTAGAAATAAATAATACTAAACACATATTTACTAAAATCAAATTTTTAATATCTATATGCAAATTAGTCTTCCCGATCACACGGTAAACCGATATTTTTTGTATATATAAATACAATTGCATGGCCAACAATATTAATAATGCAAAACAATCTTATTAATAATTGAGGTTTAATAAAAATAAAATCGTGGAGAATGTGGCGTTTTTGGGAATTGTGACATGAGTAGTAATATAGTTTTAGTTACAGACAAATACAGAATCTCCATTATAATAAGATTTGTTGTATACTGGATCACACAATATTCAGTTATACTAGTACATCCAAATACAGTTTGCGTCAGACATAGAGTAATTCGCAACAGAGTGCTAAAACATTGAGGTAGGCAGATCGTGTAATGGTTCCGTAATCTTTGCAGTCTCAGGAATATTTGCCTCTCATCCAACTTATGAGGGCGTGACACAAGGACATTTTTATGTGGGCCCACCCACAAGCCGAAGCTCATGGGTGGTAGGCACAAGAAATGCGTCGATACCCTCGGTATTCCCCCTCAAGAGGGTATCTCAGGCGCTGGGCAATAAACCCAGCCCTGTCCCTTTAAATCAAGGGGACAGGTATTGCCTGGGGGATAGCCCCCTGGGGTCGACGCTGTTAATTTCATTACCTAGCCACTCCAGAGGCCGAAGCGCTCTGAAACAGGCTCAGGAATCACTCCTATGTTCTAAAACAGCAGTGTACAAATAGTCTTGGACCAGCTCATTTACTCTCTACAAAAGGTAAGGTAGGTTAGTCCACAACTGTATTGGGGAACTGAAAATAAAGTGCTCGATTACCGATGTAAGAGTTGTATTCATCTGTTATAGAGTACAATACATTAAAGGTGCGATTATTAAAATTTATTTCAAAGCAGCGTATTGGCCACTTATCATCAAGACATCACGCCTGCAAAAGCTTTCAAGGGAACGTTGTTTTGATGATAAGTGGCTACTATGCTGCTTTGAAACCAATGGTAACAATCACGCCTTAAATGATAATATAGTTTGCTATATTTATAAGTAAAGAATTCTAAAACCATTCCATACCCAACTTTTCTTACTGGAAACAAAATATACCGGTTAAAATATTTTACCAATTATTTTGTGGGTGGTGGGAGAAGAGTTGATTAAAAACATTTTCTTTGAATTTCAGAGGAGAGATTGAAGTCGCTATAAATGCAGTAGCCACCAGGATCCAATACAAATCGGCATATGAAGAAGTGAAATCATTACTCCCTCAACTTATGACCGGGTAATAATACTCTTCTTAATTTTTTTCTTTGTGTACTCTTTTACAATAAATATATGGGGATTTCGTTGGTTGCCAGTTCTATGCGGTTTTAAGGTCGCTCCTTGTTTGTTTTTAAACCCCAAATATATCTGGTTCTTCCAACTTGTGGGATGTTAAGCTGAAAGGGAATTTAGGAAAAGAAGCAAAAGGAACAAAAATAAGGATAGCTTTAGGGTAAGACTTTTATTCTTTAATTCACACTATTTCTTGGAAAGGAGATACTTTCCCGAGCAAGTCAATAAGTGTGTATCCTACGAAGTCCTGAGATAAAAAGGACAGAGATTCCTTTTTGGCGCCAGGAATTGGTTTTTTTTTTTTTCTGCATATGTCCCAACGGTTCTTCCGGTCTGAGGTTTTTTGGGAGATTCTTGCTTTTTGTGTCTTTTTATTTATTTTTTTATATCTAATTTAATTTAAAAAAATTTTTGTTTTATATATATATATTTTGTTTAATTTTATTTTTATTAATCCCCACAAATAAACTTCTCAAAACGTTTCTCTCTTACAAACTCGGGGAGAAAAACTTCTTGACAGTTTTTTTTTAAGATAGATCACAGTTTTTACTAAGTGTCCTGAAATGAATTTGTTTATCATTTTCTTTGTTTTAATCACCAGGAAAAATGAACAGAAGAAAGAAAGTGAAATCTTTTATAAAAGTCGAAGCAATCGTCGTCAACTTTGTCTTCTTGGAACCAATGAACATATCGGTAAGTAATATAGTTTTCTGTTGATGGAGAAATGATGGGTGGTTGTGTATATCAGGGGTTCCCAACCTTTTTCAGCTCATGGCCCACTTTGAAACCAGAATTTTTTTGTGGCCTATGAAATTATTATAATAGAAAAAATATTTCCATTTTACATAAGATAATTCGGACCATGTGAACTTTAGGCACCCCTTTTTGATCTCGATTAAGAAAGGACATGTTTTTCATTTACACCGTCAATATCCGGTTGTTTTAACAGGCGATTTTTAGATATTTTTAAAAATTATAAAACTAACCCCTACCCAACCCTAAGCCCTAATCCTAACCCCTAACAAACAACCGGATATTGACAGTGTAAATGGAAAACATGTCCTTTCTTAAATCGAGATCAAAAGGAGGTAATTAGAGAAGTGCGTCCCGGTCTCCGCCTAATTGCTACCCGTGACTATTAAAATAACATCCCCAGCTATGTCGGTGTTACTGAAAGAAAACAACCAATTAGGGCTTAAATGTATTTAGAGAGGGGCTTCTCTTTTTTGGCGTAATTTCTTATTTATTTCATCGTAATTTGTCGTAATTCTTGTTCATTTATAGAAATTTGTCGTAATTCTTTTTTATTTACGTAATTTGTCGTAAATCTTGTTTAGATATGAAGTGGATATATAGTTTGGAATAGACTGAAAAGATAGTAAACAAATAATATAGATAATATGAACAAATGAAGATAGATAGATATTTCTATAAGTAAATGTATTTGGGTGCGCTTCTTTTTTGTCGTAATTCTTGTTTATTTAAACCAAGGCATTAAACAAACTTGAATAAAAGAAGATCTGGACGACATAGCTGGGACGGTATTTAATTCACCGGGTGCAATTTCTGAGGCAGAGACCGGGACGCACTTCCTCATAATTACCAAAAGGTGCCTAAAGTAATATGGTCCGATTCAATCAAAACAACATTTTGACGACGATTTGAATTTAACGCTCTAAGCTTATCTTATTTCAATTGGCATATAGGGTGTATCAGGGCGTAAATCTCTCCCCCACTCTCCCCTACGTGAATTAGTTGACATCTTACTTTCTAGAAAATATAAATTTCCCACATATATGATTGGTTTTGTATATAAAAAGTGAACGCTCTGAAATCATATAGAATTATAATATTTCCTTGGCCCACCTGATATTTGCTGTGGCCCATTTGGCCATGTGGTGTATATCATTCTTTCTTTCTTCTTTTGGAAGTCCGTCGCAGATGACGATGACGTCACTCCATATCTTCATTTGTGGACCCTATGGTGGCTCATTAGTCCAATTCTGGACTTGAAGATGTAGTCACACACATTGCAGTGGAAATTCCCATCAACATTTGGTTGTTCATGACGATGAAGACGTCGCCGCTCCGCAGTCCTGTTTATCTCAATTGAGCTGTTTAGCTCCTGTGCGGTAGGCGTCTCGCCAATCCTGTCTGTTGGAGGCCAGATCTTCCACGCTTGAAGGTGTGATGTTACATTTCTACAGCGTTGTCTTAATATGGTCTTTGAACCGGTTTGGGGGGGGGCTTCGCATGCCATCTGTGAGTTCACTGTAAAGTAGTTTACGGGGAAGTCTGGCTGCAGGCATGCGGATGGTGTGATCCGTTCTAGGTTATGGTATACCACTGCGATGGTATATCATTACCTGGAACGGTATTAACATATAAGAACAATTCACGACCAAAGTAATAACAAAGATACTTTATTGTCTGAGCAAACTTAATAGAAGTAGAACACAAAACAGGAAAGAAGATACAAAAAAATAACTTATAAATAGTAAGTTCTAGCCTGAGCATTTAACTATAAGTTTATTTAGGAAGGTTACACTTTTAGCCTAATCGTGATGGGATTCGTCAGGCTTTCTTGTTGTTTCTAGGGTTCACTCATCCGTGCCTGCTAGAATCAGAAGGGATGACCCCTGGTCCAAGGGAGACAATTCATATTAGCATGTTGCAGCAGAGCAGAGGAGAGGTGGAACCATGTCCCTCCTTATGTAATTCGTTAAACTCTATAAGATGGTGAACTTCCAGTTCTGGAACTCTAGTGAATGTGGAGTACCCCTTCAACATCATTACTACCAGGTTCACTCTCATCCGGAGTGGTAATACCTATTAGGATCCCATCTATGTGTTAAATAGAAAAAATAAGTTTAAAAAATGTTTAAAAATTGAGTTAAAAAAACTTAGTATCCATCAAGAATGAATAATACAAAACGTCTGCGGCATAAAATGACCCAACAAGAGTTGACATGCCGTAAAATCCAACCAACTAACTATGTATAACGTATTCTTCTGTCCTGTTTTGTGTTCTACGTCTATTAAGTTTGCTCAGGCAATAAAATATCTTTGTTATCACTTTTGTCATGAATTGTTCTTATATAACAATATCGTTCCAGGTAATGATATACACAACCACCTATCAAGAACCTTACGTCATTACGCCAAGTGAACGCAACCTGTTCCAGTCGGAGTTTGAACTCGGTGCGCCGATTCCATTCTCCGAGCCGTTAACCGTAACGCCACCTGCACTCCACAGTTCTAGTTATGAATATATAAGTAAGTCGTCGGGGTGGCCTAAAGTCGGTATCAGCCGGACAGCGAGGGAGTCTATCCCTTTTTTCAATAGCGCTAGACCAAGGAGATTGTTTTGGCGTCTGAGGTGGAGCGCCACACCTACCATCAGCTCCTCACTTTACCTCATAGATTCCTGTGCTACTCATACGCTGAGTTGTTCGAACCCGGAACCTTGTGGTTCCTAGTCCGACGCTCTACCGACTGAGCTAAACCGATATAAACTAGTCTAAATTGATTAATGGGCGTGATCTTTTTTTATTCACCAGGTAATTCTCCTCCTCCTAAGTGAAGTGCTTTATGATATTAGTTACAGAAATGAGCGAAGAGGTATGTTAAGTACAGCGTGAAATAAGTTATATAACGATAATCGTCTTCTACTCCTTACGAGTCTGTCAAGTATAAGTGGCCGCTTAAGTTATTCGACAGTCACTTACTAGGATCATAAATTCTGTCCCCCACCCCCGTCAGTCAGGACCCATCAGCAGTATTTATAAACAGGAGCATGAAACAGTTTGAAGGATAAAATTATTTACCAGCACTTATTCTAAGAGCACCCGCCTATGAATCGCAAGTTTCTGGGTTCGATACCGGTCCCCGCCAACTCAACGCATGAGTAGCACAGATTTGGTAATCTGATCTGTGAAGTAAAGTGGGGAGCTGACGGTAGGTGTGGTGCTCCACTTCATCAAAATAAAATCTGCTTATTATCTGCTTACTTATTCTTTGCAACGAAGAATATTGAAACACATACCAATAATTTGTCTCGGGGTTTTGTCAAACGTCAAAATTCGAAGTGTTAATATTTGTCGCGTTAGATCCCCATAAAAGTTACCTCCCTTAACGGCCCTTTTTTATTATGGGACCAATCCTTAAATAGTTACCGGTCCGGGTAACTTCCGGTTTCTTTCTTTTCATCCTAGATCTGAACGGGACATCATGTAGATTTTATCTCAGTTGGTAGAGCATCTGCCAAGGAATCACAATGTTCCGGGTTCGATATCGGACCCCGCTAACTCGGCGTATGAATAGCACAGATTTGGTAATCTGATCTGGGCGGTAAAACCACATAATAGCTTAGATCCTCTAAAAGTTACCTCTCATGGCTTCCCTTTTTTTTCTTTTTTTTTTTCTTTTTTTTTACGGGACTAATCCGTAAATTGTCAGTGGTCCAGGGAAATTCCGGTTTCATTCTTTTCATTCTAGATCTGAACGGGACATCATGTAGATTTAATCTTCTCTGAGTTAACTTTAAAATACAGAAGCAAAACGTTTTTAAATCTCTCTCTCTCCTCTCTCTCTCTCTCTCTCTCTCTCTCTCTCTCTCTCTCTCTCTCTCTCTCTCTCTCTCTCTCTTTTCACGCACATTTTCCCCTTCCTTCTCTTTTCAGCCTCCCCCTCTCTTCATTTATCCACATTTAAGCTTGAACCCAGATTTTGTTTCTAATGCTTTATTCTCTCTCAGTCCCCTCCTCTCTCTCCTTCTCTTTCTCTCTCTCTTTCTCCCTTTCTCTCTCTCCCCATCTCTCTCCTTCTCTCTCTCTTTCTCTTTTTCTCTCTCACCCCTCTCTCTCTCTTCTATCTTTTCTTTTCCTTTCTTCATATAAAATTAATCTTAACAACTTTTATTTTATTCTTAATTGTTAATGAATCTTCAGCACCAAATAAAATTGCATGGATCTCTCTCTCTCTCTCTCTCTCTCTCTCTCTCTCTCTCTCTCTCTCTCTCTCTCTCTCTCTCTCTCTCTCTCTCTCTCTGCCCCCTCTCTCTTTCTCTCTTTCTCCCTCTGCGTCTTTCTGTGTCTGTCTGTCTGTCTGTTTCTGTCTTTTCTACTTCTCTTTTCTTTTCTTTCTCTTCTTTATATAAAATTCGTTATCTAAAAATTGCTATCGTTCTGTCTTATCTTTTTGAATCAATATCCGAACTTGGAAACTGTGGAAACTTACTGCTAAAACATATCCCAACAGAAATCCCCTAAAAGAATTCCTCCTATGATTTAAACATGGTTTTTCTATTCATGTCCTAGGTTTGATGGAGCATTCCCTTGGCCTGCCATCTTACATAGAAACAGCCACCACGACGCGAACGTCGCATCTAATGGTTGCTGGAGAAACGACACGAAGACCTTTTACTGAAAAAGTCCGGCAACAGCATCCAGAGTAACAAACACTTCTTAGAAGCCAGCAACTTCCGGTTGTCGTTATACGCCCACCGTTGTCATCTTCCGGAAACGAGCGCCATCTTCCGATTTTTTATGCTAAAACTCAAAGACGAATCTCTTTTGTCGGAGCTTCGAAAGCAGAAGACGGCCAAGGCAACGAAGAGTAAAAAGTTGATGCGCTATCCTCACCAGTCATCGAGCTACCATTCGAAAGAGGAAGACCACAGGTTGGGTATCTCCAACATCGCTTGTCAAGGTTAAAGAAACCAGCGGCGGTGACATTTGAGAGACAAATTCAAAGGCAGAACACGGAGAAGATTGTCCTTTATCATGTGCATGAAATGTTTCAGAAATGGAGGGTACAGAGTAAAGTAGGAGAGTAAAAATTAACGGTAATCTGAACATTAGCTACATAAATCAGATTAAACTTCCCTTAGTATTATCTGCGTTATTCGGACTATTGTCCCCATCTTCATTGTTATTTGTACAACGTTTCGGCCGATATGCCCTCCGGCCTTCTTCAGGTATTTCTTGTCGGACTCGGGAACCTTCTCGGACTCGGGAACCTTCTTGTCGTAATCGGGAGCCATCACGATACTTTGAACCTAACCTTTTATTTAGTCCACGGGGGTATCCTGTCTCATTCCGCTAACCATAGTTGGAGTAGGAGTTGTGTTAATTATTTTTCATGTTACTGCCTCTACTCAGGATTGAACCCGGAATCCAGAGATAACTGTCACTTAGAACTGTCTTAACCTAACTACCTTATCCACTAGGCCATTTGTCCAATTGGAGGCCGGAGGGCATATCGGCCGAAACGTTCTACAAATAACAATGAAGATGGGGACAATAGTCCGAATAACGCAGATAATACTAATCATCAAGCCTCATCTCAAACATTCAGAGAAATAATCTTCCTTTGTTTGTTTCACTTTGAGGAAGCTTTATATTTTGGTCGGCCATTTTCATTTCACCATAATCAATAGAACTGCATGTTTTAACATGAAAATATCATAAAATGTGTTCTTAATAACAATTAAGTTCATTTCAAATAATGCGCAAGCACAATAAAGAACACATTTTATGATATTTTCGTGTTAAAACATGCAGTTGTATTGATTCGAACAAATTTGTATTTTCAGTGATTATTTATGGCGAAATGATAATGGGCGACTAAAACATATGGCTTCCTCAAAGTGAAATAAACAAGGAGAGGTTAACTCTCATTCATGTTGCTAATGTTCAGATCACCAAATCAACATGCTAAACAGCTTTATTTTTATAGATTAAATTAGGTCTTTGGTTCACTGGTGATAGTAGCCTGCATAAATATTAGAGGTTACTCTTGTGAAATCGTTGGCATCTATCTATCAGAGACGATAGAGTAGTGTCCAAAACAAGTGGAACCACGTAGCATGGTTGGGTTGATATGAAGGATGAGCTGTCACACAAGCAACAGGTCCATCTCTCTCTGCTGCTGTGGTCCAAAGGTGAAAAAAATAAAACAAAACGAAAAAAAATGCAGTTTTGTAAAAATAGTGTCACAGGAGTTGCTGTTCAGTATCGCACCACTTCATTAATATATATATATATATATATATATATATATATATATACCAACCCCTCCGCACGAGCAGGATGCGACACAAGGTCAATTTCTTAAGCGGAGTTCAACAGGTTCGAATTCAGAGTTTTCCTTCTCCTAGACCGGTTGCCTAACCAAGGTTAAAGAGCCCAGTCTGCCCTACTATTTATCCATAGCTGGAGGAAGAGTAGGATTCATACCTTTCCCAGGGGTATTAGCGCTAAGTGAAATGCAATTGCCACGTCCAGGATTTGAACTCGGAGCGACGAGTACATTTCCCACGCTTCATTATATATATATCATGCCATCTTCAGGGCATATTACGAAGTGCTGTTATAAAGCTCTGTCCAGAAAAGTTATTTTAAAATGAAAATGAAACAAAAAAATTTGATCATTTTAGGATTTTGTTATTGTTAATAGCGTTCCGTTTTTAAAATGTGGTGACGTCATGAAAGTATTCGTAAATTAAAAAAAACAACAAAACAAGAATAGCATTCATTTTAAACGATTCCTAAATTAAAAAAAAAAGATTATTAGAATTTTAAAAAATTAAACAAAAAAATAAATAACCTATAAGTATGTAGTGTAGAAAAACTTGTTAAAAATTACGAATTTTTGAAGCAAACATTATTTGTTATTATTATTATATTTGTTATTTTGAAATAAAAACCAAATAGAATAATAGCCATTGTTGGTGTTTGTAAACAAAAGGAAGTTTCGGAAATGTGACGATGGATTCGAAGCGTCAGCGTTGCCTGCTATTTGCGAGATATCCCGGACTCTTTTGAGTGGGCGGTGGTTGGTTTGAGTCTTAGCGTGAAGTGCCAGGATATTAGAAGCTGAGAATTTAGGCACCCGGGTGAAGTGCAACCGCCTGTTTTATTTACTGCACCATTCTCTTATTCTAAAAAAACAGTATATTTATTTTTTATAACCTTGACGCCTCTCTCTCTCTCTCTCTCTCTCTCTCTCTCTATATATATATATATATATATATATATATATATATATATATATATATCTGTGTGTGTGTGTGTGTGTGTGTGGAGAGAGAGAGAGAGACGTTAAGGTCATAAAAAAATAAATATACTGTTTTTTTTAAGAATGAGAGAATAGTGCAATTAATAATTCGAACGGACTAATATTAAAGAAATATACTTAACTTACTGATTTCGTTTGGACCTGTTGTGCATTTAGGATTTTATACATCAACAAGTCAGTAGCTGTCTTCCAGTTCAGATATATATATATATATATATATATATATATATATATATATATATATATATATATATAGTTTCAAAAATTTGATATCATTTGAGATGTGCAAAGAGTCTAAGAAAAATTGATATTAGCAATGTCCATTAACGGAGTGTAAGTGAGATAAATGCGTCAAAATCGAACACGAATGGACTGGATTTTTTGCGCTTAAATACGTAAAAATATATAGTAGCCCATACGTTAAATCTATACTGTGTATTTCATCATCCCGCTTTATCAGGGGAGATAACTTTTAATGATGATACGTAAACGAAAAAAAAAATCGTTAGTAATATTTTTTAAATATACAAATATCTCGGAAAATATGTTGCGCAAAACTTACATTTTTAGATAGATTAAATAAAGGTTGATCTATGGAACAAATATTGAGTTCAATGTGGCACCTTTCCAGACGTTTAAAATTCACTATTAGATTTTAATTGAATAAAAATAGGCCAATTGAATCAAAGAAAATCCTTTTTTTGCATCATTTCAAAGAAAAATATTGTTTTCAAAAATACGAAAAGAAAAAAAAAACACTCTACAAAAATTATTTTTTGAGTTTTCAGAAGATAATTTTTAGATTTTCAAATAACTTTTTTCAGGTGATAATTTTTTTTTTTTTTTTTTTTTTTTCATGTATTCTTCAGGATTTGATCTGTAAAATGTAAAAATTAGAGACAGGATTTTTTTCATTAAAATGTCGCCTCCCCTACGATCTGAATTGATTAAAAAAAAAAACATTTTGAAACGTTATTTTATAAAATAATCTATTCATTATAAAATTAAATCATTAATAGATAAAGTGTTGAATTTTTTTTGTAAATCGGATAATTCCTTGATTTTTGGTAATTGTTTTAAAATTGAATTCTAAAAAAAAAAAAAAAAATTGTTACCTGTTGTTCCGGAGTTACCTAATTGATATTATTTAGTAATCTAACTTGACCAATTCTTTTTCAAATGATTTCAAATTTTAACAGCATGTGTAAAAACAAATCAAAATTCTATGTTTAAAATGTTTAAACGGCTTTTCTTTTCCAGTGAATGACATTTCTATACACGAAAAGAAAAAACAACAACATTTTATTTCTTGTAATTCTTAAATCTTTAATTTTTTTGTTGCATTGTAAGCTGTTTTCAAAACAACTTACAAAATTTAAAGTTTTATTTCGTATATTAGAAAACAATGTTAAAAAAACCCAAAAAAACTTTTGATTTTTTAAGAATTATGTCCCCTTGCTAAGTAATGTCTGCCTGTTAGAGTGATTTCCCTTACTTATAAATGCCGTTTTGTCAATAACACTGGGGAACAATTTTGGACATCATTTCTGTTGACTTTGATTTTTCATTTCATTTATACTAATATTGGCATGCTGATTTCAAAACTGCAGTCAGTTTTCTTCTATCACGTCAAGTTTTTTCTCTACAGCTTACTCCCAAAATAAGCATAATTGTATTGTTTTTCTGTAAGTAATAGAACTGTTCAACTGATTGCGTTGATTATTTTATTGAAAAGGAATAAGAATTATTCAGATCAAAGATCAAACATCAGCACATTTGTAAATCTAGTCTATTTTGCATATTTTAAATTAAAACTTGTCGATTAAGACAAGTCTTGGGCCCCTCACCAGATGAGAAAGCAGAGTGTTAAGAGTTTACGGATGTGAATCAAGGGAACACGTGATAAGTTGGCATTTGGTATACCTATGATTTAGTGAGAGCCAGAATATCATTGCACAGATTGTTACTCTTGTTTAATGAAAATTTCACCATATAACAAGAAAAACAAATGTAAAATTGAATATTCTAGTCTACCTTCGGCTATACGTTCAGTGCCTCATTCAGCTAAAATCCCAGTGTGGGGCAGTAGAGCTTGAAAGAAGCATTGGGTGGAAAGGAATTGGCCTCCAACAAACCTGTTGATCCCAACATTCTTCATGCGACATTTGTTGACATAAACAAAATTTACTTTTGCACCTTGCACATGAAACTAGGTCTCTTGAAGCAATTCATTAAAGCATTGCCAATTGAAGGCAAGTGTTTCAAGTACCACATTTTGACATTTCCTGGCCTGTCAATTGAAAAAATCAAGGCGCGTGTGTTTGATGGTCTATAGATTCTAGAAGTTATCAAAAATTAACATTTCATCCGGATAATATCAGAACTCGAAAAGAATGCTTGGTTCTTGACAAGTTCTTTAACTTGTCAAAAAATTTATTGGAAATGCATGAGCAATGAACTACACTAAAATTGGATAGCCAGAAAATGCTAGATTGCAATATGAGCATCAAGTTCCATTTTCTGCATAGCCATCTTGCTAACTTCTTGGAAAACCTTGTGGTCAGCTATGAGCAAGATGAATGATTCTACCAAGATTTGAAATTCATGGAGGAATGGTAGGTCA
The DNA here is from genome assembly GCA_023376005.1 of Doryteuthis pealeii. NCBI lineage: Eukaryota > Metazoa > Mollusca > Cephalopoda > Myopsida > Loliginidae > Doryteuthis > Doryteuthis pealeii. The sequence goes on from CM042156.1 coordinate 7,529,598, forward strand.
CTAATTTAAGGTTAAAATATTTTGTGTTTTCAAAACCTTATATGTAATTTATAATAATTAGAAAAGATTCATGAAATATTCATCAAAACATAAATCACACCATAAGAATATTTAAATATATAGGCACATGGCATAGAAGACAAAACCCAGTATTAAAACAAACAACTTGTATTAATATGAAGTTTACAAAAAGGTATTACAGGATACCGGGCAAAGTTCTTTCATGAGTTTTTGTTTAAAAGTTCTTGTTTGAAAGTTCAATATAAAATATAATAAAAGATGTTATAAATCTCGAAGTGAGAAAGAAAGGGTAAGATTTCAGAGTCACAAAACAGTCAGACGTAAGGTTGAATAGATAATGCTGATCTCGGAAAGGTTGATTATATATATATATATATATAGAGAGAGAGAGAGAGATACAGTTTTTCATACCTTTTAAGCTTGTATGTGAATTAATCTTACACTGTAAGACGTGGATTCGTTTAGACATGTAAATTCTTTCTGGTTTGATATCCGACAAAGGTGTTATTTATAAGAATTGAGTAGGCTCCAAATTGGGTCTACTTGGTAATTTTATCTTAGGCGCGAACGTCTCTGTTGGTCGAAAATGTACAAATATTTATTTCAGTTTTTCTCTTTTATGCTGCGCCAATCCACATGCGCAAAGACGTACTTTCGTCATTCGACTTTCAATCGTCGTAGTGAAAACTTCCGGTTCACTCCAGTATTAAAGTATATGGGATGTAAATATGATGGCTAACTATGGAGCATAAAGGGAAATTGTCCACATATTGAACACGCTAAAAAAACTATGTGTAAATTTTTACCTTAACTACTTGCACACAATTTGACTTACAGTAACAATATCCTTTGTAGGAACAAGATGAATTTGTAAAAAAAAACATTGCAGTCAAGCATTTTTTTAAATTATTTTCCATTGTAAATTTTTAAAACAATCTATAAAATAAGCTCCAATCTGTCGCATGCAGTATTTTAATGGTTTTTGAAACCAAGCGAGGGTATCCTGCTACTTGATGTAATAGAGAAAAAAAAAGGTAATTTTTGGATTCAGAGTCCAAAAGTTTGTCAAAAACAAGTGTCAGATCCAACTCAACAAAATTTGTGGTGCCCAGTGTGATGTTTTATAATTTCCTATTATGTATACATTATAAAACCTTCCATAAAATAAGCAAATATTTGTTAGAAGCTGTATTTTAACGTTTTTTTTTTTGTCTTTTTACCGTAAATCTACACTGAAAATACGAATTTGTTTGAATCACATTTTATGATATTTTCGTGTTAGAACATGCAGTTGTATTGATTACGGTGAAATGAAAATGGGCGACCGAAATATATGGCTTCCTCAAAGTGAAATAAACAAGGGGAGGTTACTCGCATTTATGTAGCTAATGTTCAGATTACCCCTTTATCTTGGGTTGCTGTTTAACCAGAAAAAGCCCCCCCCCCAAAAAAAAAAAAACTTGAGCTATCCTGTAACCCCCCCTTCCTCCTCCTCTATTCCTTTTTTGCTCCTATTTTCCTTCTATTCAATGACGACTGTCAATTAACTGACTGACGCCTAATCATTGAGTGATCACCCCCAGCAGGGTAAGAGGGTGTCTGTTATGTCCATTCACTTACCCACAATGCATATGTACTATTGTTGTATACTCCATCGTCAGGTATATTAATCGAGAGAGGAGACTCGGGTGATAGAGAGAGAGAGAGAGAGAGAGAGATTTGAGTTGAGATTTACTTGTTCTTCATTTCTTCTTGCTATCTTGTATGGCTGTTTCCTTTTCTTCTTCTCAAGGCTGTTATGTTGTCTTAGTCTCTTCTAAGGGCTTCTTTTAAGGGCTAGTTTTTAGTCATGCATTTAATCAACTCACCAGACTTTTATTTCCTTGATCAAGATTTATTTTTCTTGCCCATGTTCCTCTGCGCGGTGAGATAACAACCCCAGTAGAGAGATACACCTGCTCTCTGCTTCAATCTGAGGTTGAAACTAAAATCTAAACTAAGTAAATCACGTGACGTGCGAGATTCCCGCCTTGGGGTCAGGGAGATATAACCGTCCTGGTAGTTTTCCATTCCCTGATCTGAAAACCAATGGCCCCTTAGAATTCTCGCTACAGGGTCCGTCAACAACCCACGCCACCACACAAATTATGTAGCACTATCTAATAAGAAGACACCTTTCCTCACCTCCGACTTCCTTTTGACAGTATACTGGTGAACACTATCCGACGGCACGTTTTCACTCATCCTGCAAGCGAGACAGGTTAACGCCCGCTTTGCCCCACGAGGTAAGTCTCTCTCGTTACACGTACCAACCTTTGAATGTAAGTTTTCGTCTCCCGTTCATCGTGTTTGAATTTACTGCTAAACACACACAATCAGCTAGCAGTCACGTACATATTACTAAAGTGTGTTTCGTACACACATGCGAACACACATACGCACGTAAGCACATTCACAGCTCAAGACACGAATAGCTAACCGCCACGAACATATTACTACATCGTGTTTCATAAACATACGCACACTCGCACACGCCCACACAATTACCCACATTTATATATTGTTGTTTTATTACTTGAACAAACTTTACTGGCTTAACAGATTCATTTTCGACTAAGAATTTCTAAGAAGAACATTGAATTAGAAACTGTAAAGAGGTGTATGTATTTGTATAAAAGTTATTGTTACATTTCACTTGGTTTTCTTCGGTTTTCTACGAACACCTTGTCTTCGTATTGTTTATAATTTTGTGTTGAACTTATGGGCACGACACTCGATTTCTATTTTTCCACCCAAAATCCAAATAGTAATCTATCTATAAATGTAAATTAAAAAATACTTGCCACGGTTCTTCCAGTAGGCGCTAGGTGTCGCAGTCTTATAAATCCAGAAGCGCCAACGTCAAATTCTCTCTTTCCCTTATTATGTTAGTTTTTCAATTTAAAAAATAAAATAAAATAAGCTATTCATTATAGAATTAGATCATTAAAGAATTAAGTGGTGAAAATTGTTGACACAAACCTTTGCCGCGGGCAATTAAGAGTTATTCCCCTTTGAATATTGTCTGTTTTAAATTAATGAACGCCATGTCGCGCTCACTTATTGCATTCACTTTCGAACTAATACTATTGGGAAAGGTGTGAACCCACTTATACCCCAGCTATGGGATAGATAATACCACAAAGTGACCTTTGACCATTTGAAGAAAAAAATCCCCGGTTCCTAATTTTTACATTTCTTGAAAGATCATATCCTGAAGATATATAGAAAAATAAAATAAAAATTTAAAAAATATATAAATTCAATACCCTAAAAAAGTGATTTTAAAATTTAAAAGTTATAAAACTCAAAAAATTAATCATGTAGCATGTTTCTTTTTTTCGTAGTTTAAAAAAATAATTTTTCTTTAAATTGATGCAAAAAAAATTATCTTATCTAAGTTAAAATGATTTTTTTTTTACTATCTTAAAAATTTCAATGTCAATTTTAAATGCTTGTCACTATCTCTGACTAATTTTTTTTAAATGACCAAAGATAGAAAGTTAAAAATCAACATAATCTATCTATAAATGTAAATTAAAAAAATATGCTGTGAATGTGCTGCATATTTTCCGAGATTTTTATAAATTTAAAAAAATCGTCGATTTCAACTATGGATGACAAAACAGGCCGAATTTTCTCCCTTTCTAAAAAAAAAATATATCAATTGCGACTGAGAAAAGTCTTTTGGCTACACTTCCAAAAAAAAATACTTTTAAAGATATTGGATAGAAAATCCGATGTTTATCTTTTACTTCGAAATACCCAGATGTGAAAACATACGAGATAGTAAAAAAATAGCACTTTAAGGCCACCATAGAATTTAGTTTAAAAATTACAATCAAAGGAAGATAAGTCTTGTAAACAAAATAGGAGTCATGAATGTTGCACATCACTAACGTACATAAAAAGCCTTTTTTTTTTTTGTAGCAATTATACATTGTCGTTGTAGCTTATCTTTAAACCTCACCGTTTATCTTCTCTCTACTTCAGAGTAATTTGTGAATTATTCCCCTAACTTCATAGGGGCCAAAATTTACTTTTATTAATTGTTATAAAACAACCCACGTTATTAGTGCCTTTAAAATCCTGCAATGTGTCATATATTACTAAGAAATAAAGGTTTACATAGTATACGGTGTGATTAATTTGCATACTGTTTTTAACAAAACCGGGTTTGATAAATAATTACTTGATGTTATTGATCTCTAATATATTCTTGTTTTATTCTCCAGCGCATTAAAATCAATCCTAAGAGTAAGAATGATTTTATATAGAAACCAATTGAAATATGATTAAAATGAGTGTAAATCTTTTTATATGCGTTCTTATTTAATTTCGTTGGTCTTACTGATTTAATATATTTCATTACATTAATACTTACGCCCGGCGGAGGGCCCATATTCTCGCTAGTATTCTTTATTGTTTTTTTGTTTTTTTACACTCACGCAATTACAAGCATGCACGCTACCCACTACTTTGTTTCCAATATTAAGCTATCCCCCCACCCCCACGCGCTTTTCCCTTCCCTACCTGTTTATATGTGTCTAGACTCACCGCCACTACCACACTTAAATTTATGCACCCATTGTATACTGGCTACCTATTTCTTTTTCAATGTCATTCCATTTTAAATTCCTGTTTGCTGAAAATGTCAGGTCACTTCTCCAGAGTTTGGCGCTGAGGGCTGCATATGTTTCCGAACCGGAGACGAACGAAAAGCAGAAATTAAATGTAATCTTTTTTTCTTTTTACTTTTTTTTTCTTTTTTTTTTTTTTTTGCCAGCAACGAATGACATTTACCAATTCAAGACTGGCGATATTAGACTTTCGTTTTTATTAATGCATCTTTGAATTCTTTCTTTCTTTCTTTCTTTCTTTCTTTCTTTATTTATTTATTAGCCTCATTTCCAGTTTTCTGCTAATGCTACATTACTTTCTATTGTTGGTTGGTTGGTAGGTTGGATTTTACGGTGTGTTGGGTTATTTTATGCCGTGTTTTATTCTTTCTTTCTTTCTTTCTTTCTTCCTCATTCCTCCTTCTTTTCTTCCTTTCTTTCTTTCTTCCGTTATTCTTTCCTTCCTTCTTTTTTCAACTTTTCTTTCTTTCTTTCTTTCTTTCTTTCTTTTTCATCATTCCTCCCTTCTTTCTTTTTCTTTCTTTCTTTCTTTCTTCTGTCTTTTCTTCCATCCGTCATTCCTTTCTTTCTTCCTTCCGTCATTCCTTCCTACCTTCTTTCTTTCTTTTTTTTCTTTTCTTTCTTTCTTTCTTTCTTCCGTTATTCCTTCCTTCTTCCTTTTTTTTCTTTCAACTTTCTTTCTTTCTTTCTTTCTTTCTTCCCTTCCTTTCTCGCTTACCTTTTCTTTTCTTCCTTCCTTCCTTTCATTCTCCCTTTCTTCCGTCATTCCTTCCTTCTTTTCTTCTTCTTTCTTTCTTTTTTTCTTTCTTTCTTTCTTTCCAATTTCCTTTCTCCTAATCCTACATGGCTCTTTTCTTTTGTTCGTTCATTCATTTTTCGTTTTCCTTTCATTTACTTGTTTTTTTATTTATTTATTTATTTTCATTTTTATGGGAACTAGCTCAGTCGGTAGAACATTGGCTTAAAAATCACCAGGTTCTTGGTTCGATACCAATCCCCGCCAACTCAGCACATGAGTAGCACAGATTGGGTAATCTGATCTGTGCGATAAAGTGGGTACGTGTGTCGATCCACCTCACCAAAAACGATCTCTCTGGTCTAGCGTTAGCGAAAAGGGGATAGGCTCCCTCGCTGTTCGGCTGATACAATAGGTCACTCCGACAACTTTACAGCTTTACATCACCCCACCCACGCCCTGGTTGCGTAACAGTTATTGTCATAAGAAACGAACAAGGCGAACCGAGTTCAAATCCGGGACGAGGTTGTTTGCGTTTCATTTCGTGGTTATGACCTTTGAAATGACATGCAACCATCTACCCTCCCCTCCCCCAGCTATTAGGAGAATTTAAACTGTAGAGAAGTCTGTTGGGATTACATCTCACGACTAATAGGGGACACGAGAGGGAATTATCTCCGTGTCTGCCAGTAGGCGCTAGGTGGCGTAGTAAGCAGCATCATAAGCGGCAAATTCAAAAAAAACACTTTTACCTTCTTGCCTTGACAAAGGTAACAATGCAGCAGTTGCTTTCCTGTCTATAGACAGGGGATAGCGCCCCACCCTCAGCAACCCCGTGTTGTATGACACACGAAAACATGCTTAACATATATATTTACCAACCCCTCCACACGAGCAGGATGTGACACAAGGTCAGTTTCTTAAGCAGAGTTTGAATTCAGAGTTTTCCTTCTCCTAGACTGATTACCTAGCCAAGGTTAAAGAGCCCAGTCTGCCTTGCTATTTACTCATAGCTGGAGGGAGAGTAGTTGAATGCATAATGCTCCCGAAGGTATTAGTGCTATGAGAAATGTAAACAGTCTCGTCCAGGACTTGAACTCGGGCCAACGAGTCCATTTCCTATGACTCTAACCATTACACCTTGTGCCTCACCCTTTTTCTAACATATGTCTTTATACATTCCTCTTTTACCCGAAGCCTCAATACTTTCTCTTCTGAAAGACTATTTTCCTATTAGGACATTTCTCTCATACAACTCTTTATAAGCTTATCTTTGTATCTCCTAAGACATTTGCATTCTCTTCTGTTAAGTTTGCTCAGGAAATGAAATATCATTGGTTGGTTGGATTTTATGGCATGTCAACCCTTGTTGGGTTATTCTATGTGGATGACATTTGTATTTTATTTATTGGTGCTGAGTATCCATTTTTTTTTTCAAAGCTCAATTTAAAAAAAAAAATTTTCTAAAACTCATTTTTAAGTCTATTTAACCCATACATGGGACCCTAACAGGTGCTACCACTCCGGGTCAGACTGAACCTGGGAGTAATGGTGACGAAAGGATACTCCACATTTCCCAGAGCTCCATAATTAGAAATTCACCTCGAAATGCAATTTAACGTCATACACAGGACAGGTATTAATATAAAAACAATGCACGACGAAGTGATAACAAGAATATTTTATTGTCTGAGCAAACTTGATAGAGAAAAATACAGACATGACAGAATAATACAAAGAAGAGATTATACATAGTTGTATAAGGGAAATGTCCTAATAGGAAAATAATCTTTCAATATTGCACACGATCCAATCAAATACAAACAATTTTTAACAGATCTATTTGAAACATAGATGTGGATCCTAACAAGTACTACCACTCCAGTTCAGAGTGGACCAGGGGGTAATGGCAATGAAGGGGTACTCCACAATCTCCAGATATCCAGAACTGGAGCCTCACCATCAGTTGCAGTTCAGAGTCATATCCAAGACATATCTTTTTTGTTCATCTTACCTTTGCAGGAGATATAGTCAGTGTATTCTAAGCTCTGCCGACAGAGCTTTTAAAATATTGTGTGTGTGTGTGTGTGTGAGTGTGTGGGGTGGATTAAAATGAAATTAAAATAAAATAGAATTAAAATAAATAAATGTCTGGAGGCACTAGACAGAAAATAAAATCTGGGCATGCGCAAACAAAAGGCTCCTTCCTGACACCATAAAGATCCCTCGGCCATTCCAACTCAGACCTTGACTATGAACAGGCGATATGACTGGCACAGGAAGAAATTTCCATTCCACGAAATAGCTATGAACCTTGAATAAAAGTATGAGACCAAAAAATGCCTTTGTCTTTTATTTTCTCTTCCTTAATTACTTTTCAGCCTGAACAACCCACAAGAAGTAAGAACCACAGGACCATATGACCTTTAGGCACCCCTTTTTGATCTCGATTAAGAAAGGACATGTTTTTCATTTACACCGTCAATATCCGGTTGTTTTAAAAGAACGGCTTCAAGCAAATTATAAAAACACTTATATATATATATTAATATATATATATATAATATATATATGGGAGTAAATATGGAAATAAATCTGACAATATTAAGAAATTTGAAAAAACAAGTGTTCTAAAAATAAGATGAATTTATTTATCGACACTTAAACGTTCGGTTTCTTTTAACCTTCATCAGTTACACAACAAAAAAAAGAATTTATAAAGATTTTTTATCTCCTGTCATATAGATGACAGGAGATAAAAAATCTTTTAAATCTTTTTTATAAAACATCCATCAATTTCTTCACCCCATAATATGTCCTGATGAAGGTTTAATGAAACCGAAATGTTTAAGCGTTGATAAATAAATTCATCTTATTTTGGAACACTTGTTTTTTCAAATTTCTTTATATATATATATATATATATATATATATATATATATATATTATATTACACTAGAAAAATATGACCCATTGAGTTCTAGTTAGTAAATTGTGATCAGGAAAAAAGTGAGTTAGCAAATTAAATCAAATTTTTAAAAAAGATAAGTACAGACGGATAAAAAAAAATCCATTAAAATCATTTTACTTAAACTTGCAATTAAGTAAAAAACTGACCCATCTTTTACTTTACATTCAGCCTGTCAATTTCCCCCTCTCTATATATATTTAGTAGTTTGGTTAACTACTCCTGTTAGTTTTCCTGTGAGTGAAGAGAGAGAGATTGGAAAGTTTAAGAGGGAGATTAAACTTACCACTTTATTTGTATTAAGCCAGCTCTTAGCTTCTGGCTGCTGATGAAAATTAACATACAAATAAAGTGGGAAGGACTGCAAATAAGAAATGTGTTTGCATAGAAAGAGTGCTCAATGCTATTATAACAGAACAGATATAGAAGCTAAAATCATAAAAAGTTATGGATACTATATTACTGTTGCTCAAGTTTCATGTGTTTCGCCACAATCTCCAGATGGGAGTTTAGTAAAAAGTAGTCAGTCGAGCATTTTCTACTATGAGGTGTGTTCATGTGGTGAGATCTTCTTTTGCAAGACATTTACTTGATAAAATATATACATGCTTAGAGATTAATGTATATGACATTCAAATGAAAGAAAATAAAATGGTGGATTCTGAGGCAGTGCTCCATGCCATAGAGCTAAATCTGATGAGTAGCACTTGGAGAGCATCAGGCGAGCTGGCATTACTCAGACCAGTGAGATTTGTCATCTTCACAACCTCAGCAAATGAATTTGGAGCTACATAATTGTGACTCATATTACCAAAATATTGAAAAATCTTTGACTCACCCTAATCAATGAATCAATTTTCTGTGGCTAATAGGAAGGTGCTTCAAGCCATAGTGGCAAATCTGATGAGTAGCACTTGGAGATCATCAGGCGAGCTTGGCATTAAACAGTCCAATTGTGCCTCACATTTCAAAATCTTGCAACACTTTGTCTTACCCCAGTATTTACCCACCCTGATAGCTGGGGTGGTAGAATATAACGACTGCACCTCTGCAGAGGGGTAAAATGCCCCAATGGAACCACCTGTTGTCCATGGATGGTGACCCATAATGCTTAAGGATGGAATCCTCATAGCTGAACAGTCCATGACATGCAACACTCCACTTTGGCCCTTACTTAGGCTAGACAGCCAGTCAGAGAGGCTCCTTCCAATCAATTGGCTGGTCCGTAAAGCCCTAGCACCTATATGATTGTCCCAACCCTATTACCCTTATGGCAAACCCCAACCCTTTTTATCATATATGTGCTAGAAGGCAGTAGCTGAAGGTCTTAGTATCCTGGGTATGATGTTAAACTGCATCTAATGGTGAAGTTCCAGTTCTGGAGCTCTGGAGAATGTGGAGTACCCCTTCATTGCCATTACTCCCAGATCCACTTGGACCCAGAGTGGTAGTACCTTTTAGGGTCCCATCAGGTCAGCCTTTCATGCATCATCCCAAATTCTATTAATTTCCCCTATTACATAACATATAACTAAAATCTTGTGTTTCCACATCTTATTATTTTACATATGGCTCAGATAGAAGAAAAAAATGTGTTTAAAAAAAATTGAGTTAATAAAAAATGCATACCTATCAAGCATAATATAACAAAATGTCTTTGGCATAAAATAACCCAATAAGGGTTGACATGCCATAAAATCCAACAAATCAAGCCAAACCATAATTACTTTTAAGAGACCAACATGTAGGTTCTGCGATGAAGATTAAAATTGAAAATTGAAAAGTTTTATCTTCTGTATCAGAAGTCAGATCGATAATTCTTATTGAATATAATAAAATAAAAGGGTAGGCCAAACCTGGAATGATACTAAGACATTGTTGGATAGACACACACACACACACACACACACCCCACACAGAGAGAGACTTGCACTTACACACATGCAGAGAATTTGAAGGAAGACATCACCAGTCATACAACAGAATGGACAGCTCCTAGCAGCAAGCTCTAGACTTTCTGAAATCTTTCTGACGAAGAGATCTTTATCTCGAAATATAAGAATAATCAAAGGTAAACAAATAACATCATAGTTACCTCATTTTTCTTTACCCTTGCATTGTTTTGGTTTGGTTTGTTTTACGGCATATCAACCTCAGTGGGTCATTTAATGCCGATAAAGTTTTGAACTACATTCATTCTTAACGGATACTCCATTTGTTGCATACCTCTTACTTTTTACTTCTATTCTTCTTCTGACGTCTTTTCTATCTTACATTTTCTTCTAACATCTCTTCTAGTGTCTGGACTTCTCTTGGGACTTGGTGTCTGGTCTTCCATTGGGGATTTCTCTTTATCAAAAGCCTGTGTCATTGGTAGTTTTTAGATAATAACACAAGACTTCGATTTAACTTAGATCATATTTATTTTGAAATCCCCACCAGACTACCTGCGCAGATCGAGTCGGAGCGTGCAATACACAACTCACCACTGTCGTGGTTTCTGGGCGACTGACTAAAATCTTTTTCTAATCTAAACCGGAAGAGGGTCTCCTCCACCGATTCTCATGGTATCCACCAGAAAGGATCAGGATTGAGGTCAAGCCTTGTCACTCATCCTTCAGGCCGTGGGCTGCAACTTATAACAGCCATTTTGATTTCTACACTACTGTACATAAATATTAAGAATCTAATAATTATGTAACACAATTTTTTAAACACATTTTTCTATTAACCCATAGATGGGACCCTAACAGGTACTACCACTCCGGGTCAGAGTGGACCAGGGAGAAAATGGTGATGAAGGGGTGCTCCACATTCCCCAAACCTCACCATCAGATTGAGTTTAACATCATTCCCAGGACATGAAGACCCTCAGCTACCGCCTTCTAGCACCCATATGATAAAAAGGGGCTTGCCATATGGGCAATAGGGTTGGGGCAATCATAAGGTGCTAGAGCTTGACATAACCAGCCGATTGATCGGAGGGGGCCTCTCCGACCGCCAGTCTAGCCTACGTTAGGATCTAAGTGGATGTTGCATGTCATGGACTGCTCATCCACCAGAATTCCGTCCTTAAGCATCACGAGTCGCCACCCACAGCAACAGGTGGACCCATTGATGGGGGGGGGGGCTTACCCCTTTGTAGAGGTGCAGTCGGTATATTCTAAAGCCCAGTCGACAGGCTATACTTGTATTGTGATAGCCTTCAAAACCAACCACCAAACCAATATAAACACAATGCTTCAAGCAAATTATAAAAACTCTTTATTGAAATAAGTTAAGATTAAAGAATTCATCTGATTTCGGATTATGGTTCTCTTGAAGTGACTCGACATATAAATATTCCGATTGTTGAAGCAATTTAAATTATTGCAATTTTTGGAAATTATAAGATCTTGATTACCTCCCTTAACCTTGAAAACCGATTGAAATCCGTTTCAAATCAAAATAAAAATCAAGTAGAAATAATTAGGTGAGGTGGTGGGGGGATGATAATAAGAATTTCAGATCGAAACAAATCGATCTGATCATTTATTGGAATCAAACAGGAACAGAAAGAAGAACGACAAATTTGAAAAACATACGAAAATCAATCTGATTCATTTAATTTTTATCGATTTTAGTGGCCTAATTCGTACTTTTTCATTTTTTTTCATTCTCTACAAGAATGCTAATATAAACTCTAGTACCACCAATTACTCCTGTGAAATTTACCCTTCCTATATTGAACACAATGAAACTTGCATAAAGGTTAATATTATCTTGAAAATATGTGTCCATCGAAAGAAACAAACTTTTGATGATTTTTTTAAAAATTCAGCAAATGGAAATAATGAAATTATGAAAGAAAAACAATATTTACATTTTTGCACCGTTAAATCAATTGAAATTTAACGTAGCCAAAAACAAGTTATGACTAGAGTCTTTTTTAAAAATTCTATGAAAAATCAATTAATGATTCGATTTTCACAAAAATTTACATAATTACTTACCTTTTGATGTACATATGTCTGAAATAGTCTTTTATTTTCTTTCCTAAAATATATTTGCGGAAATATTTTTTTACGAGATCCCCACCCCCATTTTATTTTATGAAATATGAAATAATGAACCGACAAAAAACGATTTTTACCTTTTTTCTATAAGATAAGAGTCTCAATAATTATATCAAAAGATTTTTATAAGTTTCAATACCAGAGTTTTTTTAGTAAAAGAACCATGAATACAGAATTCAGCTAAAAAATATCAATAAAGAAACTGACCGTGTCATAAAAAATGGACTGTTTTACTTATTTTTCAAGATAACGGTAAGTAATTCTTCCCCAATCGGATAATTTGATCTTTGAATTAATTGTTTTTCTTTGTAACAACTCTTTGTGATCGTTATTTCTTTTTTGCGAGATTTGAAAAAAAAGTTCAAAAATATTTACGTTTTTTCCTTCAATATGGGCCTAAACTGATCACGTGACCTATTTTGGTGGTACCTAATAAACATATATTTCACATCTAGTTATCACTAGAAATGGCTACCCNAACAGACGATTTTAGTTAATTTTTTAATTATAAACTAACCCCTAACCCTAACCCTAACCCCTAACAAAACCGATATTGACGGTTGTAAATGAAAAACATGTTCTTTCTTAATCGAGATCAAAAAGGGGTGCCTAAGGTATATGATCCGAACCACATATAAATGGGGTTTAAAAGATGCAACCAACGAACACGCACCAAAAACGACCAAAAGCCTAAACCCACATAAACCAAACAACCTACGCCGCAGGCGTGTGCGCGTGGCGTGTTGTGTGTGTGTGTGGAGGGGTGACGAGAGGTTAATGTTTTTTGATTTAAAGGTGGTTGTTTATTCCTTGTGCGTGTTCACAGGGTTTGTTTTAACCCCATCATATTTGGTGTCGCGCTGAAAAGGAATTCAAGGAAGAAAAGGAAGAGACAATACAAAAAGGTAGTTTAGGATTTAGGCTTTACTCACGGGTCATAGCCACCACTGGTAGGGAAATATCTTCCTGCATGCAGTGTCTCGTTCCAGTTAAGACCTAAGTTCGAATGCCTAGAGATTATCTTTTGGGTTGGAACTGGCTCCTTTTTCCTGCACATATATCAGGGTTTTCCAGTCTGAAGGCTCATGGGAATTGTTATTTTTAATAAATTTTATTTAATCCCACATTGTGTGTGTGTGTGTGTGTGTGTGTGTGTGTGTGTGTGTGTGATTTCTTCATAAAAATGAACAACTTTTTTAATTAAGTGTTATGCTTTACAACGTAAGAGTATTACGCGGTTTTCGTTGGAGCCTTTATTCTCCGTTAGTGGTTTGTTCGGACGAAAGAAGGAAACAAACACGAATATAAAATACAGACAACATTATTATCAAAAAAGTACAAAATATTGTTGCAAATTTTGATGGCATTTGCTACATACTTATCTGTGCTTTTTTGATAATCATGTGTCTGTATTTTATATTTGTGTTTGTTTCCTTCTTTCGTCCGACAAATAACCACTAACGGAGAATAAGGCTCCAACGAAAACCCGTAAATACTCTTATTTGCAAATTTTGATGGCATTTGCTACCAGACTTATCTGTGGGAAATAATGTTCGTTGGAGAATGGCCCTAGAAAGGAATTCTGGTCGCTGTGGTTGTAGAGTTCTGTGAGACGCGTCGTTTTGTCGGTTTTCGTCCGATAAGTAAAAGTAGGGGATGGCTTTTTAGAAGTTCTCGCCTGGGTAATGTTCTTTTAAATACGGTGGATGGGGCCCTTCTTAATTGACTATTTAGGTTCTCAGCCTTCTGATAAGTATTGCTTCGAAACGGCCTTCAGTAGTATGCATGAGACAGCCTTAGAAAGTATGCTGGTTAAAAAACGCTCTCGTCCAGGTCGACGGCCTACAGACAAGTGCCGGGTTTGATTCTGGCGCCAACATCGCATTGGCGATTCGCCCCCTAGCGGCAGGGAAGATAATTCTCTATCAGATTTTCCGATAAACGATACAATTTGGTAAATAAGATACGGATATGATTTAATGTCCATCATCATCTCATCATCATCATCATGTGGCGCAATTAGCACGGATATCCATGACAATCTCTCACCAACCTTCTCTATCATTCATTTTCCGGGAGTCCTCCGCGCAGCTCCATGATCCTCGAGAGTGTGTCATGTAGGCCCTTGGTGGGCGGCCCACATTAGCATGTCTATGTGTTGGTTCCACAGGAAACGTCGCTTATAGTTCGTCCTTGCTCCTCCAGCAGTGTCCAACATGCTTGTCCGTCTAAAACACACACACACACACACACCACACACACACACACACACACACAATGTTGTACATCAAATTAGATAATAATTTGGTACAAATGCCTGAATAACGCCAAGAGATAATATCATTAAATTGTATTTTACGTATAAATAGCATTAGATTACGGAAACTCCCGAAGTAGCCTAACATAAACCTAACCCTAACACTACACACTGACCCTAACACTAGCCATAACCCTAACCCTAACACTTATCTCAACCCTAATTCTAGCATCTGAAAGTTTTCGGGTATTTCCCGTGAAATGTAATGCTTTTTAACTATTATATCTAATGACATTATCTCATGAGCGTTATCTGCATTAGTACCAATTATTTGATAGAGAATTTATTTCATCCAGCAAATCTATCTATACATATATAAGGACAGTTGTGTGTATGTATGTATGTTATGTCCGGCTGAAACAACAAAAATAAAACAATTAACGGCAAAAAAATATATATACATATATATATATTGTAGGTGTAACCGGAAGTTCTTACTACGACGAACAAAAGTCAAGCGCGACAAAAATTAATGGTTTTGCGCAAGGGATTGCGCAGCCTAGTAAAAAAAAGAAAATTGAAATAAAAATTTGTACATTTTCGACCAATCAGAGACGTTCGCGCCCAAAAAGAAATTTACAAAAAAGATTCAATTGAGCCTACCTTTTCTTATAAATAGCGGAGTTTTCAGACCCCAACCAGAAAGAAATTATTCGTCTAACTAAACCCACGTCACCTTAACGCAAGATAAAATACATTCTCTTATTAGAAGGTATAGAATTTATATCTTTCTATCTCTCTCTAATCAGCCATTTAAGAGATCAGCAATTTACTTGCCCTGACTGTTTTGTGACTTTGAATTCTTACTCTTTCTTTCTCACTTCAAAAACTATAAACATCTTTTTCTTACATGTTTATAATGAACTTTACAAAATTACATTTTTGTACAAAAGACTGATGAAAGAACTTTCTCGGTATTCTGCACTATACCTTTTCTCAATACAAGTTGTTTGTTTTAAAATGAGTCTTGTTATTTATGCCATGTGCCTACAATAATTGAATGTTTTATGGTGTCTTTTTATGTTTGAATAATATTTCATGAATTTTAACATTAAACTGGTGACCTCACAACGAATATATCAAACAACCCTATACTAAATCACCATAATATACATTCACTATCACAGATATTTCTTTTTGAGCAAAAATAATTAAGATTTGATTTATATTCGTGAAGATAATTAAGATATAAAATTTGAATAGTAACAGCATTGGGTGTTTTTTTTATGCATTTAATATTTCAAATTGAGACATTATTTTTCTTTTCAAATTGTCTGTGTACTTTTTTTCTGACGCCCCATCAGGCAGATCAACGCTTCTTTTCTTTTTACATTGGGATTTTAAGGGCATCCTGCGATGATCCAACTCGTGATTCAGTAATAATGGATCTGCGAGACAAAACTTTTTTGCCTCTCCCCTGCCCTTCTACTCAGGCGACGCCGGGTAGCCTTTCTAGTGATAACTAGATGTGAAATATATGGTTATTAGGTACCACCAAAATAGGTCACGTGATCAGTTTAAGCCATATTGAAGGAAAAAACGTAAATATTTTTGAACTTTTTTTTCAAATCTCGCAAAAAGAAATAACGATCAAAAGAGTTGTTACAAAGAAAAAAACAATTAATTCAAAATCAAATTATCCGATTGGGGAAGAATTACACCGTTATCTTGAAAAATAAGTAAAACATCCATTTTTTATGACACGGTCAGTTTCTTTATTGATATTTTTTAGCTGATTCTGTATTCATGGTTCTTTTACTAAAAAAACTCTGGTATTGAAACTTATAAAAATCTTTTGATATAATTATTAGACTCTTATCTTTATAGAAAAAAGGTAAAATCGTTTTTTGTCGGTTCATTTTCATATTTCATAAAATAAAATGGGGTGGGATCTCGTAAAAATATTTCCGCAAATATATTTAGGAAAGAAAATAAAAAGACTATTCAGACATATGTACATCAAAAGGTAAGTAATTATGTAAATTTTTGTGAAAATCGATCATTAATTGATTTTCATAAGAATTTTTAAAAAAGCTCTAGTCATAACTTGTTTTTGGCTACGTTAAATTTCAATTGATTTAACGGTGCAAAAATGTAAATATGTTTTTCTTTCATAATTTCATTATTTCCTTTGCTGAATTTTTAAAAAAATCATCAAGAGTTTGTTTAATGATTTCTATCTTTTCAAGATAATATTAACCTTTATGAAGTTTCATTGTGTTAATATAGGAAGGGTAAATTTCACAGGGAAAATTGTGGTACTAGAGTTTATATTAGCATTCTTGTAGAGAATGAAAAAAAATGAAAAAGTACGAAATTAGGCCACTAAAATCGATAAAAATAAATGAATCAGATTGATTTTCGTAGATTTTTCAAATTGTCGTCTCTTTCTGTTCCTGTTTGATTCCAATAAATGATCAGATCGATTTGTTTCGATTTGAAATTCTTATTATCATCCCCCCACACCTCACCTAATTATTTCTACTTGATTTTTATTTTGATTTTAGACGGATTTCAATCGGGTTTCAAGGTTAAGGGGAGGTAATCAAGATCTTATAATTTCCAAATATTGCCCAATAATTTAAATTGCTTCAACAATTGGAATATTTATATGTCGAGTCACTTCAAGAGGAACCATAATCCGAAATCAGATGAATTTCTTTATCTAACTTATTTCAATAAAGAGTTTTTATAATTTGCTTGAACATTGTGTTTATATTGTTGGGTGTTGGTTTTGAAGGCTATCACAATACAAGTATAGCCCGTCGACTGGGCTTTAGAATATACCGACTGCACCTCTACAAAGGGGTAAGACCCCCCTCACAATGGGTCCACCTGTTGGCTGTGGGTGGCGACTCGTGATGCTTAAGGACGGAATTCTGTGGATGAGCAGTCCATGAATGCAACACTCCACTTAGACCTTACTAGGCTAGACTGGCGGTCGGAGAGGCCCCTCCGATCAATCGGCTGGTTATGTCAAGCCCTAGCACCTATATGATTGCCCCAACCCTATTGCCCATATGGCAAGCCCCTTTTTATCATATGGGTGCTAGAAGGCGGTAGCTGAGGGTCTTCATGTCCTGGGAATGATTTAAACTCAATCTGATGGTGAGGTTTGGGGAATGTGGAGCACCCCTTCATACCATTTCTCCCTGGTCCACTCTGACCCGGAGTGGTAGTACCTGTTAGGTCCCATCTATGGGTTAATAGAAAAATGTGTTATAAAAAAATGTGTTACATAATTATAGATTCTTAATATTTATGTACAGTAGTGTAGAAATCAAAATGGCTGTTATAAGTTGCAGCCCACGGCTTGAAGGATGAGTGACAAGGCTTGACCTCATCCTGATCCTTTCTGGTGGATACCTGAGAATCGGTGGAGGAGACCCTCTTCCGGTTTAGATTTAAAAAGATTTTAGTCAGTCGGCCAGAAACCACGAATGTGGTGAGTTGTGTATTGCACGCTCCGACTCGATCTGCGCAGGTAGTCTGGTGGGGATTTCAAAAATAATATGATCTAAGTTAAATCGAAGTCTTGTGTTATTATCTAAAAACTACCAATGACACAGGGTTTGATAAAGAGAAATCCCCAAGGAAGACCAGACACAAGTCCCCAAGAGAAGTCCAGACTAGAAAGATGTTAGAAGAAATGTAAGATAGAAAAGACTCAGAAGAAGAATAGAAGTAAAAAGTAAGAGGTATGCAACAAATGGAGTATCCTTAAGAATGAATGTAGTTCAAAACTTTATCGGCATTAAATGACCCACTGAGGTTGATATGCCGTAAACAAAACCAAACCAAAACAATGCAAGGTAAGAAAAAAATGAGGTAACTATGATGTTTATTTGTTTACCTTTGATTTATTCTTAATATTTCGAGATAAAGATCTCTTCGTCAGAAAGATTCAGAAAGTCTAGAGTTGCTGCTAGGAGCTGTCCATTCTGTTGTATGACGGTGATGTCTTCCTTCAAATTCTCTGCATGTGTGTAAGTGCAAGTCTCTTTTGTGTGTGTGTGTGTGTGTGTGTGTGTGTGTGTGTCTATCCAACAATGTCTTAGTATCATTCCAGGTTTGGCCTACCTTTTTTATTATTATTATTTCAATAAGAATTATCGATCTGACTTCTGATAAGAAGATAAAACTTTTCAATTTTCAATTTTAATCTTCATCCAAAAAACTTATAAAGTAATTATGGTTTGGTTGATTTGTTGGATTTTATGGCATGTCAACCCTTGTGGTTATTTTATGCAAAGACATTTTGTTATATTTATGCTTGATAGGTATGCATTTTTTATTAACTCAATTTTTTTAAACACATTTTTTCTTCTATCTGAGCCATATGTAAAATAATAGATGTGGAAAAACCAAGATTTTAGTTATATGTTATGTAATAGGGAAATTAAATAGAATTTGGGATGATGCATGAAAGGCTGGACCTGATGGGACCCTAAAAGGTACTACCACTCTGGGTCCAAGTGGATCTGGGAGTAATGGCAATGAAGGGGTACTCCACATTCTCCAGAGCTCCAGAACTGGAACTTCACCATTAGATGCAGTTTAACATCATACCCAGGAACTAAACCTTCAGCTACTGCCTTCTGCACAATATGATAAAAAGGGTTGGGGGTTTGCCATAAGGGTAATAGGGTTGGGACAATCATATAGGTGCTAAGGCTTTAGACCAGCATTGATGGAAGGAGCCTCTCTGACTGGCTGTCTAGCCTAAGTAAGGGCCAAAGTGGAGTGTTGCATGTCATGGACTGTTCAGCTATGAGGATTCCAACCTTAAGCATTATGGGTCACCATTCATGGACAACAGGTGGTTCCATTGGGGCATTTTACCCTCTGCAGAGGTGCAGTCGGATATTCTACCACCCCAGCTTCAGGGTGGGTAAATACTGGGGTAAGACCAACAAGATTTTTGTAATGTGAGGCACAATTGGACTGTTTAATGCCAAGCTCGCCTGATGATCTCCAAGTGCTACTCATCAGATTTGCCTATGGCTTGAAGCACCTTCCTATTAGCCACAGAAAATTGATTCATTGATTAGGGTGAGTCAAAGATTTTTCAATATTTTGGTAATATGAATCACAATTATGTAGCTCCAAATTCATTTGCTGAGGTTGTGAAGATGACAAATCCACTGGTCTGAGAATGCCAAGCTCGCCTGATGCTCTCCAAGTGCTACTCATCAGATTTCTCTATGGCATGGAGCACTGCCTCAGAATCCACCATTTATTTTCTTTCATTTGAATGTCATATACATTAATCTCTAAGCATGTTATATATTTTTTCAAGTAAATGTCTTGCAAAAGAAGATCTCACCACATGAACACACCTCATAGTATAGAAATGCTTGACTGACTACTTTTTACTAAACTCCCATCTGGAGATTGTGGCGAAACACATGAAACTTGCAACAAGTAATATATGTATCCATAATCTTTTATGATTTTAGCTTCTATATCTGTTCTGTTATAATAGCATTGAGCACTCTTTCTATGCAAACACATTTCTTATTTGCAGTCCTTCCCACTTTTATTTGTATGTTAATTTTCATCAGCAGCCAGAAGCTAAGAGCTGGCTTATAACAAATAAAGTGGTAAGTTTAATCTCCCCTTTAAACTTTCCAATCTCTCTCTCTTCACTCACAGAGAACTAACAGGAGTAGTTAACCAAACTACTAAATATATATAGAGAGGGGGAAATGACAGGCTGAATGTAAAGTAAAAGATGGTCAGTTTTTTACTTAATTGCAAGTTTAAGTAAAATTGATTTTAATGGATTTTTTTTTATCCGTCTGTACTTATCTTTTTTAAAAATTATTTAATTTGCTAACTCACTTTTCCTGAATCACAATTTACTATAGAACTCAATGGGTCATATTTTTACTAGTATAATATATATATATATATATATATATATATATATAATATAAGAAATTGAAAAAAGTGTTCCAAAAATAAGATGAATTTATTTCACAACTTAAACTTCGGTTTCATTAAACCTTCATCAGGACATATTATGGGTGAAGAAATTGATGGATTGTTATATTTATAAAGATTTTTTATCTCCTGTCATCTATATGACAGGAGATAAAAAATCTTTTAAAATTTTTTTTTGTTGTGTAACTGATGAAGGTTAAAGAAACCGAAACGTTTAAGTGTCATAAATAAATTCATCTTATTTTGAAACACTTGTTTTTTCAAATTTCTAATATTGTTGATTTATTTCCATATTTACTCCCATATTATATATATATATATATATATAATATATATATATAAGTGTTTTATAATTTGCTTGAAGCATTGTGTTTATATTGGTTTGGTGGTTGGGTTTGAAGGCTATCAAAGAGGGTAAGCCAAACTGGAAGATAATCAAACATTGTTGAACAGACACACACAACACACACACACACACATGCACATAAACACACACATTCACACACACCACACACACACACACACAAGTAGAAAATTTGGAAAATATGAGACACAAAACAAAATGGATAGTCACTCCAACAGCTTCAGTTTTAGAAATCTTCTGTCGAAGAGATTTTATCTTGAAATATAGAAGAATAAAAAAATTACAGTTACAAAACAACACCATAGTTACCTTATTTTTCTTTACACTTGCATTGTGATAGCCTTGAAAACCAACCACCAAACCAAATATATTTTTTTACCTCATACCCCACTTGTATGGGTTGGACACAAGGTCTGTTTTTATGTGGGACCACCCACAAACCAAGACTATGGGTGGCAGGTGGGAAAAAAAAAAAATTGCTTGATCCCATCAGCATTCACTCTCATGGGGGGGCCTCAGGCTGGGCAATAAACCTAGCCCTGCCCCTTTAAATCAAGGGGGCAGGTATTGCCTGGGGAGATAGCCCCCTGGATCAATGCTATTAACTTGTATAGATCCAGGGCTGAAGCCACTGGACCCCCAACCCTTTGGGCAGGTCTACATTATTATATATATATATTGTGTGTGTGTGTGTGTGTGTTAATTATGTATATGTAGAGGTGCAGCTGATGTATTCTACAACCCAAGCCGACAGGGGGTGTATATTTCTGCTAGTGACAATAGAATATTCAAAGCTATTAAGCTCGGTATATATATATATATATATATATATACCAACCCCTCCACACAAGCAGGATGTGACACAAGGTCAATTACTTAAGCGGAGTTCAACAGGTTTGAATTCAGAGTTTCCTTCTCCTAGACTGGTTGCCTAACCCAAGGTTAAAGAGCACAGTCTGCCCTACTATTTATCCATAGCTGGAGGGAGAGTATGATTCATACCTTCCCAAGGGTATTAGCGCTAAGTGAAATGCAATTACCACATCCAGGATTTGAACTCGTCGGGGCGAGAGTCCATTTCCCATGACTTTAACCATTACAACACGCGCTTCCAAGCTCGTATAAGAGGTGATGAAGCAAAGAATCTTTTGTGTAATCAGTTATCTCCCTTTTTAGATAGATGCCCTTCCCACTTTCAGTTTTTGTTCTTTAATAATTTATTAATGAATCTTTTATCTTTGTCTGATCTCTGATCCATATGATTGCTTAGTTCGACCAATGACCTTACAAATAATTTGGGATCTCTTTCGGACTCGTAAGTTCTTTAGTCATGATTTCTTATGATTTAGGTAATTTAGATATTTCACAACCATACATAACCTAGTGCATTCATTTATATTATATTATATATATATATATAGATGTGTGTGTGTGTGGTAGTTTATATATATATATATATATATATGTAGTTTATATATATATATTCATAAAATACATATATATATATATATATGAATTAAACATTTTTAGAAAAAACAAACAATGATGTTATAGTTTGCTGACAGAAATCTGTTTCGACCTTTTATTAAAGCGGTCTTCATCAAGAGCGAAATATTTTGATGGAAAGACGGAATAAGTAAACCGTTACAAACAGGAGGGTACAAACAACGTTCATGTTCGGACCGAATTTTTTTTTTTTAATTTTGAAAATGCATATTCTGTTTTAAAAATAAAATAAATTTTTTAAATCAGAAGCATTATAATCCACAAGAAAAAGCTCAAACAGATTTCTGTCAGCAAACTATAACATCATTTGTTTGTTTTTTTTTCTAAAAATGTTTAATTTATACTCTTGATTCACTTCCATTTACTTTTCTAAATATATATATATATAAATATATATATCAATATATAGCTTATATATGTCTATATTTTCCTGCAGAGCACTTAGGGGAACAATTAGTTAAACTCCTTCAGTTTAAGAAGCATTTCTCGGGCCTGTTGTTTACGACTGTGGAATTCTGTAATTTATATAGTCAGACTAACACACATATACCAACCGTAAGATACTGATAAATCAATGTAAAATCGCCCCTAGACTACAAGTCACGAGGCCAATAAGAATTGGCAGATGAAAATTTGCTGCTAGACTGCAAATTTTTTAGTCAGCCCAGATGGATAATAAAACATTGTTTATATATATATATATATATATATATATATAATATATAAATAAATCCAACATAGTCAAGAAATTTTGAAAAGAAACAATTCCAAAAATGAGATGAATTATTTATCACGCTTAAACTTGTTCTTAAACCTTCTCAGGATTTATATGTGAAGCAAAGTTGACTCCGGACTCAGTATCTATCAGATGAAAAGATTAATAAAATGAATCACTATTATTTAATCAGTAAAGTGATTTATTTTATTCACTGTATCTATTAAAACATCATAATTTCTATTTAGAAGAAAAAAGAATTACTGATAAATATAAAATATTAAAGGACTTCTAAAGAGTCAGTTTTAAAGAGAGCTGATTTACATAAATGGAGTATGCAAGATACTTTCCAAGACGATAATTCAGTGTCACAAGTGATCACTGAATTAATCAGGTACTTGATTAATTCAGTGGATTAACCCTGAAGATCCTTATGGTGAAACTGAGTAGGTTATCTCTGTACCAATATTATTAATATATATATATATATATATCTATAAATATTACAGGTGTTTAAGAAAGAAATGTTAACACATTTATGATATAATTTCAAACTCTTCTTCACATATTCACTATTCCCAGTCAACCTAGGGATGATGAACACTGAAGATATAATCACAGGGGATAAAAAAAAAAGTGTTAATATTTCTATGGGAGTGTCTTTATTAGAAAAGCAGAACTGATATATGGAAACCACCTGGCGATAATAATTTGTTGAACTGGGATTGTAAGTGGAACAGTGGAGGTAATATCAGTAGCGTCAGTCGTAGAGGGTTCGGCTAAGACCACCAAGTTCCTAGTTCGATTTACCTCCCCCCAACTCAGCAATGAGTAGCACAGGGATGTGCGGTAAAGTAAGGAGCTTGGTAGGTGTGGGCTCACTTCAAGATGCTATAAATAATCTCCTTGGTCTAGGCTTAGTGAAAAGGGATAGACTCCCTCCTTGCTGGTGAATCAACATTAGGCGCTCCGCAACACGATATATATATTCCACTTTTCCACATGACCTACACACAACTTTCAAAGATTATCAAGTTGGTTTGTTTGTTGGTTTGTTTGTTTTCTTTTGCGGCAAATCACCTCAGTGGGTCATTTAATGCCGGCAAGTTTTGAAAGATTCATAGCGATAGTTTGGAAGGAAATTTTAAACTCATTTTTCTTTATAAAAAAAATTCTATTTAAACCATAGATGGGACCCTAACAGGTGCTACCACACCAGGTCAGACTCTGGGGGCAAAGTGATGAACGAGGTGCTCCACATTTTCCAGACTCCAGAATTGGAACCTACCATCAGATAGAGTTTAACATTATACCGCAGGAAATTATACCCTCAGCACTGCCTTCTAGCACATATAATAAAAAAGGTTGGGAATTGTATAAGGGCAATAGGGTTGGGACAGTCGTATGGGTGCTAGGGCTTGACATTGCCAGCTGATTGATTGGAGGGCGGTTTTCGACTGCCATCTAGCCTAAGTAAGGGCCAAAGTGGTGGTTGAATTCATGGACCTCAGCCACGAGGATTCCATCCTTAAGCATCAATGGCCCAGGGTCATTGGTATCCGTCTATCATTGCTATCAGCTTATTATATCTATAATTTTGTGGTGGGTGTTGGTTGGTTGGTTTTATGGCATGTCAATCCTTGTTGGGTTATTTTATACCAACTCATTTTAACAGTTATGGTATCCAATTATAATCAGTATAAAAATGTATCACACCCTTTGGCTAGGGCAGGCCTCTTGGCTGGTGTGTGGTGACCTGGATGCTTAAGGATGGAATCCTCCTGGCTGAGCAGTCCATGACATTCAACACTCCCTTGGCCTTACTTAGGCTAGATGGGCAGTTGGAGAGGCCCCTTCAATCAATTGGCTGGTTATGTCAAGCGCTAGTACCCATACAATTTGCCCAACCCTATTGCCTTATAGCAATTCCCAACTCTTTTTATCATATATGTGCTAGAAGCAATGGCTGAGGGTATTGTATGTCATGGGTATAATGTTAAACTCTATCTGTGCAAGAAAACAGTAGCTAAGGGTCATAGTGTCCTGATATGATGTTAAACTGTATCTAGTTATATATATATATATATATATATATATATATTGAAGAAATAGATACAACAGAAACCTACTCAGTTTCATCCTAGAATCATCAGGGTAAATCCACTGAATTAAATCGAGTTACCGATTAATTGCAGACTGATCGGTAACTCGATAATTCAGTTGGATTTAACCCTGATGATTCTAGCGATGAAACTCGAGTAGGTTTCTGTTGTATCTATATTTCTTCAATAAATTTGATCTACTTTGTATTGAGACACTTTCTATTTGTTTATCACAGACTTAACCCTGATCCTGTGCACCTCCAACGATCGTGCCCATATTCACCGGTAAGCCACCCTTTATATATAAATACATATATATATATATATTTGGGAATAAAAGGCCTTAAATACCATGGGTATGTGGTTATGGACCATTTCCACTCGCGAGTTGCTCACGAGCTTCTTTCAGACCACTGATATATCCGCGAGTGGAAATGGTCCATAACCAGATACCCATGGGTATTTAGGCCTTTTATTCCAAATAACTTTGGCTCTGTTTACAATAATTAACATTGAGCTCTCATATGGAACCTGAACTCTACAATAACTACTGGATAGAGAATTAGGAACCCACCTAGAATCACCTTTACCAAGAAACTTGTAGTACGCCAAGTCATAAAATATATATAGTATATATATGTATAGTTGTAGAGAAAAAGGTTTTTCCTTTTCTACAGTTTCGGTGTTCAAGGTTCACGCTTCTTCAGGAGAACTCTATTGCTGAAATTATCACTTAAAGAAATACAAAAAGTTAATTTTCTTCATCAGAGATACCTAGAATTTTATTCTTTCCTATGGAACTAAACACTTCCTTAATGCCAACCTAATGAAAAAAACAGATTTCAACTTTTTGGGATCAGCTCTCTTCTCTCCCAAAAATTATTCCTTTTAGATAAATTTTCAGGAACATGTTGTGGAATGTCTGGCGGCAACTGTAGGCTCGTTAATGAGTGAAAACTGCATATGAGACTAATACTCTATACATGTGCAAGTAGCCTCATGAAGATTTAAAAAAAGAAAAAAGAGAGAAAGAAAGTAGTCAATTATCTTTGGTCTTTAAAGGAAGAACATCTTGGTAAAGTATTATCATAAAAAAATGTCCACAATATAATATAATATATATTATATATATATATATATAATATATATATATATGTGTGTATTTAGCAGCATTTTTTCTTTTATACAGGTTTCGTTTGAATTGAACAGACAATTCCTGTGACAAGTCTTTCGTTTTGATCCGTTCTAATCTTCGGGCCATCCTTCTGGTGTCAGGGTCCACCGAATGTTTCGTCACTAGCGCTTTCGGCGTATACACTTTGCCATCCTCAGGTGCGGAAACGATTATATATATATATATATATATATATATATACTATATATATAGCCCATTGAATGTCTGGCTATACAATGGTGAACATTTTCATATATATATAGTATATATATATATATAATATATATTATATATATATATCCTCCCCTATTCACAACCTCCTAATTCACCCAGTATGAAAATGTTTCACCATTGTAGCCAGAACTTCAATCCAATGTCCTGAAGAGGTTCTAACAGACCGAAACGTTAAACGTTGACATCCACTATCACAAAAACAATCCATTTTGTACAACATCCCATGCTTTGTCTACCTTTCATCCACAGTTACCTATCGCGATTAATTTCCTCAGTCGAGGTTTCGATCACACACGCGAGCAGTTCCATGCTATAACCTTGCTGATGCTGACCTAACAGCGAATGTACATTGCAGGGATTGACATTGTTCTCCCGATCTGTTTAGCCCTACATTTGAACATATATGCCCGCCTAATTCATTAATTATTAACTAATTAATTTTCAAAAAATAGTATGACTCAATTAAGCACATATCCTCCAAAAATTGTCGCGCTTAAAGCCATATCAAATAAACACAATGTTTTATTTACTTACTTTCATATATATATATATATATATATATATAATATATATATATGAGTTTAATCGCAATATGATGGTTCGATACAAGTATTAACCAAATAGTCAGTGTTTTATAACGAATATAAAGTGCTCCAGTATGTAGTAGAGCAGATTTAGTATTAAATATTATATACGAATA
>CM042156.1:7559614-7627114 GCA_023376005.1 Doryteuthis pealeii
GTATCACCTTTCATCAGCACAGTTATATATATATATAAATATTATATATGTAAGAAAGTTTGATATAGAAAAAACAACAAGATGTTAAACATTTTGCTGACAGATATCTGTTCGACATTATGAATATGTCTTCTTCAAAGCAACATTGCAGCGGAAAAAACGAAATGAAATATCAGTAATTTTACAAGGCAACAGAACGCTCTCGATCAGTACCGGAATGCTTTTTTTTTTAGATTTTTAAAAATAACAGATTTGTTGTTAAAAATAAATAAAATTTATTTTTTAAAATGTTTAAGCACTATATATATATATATATATATATATAATTATTATTATATATATATATCATCGATCATCATCATCAAGGCCTGTTGACAGAATAGATTCCTTTGACTCTTTCTTGCCCATCGTACCCTACTATCAGTCAACTATGGCAAGTCTTCTAGACAGCATTTCCAGTGTGCACACAGAGATAAATGAATATAGGTTTTGTTGCCGTTGGTCAACACTGTTGTGCGCCTTTAGATAATTACATTACCAAGGAAGGAAATTATATTGAAAAATAAAATTACTTTCTATGCGAAATAACTATTTATTTTTCAATATATCTCCTTCCTTGTTAATGTGATAGTAGAGAAAGTACTATTATGAAATAAATAGTTAGAAATAGAAAATGGATATTTAGAGAATAAATAGTTCCCTTTCTATAGAAGTTAACTATTCATTTTTCAATATAATCTCTCCTAATTGCTTTGTATAGAAAGTAACTATTTATAAAATTTATAGGTACTTTTTATAGAAAAGTATTTAGAGAATAAATAGTTCTTTCTATAGAAGGTAAACTATTCATTTTTCAATATAATCTCCTCCTGTTAATGTTGCTTGTATAGAAAGTAACTATTTATAAAATAGATAGTTACTTTTATATTCTTTTATGATTAGTTACTTTCTATAGAAAGTAACTAATCATAAATTGAATTGTTACTATTCTATGTATAATTAACTATTTATTTTTCAATATAAATCTCTTCATTATGAAATTACTTCTATAGAAATAACTATTTATAGAATAAATAGCTTACTTTTATTGAAAGTAACTATTTATTTATAAATATAATCTTCTTCCTTGGTAATTATTTAATTACAGGGCTGCAGACTTATTGCTTGGTCTCAAAAAGTCTAAAATGACCGGTGATATGCAATTTATGTTATAGAAGAAATTAAGTTGATATCTTGAAATCAATTTAAAAGCATTATCATTTGAATGATTGTATCTATTTGAAAGAAAACTTGTATGTGTTTGTGTGTACAAAATTATAGGATGGTAGAATATATGCGTTTGAACAGGAAGATTTAGTCTTAAAATTTTTGTATAATTTATTACAAAATATTTTCTGACCAAATGTTTTAAAAAAATTCAAACATGTGTTGGAAAGCGGGATACATGAATGAACAGCTAAAAAACACAAAAGAATATCCCAACCAAAAAATAAAACAAAACAGAAAATAATTAGATAATAGATATTAACACATGATATATGATTGGTAGTATATAATATATAATATCGCGTTTTGCTCCGGCTAGAAGTAGCTGCTAAGTCAGCCACACTAATGAGACTAAACGTCGAATTGTCTGTGGATAATTATTATATGTCCCAAAGCCGGGTTAGAGCTCTCTAGAGGGACTTTAATGAACTTTCACCATTTTGCTGTAAAGGCAATATTTGCTGTTGTTTACGGAGTTTGAGTTCTCTGGTGATTGTAACATATATACTTAACCGATGTATATTTATCAGTTAAATGTTTGCCTCTACGTGGCAGCTGTTGGACAACCAAGGAAAGGAGTCGGACTGATAAAAAAGTCAGTCGGGTTTCACTCCGCGGCTAGAAAGTAGCTAGAAGAGTCTAGCCACACTGATGAGCACATAAACATTAAAACATGGTGGTCTGTGGGATGACTATATAATATGATATTTATGTCTCATCAGTGTGGCTTAGACTTCTTCTAGCTACTTCTAGCCAGGAGTGAAAACCCCCGACTCACTATATATATATATATAATATATATATATATATAATATATATATCACAATTTCATTGACAGTTTGCCATGAAATCACGATTGTCTGTCTTCTACTGAATGTCTGATTTATTTATTGCTCTTGAATGATATTCATTGTTCCTTTTTTGTATGCTTTAATAATTCTACCTGGTTCTTTCTTAAGGTTGTATGTGTTGGTGTTTCTTGGGTTTATTTAATGACTTATGATGCTTTTTGATATCGTTTCTTCTTTTTTTCTAACTGCTTCTGTTTCCAGTGTCGCCTAGGTGAAATTAAAAGCAACCAGCCAAAAGATAGACTTCAGAAGTGAAAAGACACTTTCAAAGGAAACTGTTGGACCCTCCCCCACACACTCCTAAATCATAAAAATTTGACACCCAAAATATCATTAGATGGACCAATTAGACATCAAGCTAGGAGACTTTATGATAGAAGAACTCAACGAAGTCCTAGAAAACTTAAGGTTAGAAAGCAAGATACTCCTGAGATATGGATGATTGAGGAAATTCGATGACATTTATTTAGGTATAATGCCAATGCAGTGATATAACCAAAATAGAATAGATAAATGGACAAAAGGCTACATCATCACATTCCCCCAAAAAGGCGGAAACTGAATGCTAGAACTTACACAGGATATAACTCTTACCACTGTAAGAATGGTTCCAAAGTTATATACTTGATATACAAAACTCCGACGAAGGTTGACAGACAAAACATTTAATATAGTTACAGCACATGGATATGACGAAACAAAGTACAAGGTAAACAAGTTACATGTAGACAATAATACACATTCATGAATGGTACAGATAACATATAAAAGCCACGGACATGAGACTAGGATAGTCCATGCTGTGCGAAGAACTTACATAATGTAAGTGGGGCCAAAAGCCCCAACGAGAAAGGGTTAGACCGTGTCTAGACCATGGTGTCTCGTGGTGTACTGGAACCGGAAAAGAGGGAGAAAGCGTTTTTTGAACAGACCGCTTAAAACATATCCCCTTAGCGGGCACCAGCAAACTAAACCGGGCAGACAACTCTCCCAGCAAATATGAAACTAACGCTTACACACTAACTGCTAAGATATATAATGCCCTTGTAGAATTAAAGTTCCAAAGCTCAAAAAACGTTGTCAATCACTTCGGTATTCACCACTTGTAAGGTTCAAAGTTATTACACGAACATACAAGACTTGAACGTTATGTGGGAACAAACATTTTATATATCACAGCACAGGGAATAAGACATTATACAAAAACAATAAAATAACATGTACATAAATAAACAAGAGTAGGGATAAAAGGACGGAGTGATTCGTACATACAAAATCACTTACTAGTGATGCGGGGGGGGGGCTGAAGCCTTTCAGGAGAGTTACATAGCGTGGGGCCGAGCCCCCACCAAGGAGGGTGTGACAATGTCTCTAAACCCATAGTGCTCGTACGAAGGAGATGTAGCAAAAGAGGAAGAAGCGTTTGAAAACCAGCGCTTAAATAACAATAGCCGCCTGGTGAGAACAAAAGCGACACCCAGTGGAAGATAAACTCTTCCAGCCAAATGAAAGATAACCCCAACACCCTCCTTCTTAATCACACCTGACCTGAATAGAGAAAATCCTAGGAAAAACCACACAGAATTCTGCAAAAAAAAAAAAAAAAAAAAAATGAATTCATTCCGCGACCTCTCGGATTCAGACTGTTTGTCGAATCATAAAGCGGTTCGACGAAGAATCTTGAGGCAATGCTACTATTGAGATTTCTCCAAGGCATTTGGGACTCCAAACACAGACAGGAAAAATTGGAGCAAAATACTCTAGCACTGATTCTCCCCGAGGAATACAGTTTTACTGCTATAATGATTTGCCTTACAAGGACACTAAAGCAATGGTATGCTCACTGATGGGATACAGACCTTCTTTGACATAGTCGAGGAGTCCTACAAGGAGATAACCCTAGCACCGTATTATATTCATAGTATGCCTTAGACTATTGTACTTCGTACATCCCTAGATTTCATAAAGGAAAAGGTTCTGCACTAAAAAAAAAGGGCAAGAAGGCAGGTGATATCCCGCCACAAACTAATACAGATGCAGACTATTAGATGACTAAGCGCTTCTTGTAAATACACCTGCCCACAAGCCAAATCCCTGCTAAACATCGTCTAGAGAAGGCAGCACGGAAACATTGGCTCATATGTGAATTCTGATAATCAGAGCAAGCATATGTTTTAAAAAAGATAAGGAGGAACATATCCCACATTTCAATGGTGAGCCTTAGGGGCTAGTAGAACAATTCACATACATAGTAGTTAATAATCTCTTCCACAGATATCCAATGTTAATGCATGCATAGGGAAGGCATTGAGTTGGCTATAAATAAATTGTCCGTTATATGGAAATCAGATCTCACTGAAAAGTTAAAGTGACAATTCTTCCAGGTCATGGTGTTATCAGTGCTACTGAAGCTGCACCATTTGGACTTTGAGAAGGCGCCTGGAAAATAGTGCTAAAATGGGAGCTGCACAAGAATTGCTGCCTGCGATTCTTGAACAAATTGGGAAGCAACACCCTACAAGGACGGCTATACGGCCACCTGCCCCCTATCACACAAACCATTCGAGTAAGACAGACGGGAGACATGCTGGACACTGCTGGAGAAGTAGGATGAACTCATGAAGTGACGTCTCTATGGAAACCCACACATAGACATGCTAGTGCCGAGTTCGTCCAGCAAAAGACCTACACAGACCAGGCACTATGCAGGATTACTGAGATGCTGTGCGGAGGCCTGCCAGGGACAAATTGAGTGATAGGGATGGTTGGCATAGAGGGTTGTCATGGAATATGCGACGTACTGGCGCGACACGGAGATGATTGATGATGATAGATATATATATATATATATATTATTAACAAAATGATATAATATTAACGAATTATTATAGACAGGTTAAGCTCAGTCGTAGGTGCCCTGCCTAGAACCCCCAGGAGTTCCAAGTTCTAGATGTATGTGTGGTATATATATGTCTGTATGTGTATTTATATGTGTGTATATTTCTGTATTATATGTGTAAAGTATGTGAGTGTGTGTGTATATATATATATTATATATTATATATTATATATGATAGATAGATAGATAGATTGGCGGGCAATACCTATATCAAATGTAGCGCTAAACAATCGAGAAAAATCAATCACATGTACACTACATTTGAATGGTATGCTCGCCTAATTCATTATTATTAATTTTCAAAATTAGGTAACTTACTTCAATTAAGCACATATTCTCCCAAAAATTGTCGGCTAAATACAAAAGCCATATCAAAACACATTTTGTTTGTTTTACTTCTCATAGATAGATAGATTAGAAGATAGATAAGTATATGTTTGAAAAAAAACTGAGATGGATAGATGCAAACAAACAAAATAAAGGTGATAAAAGAGAAGAAGAAGAAAGATAAGAAGAAGAAGAAAAGCTTACAAATAATTATCCGGCAGATCAACACTGAGAAGAAAAGTGAGAGAAAGAAACAACACAATTCCCGGTATTCGGCAACAACGACCTCTCAACTCCCTACCCTCATACTAGCAACACCTTCTTTTCTCTCTCTCTCTCTTTTCTATTGTCTCCCTTCCTCTCTTTGTTTGATTTGTTATTTCTTTTGCTCCTCCCCCCCCCTTTTTTTGTGTCTACCGGAAGTGACTATCAACACAACAATGTCGATTCTCACTAGCGGTAGTTCTCGACAGTTGAGGTAAGAGAGAAAAAAGAAGCAACGAAGCACTACTCAACACTAAATAGTAGATATACAAAACTTACTACTACTGCTGCATTACTACAACTAATAATATATATTTATTACTACTACATTTCAACATACCAGTAGCAGGAGTTTAAAATAGTATATTACAAAAACCTACAACTACTATTACTACTAATACTTATTATATAATTCTATTTACTACTACTATCAACAACCAAGTAGCAGGAGTTTAAAGAAAGATGAATTATCCAGCACCCTAAAACCTCGGGTTTATCACTTGATTTAGCTTAAAGATTATCCCCACCAGTTTTTATTTTGGGAAAATCGCCGTCAAAAAAGACATTTAATCTTCGACATTCCACATTGAATTAAAGGTAAATTTTCATTTTTGTTTTTGCGTTCAATGTTCAACAGGAATTTTATTTGTCATATTTTTTTTGTTTTTGCTTATTCGTTTTGATATATAATCACGCGATGTATAGTAGAGAGAAAAAATATTAGTCGTTTCTTATTTTAAAATTTGCATATTCAGTATATACATATTTTAAATATATTGTATTATATTTACTTTTATATTCATTATATTTTATATATATTATTCATTATATTTTATATTTCTATATCTATTATTTATATTATATGTATATTTATTTATTTATATATATATTTTAATTTATATTTATATTTTTATATTTACATTTAGTATTCATATTTTTGTATATAGTCTATTTATCATATTTATATTTATTTAATTTATTGATATTTATATTTAATATTATAGATATATTATATTATATATTAAGCATATTAGAATAAAAAAATAAAAGAATATTTGCATCTAAGGAGATAATCTATTTATCTAAGTGTTTCAAAAATTATTTTAGTGTGCAAAATCGACCTTTTGTGTGGTGTGTGTGTGTCTTACATAGTTATGAGGACTTTTTGTTATTGCTTTTCAGAATGATTAATTAACAAACATCTAATGAATATTTGATTATTTCATAGAATATTCTGTCCCTTTTGGAGTTTATAATTCCGATCTTAGGATCCGATTATTGCTGATTATCCTTTTATTAGCAGCGGGTTTGTAATCCTGTTTTGTAGTAGTATTCATAATAATAACAATAATGATGATAAAAAGTAAGAAGGCTGAGTTTGTGATTGCGATTTCTATTGAGAAAGATGAATAGATATGGATGTTTCAAGTTTGACAAGATTTTTAAATGCATACATTACTTCAGTAACCAATCCTTACCTTCTTAGTATATATTATGATTTATTATATATATATATATTTCAATTTTAAGATCTAGCTTCATTTTTTTTTAGATATTATTATGTACTAGCCGTTTTGCTAACGTTTGTTTTTAATAAATGCAAAATATTTATTACACCCCCAAATGGTAGACTATTTTTATAACATGTGTATGCTCTGAACACATTGTGTGGTTGACTTGGGATTTATAGTAACTACTTCGTACTAGTAGCACATTTTTATACCGGGAACACTCCGTATTTTTATTTTCTAATCTTTTTTTTAAGCGGTTGCTTTATATATTTAAAATTTATAATTTTAAAATAAAATGAAATTGTTAAAAATCAATAATTTACTTTTTTCTAAAATGAACGAATTTTGTGTCGTGTGTGTTGATATAATTGTGTGTAATATATATATATATAAATATATATAGATTATTTCTTTGAAGAAATTACAAAAAAAAAAAAAATGAATTCCTCCAGAGCTAGGTGTTATCTGGCATTCTGAACCTCTTGGTGGGAAATGTACAATCACATGATGAGAATTAATAATAAAATAATAATAAAGGGTGGTGAGTCTTTTGATTTGTAGAATGAATACTAGAAATCGAACTTACAAAAAAAAAAAAAAAGAAAAAAACAAGATTTAAAAAAAAAAAAAAAGAAGTATGTTGCCCCATTCAAGCTTTCCTGAATTGACAAACCCTGCACTTTTTAATAGAGGTGGAAACTTGAAATCACATGATGAGTGTGGTATTTTCTCGTTAATACCCGACTGGGTAGAGCAAGTTTATTAACATAAACTGATAATAAGGTGAGATTAAGCCCAGCACCTTAAAAAGTCTATAATTATATTTAAATAAATTGATAGATCAACTTGCTGACTAGTTGGAAAATATGTTGTTTGTGGTTTTTTTTCACAAGAAAGAAAAAGTTATCTTGACCGGCCTCTTGATGGGGACCAGGTTAGAATGGAAGCATGAGTTTTAAAATATCTGTTTCTTTTGTCAAAATTCTATTCCCTGAAGAAATGATCTTAAAAAAAAACAGGTTTTATTTTAATTGTTTCAATTAAGGCTAAAGTCATGTTGCAATTGCATTTGTCCAATTCCATAGTTTTTTTGTTTTTTTTCTTACCTTTAAAGAAAGTATGGTTAAGTGTAATTTATGAATTATCAAAAATAAATGAAAATCGGTCTGAAATAAGGAAAAAACAAAACAAATTGATATCTATTTATTTTTTTAAAAGATTTGTTTAAAATAGTTTATTCAACGTAAAGATTATGCTTATTCATTAGGACTAACACAAACATTTTTATTTTTATTTTTGAGGAAATAAAACTGTAAAAAAGTTTATATTTAATTATGTAAAATGAATTAATTAAATTGAAAATAACCCCAAAATTGAATTTGATGAGAAGATTTGTGTAAAAAAAAAAAGACATTAAGATTGTTACTTCACCTTCTGTGGCATTTTATTTATAAAAAAAAAATAATGTTAAATTTTAATTGGATTTTATTTTGAAGCTGTCCTTTTCTTTTAGTGCCTTGGGTTAATTTATTTTTTACTATTTAATTAAAAAAAAAAAAAAAATAAGACTATTAAAGCAAAATATTTCTAAACTTCTATTAATTCACATCCTGTTGTGTCATATGCCAAAGAAATAAAAATTTGTTTTATTTAATTCAACTAACCTAAAATTAGACTAATTAATAATCAATGATTAATAATGACTTGAAAAAAAAAAAAGAGGAATAATTAGACTCTAATTTATTACTTTTCTAAAAGTCAATATTACTTTATTCTTATAAAAATTTATTGTATTTTTGCACACCCACATGACTTGTTTGAACAAATTTAACCATTTTTTTTCGTGTCGCTCCAAAGATTTATTTGAAATAGATTAAAAAATATTTGCATTCTATTTTTTTTTTTTAATACGCGAAAACGATTATTTGTCATAGATTAAAAAAAAAGTTTCACTAAACTCAAACCAAGTCTGGAGGTTTATTTTGTCCCAAGAAGTGGTAAATGCCAACCCAGAAGAAAAATATAGTTGATTTATTACAGTTTTCTATTTTTTCTTTGACTTTATTAGAATAATTTCGAAAAATCAAAAACAAGTATGATAATTTTTATGGTTATTACATTAATCTTTGTCTATTTAACGTGAGAAAAAAAGAAGAAAAAGGGGGGTATGTGTTTATGATGATAATGACACTCATGGAATTTGCTGCGTCAATTCTGGTCCCATTGATGAAAATAGTCTCGTTTTTTTTGGGGGGGGTTAGCTCATCTTTTCTTACTTTTTTGAATGGGAATGTGAACATTTAGTTTTTTAAGATGATGAATTTGATATGTTTAAATGTGAAGTAACTTATTTAAAACTTTGAATATTTAATTTATTTAAAAAAAAATATGTCCAAGGAGCTTATTTGACTCTTTAAATTCTTCCTTTTTGATAACTTTTTAACTACATTGGAATAAATCGACTAACAAGTCCCCTCGGAATTTTTTATTCATTTATAATTTTTGTTGAAAGTATTCCTATCATTATTTTACTGGTTCAAAAATAGGTATTAGAAATATTACAAAATTGATATAATTATAAAATTGAATTTACATTTTTCATGTCCCGCAAGAAATAGCAATGAAATGGCATCTATCTTTCTTGGTAATTCAAAAAAAAAAAAAAAAATAAATAAAATGGTTTTTGATTTTTTAAAAATTATAACATTTAATTTTATTTTTAATAATATTAGTATTAGTAATTTTTGGTATTTTTTTTTTGTTGAATTTTTTTGAGTTAATATTGACAATTTCTTGAAACAATCGAACGAATAACAGCATGATTTAATGAAAAATTAATTCTTCACATAAATAATTCGTTTCTTGCGTACGATTCTTTATTTTATACGCAAATTATTTAATCAAGACTGTTTGCATATTTAATTTAATTTGTTTAACACTGTGAAATAGTTCGAGTGTTTTTTAGTGGGTTTTTATTTGTTAGGTTTTCATGTTAAACAGGTGCCTACAAATTTTATGTTGTTACAGCTTGGAGGGGTCGGTCCCAAAATCTTGAAACATGCCTTTGCTTTCTCCCACAAACGTTGTATTAATTAAACATCACAGGTTTTCATTTAATTATTAATTATAACTTAATATTTTTTTCTTCTTCGTCTCGATGTTGTCTGCTTTTTAATCGCAACTTAGTTGGAACCACTGCCAAGGAAAATGCTAGTTAAGTTAGTTATTTTTTCTTTAAAATTAATGTTTGGTTAACAATCTTTATCTAAAAATAAAATATAAATAAACACAAGTTTTTCCTCATTTTTTGCACGGTATTTTTTTTTAACCAATTTAATCCTATTATAATGGAATTCAAATACCAAAATTTAGTTGATGACTAAATTGGTTAAAAAAATACGGTCTAAAGAGCAAAGAGGATTTATTTTATTTACTTTATTCATCCATTATTTTATATAATGATTATATTAAAATAATGCATTATTTATATGCAATACATGTACAAACGTGCCCACAACTGTCCGTATTTTAATTTTTGACTATTATTCATCAACGGTTATCATCATTCCCCAACAAACCAAGGTTTTCTTAGTAATTAAAAACTTGTGGTAATTATTTTTTTTGTCTATTTTTTTAATGATTTTATATCGCAAAAGCAAAAAAAAATTTGAAACAAAAACAAAAAAAATTTTTCTATCTATTTTCTTCTTTCCACCGCCACATGTATTTTTTCTTTGTTTAGGTAGCCTATACATTTTTTTAATTAGAAAAGATAGGATATTTTATTATTAAAACCCTTAGTTGTTAGATTTTCTTTTTTTTTTCTTTTGGTCTGATCTACATTTTGGTTGATTAAAAACTAAACAAAACAGTAAATAAAAAACATTAAACAATGAAATAATAAAATCAACACTCGTCACTCACAAAATAATGAAAAAATACATTTATATACTTATTATTATCATCATATCATTTATTTTTTCTTCTTCTCGAAAACCAACTCATCAGGTAGGGCCAAATATGCCTCTTTGGCATTTTATTCGTGTGCGGGTAAA
The DNA here is from genome assembly GCA_023376005.1 of Doryteuthis pealeii. Lineage (NCBI taxonomy): Eukaryota > Metazoa > Mollusca > Cephalopoda > Myopsida > Loliginidae > Doryteuthis > Doryteuthis pealeii. The sequence goes on from CM042156.1 coordinate 7,570,788, forward strand.
ATTTAGAACATTTGGACAAATTTATTTTTTAAACTTAGCTCAGGTCTCGATTTCTCAAATTCATGCCAAATCTCATCTAACAATTGTAAAAAAATTTCATGATAAACTTCTTCGTTTATTTGGCTGTAACTTTTACTTATTATATTCTGTGTAACAGGCATTTAAAAAAAATCAAAATTAATTAATTTATATTTAAACTTATAATTAAAGATAATAAGTTTTCAAATGTTCAATAATTAAATTCAAAATAGCCACGATTATTATTTTCTGTAAAATCCAGTGAAAAAAATTAACAAACCTTTTTTGCTAGAATCAGAAAAATAACAAAAAAACAACAACAAAAAAAACAAAACCAAACCTACAAAAACTACCCCCAAAATATCAGATTTGTGAAAGAATTTTTGACATTTGTTTGTTTACTATTACTACACACATACACACATATATAAATCAAAGCTGTATCACTCCATGTTCCCTGCCGAAATAATTGTTCATGCGTTTATGATGTCGTGTTCCTTCTCTCGTGTGTGGACTTTTATAAATAAACTCATTTAGCATTCACTATTGTTATTGTGGACATTATTTAAGCTTTTAAAAATCTTTGATACCAACTCCTAGGGCTGGAACTCGAAACTAGGTCCATTCTTTTTAACCACCACTCGCCTATACACCCTTTTTTTATGTCATAATTGACCTGTTTGTTATTCGTTTCTTGTGTTTTGCCTTGAATATTTTAAGATCATTTCCTTTCCCAGAGTTCAATTAATAAGAATAATATTTGGACAAAAGTTCCATAGATTTAGATTTTCTGTATTTTGTTTGTTGATTTTTACTTCACTGTTTTATGTTCATAGATGGACGAGTATTTAATTTATTTATTTTGGTCTAATTAATTAGTAATTACATAATAAAAAAAACAAATACTCTTTTTTTTTTTTTAGTGATTAATATTAGTTCCCCGAAAGGTCGCCAGATAAGACTTTCGCTTACTTGTAAATTTTTTTTATAGTTGTGAATTTTTAAAATTATTTAAAAAATTAGTTAAATTTCTGTCTCCTACTTTTATTTATTTATTTTTTGCTGGTTGTCTTTTTTAAAAATTTTAATTTTTTTAAATGAAACGACAAAAACAAGTATTGTAGCTTTTACGATTATTATAACTGCATGACCAAGCATGAAAGAGAGCGTTATCGTATCCGTATTATTTTTTCATAATGATTCACTGAATTAATCGGAAAATTCCTTTAATGAATAAGAATTAATTTGTTTACTTTTTGAATTATCGTAAAAAACGAATAAATATGGACAAGCGTCAGTTAGCTGTTTAAGTGTTTTTATTATTGTTAAACTTCAGTGCCTTCCTTGGCGTGTAGTTTTTTTTTTTTTTTTACCCCATCGGCATATTTTGCGCACCCTCCAAATAAAAGGGGGTGGGTCCAAAGTTAAGTGACCTGAAAAAAATCAGAAAGTTTCGACCCCCCCCCCCAAAAAACAAAAATGGTGCATTATAAAATTATTCACTGATAAATCAAAACTGAAATTTTCATTAAAATAGGATGCATTCCCCTGATTTTGTAATTTTTTTTCTATAGGGTGATTTAATTTGTTAAAATACGTTATGACAGTACAAAAATGTTGGGTACCTATGTAGAGAGAATTAATTTTACAGACACTTGCTTTGCTGAATACATGGGTTTGATCCTACTTGGCTACATGACGGGGTCGGTTTAGGGTTTCAACCCCCCCCCATCTATGATACTGGGCCTCCACTCTTACTAATGTCAATTTTCATAAAGTTTTATTCAATATAAAATATATAACCCTCACACTACTAACATTACCAATTTTCATTTAAACTAAGTAGTCATAGAATAAAATAACAAATCCCGGGAAAGGATGAACCTCCTCATCCCTCGCAACTACCCCCTGTTCTCTACAAGGAATGGCTTGCAGTTAAATAACCTCAAAGATGATATACCATTAAATAAAGAAACCAAACCTTAAAGCTGCATCTATTGGTCTGAACTCTGGGGAGTTTGGAGTACCCCCCTTCATTGCCATTACTCCCAGGTCCACCTTCTGACCCGAGTTGGTAGTACCCTGTTAGTGGTCCCAGCTATGGGCTAAATAGATTTGAAGTGTTTTTTTAAAAGAAATTGAAATATCCACCCAACAAGGAATGAATAAAACAAAAACGTCTTTGGGCATTAAAATAAACCCAACAAGAGTTGACCTGCTGTAAAATCCAACAAAACCAAACTGTAAGTTTCAATCCCTCCCCAATATCTGTTATGGCATGGGAATACGGACCTTACGCTAGATACTGGCTGATGTTTAGGGTTGGGCAAGATGATTTGGTGCCCTAGGGTAGCATTTAGATACTCACCCCCTTGAACGTTAATAAGCTAATGTAGGTACAGAACCCATATACATAATTTTTCTCTTGTGGCTTTATACTTCATCCCATGCAAATAACTAATTATGTTATTACTTAAGTCAATAAATCCTTGACGTAAATGTCAATAAAACAATTTTACATTTTTCTGAATTTTTTGCAGATGAAGCTTGCATAATTTGGTAAGTATTTGTGTTTTTCGGACTATTGTCCTTATGCTACGACAACAATTATTTACAATTAATGAATGAAGCTCCTTAGAGTTCGACAAGAAAGTTCCCGAGTCCAACCAGAGAAAATATCTGAAGAGGCCGGAGAGCACCATCAGCCAAAACGTTGTGTAGATAACAATTAAGATGAGAACAATAGTCGAATAACCCAAATAATACAAAACAATTTTAGTTATTTTTTCATTTTCTTTTTTAAATTTTTAAATTCTTTAGGATAATCTTAAAAAAATAGCATATCATAAGCCTTTAACTTACTCTAGTCTCTGGCTAGTTGATGAACCTACTAATTATTACAACCACGTCGTAGGAGAAGGAAAATCTGAATTCAACCCTGTTATAACACCTACTTAAAAATAGACCTCGTGTCACATCTGCTCGGGAGAGGCGTTGCTAAATACATATAGACGGGGTGACGTGCTGTAAAATCTGTCAGTTTGATCATTCACCTGAAATTGGGGGTTTGTGGTATAACTGCTGATTGGGAAAAAGAATCGCTCCCCTTGTCCTTTACCCAACAAACAATAGTCGTGTCTGATATTAGTGAGCAATCAATATAATATATTGCTTGTTGCGTTTAAATTCTCCTACCTATCAGCCTGCAATACCCCTGCGTTAAAACTAAGATCTCTCCTACCCAGGCGTCGCCTCGAGTAAGAAGGGCAGGGGACGAGAGGGATAGGCAAAAAAAGGTTGGTCTCGCAGATCCATTATTCACTGAATCACGAGTTGGATCATCGGCGGATGCCCCGTTAAAAATCCCAAATGTAAAAAGAAAAGGAAGCGTGACTCTGCTAGATGAGGCGTCAGAAAAAGAGTTACACAGACAATTGAAAAGAAAAATTAAGTCTCTAATTGAAAATATATAAAATGCATTAAAAAAAACGCCAATGCTGTTATATTCAAATTATATCTTATAATTTTCTTCACGAATATAATCCAAATCTTTAATTATTTAATGTGCTCAAAAAGAAAATCTGGTGACTGTGATGTATATTATGGTGATTTAGTATAGAGTTTGTTTGATAATTCGTTTGAATGTCACCAGTATTAAGTTAAAATTCATGGAAAATAATTATTCAAACATAAAAGAACACCATAAAACAATCAATTATTGTAGGCACATGGCAATAAATAACAAGACTGCAATTTTTAAAACAAAACAACTGTATTGAGGAAAAGGTAATAGCAGACATACCGAGAAAGTTCTTCATCAGTCTTTGTACAAAAATGAATTATTGTAAAGTTCATTATAAACATGTAAAAGAAAAGATGTTGGTAAGTTTTCGAAAGTGAAAAGAAAGAGTAAGAATATCAAAGTCACAAAACAAGTCAGAGTGCAAGTAATTTGCTGATCATCTAAATTGGCGATTGAGAGAGAAGAAGATATAAATGCTCATACCTTCTTATAAGAATGTTATTTTATCTTGCGTAAAGTGACGTGGGTTTTAGTTAGACGGAATAATTTCCTTTCGGTTGAGGGCTTTGAAACTCCGCTATTTATAAGAAAAGGTAGGCATCCAAATTGAATCTATTTTTGTAAATTATCTTTTGGGCGCGAACGTCTCTGATTGGTCGAAAATGTACAAATTTTTATTTAAATTATCTTTTCTTTTTTTACTCAGGCTTGCGCAAATCCCTTGGCGCAAACCATTTAATTTTTGTCGCATTGACTTTTTTGTTTCGTCGTAGAAGAACTCCGGTTACAAATACAAATAATATATATATGTATATTTTGTTTTACTCTCGTAAGATCGTGTAAGGTCACTTTAAGAGGGAATAAATACCTTATCCTTTAACAAAACGAGAAATCTGCTGAGGGTTTTCCCCGTTTTGGTGTGGTGGTAAGGACGTTGACAATCAGACTGCCAGTCAGGTTTTCGAATCCACACGGGGCGGATCTTTGTATTATAGCTCTGCTTGTGAGGCCTAATAGGCCGAAATTGTACTTACAGAGATTATTTTTTCTCGATTGTTTAGCCTAAAGTTAATATATCCCGCCTAAATTATTAATTATTATTAATTCAACTTTCCATAATATAGGTTCGACTTCATTTAAAGACACATGATTCTCCCAATATATGTATGTCCCGCTGAAACAACAAAAATAAAACAATTAACGGCAAAATAAATATATATACATATATTTGGGAGAATATGTGTTTAAATGAAGTCGAACCTAATTTATGAAAGTTGATTAATTAATAATTAATTAATTAGGCGGGATTACCTATTAAATTTAAGGCTAAACAAATCGAGAAAAATCAATCTCTGTATGTACATTTCGGCCTATTAGGCCTCATCAGCAGAGCTATAGATACAAAGACCGCCCCGTGTGCGATTCGAAACCTGACTGTCAAGCTGACTTGTCAAGCGTCTTACCACCACACCAAACGGACTCAGCAGATTTCTTCGTTTTGTTAAGGACTAGGTATTTATATTCCTCTTAAGTGACCTCTACACGAACTTACGAGAAGTAAACAAAATATACATATATATATATTGTAGTGTAACCGGAAGTTCTTACTACGACGAACAAAAGTCAAGCGACAAAAATTAATGGTTTGCGCAAGGGATTGCGCAGCCTAGTAAAAAAAAAGAAAATTTAAATAAAAATTTGTACATTTTCGACCAATCAGAGACGTTCGCGCCCAAAAAGAAATTTACAAAAAAGATTCAATTTGGAGCCTACCTTTTCTTATAAATAGCGGAGTTTTCAGACCCCAACCAGAAAGAAATTATTCGTCTAACTAAACCCACGTCACTTTAACGCAAGATAAAATAACATTCTCTTATAAGAAGGTATGAGCATTTATATCTTTCTATCTCTCTCTAATCAGCCATTTAAGAGATCAGCAATTTACTTGCACCTGACTGTTTTGTGACTTTGAATTCTTACTCTTTCTTTCTCACTTCAAAAACTTACAACATCTTTTTCTTACATGTTATAATGAACTTTACAAAAATTACATTTTTGTACAAAAGACTGATGAAAGAACTTTACTCGGTATTCTGCATTACCTTTTCTCAATACAAGTTGTTTGTTTTAAAATTGAGTCTTGTTATTTATGCCATGTGCCTACAATAATTGAATGTTTTATGGTGTCTTTTTATGTTTGAATAATATTTCATGAATTTTAACATTAAACTGGTGACCTCACAACGAATATATCAAACAACTCTATACTAAATCACCATAATATACATTCACTATCACCAGATATTTCTTTTTGAGCAAAAATAATTAAGATTTGATTTATATTCGTGAAGATAATTAAGATATACAATTTGAATAGTAACAGCATTGGGTTTTTTTTTATGCATTTAATATTTCAAATTAGAGACATTAATTTTTCTTTTCAAATTGTCTGTGTACTTTTTTTCTGACGCCTCATCAGGCAAGATCAACGCTTCTTTTCTTTTTACATTGGGATTTTAACGGGGCATCCTGCGATGATCCAACTCGTGATTCAGTAATAATGGATCTGCGAGACAAACCTTTTTTGCTATCCCCTCTCGTCCCCTGCCCTTCTACTCAGGCGACGCCGGGTAGCCATTTCTAGTGATAACTAGATGTGAAATATATGTTTATTAGGTACCACCAAAATAGGTCACGTGATCAGTTTAGGCCATATTGAAGGAAAAAACGTAAATATTTTTGAACTTTTTTTTCAAATCTCGCAAAAAAGAAATAACGATCACAAAGAGTTGTTACAAAGAAAAACAATTAATTCAAAGATCAAATTATCCGATTGGGGAAGAATTACTTACCGTTATCTTGAAAAATAAGTAAAACAGTCCATTTTTTTATGACACGGTCAGTTTCTTTATTGATATTTTTTAGCTGAATTCTGTATTCATGGTTCTTTTACTAAAAAAACTCTGGTATTGAAACTTATAAAAATCTTTTGATATAATTATTGAGACTCTTATCTTTATAGAAAAAAGGTAAAATCGTTTTTTGTCGGTTCATTATTTCATATTTCATAAAATAAAATGGGGGTGGGGATCTCGTAAAAAAAATATTTCCGCAAATATATTTTAGGAAAAAAATAAAAGACTATTTCAGACATATGTACATCAAAAGGTAAGTAATTATGTAAATTTTTGTGAAAATCGAATCATTAATTGATTTTTCATAGAATTTTTTAAAAAGACTCTAGTCATAACTTGTTTTTGGCTACGTTAAATTTCAATTGATTTAACGGTGCAAAAATGTAAATATTGTTTTTCTTTCATAATTTTCATTATTTCCATTTGCTGAATTTTTAAAAAAATCATCAAGAGTTTGTTTCTTTCGAATGGACACAATATTTTCAAGATAATATTAACCTTTATGCAAGTTTCATTGTGTTCAATATAGGAAGGGGTAAATTTCACAGGGATAATTGGTGGTACCTAGAGTTTATATTAGCATTCTTGTAGAGAATGAAAAAAAATGAAAAAGTACGAAATTAGGCCACTAAAATCGATAAAATTAAATGAATCAGATTGATTTTCGTAATGTTTTCAAATTTGTCGTTCTTCTTTCTGTTCCTGTTTGATTCCAATAAATGATCAGATCGATTTGTTTCGATCTGAAATTCTTATTATCATCCCCCCACCACCTCACCTAATTATTTCTACTTGATTTTTATTTTGATTTGAGACGGATTTCAATCGGTTTTCAAGGTTAAGGGGAGGTAATCAAGATCTTATAATTTCCAAAATATTGCCCAATAATTTAAATTGCTTCAACAATCGGAATATTTATATGTCGAGTCACTTCAAGAGGAACCATAATCCGAAATCAGATGAATTTCTTTATCTTAACTTATTTCAATAAAAGAGTTTTTATAATTTGCTTGAAGCATTGTGTTTATATTGGTTTGGTGGTTGGTTTTGAAGGCTATCACAATACAAGTATAGCCCTGTCGACTGGGCTTTAGAATATACCGACTGCACCTCTACAAAGGGGTAAGACACCCCCCCCATCAATGGGTCCACCTGTTGGCTGTGGGTGGCGACTCGTGATGCTTAAGGACGGAATTCTGGTGGATGAGCAGTCCATGACATGCAACACTCCACTTAGATCCTTACGTAGGCTAGACTGGCGGTCGGAGAGGCCCCCTCCGATCAATCGGCTGGTTATGTCAAGCTCTAGCACCTATATGATTGCCCCAACCCTATTGCCCATATGGCAAGCCCCCTTTTTATCATATGGGTGCTAGAAGGCGGTAGCTGAGGGTCTTCATGTCCTGGGAATGATGTTAAACTCAATCTGATGGTGAGGTTTGGGGAATGTGGAGCACCCCTTCATCACCATTTCTCCCTGGTCCACTCTGACCCGGAGTGGTAGTACCTGTTAGGGTCCCATCTATGGGTTAAATAGAAAAATGTGTTTATAAAAAAATGTGTTACATAATTATTAGATTCTTAATATTTATGTACAGTAGTGTAGAAATCAAAATGGCTGTTATAAGTTGCAGCCCACGGCCTTGAAGGATGAGTGACAAGGCTTGACCTCATCCTGATCCTTTCTGGTGGATACCATGAGAATCGGTGGAGGAGACCCTCTTCCGGTTTAGATTAGAAAAGATTTTAGTCAGTCGGCCAGAAACCACGACAGTGGTGAGTTGTGTATTGCACGCTCCGACTCGATCTGCGCAGGTAGTCTGGTGGGGATTTCAAAATAAATATGATCTAAGTTAAATCGAAGTCTTGTGTTATTATCTAAAAACTACCAATGACACAGGGCTTTTGATAAAGAGAAATCCCCAATGGAAGACCAGACACCAAGTCCCCAAGAGAAGTCCAGACACTAGAAGAGATGTTAGAAGAAAATGTAAGATAGAAAAGACGTCAGAAGAAGAATAGAAGTAAAAAGTAAAGAGGTATGCAACAAATGGAGTATCCGTTAAGAATGAATGTAGTTCAAAACTTTATCGGCATTAAATGACCCACTGAGGTTGATATGCCGTAAAACAAACCAAACCAAAACAATGCAAGGGTAAAGAAAAATGAGGTAACTATGATGTTATTTGTTTACCTTTGATTTATTCTTAATATTTCGAGATAAAGATCTCTTCGTCAGAAAGATTTCAGAAAGTCTAGAGCTTGCTGCTAGGAGCTGTCCATTCTGTTGTATGACTGGTGATGTCTTCCTTCAAATTCTCTGCATGTGTGTAAGTGCAAGTCTCTCTCTGTGTGTGTGTGTGTGTGTGTGTGTGTGTGTCTATCCAACAATGTCTTAGTATCATTCCAGGTTTGGCCTACCTTTTTTTATTATTATTATTTCAATAAGAATTATCGATCTGACTTCTGATACAGAAGATAAAACTTTTCAATTTTCAATTTTAATCTTCATCGCAGAACCTACATGGTTGGTCTCTTAAAAGTAATTATGGTTTGGCTTGATTTGTTGGATTTTATGGCATGTCAACCCTTATTGGGTTATTTTATGCCAAAGACATTTTGTTATATTTATGCTTGATAGGTATGCATTTTTTATTAACTCAATTTTTTTTAAACACATTTTTTTCTTCTATCTGAGCCATATGTAAAATAATAAGATGTGGAAAAACACAAGATTTTAGTTATATGTTATGTAATAGGGGAAATTAAATAGAATTTGGGATGATGCATGAAAGGCTGACCTGATGGGACCCTAAAAGGTACTACCACTCTGGGTCCAAGTGGATCTGGGAGTAATGGCAATGAAGGGGTACTCCACATTCTCCAGAGCTCCAGAACTGGAACTTCACCATTAGATGCAGTTTAACATCATACCCAGGATACTAAGACCTTCAGCTACTGCCTTCTAGCACATATATGATAAAAAGGGTTGGGGGTTTGCCATAAGGGTAATAGGGTTGGGACAATCATATAGGTGCTAGGGCTTTACGGACCAGCCAATTGATTGGAAGGAGCCTCTCTGACTGGCTGTCTAGCCTAAGTAAGGGCCAAAGTGGAGTGTTGCATGTCATGGACTGTTCAGCTATGAGGATTCCATCCTTAAGCATTATGGGTCACCATCCATGGACAACAGGTGGTTCCATTGGGGCATTTTACCCCTCTGCAGAGGTGCAGTCGTTATATTCTACCACCCCAGCTATCAGGGTGGGTAAATACTGGGGTAAGACAAAAGTGTTGCAATTTTTGTAATGTGAGGCACAATTGGACTGTTTAATGCCAAGCTCGCCTGATGATCTCCAAGTGCTACTCATCAGATTTGCCACTATGGCTTGAAGCACCTTCCTATTAGCCACAGAAAATTGATTCATTGATTAGGGTGAGTCAAAGATTTTTCAATATTTTGGTAATATGAGTCACAATTATGTAGCTCCAAATTCATTTGCTGAGGTTGTGAAGATGACAAATCTCACTGGTCTGAGTAATGCCAAGCTCGCCTGATGCTCTCCAAGTGCTACTCATCAGATTTAGCTCTATGGCATGGAGCACTGCCTCAGAATCCACCATTTTATTTTCTTTCATTTGAATGTCATATACATTAATCTCTAAGCATGTTATATATTTTATCAAGTAAATGTCTTGCAAAAGAAGATCTCACCACATGAACACACCTCATAGTATAGAAATGCTCGACTGACTACTTTTTACTAAACTCCCATCTGGAGATTGTGGCGAAACACATGAAACTTGAGCAACAGTAATATAGTATCCATAATCTTTTATGATTTTAGCTTCTATATCTGTTCTGTTATAATAGCATTGAGCACTCTTTCTATGCAAACACATTTCTTATTTGCAGTCCTTCCCACTTTATTTGTATGTTAATTTTCATCAGCAGCCAGAAGCTAAGAGCTGGCTTATACAAATAAAGTGGTAAGTTTAATCTCCCTCTTAAACTTTCCAATCTCTCTCTCTTCACTCACAGAGAAACTAACAGGAGTAGTTAACCAAACTACTAAATATATATAGAGAGGGGGAAATTGACAGGCTGAATGTAAAGTAAAAGATGGGTCAGTTTTTTACTTAATTGCAAGTTTAAGTAAAATGATTTTAATGGATTTTTTTTATCCGTCTGTACTTATCTTTTTTAAAAATTTGATTTAATTTGCTAACTCACTTTTTTCCTGATCACAATTTACTAACTAGAACTCAATGGGTCATATTTTTCTAGTGTATATATATATATATATATATATATATATATATATATATATATATATAAAGAAATTTGAAAAAACAAGTGTTCCAAAAATAAGATGAATTTATTTATCAACGCTTAAACATTTCGGTTTCATTAAACCTTCATCAGGACATATTATGGGGTGAAGAAATTGATGGATGTTTTATAAAAAAGATTTATAAAGATTTTTTATCTCCTGTCATCTATATGACAGGAGATAAAAAATCTTTATAAATCTTTTTTTTGTTGTGTAACTGATGAAGGTTTAAAGAAACCGAAACGTTTAAGTGTCGATAAATAAATTCATCTTATTTTTAGAACACTTGTTTTTTCAAATTTCTTAATATTGTCAGATTTATTTCCATATTTACTCCCATATATATATATATATATATATATATATATATATATATATAAGTGTTTTATAATTTGCTTGAAGCATTGTGTTTATATTGGTTTGGTGGTTGGTTTTGAAGGCTATCAAAGAGGGTAAGCCAAACCTGGAATGATAATCAAACATTGTTGAACAGACACACACACAACACACACACATGCACATAAACACACACATACCCCTCCACACACACACACACACACACACACACACAAGTAGAAAATTTGGAAAATATGAGACACAAAACAAAATGGATAGTCACTACCAACAGCTTCAGTTTTAGAAATCTTCTGTCGAAGAGATTTTATCTTGAAATATAAAGAATAAAAAAATTACAGGTTAACAAACAACACCATAGTTACCTTATTTTTCTTTACACTTGCATTGTGATAGCCTTGAAAACCAACCACCAAACCAATATATTTTTTTACCTCATACCCCACTTGTATGGGTTGGACACAAGGTCTTGTTTTTATGTGGGACCACCCACAAACCAAGACTCATGGGTGGCAGGTGGGAAAAAAAAAAAATTGCATTGATCCCATCAGCATTCACTCTCATGGGGGGCGCCTCAGGCGCTGGGCAATAAACCTAGCCCTGCCCCTTTAAATCAAGGGGGCAGGTATTGCCTGGGGAGATAGCCCCCTGGGATCAATGCTATTAACTTGTATAGATCCAGGGCTGAAGCCACTGGACCCCCAACCCTTTGGGCAGGTCTACATTTATTTATATATATATGTGTGTGTGTGTGTGTGTGTATAATTATGTATATGTAGAGGTGCAGCTGATGTATTCTACAACCCAAGCCGACAGGGTGGTATAATTTCTGCTAGTGACAATAGAATATTCAAAGCTATTTAAGCTGGTATATATATATATATATATATATATACCAACCCCTCCACACAAGCAGGATGTGACACAAGGTCAATTACTTAAGCGGAGTTCAACAGGTTTGAATTCAGAGTTTTCCTTCTCCTAGACTGGTTGCCTAACCAAGGTTAAAGAGCACAGTCTGCCCTACTATTTATCCATAGCTGGAGGGAGAGTATGATTCATACCTTTCCCAAGGGTATTAGCGCTAAGTGAAATGCAATTACCACATCCAGGATTTGAACTCGGGGCGACGAGTCCATTTCCCATGACTTTAACCATTACACCACGCGCTTCCAAGCTCGTATAAGAGGTGATGAAGCAAAGAATCTTTTGTGTAATCAGTTATCTCCCTTTTTAGATAGATGCCCTTCCCACTTTCAGTTTTTGTTCTTTAATAATTTATAATGACATCTTTTATCTTTGTCTGATCTCTGATCCATACTGATTGCTTAGTTCGACCAATGACCTTACAATAATTTGGGATCTCTTTCGGACTCGTAAGTTCTTTAGTCATGATTTCTTATGATTTAGGTAATTTAGATATTTCACAACCATACATTACACCTAGTGCATTCATTTATATATATATATATATATATATATGTGTGTGTGTGTGTAGTTATATATATATATATATATATATGTAGTTTATATATATATATTCATAAAATACATATATATATATATATATGAATTAAACATTTTTAGAAAAAACAAACAAATGATGTTATAGTTTGCTGACAGAAATCTGTTTCGACCTTTTATTAAAGCGGTCTTCATCAAGAGCGAAATATTTGTGATGGAAAGACGGAATAAGTAAACCGTTACAAACAGGACGGGTACAAACGAACGTGCATGTTCGGACCCGGAATTTTTTAATTTTTTAATTTTGAAAATGCATATTCTGTTTTAAAAATAAAATAAATTTTTTTTTTTTTTAAATCAGAAGCATTATAATCCACAAGAAAACTCAAAAGATTTCTGTCAGCAAACTATAACATCATTTTTTGTTTTTTTTTTTCTAAAAATGTTTAATTTATACTGTCGGATTCACTTCCATTTACTTTTCATATATATATATATATATATATATATTATATATATATATATATATATATATATATATATAGTTCTAAATATATATATTAGTCATCCACATACAATCCTATTTCGAGGTATCATGTCTCTTCAGTGTAGCTAGATTTAGCAGGTTGCCTCCAGCTTGGATCGAAAATTGACTAAATTTTCATCAGTCAGAGCCTCTAACCACAGGGCTATCAGCCCAACCCAAGAAAAAAAGAATTTTACTGATAAATATATACATATGTAAAGACTGCCTGAGAGAGCTCAATCCGTTTTTTAAAGTGAGCCTTGCAATTTAACCATAATTGGCAGCTCACTGCAAATTTACCTTCCAGAGGGCTCAACCCACCAGGTTTGGGGAGCATATGAATATATATATATATATATATATATATATATATATATATATATAATATAGTAATATTAATCCTAATCAAGTACAACAAACTAACAGTTTCACTTATTAGCTCATCAGGACAAGAATTGTATTCATCAGGGAAAAATATATATATATGTATTTTATATAATTATAACTTAAACACTCCTACTAGCACCAGCAATTGCCCACCCCTCCCCTATTCACGGCTTCCTAACTCACCAGTATGAAAACGTCCACCATTGAAGCAAGAACTCAATCCACTGTCCTGAAGAAGATTTAACAGACCGAAATGTTATAATGTCGACATCACTATCTACAATAAACATCCATCTTGTACAACACCCCATGTTTGTCTACTTTTCTCCACATATTGATGGATCAATTTCCTCTTATTCTCCCATATTATATATAATATATATATATATATATATATATTATATATATTTATAAAGATAAAAAGTGACTTACCAGTGAATATGGGCACGATGGTTGGGAGGTGCAAAATTCAGTGGGTAAGTCAGCGATATAACAAATACAAAGTGCTCAATACGAAGTAGAGCAAATTTATTATAAAATGAGTACAAGAGATAACCTACTCCAGTTTCACCATAAGGATCTTCAGGGTTAAATCCACTGAATTAATCGAGGTACTGATTAATTCAGTGGATTTAACCCTGAAGATCCTTATGGTGAAACTGGAGTAGGTTATCTCTTGTATCCATTTTATAATATATATATATATATATATCTATAAATATACAGGGTGTTTAAGAAAGAAATGTTAACACATTTATGATATAATTTCAAACTTTCTTCACATATTCACTATCCCAGTCAACCTAGGGATGATGAACACTTGAAGATATAATCACAGGGGATAAAAAAAAAATGTTAATATTTCTATGGGAGTGTCTTTATTAGAAAAGCAGAACTGATATTATGGAAACCACCTGGCGATAGTAATTTGTTGACTGGGATTGTGAACAGGTGGAGAAAAGCTCAGTCGGTAGAGTGTTCGGCTAGAAGCCACAAGGTTCCTAGTTCGATATCGGCCCCCACCAACTCAGCGTATGAGTAGCACAGGGATCTGTGCGGTAAAGTAAGGAGCTGATGGTAGGTGTGGCGCTCCACTTCAGATGCTAAAATAATCTCCTTGGTCTAGTGCTAGTGAAAAGGGGATAGACTCCCTCACTGTCTGGTTGATACCAACATTAGGCTGCTCCGACAACAACGATATATATATTCATTTTCCTGACTTCCCACCAGGCCTGATTAACACAAAGCCTTTTTTTACATGGGAGCCTCACACAAACCAAAGCTTCATTATTTCATATCAAAGTATAGTGGTTTGTTTGTTGGTTTGTTTGTTTTCTTTTGCGGCACATCAACCTCAGTGGGTCATTTAATGCCGGCAAGTTTTGAAAGATTCATAGCGATAGTTTGGAAGGAAATTTTTCAAACTCATTTTTCTTTTATAAAAAAATTCTATTTAAACCATAGATGGGACCCTAACAGGTGCTACCACACCAGGTCAGACTCTGGGGGCAAAGGTGATGAACGAGTGCTCCACATTTCCCAGACCTCCAGAATTGGAACCTCACCATCAGATAGAGTTTAACATTATACCTAGGAAATTATTACCCTCAGCCACTGCCTTCTAGCACATATATGATAAAAAGGGTTGGGAATTGTTATAAGGGCAATAGGGTTGGGACAGTCGTATGGGTGCTAGGGCTTGACATTGCCAGCTGATTGATTGGAGGGGGCTTTTCCGACTGCCTATCTAGCCTAAGTAAGGGCCAAAGTGGTGTGTTGAATATCATGGACTGCTCAGCCACGAGGATTCCATCCTTAAGCATCATGGGTCGCCAGTATAGTGCTATCACTACTATTAATCATTTTTGGTTGGGTGGTTGGTTGGTTGGTTTTATGGCATGTCAATCCTTGTTGGGTTATTTTATACCAAAGTCATTTTAACAGTTATGGTATCCAATTATAATCAGTATAAAAATGTATCACACCCTGTTGGCTAGGGCAGGCCACCTCTTGGCTGTGTGTGGTGACCTGGGATGCTTAAGGATGGAATCCTCCTGGCTGAGCAGTCCATGACATTCAACACTCCACTTTGGCCCTTACTTAGGCTAGATGGGCAGTTGGAGAGGCCCCTTCAATCAATTGGCTGGTTATGTCAAGCGCTAGTACCCATACAATTGTCCCAACCCTATTGCCCTTATAGCAATTCCCAACTCTTTTTATCATATATGTGCTAGAAGGCAATGGCTGAGGGTATTGATGTCATGGGTATAATGTTAAACTCTATCTGTGCAAGAAAACAGTAGCTAAGGGTCATAGTGTCCTGAGTATGATGTTAAACTGTATCTAGTATATATATATATATATATATATATATATATTGAAGAAATAGATACAACAGAAACCTACTCTAGTTTCATCGCTAGAATCATCAGGGTTAAATCCACTGAATTAATCGAGTTACCGATTAATTGCAGCTGATCGGTAACTCGATTAATTCAGTGGATTTAACCCTGATGATTCTAGCGATGAAACTCGAGTAGGTTTCTGTTGTATCTATTTCTTCAATAAATTTGATCTACTTTGTATTGAGCACTTTCTATTTGTTTTATCACAGACTTAACCCCTGGATCTTGTGCACCTCCAACGATCGTGCCCATATTCACCGGTAAGCCACCCTTTATATATAAATACATATATATATATATATTTGGGAATAAAAGGCCTTAAATACCATGGGTATCGTGGTTATGGACCATTTCCACTCGCGAGTATGCTCACGAGCTTCTTCAGACCACTGATATATCCGCGAGTGGAAATGGTCCATAACCATGATACCCATGGTATTTAAGGCCTTTTATTCCCAAATAACTTTGCTCTGTTTACAATAATTAAACATTGAGCTCTCATACGGAACCTGAACTCTACAATAAACTACTGGTAGAGAATTAGGACCCACCTAGAATCACCTTGTACCAAGAAACTTGGTACCGCACCAAAGTATATATATATATATATATAGTTGTAGAAAAAGTTTTTCTTTTCTACAGTTTCGGTGTTCAAGGTTCACCTTCTTCAGGAGAACTCTATTGTGAAATTATCACTAAAGAATTACAAAAAGTTAATTTTCTTCCAATCAAGAGATACCAGAATTTTATTATTTCTAGTGGAACTAAACACTCCTAATGCCACCTAATGAAAAAAACAGATTCAACTTTTTGGGTCACTCCTTTCTTTCTCCCAAAAATATTCCTTTAGATAATTTTCAGGAACATGTTGTGGAAGTCTGCGGCAACTGTAGGCTCTTAATGAGTGGAAACTGCATGAGACTAATACCTTACATGTTCAAGTAGCCTCTGAAGATTTAAAAAAAGAAAAAAAAAAAGAAAGAAAGTATCAATATCTTTTGGTCTTTAAAGGAAGACATCTTGTAAATATTACATAAAAATGTCCACTATATATATATATATATATATATATATATATATATATATATATTATATATATATAGCCCATTGAGTTCTGGCTACAATGGTGAACATTTTCCTATATATATATATATATATATATATCCTCCCCTATTCATGACTTCCTAATTCACCAGTATGAAAATGTTCACTATTGTAGCCAGAACTCAATCCAATGTCCTGAAGAAGGTCTAACAGACCGAAACATTACAACGTTGACATCACTATCTACAATAAACATCCATTTTTGCATAAATGCAGGTTAACACACAACATCATTGTTACCGTATTATTATTTTTTCTTTACACCTGCATTGTGATAGCCTTCTAAATCAACCTCCTAACCAATATATATATATATATATATATATATATATATATATATATATATATATATATATATACCAACACTTCCACACAAGCAGGATGTGACACAAGGTCAATTTCTTCAGTGGAGTTTAACAGGTTTGAATTCAGCGTTTTTTTCCTCCTTGACTGGAGAATATATATATATATATATATATATATATATAAT
The DNA here is from genome assembly GCA_023376005.1 of Doryteuthis pealeii. Lineage (NCBI taxonomy): Eukaryota > Metazoa > Mollusca > Cephalopoda > Myopsida > Loliginidae > Doryteuthis > Doryteuthis pealeii. The sequence continues at coordinate 7,588,308 of CM042156.1, forward strand.
ATATAAAAGTGTTGTTATGGGTCCAACGGGAGAAAATTGAATATTTTATAAAAAAGAAGGTCCACAAAATGGATTATGTTTTTTTTATTTCTTTTTAATTATTAATTAAAATTTGCCACACGTGTTTCAGATATTCTGATATCTTCTTCAGGTATTAATTAACCAGAATATGGTTAATTAATGTCTGAAGAAGATCTGAAACATGTCACAAAAGTAAAATAAAAATTAAAAAAAAGAAGAAAAAACAACAACATAATCCATTTTGCAGACCTTCTATATATATATATATATATATACATAGAGTAAACTACAGACACGTGTTAAAAATTTTTGCTGACAGATATCTGTTTCGACATTATGAATATGTCTTCTTCAAAGCAACATTGTAAGTGGAAAAACGAAATGAATATATCAGTAATTACAAGGCACAGAATGCTCTTGATCAGTACCGGAATTTTTTTTTTTTTAATTTTTAAAAATACATATTTGTTGTTAAAAATAAAATAAATTTTATTTTTAAAATGTTTAAGCATATATATATATATATATATATATATATATATATCATCATGATCATCATCAAAGCCTGCTGACAGAATAGATTCCTTTGACTCTTTCTTGCCATCTATCCCTACTATCAGTCATTACTATTGGCAAGTCTTCTAGACAACATCCAGTGTACACACAGAGATCATGAATATAGGTTTTTGTTGGTTGGTCAACACTGTTGTGCAGCCTTTAGATTAATTACATTAACAAGGAAGGAAATTATATTGAAAAATAAAATAATTTCTATAGAAAGTAACTATTTATTTTTCAATATAATCTCCTTCCTTGTTAATGTGATTGTAGAGAAACTAACTATTTATAAAATTTATAGTTACTTTTTATAGAAAATGAATATTTAGAGAATAAATAGTTACTTTCTATAGAAGGTAACTATTTATTTTTCAATATAATCTTCTTCCTTAATGTGCTTGTATAGAAAGTAACTATTTATAAAATTTATAGTTACTTTCTATAGAAAATAATATTTTAGAGAATAAATAGTTCCTTTCTATAGAACGTAACTATTTATTTTTCAAATAATCTTCTTCCTTGTTAATGTGCTTGTATAGAAAGTAAATATTTATAAAATAAATAGTTACTTTCTATAGAAAGTAACTAATCATAAAATGAATTGTTACTTTCTATGGAAATTAACTATTTATTTTTCAATATAATCTCCTTCATTATGAAAGTACTTCTATAGAAAGTAACTGTTTATAGAATAAATAGTTACTTTTATTGAAAGTAACTATTTATTTATAAATACAATCTCTTCCTTGGTAATGTATTTAATTTACAGGCTGCATACTTATTGCTTGGTCTCATAAAAGCTCTAAAAATGACATAATATCATTTATGTTAAAGAAGAAATTAAGTTGATATCTGAAATCAATTTAAAAGCATTATCTTTTGAATGTATTGTATCTATTTGAATTAATAAACTTGTATGTGTTTGTGTGTACAAAATTATAGGATTGGTAGAATATATGATTTGAACAGGAAGATTTATCTTAAAATTTTTGTATAATTTATTACAAAATATTTTCTGACAAACTAAAAAAAAATTCAAACATGTTGTTGGAAGGGGATACATTGAATGAACAGCTTAAAAAACACAAAAGAACATCCCAACCAAAAAATAAAACAACAGAAAATAATTAGATAGATAAATATTAACAACATGATATATTGATAGGTATATATATATATATATATATATATATCGGGTTTTGCTCCGGCTAGAAGTAGCTGCTAAGTCTAGCCACACTAATGAGACGTAAACGTCGAATGTGTCTGTGAATGACTATTATATGCTCCCAAAGCCGGTAGAGCTCTCTAGAGGGGACTTTAATGAACTTTCACCGTTTTGTGTAAGGCAATATTCGTCGGTTGTTTACGGATTTGAGTTCTCTGGTGATTGTAACATATATCTACCGATGTATGTATTTATCAGTTAAATGTTTGTCTCTTACTGGCAGCTGTTGACAACCAAAGGGAAAGGAGTCGGACTGATAAAAAGTCAGTCAGGTTTCACTCCCAGCTAGAAGTAGCTAGAAGAAGTCTAGCCACACTGATGAGACATAAACATTAAAACATGGTTTCTGTGGATGACTATATATATATATATTTATGTCTCATCAGTGTGGCTAGACTTCTTCTAGCTACTTCTAGCCGGGAGTGAAACCCGACTGCACTATATATATATATATATATATATATATATATATATATATATATCACTAATTTCATTTACAGTTTGCCATGCTAATCACGATTGTCTGTCTTCTACTGAATGTCTGATTTTATTTATTTGCTCTGAATGTATTCTATTTGTTCTGTTTTGTATGCTTTAGTTAATTCTACCTGGGCTTTCTTAAGGTTGTATGTGTTGGTGTTTCTTGGGTTTAATTAATGACGTTGTGATGCTTTTTTGATATTGTTTCTCTTTTTTCTAACTGCTTCTGTCTCCAGTGTCCCTAGGGTGAAATTAAAAGCAACCAACCAAAAAGATAGACTTCAGAAGTGGAAAGACCACTTTCAGAAACTGTTGGTACCCTCCCCCCACACACTCCTAAAATCATAGGAATTTACACCCAAAATATCATAGATGACTAATTGGACATCAATTTGGTTTGTTTGGTTTGTTTTGTTTTACGGCATATCAACCTCAGTGGGTCATTTAATGCCGATAAAGTTTTGAAATAAATCAATTCTTAATGGATAATACAATTTTTTTATAAATATATTTTTCTATTTAACCCATAGATGGGACCCTAACAGGTACTACCACTCCGGGTAAGAGTAGACCAGGGAGCAATGGTGATGAAGGGGTGCTCCACATTCCCCAAACCTCCAAAACTGGAACCTCACCATCAGATAGAGTTTAACGTCATTCCCAGGACATGTAGACCCGCAGCCACCGCCTTCTAGCACCCATATGATAAAAAGGGGTTGGGCCTTGCCATAAAAGCAATAGGGTTGGGAAAATCATATAGGTGCTAGGGCTTGACGTGACCAGCCGATTGATCGGAGGGGGCCTCTCTGACCGCCCGTCTAGCCCAAGATAGGGCCAAAGTGGTTGGACATCAAGCTAGAAGACTTTATGATAGAAGAACTCAACAAAGTCCTAAGAAAGCTTATAGGTAGAAAAGCGAAATACCTTCTGAGGTATGGAAGATGAGGAAATTCGATGACATTCTATTTAGGCTATAATGCAATACAGTATATAACCAAAATAGAATAGATAAATGGACAAAAGGCTACACCATCACATTCCCCCAAAAAGGCGAAACTAGGAATTGCTAAGAACTACATAGGTATAACTCTTACCACTATAGCTGTTAAGATATATAATGCCCTTGTAAGAATTAAAGTTCCAAAGCCTTCAAAAAACGTGTTCATCACTTCGGGTAGTCACCACTTGTAAGGTTCAAAGTTATTACACGAACATACAACTCTGACACGTATGTGGGACAAAACATTTTATATATCACAGCACAGGAATAAGACATTATACAGAAACAATAAAATACATGTACATAAATAATACAAGAGTAGGGATAAAAGGACTGGAGTGTCCGTACATACAAAATCACTTACTAGTGATGGGGGGGGGGGCTGAAGCCTTCAGGAGAGTTACATAGCGTTGGGGGCCGAAGCCCCCACCAAGGAGGGTGTGACAATGTCTCTAACCCATGTGCTCGTACGAGGAGATGTAGCAAAAGAGGAAGAAGCGTTTGAACCAGGCGCTTAAATACAATAGCCCCTGGTGAGAACAAGCGACACCCAGTGGGAAGATAACTCTTCCAGGCCAATGAGAAGATAACCCCAACACCCTCCTTCTTAATCACACCTGACCTGAAATAGAGAAAATCCTTGGGAAAAACCACAACAGATTCTGCAAGAATCATTCCACGACCTCTCGGATTCAGACTGTTTGTCGAATCATAAAAGCGGTTCGACCAAAGAATCTTGAGGCAATGCTACTATTTGTAGATTTCTCCAAGGCATTTGACTCCAAACACAGAGAGAAAATGGAGCAAATACTGCTAGCATATGATCTCCCCGAGGAAACAGTTACTGCTATAATGATGCTTTACAAGGACACTAAAGCAATGGTATGCTCACCTGATGGTGATACAAACTTCTTTGACATAGTCAAGGAGTCCTACAAGGAGATACCCTAGCACCGTATATATTCATAGTATGCCTAGACTATGTACTTCGTACATCCCTAGATTTCATAAAAGAAAAAGGTCTGACACTAAAAAAAAAAGGCAAGAAGCAGGTGATATCCGCACAAATTATTACAGATGCAGACTATGTAGATGACCTAGCGCTTCTTGTAAATACACCTGCACAAGCCAAATCCCTGCTACATAGCCTAGAGAAGGCAGCACGGAACATTGGCCTCTATGGAATTCTGATAAATCAGAGCACTTGTGTTTTAAAAAGAAAGGAGACATATCCACATTCAATGGTAAGCCTTAGGGGCTAGTAGAACAATTCACATACATAGGTAGTAATATCTCTTCCACAGAAATCAATGTTAATGCATGCATAGGGAAGGCATGGTTGGCTATAAATAAATTGTCCGTTATATGGAAATCAGATCTCACTGAAAAGTTAAAGTGACAATTCTTCCAGGTCATGGTGGTATCAGTGCTACTGTATAGCTGCACCATTTGGACTTTGAGAAGGCGCCTGGAAATAGGCTAAATGGGAGCTGCACAAGAATGCTGCCTGCGATCTTTAACAAATTGTGGAAGCAACACCCTACAAGGAAACGGCTATATGGCCACCTGCCCCTATCACACAAACCATTCGAGTAAGACAGACGAAACATGCTGGACACTGCTGGAGAAGTAGGGATGAACTCATGAATGACGTCCTCCTATGGAAACCAGCACATAGACATGCTAGTGCGAGTCGTCCAGCAAAGACCTACACAGACCAGCACTATGCAGATACTGGATGCTGTGCGGAGGACCTGCCAGGGACAATGAGTGATAGGGATGGTTGGCTAGAGGTTGTCATGGATATGCGAGTTGCTGGCGCGACAGGATGATGATGATGATGATGATATATATATATATTAACAAAATGATATATATATTAACGAATATATAGGACAGGTTTAGCTCAGTCGGTAGAGTGTCTGCCTAGGAATCCCCAGGTTCCAAGTTCTATATGTATGTGTGTATATATATGTCTGTATGTGTATTTATATGTGTGTATATTTCTGTATGTATATGTGTAAGTATGTGTGAGTGTGTGTGTATATATATATATATATATATATAGAGAGAGAGATAGATAGATAGATAGGCGGGCATACCTATTCAAATGTAAGGCTAAACAAATCGAGAAAAATCAATCACATTACACTTACATTTGAATAGGTATGCCCGCCTAATTCATTAATTATTAATTTTCAAAATTAGGTACGACTTCAATTAAGCACATATTCTCCCAAAAATTGTCGGCTAAATAAAGCCATATCAAAACACATTGTTTGTTTACTTCTCATAGATAGATAGATAGATAGATAAGCTATATGTTTGAAAAAAAAAACTGAGATGGATAGATGCAACAACAAAAATAAAAGGTGATAAAGAAGAAGAAGAAGAAGAAGAAGAAGAAGAAGAAGAAAAGCTTACAAATAATTATCCGGCCAGATTCAACACTGAGAGAAAAGTGAGAGAAAGAAACACACAATTCCCGGGCTTATTTCGGCAACAACGACCTCTCAATCCCTACCCTCATACTACCAACACCTTGCTTTTCTCTCTCTCTCTTTTTCTATTGTCTCCCTTCCTCTCTTTGTTTGATTTGTTATTTCTTTCTCCCCCCCCCCTTTTTTTGTGTCTACCGAAGTGACTATCAACACGAACAATGTCGATTCTCACTAGCGGTAGTTCTCGACAGTTGAGGTAAGAAGAGAAAAAAGAAGCAACGAGCACTACTCAACACTAAATAGTAGATATACAAAACTACTACTACTACTGCTGCTATTACTACAACTAATAATATATATTTATTACTACTACTATTCAACAACCAGTAGCAGGAGTTAAAATAGTATATACAAAACCTACAACTACTATTACTACTACTACTATTAATAATTCTATTACTACTACTATTCAACAACCAGTAGCAGGAGTTAAAGAAAGATGAATTATCCAGCACCCTAAAACCTCGGGGTTTTTATCACTTGGATTTTACTTAAAAGATTTTTATCCCCACCAGTTTTTATTTTGGGAAAATCCCGTCAAAAAAGACATTTAATCTTCGACATTCCAACATTGAATAAGGTAAGATTCTTCATTTTTGATTTTGGTTCAATGTTCAACAGGAATTTATTGTCATATTTTTTTTTGTTTTTGCTTATTCGTTTTGATATATAATCACGCATGGTATAGTAGAGAGAAAAAATATTATTCGTTTCTTATTTTAAAATTTGATATTCATATATACATATTTTAAATATATTGTATATATTTACTTTTATATTCATTTATATTTTATATATATATTCATTTATATTTTATATTTCTATATCTATTATTTATATTTTATATGTATATTTATTTATTTATTATATATATATTTATTTATATTTATATTTTTATATTTACATTTATGTATTCATATTTTTGTATATATCTATTTATCATATTTATATTTAATTTATTGATATTTATATTTAATATATAGATATATTATATATATATTTAAGCATATTTAGAATAAAAAAATAAAGAATATTGCATCTAATGTTAGAGATAATCTATTTATCTAAGTGTTTCAAAAATTATTTTAGTGTGCAAAATCCGACCTTTTTGTGTGTGTGTGTGTGTGTGTTGTACATAGTATGGCAGGACTTTTTGTTATTGCTTTTTCAGAATGATTAATTAACAAACATCTAATTGAATATTTGATTATTTCATAGAATATTTGTCCCTTTTAGAGTTTTATAATTCCGATCTAGGATCCGGATTATTTCTGATTATCCTTTTTATTAGCAGGTGTATCCTGTTTTGTAGTAGTATTCATAATAATAACAATAATGATGATAAAAGTAAAGAAGGGCTGAGTTGTGTTGCATTTCTATTGAGAAAGATGAATAGATATGGATTGTTCAAGGTTTGACAAGATTTTAAATGCATACATTACTTCAGTAACCAATCCTACCTTTTCTTATGTATATATTATATTTATATATATATATATTTTCAATTTTAAGATCTAGCTTCATTTTTTTTATAGATATTATTATGTACTTAGCCGTTTTTGCTAACGTTTGTTTTTAATAAATGCAAATATTTATTACACCAAATTGGTAGATATTTTATAACATGTGGTATGCTCTGAACACATTGTGTGGTTGACTGGGATTTATAGTACTACTTCGTTACTAGTAGCACATTTTATACCGGGACACTCCTATTTTTATTTTCTAAATCTTTTTTTTTAAGCGGTTGCTTTATAATTTTAAAATTTATAATTTTAAAATAAAATGAAATTTTAAAAATCAATAATTTACTTTTTCTAAAATGAACGAATTTGTGTGTGTGTGTGTGTGTGTGTGTAATATATATATATATATATATATATATATATATTATTATTTCTTTGAAGAAATTACAAAAAAAAAAAAAAATAGAATCCTCCAGAGCTAGGTGTTCATCTGGGATCTGAACCTTTGGGTGGAAATGTACAATCACATGATGAGAATTAATAATAATAATAATAATAAAGGGTGGTGAGTCTTTGATTTGTAGAATGAATACCTAGAAATCGAACTTACAAAAAAAAAAAAAAAAAAAAAAAAAAATCTAAGATTTAAAAAAAAAAAAAAAAGAAGTATTGTTGCCCCATTCAAGCTTCCTGAATTTGACAAACCCTGCCACTTTTTAACTAGAGGTGGAATATTGAAATCACATGATGAGTGTTGGTATTTTTCGTTAATACCCGACTGGGTAGAGCAAGTTTTATTAATCATAAACTGAATAATAAAGGTGAGATTAAGCCCAGCACCTTAAAAAGATTATAATTATATTTAATAATTGATAGATCCAACTTCTGACTAGTTTGGAAAATATGTTGTTGTTTTTTTCACAATGAAAGAAAAGTTATCTGTTACCGGCCTCTTTGATGGGACCCAGGGTAGAATGGAATCATGAGTTTTAAAATATCTTGTTTCTTTTGTCAAAATTCTATTCCCTGAAGAAAATGATCTTAAAAAAAAACAGGTTTTATTTTAATGGTTTCAATTAAGGCTAAAGTCATGTTTGCAATTGCATTTGTCCAATTCCATAGTTTTTTTTATTTTTTACTTACCTTTAAAGAAAGTATGGTTTAATGTAATTTATGAATTATTCAAAATAAATGAAAATCGGTCTGAAATAAGGAAAAAAACAAAAACAAATTGATATCTATTTATTTTTTAAAATAGTTTATTCAACGTAAGATTTATGCATTATCATTAGGACTAACATTTTTATTTTTATTTTGAGGAAATAAAACGTAAAAATTTATATTTTAATTTATGTAAAAATGAATTAATAAAATTGAAAATAACCCCAAAAATTGAATTTGAGAAGATTTGTTAAAAAAAAAGACATTTAAATTGTTACATCACCTTTCTGTGGCATTTATTTATTAAAAAAAAATAATGTTAAATTTTAATTGGATTTTATTTTGAAGCTTCCTTTTCTTTTAGTTGCCTTGGGTTTATTTATTTTTTTACTATTTAATTAAAAAAAAAAAAAAAGACTATTTAAAGGAAATATTTCTAAACTTCTATTAATCACACCTGTTGTGTCTATGCCAAAGAAATGAAAAATTTGTTTTATTTAATTCAATAACCTAAAATTAGACTAATTAATAATCAATGATTAATAATTGACTTGAAAAAAAAAAGAGGAATAAATTAGACTCTAATTTATTACTTTTCTTAAAGTCAATTATTACTTTATTCTTATAATTTATTGTATTTTTGCACACCCACAGTGACTTGTTTTGAACAAATTTAACCATTTTTTTCGTTCGCTCCAAAGATTTATTGAAATAGATTAAAAAAATATTTGCATTCTATTTTTTTTTTTTTAATACGCGAAAAACGATTTATTTGTCATAGATTAAAAAAAAAAGTTTCACTAAACTCCAACCAAGTCTGGAGGTTTATTTTGTCCCAAGAAGTGGTAAATGCCAACCAGAAGAAAAATATAGTTTGATTTATTTACAGTTTTCTATTTTTTTTCTTTGACTTTATTAGAATAATTCGAAAAATCAAAAACAGTATATAATTTTTATGGTTATTACATTAATCTTTGTCTATTTAAGTGAGAAAAAAAGAAGAAAAAAAGGGGGGGTATGGTATGATGATAATGACACTCATGGAATTTGCTGGTCAATTTGTCCATGATGAAAATAGTCTCGTTTTTTTTGGGGGGGGGGATAGCTCATCTTTTCTTACTTTTTTGAATGGAATTTGAACAATTTAGTTTTTTAAATGATGAATTTGTATGTTTTAATGTGAAGTAACTTATTTAAAACCTTTGAATATTTATTTATTTAAAAAAAATATTGTCCAAGGAGCTTATTTTGCCTCTTTAAATTCTTCCTTTTTGATAACTTTTAATTACATTGGTAAATAAATCGACTAACAAGTCCCCTCGAATTTTTTATTCATTTATAATTTTTGAAATATTCCTATCTTATTAGTTTTATGGTTCAAATAGGTATAGAAATATTACAAAATTAATATATATAAAAATTGAATTTACATTTTTCTGTCGCAAGAAAATAGCAATGAAATGGCATCTATCTTTCTTGGTAATCAAAAAAAAAAAAAAATAAATAAAATGGTTATGATTTTTAAAATTATAACCATTTAATTTTATTTTTTAATAATATTAGTAATTAGTAATTTTTTGGGTAATTTTTTTGTTGAATTTTTTTGAGTAATATTGACTAATTTCTTGAATACAATCGAATGAATAACAGCATGATTTAATTAAAATTAAATTTTAATTAAATAATTCTGTCTTGCGTACGATTCTGTTATTTTATACGCAATTATTTAATCAAGACTGTTTGATATTTATTTAATTTGTTAACACTTGTGAAATAGTTCAGTGTTGGTTTTTTTAGTGGGTTTATTTGTTCAGGTTCATGTTTAACAGGTGCTACAAATTTATGTTGTTACAGCTGTGAGGGGTCGGGTCCAAAATCTTGAAACATGCCTTTCTTTCTCCCACAAACGTTTATTTTAATTTAAACATCACAGGTTTTCATTTAATTATTAATTATAACTTATATTTTTTTCTTCTTCGTCTCGATTTTGTCTGCTTTTTAATCGCAACTTAGTTGGACCACTGCCAAGGAAAATGCTAGTTAAGTTAGTTTATTTTTCTTTAAATTAATGTTTGTTAACAATCTTTATCTAAAAATAAATATAAATAAATCACAAGTTTTCCTCATTCTTTGCACGTTATTTTTTTAAACCAATTTAATCCTATTATAATGGAATTCTAAATACAAAATTTATGTTATGACTAAATTGGTTAAAAAATGACGTCTAAAGAAGCAAAGAGTGATTTATTTTATTTACTTTATTCATCATTATTTTATATAATGATTATATAAAATAATGCATTTATTTATATGCAATACATTACAACGTGCACAACTGTCCCGTATTTTATTTTTACTATTATTCATCTAACCGGTTATCATCATTTCCCCAACAAACCAAGGTTTCTTTCTTTAGTAATTAAAACTTGTGGATATATTATTTTTTTTGTCTATTTTTTTAATGATTTTATATTCGCAAAAGCAAAAAAAATGAAACAAAACAAAAAAATATTTTTCTATCTATTTTTTCTTCTTTCCACCCCACATGTATTTTTTCTTTGTTTAGGTAGCCTATACATTTTTTTTAATTAGAAAAAAGGGATATTTATTATTAAAACCCTTAGTTTGTTAGATTTTGTTTTTTTCTTCTTTTGGTCTGATCTACATTTTGGTTGATTAAAACTAAACAAACAGTAAATAAAAACATTAAACAATGAATAATAAATCAACACTCGTCACTCAACAAATAATGAAAAATACATTATTATTATTATCATCATTATCATTATTTTTTTTTCTTCTCGAAAACCAACTTCATCAGGGTAGGGCCAAATTATGCCTTTTGGCATTTTATTCGTGTGGGGTAAAATTTAGAACATTTGGACAAATTTATTTTTTAAACTTAGCTCAGGTCTCGATTTTTCTAAATTCATGCCAATCTCATTACAATGTAAAAATTTCATGATAAACTTCTTCGTTTATTTGGCTGTAACTTTTACTTATATATTCTTGTAACAGGCATTTAAAAAAAATCAAAATAATTAATTTATATTTAAACTTTATATGAATTAAAGATAATAAGTTTTCAAATGTTCAATAATTAAATTCAAAATAGCCACGATTATATTTTCCTGTAAAATCCAGTGAAAAAAAATTAACAACCTTTTTTGCTAGAATCAGAAAAAGAACAAAAAAACCAACAAAAAACAAACCAAACCTACAAAACTACCCCCCAAAATATCAGATTTGTGAAGAATTTTTGACATTTTGTTTGTTTACTATTACTACACACATACACACATATATAAATCAAAGCTGTATCACTCCATGTTCCCGCGAAATAATTGTCATCGTTATGTATGTCGTGTTTCCTTCTCTCGTGTGTGGACTTTTATTAAATAAACTTCATTTACATTCACTATTGTTATTGTGGACATTATTTTAAGCTTAAAATCTTTAGATACCAACTCCTAGGCTTGAACTCAAACTAGTCCATTTTCTTTTTAACCACACTCGCCTATACACCCTTTTTTATGTCATAATTGACCTGTTTGTATATTCGTTTTCTTGTGTTTTGCTTGAATATTTTAAGTCATTTCCTTTCCCCAGAGTTCAATTAATAAGAATAATATTTGACAACAAAGTTCCATAGATTTAGATTTCTGGTATTTTGTTGTTGATTTGTTACTTCACTGTTTAATGTCATTAGATGGACGAGTATTTAATTTTATTTATTTTGGTCTAATTAATTAGTAATTACATAATAAAAAAACAAATACTCTTTTTTTTTTTTTAGTTGATAATATTAGTTCCCGAAAGGTCCCAAGATAAGACTTTCGCTTACTTGTAATTTTTTTATAGTTGTGAATTTTTAAAATTATTAAAAAATAGTAAATTTCTGTCTCCTACTTTATTTATTTATTTTTTTTGACTGCGTTTTTGTCTTTTTTAAAAATTTTAATTTTTCAAATGACGTACCAAAAACAATATTGGTAGCTTTTACGATATATTAACTGTGACCAAGCATGAAAGAGATCATATCCGTATTATTTTTCATAATGATTCCTGAATTAATCAGAAAATTCCTTTAATGATATAAATAATTTGTTTACTTTTTGAAATTATCGTAAAAAACGAATAAATATGGACGTCAGTTAGCTGTTTAGTGTTTTTATATTGTTAAACTTCAAGTGCCTTCCTTGGCGTGTAGTTTTTTTTTTTTTTTTTACCCCATCGATATTTTGCGCACCCTCCAAATAAGGGGGTGGGGTCAAAGTTAAGTGACCTGAAAAAAATCAGAAAGTTTCGACCCCCCCCCCAAAAAAAAAAAAAAACTGGTGCATTATAAAATTTATTCACTGATAAATCAACTGAAATTTTCATTAAAATAGGATGATTCCCTGATTTTTGGTAATTTTTTTTCTATCAGGGGGGGTTGATTTAATTTTGTAAAATACGTCTATGACGTCAAAAATGTTGGTACCTATGTAGAGAGAATTAATTTTACAGACCACTTGCTGCTATACATGGGTTTGATCCTTACTTGGTACATGACGGGGCCGGTGTTAGGGTTTCACCCCCCCCCATCTATGATACTGGGCCTCCACTCTACTACATGTCAATTTTCATAAAGTTTTATTCATATAAAATATATGAACCCTCACACTACTACATATACCAATTTTCATAAACTAGTAGTCATAGAAAATATATAATGTACTAATACCCTTGGGAAAGGTATGAACCTCCTCATCCCCTCCAACTACCCCTGTTCTTCTACAAGGATGGCTTTGGCATTAAATAACCCTCAAAGATTGATATACCATTAAATAAAGAAACCAAACCTTAAACTGCATCTATTGGTTCTGGAACTCTGGGGAGTTTGGAGTACCCCCCTTCATTGCCATTACTCCCAGGTCCACTCTGACCCAGAGTGGTAGTACCTGTTAGGGTCCCAGCTATGGGTTAAATAGATGAAGTGTTTTTAAAAAGAATTGAATACCCACCCAACAAGAATGAATAAAACAAAAACGTCTTTGGCATAAAATAACCCAACAAGAGTTGACCTGCTGTAAAATCCAACAAACCAAACCTGTAGGTTTCAATCCCTCCCCAATATCTGTATGGCATGTGGAATAACGGACCTTACCCTAGCATACTGGCTGATGTTTAGGGTTGGTGCAAGATGATTTGGTGCCCTAGGCTAGCATTTAGATACTCACCCCCTTGAACGTTTTAATAAGCTAATGTAGGTACAGTAACCCATGATTACATAATTTTCATCTTGTGGCTTTTATTACTTCATCCATGCAAATAACTAATTATTGTTATTACGTTAAGTCAATAAATCCTTGACGTAAATGTCAATAAAACAATTTTTACTATTTCTCTGAATTTTTGAATGAAGCTTGATAATTTGTATTATTTGTGTTTTTCGGACTATTGTCCTTATCTACACAACAATATTACAATTATGATATGAAGGCTCCTGAGTTCGACAAGAAAGTTCCCGAGTCCAACAAGAAATATCTGAAGAAGGCCGGAGAGCACATCAGCCAAAACGTTGTGTAGATAACAATTAAGATGAGAACAATAGTCCGAATAACCCAAATAATACAAAACAATTTTTAGTTATTATTTTAATTTTCTTTTTTTTTTTAAATTTTTTAGGATAATCTTAAAAAAATAGCATATCATAAGCCTTTAACTTACTCTAGTCTCCTGCTAGTTATGACCTACTATTATTACAACCAGTCTAGGAGAAGGAAAATCTTGAATTCAAACCTGTTAAACCCTACTTAAAAATAGACCTCGTGTCACATCCTGCTCATGGGAGAGTGGTTGCTAAGTACATATAGACGGGTTGACGTGCTGTTAAAATCTGTCAGTTGATCATTCACCTGAATTTGGGGTTTGTGGTATAACTGGTGATTGGAAAAGAATCGCTCCCCTTGTCCTTGTACCCAACAACAATAGCGTGTCTGATATTGTGAGCAATCAATATAATGATATGCTTGTTCGTTAATCTCCTGACCGTTATCATCCTGCAATACCCCCTGGTTAAAACTAAGACTGTCCAAATCGTCCAAGTTGAAATGCAAAATGTAAATCCTGATTATCTGCTGTTGCTTAATTGTCGAATTCTAATTTCTTATGTTTTCACTTCAACTAAATAATGGACTATTCCGTTTTTATTATAAAGAAAGAAAGGGAAGAAAAAAGACATGCTACACATAAATAATATAAGAAATAAAGAAAGAAAGCGAGTAGAAAGATAAAGAGAGGTGGTGAGCTCACAGAAGTGATAACACTAATCTGTTTCAATCGAACATAATGAAAGGATGAAAAGAAGGAAAGAAAGAAAAAAAGTGAGAGTTAAATGAAGATTATTATACTTTTTACATATTGAACTATTTAGTAAAAGGTCTTAAGTGAACATATCAAATGTTGTAATTATTATACTGTAGCATATCCACAGGTCCTGCTAATCAATATAAAAACAATAGTGAACCTTAATGGTGGAGTCAAATCTCAAAAGATTCTCGTGCATACAAGAAAGAACAACCTTGATCAAATCCCTCCAAGACTCAGGGAATTGAGAAAACAAAAAAACACATGGCCGCTCCTTCCAGCTGATCATCTCCCAATTTACCCCATAATGCATCACTTCTTCCTCCATTCTATGCACCAATCACGCATCAGCTAATTTACATTAGAGGGTTGCAACTTTTTTGAGTTTGACAGTGTCAAATGAAACTGTTATTAGATTTTCTAAAAGGAAGAATTTTAACTAGGATTAGAACCTTGCTATCTGGGATTAAAGTGTAGTATCTGTTCCTCTGTCTTAGCTATGCATTGATTGGTTTGGTTTGTTTTATGGCATATCAACCTAGGTGAGTCATTTAATGCCGACAAAGTTTTGAGATGATTTCATTCTTCGAGGTCGGGTGTACGTGCCCGCCCCGGGTCAAAATAACGAGCGTCGATCCCAGGGGGCCATCCCCCCAGGCAACACCTGCCCCCTCAATTTAAAGGGATAGGGCTGGGTTTATTACCCAGTGCTTGAGGCGCCCCCCCTTGAAGGGGAATGCCGAGGGGATAGACGCAATTTTAAAACCCGCCACCAATGAGTCTCGGCTTGTAGGTGGTCCCACATTAATAGGGCCTTGTGCCTGACCTTGTACAAGTGGGGTACGGGGATAATACTCAATTTTATTTTTTATAAACACATTTTTCTATTTAACCCATAGATGGGCCCCTAACAAGTACTACCATTCTAGGACAGAGTGAACATGGGAATAAAGGTGATGAAGGGGTACTCCACATTCCTCAGAACTCCAGATTTGGAACTTCACCATCAGTGAAGTTTAACATCATAGTCCTACCTAGGACACTAAACTCTCAGCCACCACCTTGTAGCACACGATAAAAAGGGTTGGGGCTTGACACACTAGATAAAGAAAATATATCTTTTGTATATATATAAATTACAAGTTATGTTTCTGGATGGCTATACATGGTGATTGTTAATTGTATTAATCTCATACATTTTTTACTGCCCTACCCATTGGTATTTATTAGGGGAATACTGAGACAATCCTGTTTTAAAGAGAAAAAAAACCTAGTTGAATTTAAATAAATATTTGTAACCATGTGGCAGGTATGTGGGTAGAATTTGTAATGCATGAATACCCAAACATACCAAGTTTATTTGGAAAGTACAATGTCACCCATTTAATAAGTACAGACATAATTTTTTTTTTTTTTTAATAAAAAATCTTTGGTTAAATCTACTCAACAGACATAAATTCCACCATCGTGTCATTCCGCAGAAAGAAAAAAAATACTAAAAATCAAGGAATTAACTGAATTTAATGAAATTTTCAGTGTTGATATATTAATGAATAAAAGATATAATGCACCAGTTATTTTATTTAAAAACTTTACATTTTTTTCAGGTCAATTAAATTTGAACCACGTATATTTGTGAATCTGTGTTATGCCTCAAAGATATGTGGTTCAAAGTTAACTGAGCTGACAAAATGTAAGAGTTTTCTAATAAAATAACTGATGCATTATATGTTTTTTCATTAATATATCAACACTGAAAATTTCATTAAATTCGGTTAATTCCTTGATTTTTAGTATTTTTTTCTTTCAGTGGGATGACATACGATGGTAGAATTTATATCTGTTAAGTAGGATTTAACCAAATCTTTTTATAAACCCAAAATACCTGCATTTTATAATTTCAAGTGAAATCTAGCATAATGAAAACAGTTACCCAACTAAGTATTGAACAGGCTCATCATTGCTTAACTTTGGTGATCTAGTAAAAACCGGGACTTTCAGCATGACTTGACTGTAATCTTAACTAGTTATAGTTACTTGAAACTGTATAATTGCTTGTAAATTATTTGTATTAGATAAGAATACTTGAAACCATATGACTGTGTGCAGATTATTTTTACTAACATTCCATGACACCTTTGAGGCTGTTCTTTTTTCTTTTTTCTTAAACCAATGCTTGGATGTTATCTATCTAACTATCTATCTATCTATCTATCTATCTATACATACATACATAATTGACAGTTATATGTATGTTCGGAGGAAACTACGAAATGTACATGTTCACTATCACCAGAGCTTTTTGTGCAAAAATAATGAAGATTTTATTTATATCTAGAAGATATTTAAAAATTAGGATTTGAATAGCAGGTGAAGGGAAAGTCATTGGTTGCATTTGTGAGTAAAACATAAATCAATTTTGTAAGACCAAAACAATCAATGGATCTGCGAGACTAACTTTTTATTATACCACTTAATCCAAGCCACAACAAGAAGCTGATTCTAGTTGGGATGTGGAACCTCAGTTCTCAGACATAATTCGTTCCAAAATTATGTTTGAGAACCAAAACAATATTTCCCATAAGAAATAATATGAAGTGGATTTATGCATTCTCGACCATCAGACCTCACAATTTTCCTATTTTCTTTTCCAGTCCCTGCCACCTTTCTTAGGATCCAGGGTTAAAGGGTTAAAGTAGCCGTAAAATAGAGAATAAATACAAAAACAATATCAGACTCTTGTTCAAGATAGTGACTGATGCTAACTGATGCTGCTTGGGTAGATTCAACCAGCCTTTCAGCTGTCTTCATTTTACCTCGGCAGTCATTAGTGTAACTTTCATTTTCATTGGTTCAACTTGTGTGTTCGAAGTCCGAAAATTTGTTAGACAACTGAGGCCTTTTTTACTCAAATTTTTCGTTTGAACTCTGAATTGTTCAAACTACTCCGAAGTCGAACACTTCAGAGTTTTGATGGGTGGGGGGAGAGAAAAATCTATTTTATGTGTAAAAGAAAGATTTCAACGAGCTGTATTCGACAATATGATGTTGTAAAAACTTACTGAGTAAAGCATAAAGTGTAGTGATCAGTATCAGTGTTGCAAGCTAAGTCTATTCAGGCAGTTGGTACAGAGCATATTCAGTTACTCTGTTTTGTCTGGTGACTGGATGCTAGTCACAGCCTTCCTGTGAAGGTGAATATGATGTTTATTCTACACAAAGTAGGCCTCAATGATGTTGTGGGCTGTAAGAATAGTTCTATAATTGTTTACAAATGATTATTATTAATTATTGAAGCCATATGATTGATTTAAACAAAAATTGACTTAGACATTAATCCAACTGTGGTTGATATTATTTACCCAACCTGTTCGCCATGGATGGGATGTGACACTGTTGAAGTCAGTCAGTCAGTATAGTGTTCATTTAGACAACAGCAACTGGCTAAGCACAACTGAACTAGTGCTCAAAACAACTGGTAGTTATGGAACTGTCCATTCCTGCATTTGGGTGATTCCATTCCCTGAGTCCTGATTGGCTGCTTGGTTTCTATGATGTTATGAGGCTTCATAAATACTCTGGCGTTCTGCTGTAGGATTGCAACAAGGTTAGATCCGTATTGAGTTACGGTGCCTCGTTGCTTTGTCTTACCAATTCAAAGGGCCGGGTTAGCTCAGTTGGTAGAGCGTTCGGCTAGAAACCAAAAGGTTCTTAGTTCGATACTGGCCCTCGCCAACTCAGCTATATGAGCCCTCATATAGAGCTTTTACGGTACCCTAGGTTGTTTTAATTAATTTCCAAAAATTCTTGTGTGAAAACAGTTGTTTATATTCATGAGAGCAATGTGTTGTTAAGAAACAGTATTCCATCAACGCATTGTCTCTCACTCCTTCCTTTGAGATACGGAAGGAGGAAGCTAACTCACTCAATGAAAGGGAGTGAGTCTTTCCTCTTGTCTTTTGCTTTCAATCAACACAAGGCGATAATTGAAAGTAACAGTGACACTTTTATGTTTTATTATTTGTCTTTTTTCCTTTATTTTTAGCAAAAATGTTTTTTTTTTAGATATGTATTCATTGGCTTTTAGTTGATGATAAAGAAATTAATGATAGCAATTATCACTTTATTCTGTTAATGTAGAAGAAGGATTTAAAGACTTAGTTGTCATATGCAGTCCTCGTGACATACATGTGTAATCCATGTGGCCCTCATGACATACATATGTAATCCATGCAGCCCTAGGGGGCTACTCAGTTTGACATACCTGCCATAAACCCAAACCAACCAACCCATCTCTTAACTGAATTCGTAATATAAGGGAGATTGTCTGTCTGTCTTTCTGTCTGTCTGTCTGTAGCTGAAACTATATCAGTACCCAAGTCACAATTCCCTTAGTTATTTATGTCACATTTTCCATGATTTTATTTTTTATCTAAACCTCAATTATTATACTAATAATATGCAATGAGTTTGAAAAAAATCTGTTACAAAAAAAATTGAGCTTAAAAAATATTAAGTACTTATACAAGAATAAATTAAACAAAACGTATTCGGTATAAAATAAACCAACAGGGGTTAACATGCCGTAAAATCCAACCGACCAGTTAGGCTGTCTGCAGAGGACAGGACAGACAGACAAACTCTTTTCAGTTGTTAATATAGATTTAAATGTAATTGAAGAACAAATTGAGCAATTTTGGCTTAGGTGTAACCCCCCCCCCAAAAAAAAAAAAAAAAAAAAAAACAAAAAAAACAAAAACGAATTCTTTAAATCTTGCTAACATTCAAGTCTAGTTGATGAAGATCCACTGATTTTAGAATTTCTTGCTGCTTCGTGTTTTTTTTTTTTTTTTTTTTTTAGAGGACAGTCAGTTCAGTCTTGTATTCATAGGATTTGTTTTTTGTTTGTTTGTGTGTGTGAGAGACAGAGACAGAGAGTGAGAGAGCGCAGACAAGGGTAGCGGAGATTCCAAAAATACTGTCTCTACCTTTAAAAGGTCGTGGAGGTGGGTGAGGGAGCGGGGGTTCAAAATGTCCTGACATTTTCTCACCCCCCCTCTCTTCTGTGAATCAGCATGTGTCAGTTAAAATTTTTTTTTTTTTTTAGCTGCCAGGCCCAGTCTGGACAATTTAAACACCATCGCTGCAGTCAGTACTAGTGCTGCTTTTAGTATGACTACTGCATCATTAACTGACATTATTATTACCTATTTATTTAGACATACATGGTTGCTTCTTCTTCTACTTCTTCTTCTTCTTCTACATAATTCCATTTAAGCTGTTTGGCTTTCTGTGTGATCTTTTCTTTCTTTTTAATATTTTGGTTAGGTTCATCTTTTAAAGTGCAAAGTAGAAAAAAAAAAAAAAAAACAAACAAAAAATAAATAAATAAACAAACAAATAAAAAAACTAAAAAATAACCCCAAATCTAGCAGAAAACCAGCTATATGGGTTGGATTTTAAATTTAGTAAACTAACTATAAATCTATCTCCGTGTCCTGGGTATGACGTCTAACTGCCTCTAATAATGAAGTTCCAATTCTGGAGCTCTGGGGAGTGTGGAGTACCCCTTCATTGCCATTACTCCCAGGTCCACTCTGAAGTAGAACCCCCCCCAAAAAAAAACAAATCAAAATCTAGCTGTGTCCTGAGTATGACGTTAAACTGCATCTAATGGTGATGTCATGTCAAACCCTAGCACCTATATGATTGTCCCAACCCTTTTACCCTTCTGACAAAGCCACAACCCTTTTTATCATATATGTGCTAGAAGGCAGTGGCTGAGGGTCTTAGCATCCTGACGTGGGTATGACGTTAAACTGCATTTAATGGTGAAGTTCCAATTTTGGAGCTCTCGGGAATGTGGAGTACCCCTTCACAATCATTACTCCCAGGTCCACTCTGACCCAGAATGGTAGTACTTGTTAGGATCAAGACAGCTACACTGGATGACACCAATTACCCCCCCCCCTTCTCTAATATACTGTTCATAATCCTTCAATAAGGATTCTAACATCGCCACATAAGATTTCACCACGTGTCCTGAAGAAGATTGCAAAAACTGAAATGTTATAGCGTCGACATTACCATCAACCTTTGGAACACTTCATGTTTTTCTATATTTTTTCCACACACACACACACACATATATATTTGGGCACCTCATGTGGTGTAATGGTTAGCAAGCTAGATTTGCAGACCATGTTGTTAGTGAGTTTGATTCTCATTGGGTGCCCATACTTCTGGCTTTTGTCCACATCTAAGCTACACTTAGTAAATAACTATATATATATATATATATATATATATATGGTGATTGTCACTTCTCAGAAGAAGGCCATTTCTACAAGTAGTTCGGTTGTGAGCACGCAGAGTCCAAATTTTACGAGCTGCCTTTCCAAAAGAATGTGTACCCAGCCCCCACTTCTGATCCCACCGTTGAAGTGGACTTCCACAAGGGTCACGATGTCTACCCCATATCGAGAGTTCTTTGCCATGATGCCAGTTTGTTGTTCAGGGTTTCCCGATCCCTCAAGATCGAGAGGTGTCCAAACATTCCAGGTGGCTATTGTTAGCCTAGGTTTGTTGTAATATTTTCTTGTTTCCGTCCTGCTAATGTGAACAGCCGCAGGTTGCTGGATAGGGGAACGGGCATTTGTTTAGGTCACCCTTTCTATACCCTTCCCAGGTGTCTGGGTGGGCAGTACTACCCAAGGGGCGGCTCAGCCACTTGCAACTTTGCCGTGAGTAGTTTCACAGCTGTGTGCTTCCAGCTCATCAGGCCTGCACACGCCACCGTTCCTCCATGACTGTGGGACTTGTAGAAATATCTGCATATGTTGACATGTGCGCTTGTGCGACATGCACCACATGCTCTCCTTCCCCAAAGACTAGTATCAGTAACAAGCCGAGGCAAGATGACTGAAAGTATTTGGGGAGGGCAGGTGGATGATCTGATGAGATCTACGGGTTCACCACATCAAAAAATGTTTTTCCTTTTTCTAAGTTTTAACTTAGTATAAGTCCAGGTACCATTTTTCTATTAAATAGGTGACATTGATACAATTTTATAATTTCACATTTATGAAAATAGAGGAAAAATTCAAATATTCAAAAATAAGATGAACAAGTAAATACAAAATATTTTTTATATATAATTATACTAAAGCTGAATGAATCAATGTTTCTCTCCTAAAGACTTTTTTTACTGTTTAGTTTAATGATATGTAAGTTATACTAAATTATTCCTTACTTTTAGGATTGAGTTATGTTAGATTTTCATAATTTGCAATTAAGTCAAAAACTGACCCGTCTCTTACCCACATTCTGCCTGTCACTTCCCCCCTCTCTATGTCTATCTTGATTACCTCCTCATTATATATGTTAGTTTCTCAGTGAGGTAGAGTGAGAGAGAGACATCAGAGAGTTTGAAATGGATTTCTATGTTAAGTTTCATAAGCAGCCAACCCAACCAAAATCTTGGCTCTTAATAAATTCAAATTTGGTCAAATGTTCCCTTTCTTATAAATCTTACAAATGATATTAATGTTTTTTCTAAAATTTATTTAAAAAAAAATTTAATTCGCTTTGCAAACTCACTTTTCCCTAATCCAGTTATCTACCCAGAGCTCAATGGGTTACCCTACAGGGTCATGTTTTATCTAGTTTTATATGTATGTGTATATATATATGTATGTGTATATATATGTATATACACACACACACACATATATATATATATATACACACACACACACATATTTATATATATATATATATATATATACACACACACACACACACACTATCAGAGATGCTGATACATACGCGTCCTGCATAACTGATGCATAAAAATCTAAAAGGACTCGGAAAAATCATATCTATGAGTCCCAGTGTTTGTTTTCTTCCCCCCCCATTTCCAGTTTAGCTGTAAATACATTTCAATATTTTCTTTGAAATAAATTACACTGTATGGGGTGCAGGGTAGGGGTTAAACGGCTTTAGTGTCTACAGATAAAAACTCAACAATTTAAGAAACTTTAGTAGGGACTCATCAGATTTCCCGGGACTCATTCAAATTCAATCCGTGCGTCCCAGGACACACTAAATTAAAATGCTACCAGCATCACTGTATTATTATTATTACTAGTACAAAATAAAAAACGGGGTGGGAGTAACAAATTCAATGTCAGCAAGTTTGTACCCTAAGTAAGTAAAATCATCAAATTCATTAAAGGATTAAAAAATAAAACAATTTGAAATGTAAACTTTAAATATGTATTAGAATAAACGAACTATATATAGATATATAATACCAGTCATGTATTTATTAAAACTTGTTTTAAAAAACAATGAGGACTGTCTAATGTTGCATGTTCAGATTATGACGATTTTGGGTAATGTGACGTAAGCAGTGACGTAATTTTTGTTACAGACAAAAACCGGAAGCGAATCTCCATTATTAATAGATTATTATTATTATTATTATTCTTCAGAGGGAGATAGATAGATAGATAGATAGACAGAGGGAGATAACAATGATTTATTTATTCACCTGTGTTTAATTTTCTAAGTTTCTGTATTGCTGATTAACCTTGTCTTAGAAAATATAAGCAGTTGCGGATGTTGTTTTTCTTTTTTGGCAAACATCCTTCGTTGAGTGATGTTTGCCTCTTTGGAGATTTTTCTAAATCCGTCAAACCCCCTCTACCCTCTTCTGGTTTATTCAGTCTCTATTCTCTTTGAAGTGCAGGAATAAAAATTCCTCATTTTCCCCTTTTGAAATCCTTTAGCAGTAAGTCCCGACTTTGGTTACTACGGTTTTATTCAACAAAAGAACCATGGCAATACACGTGACAGTAATTGGCATTCCGGTTCAGATCTGTTCATAAACTCTAGTGACATACATCTATCTGCTATATCCCACAAGGTTATCAATTTTGTTTTGTAGATCAGTTACTACTAAGTATGGGGGTCGGCTGAAAAGTTCATAGGCTGACCAAGATACTCTCATTGAATGTGACTAAATGAGGTTTATTTTTCAACATAATGCCCCTTGCAATTCACATACTTCTATATATATGGGCCGGTTTAGCTCAGTTGGTAGAGCGTTCGGCTAGGAATCCCAAGGTTTCTGGTTCGATACTGGCACTCACCAACTCAGCGTATGAGTAGCACAGGGATCTGTGCGGTAAAGTGAGGAGCTGATAGTAGGTGTGGCGCCCCACCTCAGACGCTAAAACAATCATCTTGGCTTAGCGCTATTGAAAAAGGGATAGACTCCGTTGCTGATTGGCTGATACCAACATTAGGCCACCCCGACGACTTTACTTTTAGTTATATATATGTTTCCGTATATAATTGCGCAATTCGTATCCTTACCCACATACAAGCTGAAAAGTTCATAGGCTGACCAAGATACTTTCATGGAATGTGACAAATGAGGTTTATTTTTCAACATAGTTCCCACTTGCAATTCAAACACTTCTTCCATCAGTTTTGCAGTGCTTGGATCCCATTGGTCTAAAAAGTCATAAACTGCAGATATGACATTTTCATATAAACTTTGCAGTCAACCCTTGTATGCATGTATGTATAACTGCATAAATCATACCCTTACCCACATATGTGGGTCAGCTAAAAAAATTCATAGGTTGACCAAGATACTCTCATGAATTCTGATCAAATGATGTTTATTTTTCAACACAGTGCCCCTTGCGGCTCACACACTTATATATACAAAATTGTGCATTTTGTGTCCTTACCACATACGAGCTGAAAAGTTCATTGGCTTACCAAGAATGATTAGTAAGCTAGGCTAGTTGACCATTGTTAATGAGTATGATTTTTACTTGGTGCTCCATACTTCTGGCCTTGTGCCAGATTGAGGAAAGCTTAGTAAATTACTATATGTACATACACACACAAACGCATATATATGTGTATATATACATACATATATATACACGTGCATATATATATATATATATACACATACACATGTGTGTACATATACATACATATATATATAAACACGTGTTGACATTTCATTAAACCATTTTTATGCATTCAACATTTTCTTTCTTTTATTTATTTATCTTTTCACATGAAATACATCTACAAAAATTACACCAGTAAAGTATCAACTTTTGTCTCATGCTTTGACAATGTTTGGCATTAAATGACCCACAGGGTTATACCATTAACCAAACCAAACCAAGTTAAGGAAAATTATTTATACCAATTTGAAGATATTAAGAACTAGAAATATAGAAACTTTTATCAAAATGACTTTTGGGGGGGGGGGATTAAATGACCCCAAAAGGTTTGATATGCTGTAAAACAACCAAACCATCCCATTAATCATTTCATCTAATCTGTTATAATTCCACAGAGCAGAATTAAATATTACCAAAGTCAATCAGATAATAAAGTCCATATTCAAGAAATAAGATTGTTTAAATTACAATAAGTATTACTATAAATATCAATGAAATTCTTGCTAACTTCCTCTCTAAATTTTGCTTTCAAGTGTTTCCCAGCCACAATGGATTACATATCCTGTTTACTTATATTGTACATTGCTGCAATTTTGTAGACGTCTACTAAATTTAGCTTAGTCCAGCACTAAGTCACTATAGTAGAGCAGCTAAGAAATGACAATAAAACTTACCAAATGAAAGTGACAGTTAAGATTGGTGTACCACCTTCGTTCGTCATGAAAAAGTGGGTTAAAAACACAGAGAAACATTCTAAACGAGAAATGAACCTTTCAGTAACAGAGTTCTTTTCCTTGCTTAAAAATATTGAAAATATGATTTTTAATCAAATTTAACGGGGTATATGAATCCGGTTGGAACCAGGCGGTTTGCGAATACAGGAATATTTTTATTCGGGCAGAACCAGGTGGAATGGGAATTTAAGAGTTAAAAGTCTGATGGTGGCAACCTTTAAGCTTGGTGTAAGTAAAGTCGTTGAGGTGGCTTAAAGTCGGTATCACCCAGACAGTGAGGGAGTCTATCCCTTTTCACTAGTGCTAGACCAAGTGAGATTTTTTTTTTTATCTGAGGTGGTGTACCACACCTACCATCAGCTCCTCACTGTAACACACAGATCCCTGTGCTACTCATATGCTGAGTTGGTGAGGGTCTTTAGTTGGGACTCAAATTTTCCTGGGACTCATTCAAAGCAAATATGTGAGTCCCAGGATGCACTAAATCAAAAAGCTATCATCATCACTGATACAGATATGTTATGGTGAAAATGTGGCTAATTTTTGACTCTCCCTCATATTATTGTTTAATTTGGACTAAGTGACAAAAACAACTGGAAGATCATTTGGTGTCATTAAATGATAAACCTTTAGCCCCCCCCCCGCCAATCAACAGCATTGTGCATCCTTTTTGCATCAAAATTAGTCAGAATGAATTCTACACTTGCATGAACTGTGCATCACTGATAAAGATCTGGAATTTTAGGATTTACAAAATTGTGGATGTTGGCTGTAGGCAAAATCAGTGATAACATTTCTTTACAATGTCAGAAAATTGAAGCTAAAAAAATTGCAAATTATCAGTTAAACCTGATAGTAATGAAAGAAATTAGTGAAATAGATGACTAATTAGGACTGAGCCTATTCTAGTAGTGACAACGCCAAGCAGAGTTTAACAGGTTTGAATTCAGTGTTTTCCTTCTCCTAAACTGGTTGCTTAACCAAGTTAAAGAGCCCAGTCTACCCTACTATTTACCCATAGTTGGAGGGAGAGTAATTGGATGCATACCTTTCCCAAGTGTATTAGCGCTATGTGAACTGTAGCTTCGTCCAGGATTTAAACTTGGGTTGATGAGTCCATTTCTTACGACTCTAACCATTACACTATGTGCCGCCAACCAATGGCAAACTCCTACCCCTCCTTACTGTGGAAACCTGGTAATATCAGAGCTATAACATTCAAAACCCCAGTTCCTGGTAGGGCATTCCAAGGTGGATTGGTCTGACACCTTGAGTTTTTAAAAAAAATTTGAATATTCATCCAGAATGAATGGAACCAGGCGGTTTGCGAATACAGGAATATTTTTATTCGGGCAGAACAGGTGGAATGGGAAGTTAAGAGTTAAAAGTCTGATGGTGGTAACAAGCTTGGTGTACTAGTACTTTTTTTAAAAGGTAGATAAAGGCGTTTTTGACATAAAAAAATGTTTTTGACATAAAATAACCCAACAAGGGTTGACATGCCATAAAATCCAGCCATCCAACCAACCATTACTCCTAGGTCTTTCTGAAGAGTGATAGTACCTATTAGGGTCCAACCTATGGGTTAAATAGATAAAAAATGTGTTTAAAAAATTGAGTTAAAAAAAAAAATTTGAATACTCATAAAGAATGAATAAAACAAAATGTCTTTGACATAAAACACAGGTTTAAATAAAATGAGTGGTAAGCTTATTAGCTGATGCTGCAATGTTTCGATCTGTTGAGTAGATCTTCTTCAGGGCTTTTGTTGATATAAGGAAGAGTAAAAAATTTTTATCCCAGAATAATGAGGAGACTGATAGTCCTTGTTTATCAATCTGTTCAAAATGTTTTGAAAGGGAGTTAACATTCTTAGAATAATTTGAAAATTGAAGAAACGCTGGAAAGATAGACGGTTTGAAATATGACATCAAGTATTCTTCTTTTATGGTGTGTGTGTGTGTGTGTGTGTGTGTGTGTGTGTGTGTGTATATATATATATATATATATTATATAATATATCATAATTTTTGGACCCCACCTTATGATTTGTAAGTTTCTTAGTTTTACGAATTCTTTGTCCTATTGAGAAAAAAAAAATCCTTTTCTCGTTTTCTCTCTGACTATTCCATCGTCTACAACAAAAAAACAAAAAAACAAAACAAAACCACAATACCATCTATCAATGTATTTTTTCTCTGAAGAGCATTAAATGAAAAAAAGATCAAATCATTTTAGATTTTAAATCTAACCAGGGGAGGGTACCCTTACTTTTCTTTTTAAGAAAAAAAAATTTATTTTACAACATGCATATGCTTTTACGCGTCCTTTATATATATATATATATATATATATATATATAAGTAGGTAAGTGCCCATGCAACTAAGTGGACTCCTCCTGGAGATGAACGTATACTACACCTTAATCTCAGCTTAGAGGCTGGGAAAGGCAGGTTTTATACCGAGTCTTGCTCTACAATAAACACAGCAAGATAAATAACTGATTTTTATAAACAGTCTGAAGTTCTCCATGAGAACAGGGTACCATTGCTTATTTAGTATTTTCAATATCAGTAATTGCAGTGTATGTTCTTTTTTAAAAGAAAAGGTTTCTTGTTGAAATTACTCTCGGGCTGATACAACAGCTCTGGGTTTACTAGTCAGCCTCCGAGCACCCCCCCCTGACCCCCCCCCCACCAGATTTAAGATTGAAGGGTGGGAAAACCAGAGAAATTAGGTTTCCATCTTTTGGGAATTGGAGACTTTAAGGCCGGTGTAAGTTTTCAAGAAATTTATTTATTCATTTTTTTATTTTATTTTTTTTTAACCTACATACTCGAATGCATCAACTGACTTGCATTTACATTCACACTTGGGCACACACTCACCTTCGCATAAATTAATTACTATTCAGATATGTGTGCATCCACACTAATCTATATATACTTGTGTATATACCTACTAATAAGCACAGACACACACACCAATATATATATATATATATATATATATATATATATATATAAGGAAGCGTGTGGTGTAATGATTAAAGTCATAGGAAATGGACTTGTCGCCCCGAGTTCAAATCCTGGATGTGGAAATTGTATTATCACTTAGCGCTAATACCCTTGGGAAAGGTATGAATCCTACTCTCCCTCCAGCTATGGGTAAATAGTAGGGCAGACTGGGCTCTTTAACCTTGGTTAGGCAACCGGTCTAGGAGAAGGAAAACTCTAAATTCAAACCTGTTAAACTTCGCTTAATAAATTGACCTTAAATTGTCACATCCTGCTTGTGCGGAGGAGTTGGTAATATAAATATAATATATATATATATATATATATATATAGTAAATTTATTGGGGTGACCTAATGTCGGTAGGTGACTGACAGCGAGGTAATCTATCCCCTTTTTCGCTAGCGCTAGACCCATGGAAATTGTTTCACATTTGAGGTAGTGCCACAGCTTCTCGCTACTCCTGCGCTGAGTTGGCGAGGGCCATTATCAAACCAGGAACCTTGTGATTTCTAGCCTGGTGCTTCACTAACAATACATATATATATATACTAGAAAAAACGTGACCTGTTCGGTCACCCATTGAGCTCTAGGTAGATAATTTTGATCAGAAAAGAAGTGAGTTTGCAAAGCAAATTAATTTAAAAAAAGAAATACGTCCAGAGAATTAAAAAAAAAAATCATTAAAATAATTTTGTAAGATTTCTAAGAAAGGGAAAGTTTCACCAAATTTGAATTTAAATGGACCTGATTCTTGAAATTCTATTAATAGCTAAGGTTTGAGAAGCTAAGTTGTGGGGATGACTGAAAATCATTTTTTTTATGTAATATCAAAAATAATCCCTCTCGACTTACTTCACCATAATTTTAATTAACAAACAAAACTGTAGGGAAAAAAGTTTTGAAAATAAAGTAAAATGTTTTTATACTTCTTCGGTAGTTAAATTAACAAAAAACAAAAAAACACTATTGAGATTTTTACCATGACCAGTGAAAGAGAAGCAGAGGAGTTAGGGATTGTTATTAGCTAAAGGGGGTGGTAAACAGAGATTTCTCTCAACTTTGGATTTGGAGTAACAATTTAAGCTTATTCTCAAGCTTGACTCTCTGAGACATCCAAATTGCTCCCACAGAGATACTAAAATATGATAGCGAGGGGAATGCAAATATATATAGAGGGGGGGGGAATTGATAGGCAAAAATAAGGAAGTTATGGGTTATTTTGTAAGTTAATTGCAAATTACTGCTAGTTAAAATTCTGAAAATTAATTTTTTCAAACATAATGCAATCCCAGAAGTAAGGAATATTTTAGTATTTAATTTTAGTCATTAAACCAAACAGGAAAAATGCCTTCGGGAAACAAACATTGATTCGCTCAGATTTAGTATAATAATAGATATATTATACAAAAATATATATACAAATATTAAAAAAAAAAAAAGTAAAGTCGTTGTGGTGGCCTAAAGTCGGTATCAGCCAGACAGTGGGGAGTCTATCTCCTTTTCACTAGCACTAGACCAAGGAGATTGTTTTTGTGCCTGGGGTAGAGTGCCATACCTGCCATCAGCTGCTTACTTTACCGCACAGATCCCTGTGCTACTCATACACCGAGTTGGCGAGGGCCGGTATCAAACCAGGAATATTGTGGTTCCTAGGTGGACGCTCTACCAACTGAGCTATATATATATATATATATATATATTATATATATATGTGTGTGTGTGTGTGAAAAACGGTCTGTAACAAAGTACCATTGAGTCCATGTCTATGCTACCCTAACTAAATTAAGTTTGGCACAAAACCTATATATATATATATATATATACACTCACCCTGTCCTCATCTTATACATGTGTATCATGTCATATGATAAAAAGTATATATAATATTTGCCAAGGCCCTTATA
This sequence comes from Doryteuthis pealeii, assembly GCA_023376005.1. Classification (NCBI taxonomy): domain Eukaryota; kingdom Metazoa; phylum Mollusca; class Cephalopoda; order Myopsida; family Loliginidae; genus Doryteuthis; species Doryteuthis pealeii. The sequence goes on from CM042156.1 coordinate 7,618,725, forward strand.
TGGGCTAGACAGGTATCTTAAACCCTCTTTCATGGAGCTGAAGAGACGAGGAAGTGAAATCTGTACTGAAGAAGTGGCTCAAAGAACAGTCAACAGAATTTTACGGGGCATGGATGCATGCTCTCATTTGAAGTTGGGACATTGCTATTAAAAGAAACGGAGACTATGTGGAGAAGTAGGGATGTGATCCACAGAGGACCAGCTTCATTTTTATGTAGGATACATATTCCTGTGTTGGTAATTATACCTGTCGAAAACAAAATGTCATTACTTTTTGACTCGCCCTCATATATATTATTAATATTGATATATTAATATATTAGTCTATTTTAACATATATATATATATATATATATGTGTGTGTGTGTGTGTGTGTGTGTGTGTGTGTGGTTAGATTATTGAATTGTTTATTTCACAAGGATTATAGTCAATAGATGTCGGTAATTTTCACCTTTAGTTGTTAAAATTCCTAGCATAAAATTGTGTGTGCGTATTATCTGAAATGAACTTAATTGTTATTAAGAACAGATTTTATGTTATTTTTGTGTTAAAGCATGCAGTTGTATTGTTTTCAAAAAAATTCTGAGATTTGTTTATTTCGCACGGAGACTTTCAAAATATTTACCAGCTTGATTCGAAGTGAAAGTCAAGGGAGGTCACTCTAATTGCCGTATTTGCTAGGAATTTTGACAACTAAAGGTGAAAATTACCTAGATGGCTTAGTAAATCATGATCAAGTATATAAATTTCATTTTCTGTACGTGTGTGTGTGTGTGTGTGTGTGTGTGTGTGTTACTGTGTATGTGACATTAAGAGCACCAAAAATCCTGGTGTATTTTACATATAATCTGTCATTTCCTGTGACATTTTATCAGAAATGACCTGAATTCGTTAATTTTTTTTATGGTCTGAAAATCGTGATTGAAAGTTTCTCTGTATTGAAGTAAATAGAAACATTAGAATTTAATTGAAATAGTGTTTCCCTATGGGAACTACATAGGGATTCTGCTGCTGCATCCTTTTTTGAATAAATCTTGGAAAGCAATGATGAGCCTCTTCAATACTTAATTGGGTGACTACTTAAGCAACAGCAGGTATTGTAAGCAGCCTGAGTTTGTTGTTTATTAAAATGACCCGAAAGAGTGTTGATGTGCCATAAAACAAAAGAAACCAACATGTTTAACAAAAAAACAACCCATATCAGATACCTGAACTGTTTTTTGCCATTTGTGTTTCTAGTGAGTGATCATTTTGGTATTATAACAAGTTGTAAACTGATCCCCCATTTCTTGACCACATTAAATTCATAAGGGGTTATACTGTTCAACAAATTATAGTCAAGTCCTGCTGAAATCATGATTCCTGAACAGGATCATTCAAGTTAAACAGCAATGAGCTTGTTCAATACTTAATTGAAAAAAAAAAAAGTCGTCGGGATGACCTAAAGTCTGTATCAGCCAATCAGCGAGGGAGACTATCCCCTTTTCACTAGCGCTAGCCCGGGGGGGTTGTTTTGGCGTCTGAGGTGGAGCACCACACCTACCATCAGCTCCTTACTTTACCGCACAGATCCCTGTGCTACTAATACGCTGAGTTGACGAGGGCCGGTATTGAACTAGAAACCTTGTGGTCTCTTGCCGAATGCTCTACCGACTGAGCTAACCAGCCACAGTAATTATGCACCAACCCCATAGTAGACCAGTTGACGTACACCTAGGTTGTAATATCTCCTCTGTGAGAATTCTTCCAAGCTGTAGCTGTGTTAGTGCTACTGTATGGCTGCACCACTTTAACTTTTAACGAAATTTGCAGAACTGAAAACAGCAGTCATACAGATTATTTTAAAGTATAGGGTGGTCTGAAAACGTTGTTTCTCACTCGGTTCGATACTGGCCCTCATCAACTCAGTGCATGAGTAGCATAGCTTGAATCTGTGCAGTTAAATGTAGAATTGATGGTAGGTGAGGCGATCCACCTTAGACACAAAAAAAACAATCTCCCTGTTCTAGCACTAGTGAAAAGGGGATAGATTCCTTCGGTGTCTGGCTGATACCGGTAATAAGTCACTTTGCCTATTTTACTTACAATTAGTAGGGTCTGATTTAGCACAGCTTGGGTAATCTGAATTTGTATGGTAAAGCATCTGGGAGCTGATAGCAAAAAAAAACCAATCTCCTTGGTCTAGTGCTAGGGAAAAAAAGGGGACAGACTCCCTCACTGTTTGGCTGATACCAGCAATAGGCGAAACTCTGCTGACTAATTAGTAGTTCTATTTTGGTAGAGAGTGACTAGACTTTTGGGCTACCCACGTAGTTATGAGTTGATGATTTTCAGAACTTTATTTTAGTCTTAAGCGCCTGCCTAGGAATCACATGGTTCCTGGTTCAATACCAGACCCTGCCAACTCAGCATAGATTGGATAATCTGATCTGTGTGATAAAGTGGGGAGCTGACAGTAGGTGTGGCATTCCACCTCAGCAAAAAAAAAAAAAAAAAAAAAAAAATCTTCCTGATCTAGCACTAGCGAAAAGGGGATAGACTCCCTTGCAGTTTGGGTGATACCAACAATAGGCCACTCTACCAATTTTCCCTTTTTTTTTTTTTTTTTTCCTTTTTTAGTCTTGAGAATTCTCTTGGGTGATTGTTCTTTCTTCAGCTTTGATTTTTACTTAGAATTCTGCCGCTTGACTAAAAGACTTGCTACAGCGCTGGTGACCATTCTTAACTTTGAGAACAAGCCAAGTTTTTTATTATTTTTTTACCAACATGGCTACTTCAAGAACTAAGATTTTTGCCAGAAAAAGCCTTGCCACTCAACCCAGCAGATTTGCTTAATATCTACATGCCCGCTCTTAGGCTCAAAGCCAAATCAGGCATTTTTACCAGGCTGAGGCAGGCCACTCACTCTTAACCAATGATTGGAAATTTCATGTGTGTTTACAATCAAGAAATAATGGATAAGAAAATGCACAACTTACTTAGCAGTTTGATTGATTAAGGTCACCTTGATCAGAATTCTTGCCAGAAATATATATAATATATATATATATATATATATATATATATATATGTGTGTGTGTGTGTGTGTATACCTGATGAGTCCTCAGTCGGTAGAGCGTTTGGCTAGAAACCACAAGGTTCTTAGTTTAATACCGGTCATCGCCAACTCAGCGTATGAGTAGCACAGGGATCTGTGCGGTAAAGTAAGGAGCTAAAGGTAGGTGTGGCGCTTCACCTCAGATACTAAAATAATCTCCTTGGTCTAGCGCAAGTGAAAAGGGGATAGACTCCCTCACTGATTGACTGATACCGACTTTACGCCGCCCAGACGACTTTACTTTACTTACTTATTATCCATAATATATATGTGTGTGTATGTATATATTATTTTTAATATATATATGATGAGTCTCTCTTTCTCTCTATTTATCTATCTATCTATATATATATATATATATAATCAACTCCTCTGCATGAGCAGGATGTGTAACATGGTCAATTTCTTAAGTGGAGTTTAACAGGTTTGAATTCAGAGAATTCCTAGACTGGTTACCTAGCTAAGGTTAAAGAGCCCATTCTGCCCTACTATTTACCCATAGTTGGCGGGAGAGTAGTTGGATCCATACCTTTTCCAAGGGTATTAGTGCTATGTGAAATGTAAACAGCCTCGTCCAAGATTTGAACTCGACTCTAACCATTACACCACGCACCTCCACACACACACATATATATATATATATATATATATATATATATATATAAAATTTTTATTTATATTATATATATTTTTTTTAATACCATCATAAAGACTTTTCATTTCTTTTATATATGAGCTTATACTATTTTAATTATATACTTTCTGAACTTTTTTTTTTTCTTCGTTAACTTGTCTGTGCAAAAAAGGTTAAGACAGTTATCTCTTGTTTAGTGGTGACTTCTTCTATCACGTGACCGCTGCTGCTGCTGCTGCTAATGTGCCAAGAACTCTGCAAGGAAAATGTTGCCAAGTTCTTTCGGTGAAATCCGATTATTTTTATAATTTTCTTTTAATTTTTCTTTCCTTTTTTTTTCTTTTTTTTTTCTTTTTCAAATGTAAGAATTCAAGACTCTGTAAATTGCTGGTGGCTTTGAATAATAATAATAATAGCAGCGATAAAAAAGAAAAAAAAGAAAGAAGCAGTAGTAACAATAGCAGTGATGATAAAAATCTTTGGAAGAAGAAGAGTTAATGAAATGGAACATGTTAAGTAATTTAACATTTGGATTCTTTGAGGGCTAAATTGAATCTTATCTGATGTTAGCGGGTTTTTAGTTTTTTTTTTAAAGTTTTTTTTTTAATCTTAAATCTTCTTGAAAATAAATCTATTTTCTTTTTTTTTTAAATTTCTTTTTTGTTTGTTTTATTTCTTTAGTTTCTTATTTTATTGTTATTTCTAAAAAAAGTTTATTTCTTTAAAAAAAAGTATTTTGCTTTTAATGTCCTTTTAGGCTCTCTCTCTCTCTCTCTCTCTATTGGATTCTCTCTCTCTCTCTCTCTTAATTGGATTCTCTCTCTCTCTCTCTCTCTTATTGGATTCTCTCTCTCTCTCTCTCTCTTTTGGATTCTCTCTCTCTCTTCTCTCTCTTATTGGATTCTCTCTCTCTCTCTCCCTCGTTGGATTCTCTCTCTCTCTCTCTCTCTCTCCTCTCTCTCATTGGATTTCTCTCTCTCTCTCTCTTGGATTCTCTCTCTCTCTCTCTCTCTCATTGGATCTCTCTCTCTCTCTCTCTCTCATTGGATTCTCTCTCTCTCTCTCTCTCTCTCTCTCTCTCTCTCTCATTGGATTCTCTCTCTCTCTCTCATTGGATTCTCTCTCTCTCTCTCTCTCATTGGATTCTCTCTCTCTCTCTCTCTCTCATTGGATTCTCTCTCTCTCTCTCATTGGATTCTCTCTCTCTCTCTCTCATTGGATCTCTCTCTCTCTCTCCCTCATTGGATTCTCTCTCTCTCTCTCTCTCTCTCTCTCTCTCATTGGATTCTCTCTCTCTCTCTCTCTCTTCTCTCATTGGATTCTCTCTCTCTCTCTCATTGGATCTCTCTCTCTCATTGGATTCTCTCTCTCTCTCTCTCATTGGATTCTCTCTCTCTCTCTCTCATTGGATTCTCTCTCTCTCTCTCTCCCTCATTGGATTCTCTCTCTCTCTCTCTCATTGGATTCTCTCTCTCTCTCTCTCTCCCTCATTGGATTCTCTCTCTCTCTCTCATTTCTCTCTCTCATTGGATTCTCTCTCTCTCCCTCATTGGATTCTCTCTCTCTCTCTCTCTTGGATTCTCTCTCTCTCTCTCATTGGATTCTCTCTCTCTCTCTCTCATTGGATTCTCTCTCTCTCTCTCTCTCTCTCATTGGATTCTCTCATTGGATTCTCTCTCTCTCTCTCATTGGATTCTCTCTCTCTCTCTCATTGGATTCTCTCTCTCTCTCTCTCCTCTCATTGGATTCTCTCTCTCTCTCTCATTGGATTCTCTCTCCTCTCTCTCTCTCATTGGATTCTCTCTCTCTCTCTCTCATTGGATTCTCTCTCTCTCTCTCTCTCTCTCTCATTGGATTCTCTCTCTCTCTCTCTCTCTCTCTCATTGGATTCTCTCTCTCTCTCTCTCCTCATTGGATTCTCTCTCTCTCTCTCATTGGATTCTCTCTCTCTCTCTCTCTCATTGGATTCTCTCTATCTCTCTCTCTCCCTCATTGGATTCCTCTCTATCTCTCTCTCTCCCTCATTGGATTCTCTCTCTCTCTCTCTCTCTCTCTCTCTGGATTCTCTCTCTCTCTCTCTCATTGGATTCTCTCTATCTCTCTCTCTCTCTCATTGGATTCTCTCTATTGGATTCTCTCTCTCTCCTCTCTCTCATTGGATTCTCTCTCTCTCTTGGATTCTCTCTCTCTCTCTCTCTCTCTCATTGGATTCTCTCTCTCTCTCTCTCATTGGATTCTCTCTCTCTCTCTCATTGGCTCTCTCTCTCTCTCTCATTGGATTCTCTCTCTCTCTCTGCTTGCCCTTTTCTCTTTCCATTTTTTTCTTCTTCTTTTTCCGACAATCTTTCTCAACATTTTCCTTGCATAAATAATGTACATTTTTAACAAAATTAAAGATTACTCAAATTATATTTATCCAGTGAATTTTCCACCTTCATTAATACAATCCAGCATCATTTTATATATTAACCTTTTTTTTTTTTTTTTCGGCAATTATGTTAATGTGGAACTTTCATATTTTTAGATTATTCTAAAACTTTCGGATCAAGATTTATCCCTTTTCTTTATTTTTCTTTTAAATATTGATAGAATTTTATGTATCATCATCAAGAAGTCATGCTAATAGCACAATTCCCCTTGACTCTCTCTTGCCATCGGTCCCTATTGGCCATCACTCTTGGTAGGTCCTCTACAGTGTCCGTACAGAGCTGATGAATGTAAGTCCTTGCTAGTCTGCCAACGCTGGTGTGTCCATGTGTACGAGTCCACTGAAGAATGTCAGTTATAAATTTGTCCCTGCTTCTCTAGCAGTGTCCAGCATGTCTTGTTCATCTTACTTTGATGGTTTGTGAGATTGGAGGTAAGTGGCTGTACAGATGCTGTTTTGTAGAGTGCTGATTTCAGGATTTGTTCAAAATAGTCCAGCATGTTAACCACTACGCCACAGGGACTCTCCCATAATTATGAAAAATAGAACTGAAAGGACTTAGTGTGTGAACTAAAATACCAAACAAGCACTTTTATTAAAATAGCTATTAATAGGATGGTCATATTTACTAAAGTGGTGTCACTGACCAAAGAGACAAGATTGGAACTCAAATGAGGACACCTTCCTCAGGAACTTATGGGTCACCACCCACAACCAACAGTTGGCCCTATTGGGTGAGTCTTTACTCCTCTGCAGAGGTGCAGTCGGTGTATTCTAGAGTCCCAGCCAACAGGGGGTTTTTGGTTAGAGAGTTTCAATTCTCTAGAGTTTGGTTATAAATAATACCTAATAATATACGTTTTGATGGTACAATGCTCCACTAAAAATAATAAAATCTTGATATCTTTGGTTTAGAAGAAAATTAGCTTTTTATAAAAAAAATTATTAGGTATTTACTTATGTTATATAGCTGTATGTTCATCGCTATAAGGCTGTATATTATAGTTGTATAACCATTGTTGTACACAGGTGTACTTGTCTTCTTCACTTAGATAATTATCTTGTACTTCTTTTAACTTGCTGTCTTAACTTGTATTTCTTCTATTTCTGGGCTGGTATCTTCTTAGCTGTAGCTTTAGCTGGATCTTCTGTTATTCAGGATCTGTCTGAGATGTCCTGTGTTGTTTATTTGTTCTTAGTAACAACACAAGATATTACTTTGTTTTGAGCTCATGATCCAGTGATGCTGATAGCTTTTTGATTTAGTGTGTCCTGGGATGCACATATTTACTTTGAATGGGTCCCAACCAAAGTTTCTTAATAGATTGTAGGGTTTTTATTTATGATCTGAGGAAACTGTTACATAATTGTCAGATTCCTAACACTTATGTACCATTAGTGTAGAAACCAAAATGGCTGTTATAATTTGCAGCTGGCGGCTTTGAAAGATTGAGTGACTCGGCTTGACCTCAGTCTGATCCTCCTTCTGGGGGATACCATGAGAATCGGTGGAGAAGCCCCTCTTCTGGTTTAGATTAGAAAGAGAGTTTAGTTCAGTATCGGCCAAACCACAAAGGTGGTAAGTCGTGTTAAGTGTACAGCCGACTCAATCTGCGCAGGTAGTCTGGTGGGGATTTCGGAATAAGATATGATCTAAAGCAAATCGAAGTCTTGGGTTATTATCTAAAAACTACCAATGACACAGGGCTTCTGATAAAGAGAAATCCCCAATGGAAGACCAGACATGAAGTTCCCAAGACGAAGTCCAGACGCTAGAAGAAGAATGTTAAGATACCAAAGATGAGCAGAAGAATAATAGAAGTAAAGAGAGTATACAACAAATCAACTAAAGCTATATATAAGTAAAGTTGGTGGAGTGGCCTATTGTCAGTATCCATGGTGATATTAATATATCCAGAATATTGAGCTCTGTTTACTTATAAATGTAGCACCCATATTATCTATATGTAAAAAGTAGTAAAAAGTAAAGTTGTCAAAGTGGTCTATTGTTTGTATCAGCTGGACAGTGAGGGAGTCTATTCCCTTTTTTGCTAGCGCTAGATCAGGGAGTCTGTTTTTTTCTCAGGTGGAGCGCCACACCTACCGTCAGCTCCCATTTTTCCACACAGATCCGATTACCCAATCTGTTCTACTCATGCACTGAGTTGACGAGGAATGGTATTGAAACCTTGTGATTCCTAGTTGGATGCTCTACCGACTGAGCTAAACCA
>CM042156.1:7634614-7754614 GCA_023376005.1 Doryteuthis pealeii
CAAAGTCAATAAAGCACCTGCCTAGGAATCGCAAGGTTCTGGGTTCCATACTGGTCCCTGCCATTTTCGGTAAACTGTATACTTTCAATAAAAAAGAAAAACTTAAACAATCATTTGGCTATTATGAATTTATTTCGGACAGTTACTGATCCCAAATAGAATAATCCCCAACTTATACATGGAGCTCTCTTAGGGATCTAAAATAATCCTTTTATAAATCTATAGGTGTGCATCTGCATGGGCATGCGTTATGGATATATGGAGGACATAGATGATACCTGATAGAATCATCCCCAACTTACCTGTCGATTGGATACTTTTATCTCTCTCCCTCTCTCTCTATGTATGTATGTATGTATATCTCTGTATGTGTGTGTGTGTTGTGTGTGTGTGTGTGTATGTATATATATATATATATATATATATATATATATATATATATATATATATATAAGTAAAAGTAAAGTCAACGGGGCGCCTAAAGTCAGTATCAGCCAGTCAGCGAGGGAGTCTATCGCCCTTTTCAATAGCGCTAGACCAAGGAGATTGTTTTTAGCATCTGAGGTGGGGCACCACACCTACCATCAGCTCCTTACTTTACCGCACAGATCCCAGTGTTACTCATACGCTGAGTTGGCGAGGACCGGTATCGAACTAGGAACCTTGGGGTTTCTAGCCCAACGCTCTACCGACTGAGCTAACCCGGCCCATTATATATATATATATATATATATATTATATGTGTGTGTGTGGGGGGAGGTTAAAACGGAGGAAAATGTGGATAAAACAACTCAACAACTAAATTCAAATGGTATGTTACAAAGCTTTTCGTAACATACTGAGGTGAAATATCATTTGAATTTAGTTGTTGTGCTGTTTTATCCGCATTTTCCCTCTATTTTCAACCACATTTTGATGGATTTACCCAATCCTTTACTCCTCATATATATATATATATCTATAGAAAATTGTTAGGGATGTGCTTATTTATGTTCAAAACTTTTTGTTTCCTGCCTTTTGCATAGCAAATCATTAGCAGGAATGCTACTAAAAGCGAGTTCAATCCTGGCTTGAGCCCCCATACTTATGGTGAGCTTATGTCAAATTTTGCCTTTAGGATAAATGAATACTGTTGTACAAGCATACTTTAGATATTTTAAAGATAAACTCACTTAAGAAATAAGATGGTTATTTTGTTTTAAGAAATAACAAGAACAAAAAAGGATACGCTCCCTAACCCTGCACCAATATAGAAGTCGAAATTCACTGATTTTTAGTATTATCTGCGTTATTCGGACTATTGTCCCCATCTTCATTGTTATTTGTACAATGTTTCGGCCGATATGCCATCCGGCCTTCCTCAGGTATTTCTTGTCGGGAGAAGGTTCCAGAGTCCGACAAGAAATACCTGAAGAAGGCCGGAGGGCATATCGGCTGAAACGTTATACAAATAACAATGAAGATGGGGACAATAGTCCGAATAATGCAGATAATACTAATCTTCAAGCCTCATCTCAAACATTCAGAGAAATATCATTGATTTTTGTTCATAAATTTCTAAAATTTTTTACTCCTTCATTCTTTTTATCTGTACTTTATTAATTTGATTTTTTTTGTTGTGAATCAAATTTCCAGTAAAAAAATCTAATTTTGTTTTTATTTGTCTCTATATTTATGTTTATTTTATGAGTGTTGGTTTCATGCCTTTTGTATCAGCAAATTATTGGCAAGACATATTGTTGTATAAGCATATTTTGGATATTTTAAAGAAAAATGGCGTGTACTCTATAACTCTGTACCAATATATAAGTCAAAATTCACTGATTTTTGTTCATAAGTATATTTTAAAAAATTTACTTCTTCATTCTTTTTATTTGTACTTTATTAAATAATTTTTATTTTTCATGAATCCTGTGTTTCCAGTAAAAAAAATTAATCTGGTTTTTATTTTCCTCTATATTTATATTTCCTGAGTATATCAGCTTTAAAGAGGTTTATATTTAATATAAGAAGAAGAGAGAAAAAAATCTACAACAAACTGTGTATCTTTGTTTCTTATCTTGGCTCCACCTGTTCAAATGTCATGATGCAATTTTGGATTGTGCTCGGATTTAGGTTACTCTCACCAAAATAATATTATGGGAAACCAAAATATTCTATCTTTACTCTTCTTAAAAACTATCTGCGTTGTCATTATCTCTTACTATTACAGAAGTTCTCTTACTATTTCACTCTTTGCATTTTTTTGCCTCCAGTTTTAACCAATGTTCTTTGACTGGAGTCTGAGTGACAACAAGTCTCTTCAACTCTCCAGGACTCTCCTAAGTATTCTAGAAATGGTGATTAAGGGGTACTACAGGGGCTGGGTTAGCTCAGTCGGTAGAGCGTTCGGCTAGAAACCACAAGGTTCCTAGTTCGATACTGGTCCTGCCAACTCAGTGTATGAGTAGCACAGGGATCTGTGCGGTAAAGTAAGGAGCTGATGGTAGATGTGGCGCTCCACCTCAGACGCTAAAATAATCTCCTTGGTCTAGCGCTATTGAAAAGAGGATAGACTCCCTCGCTGCATGGCTGATACCGACATTAGGCCGTCCCGACGACTTTACTTACTTTTACACATTCCCCAGAGCTCCAAAATTGGAACCTCACCATCATATAGTTTAACATCATATCCAGGACAATAAGAACCTCAGCCACTGCCTTCTAGCACATATATGATAAAAGGTTTGGGGCTTGCCATAAGGGCAATAGGATTGGGACAATATAGGTGCTAGGGCTTGATGTGACCAGCGGATTGAATGAAGGGGGCCACTCTGACTACCTGTCTAGCCTAAGTAAGGGGTAAAGTGGGGTGTTGCATGTTATGGACTGCTCAGCATATTACATGGAGATACATCTGTAATTGAATAAAATGTATTGGAGAGCTTGCATTTTATAATCTCCAAACAATTGTAAAGACTTCAAATACCAATTTGACCCGTGATGCTTAAGGATAGAGCCCAGGTGGATGAGCAGTTCATGACATGCAATACTCCACTTTGGTCCTATCTTGGGCTAGACGGCGGTCGGAGAGGCTCCCTCCGATTAATCGGCTGGTCACGTCAAGCCCTAGCATCTATATGATTGCCCCAACCCTATTGCCCTTATGGCAAGCCCCACCCCTTTTTATCATATGGGTGCTAGAAGGTGGTGGCTGCGGGTCTACATGTCCTGGGAATGATGTTAAACTCTATCTGATGGTGAGGTTCCAGTTTTGGAGGTTTTGGAGGAATGTGGAGCACCCCATCATCACCATTGCTCCCTGGCACTCTGACCCGGAGTGGTAGTACCTGTTAGGGTCCCATCTATGGGTTAAATAGAAAAATGTATTTATAAAAAAATTGTATTATCCATTAAGAATTGATTTATTTCAAAACTTTATCAGCATTAAATGACCCACTGAGGTTGATATGCCGTAAATATAACCTATGTATAATACACACTGACTTTACAGAATTTGTTTGTTTATTGATTTTAACGGCATATCAACCCGTCTGGGGTTATGTCATGCCTAACGGTTACGAAGTAATACATATTGTGTATTTATATTTATACTTTTTAGTAATTGGTTTTAACAATATGTTAGCACCATTGGGGATTATGTTGTATGGTATTGATTAGTTTCATGTCTATATTCTATGGTATAATTTTATTTCTCTCAAAAAAAAGAGAATATCCTCCATGTTGACATTTTCAAACAGATCTTTCATATTGTTTGCTTTAAAATAACGCTTTCTGATGTGAGCAAAAAACCTGCATTCAATGACTTGTTCCTTTCTAGACTTTCTTAAAGTTCGTCTCCAGTCTCCCAAAGTGGTTTTGATTAGGAAGAGTTTATTGTGGATGTTGTTATTCTAGTGTTGTTGCCATTTTGTATGAAGGAATCTATTAATTTCAGAATTTGTAACAGCTAAATTTTACCTAAATTTAGGATTTGTTCAATTTTTTTAATGGTTCATACTGACTAAAAATAAAAATTTATATATTTACCCATAGCTGGAGGGAGAATAGTTAGATTCATACTTTTCCCAAGAGTATTAACACTATGTGAAATGCAAACAGCTTCATCCAGAATTTGAACTTGTCCCATCGTGTCCATTTTCTTATGACAGTAACCATTACACCATGTGCCTCAACATATACATGGTATATTTTTCAGTGATGCTGATAGCTTTTTGATTTAGTGCATCCTGGGATGCACATATTTGCTTTGAATGTATCCCCTGGAAAATTAATGGGTCCCAACTAAAGTTTCTAATGGTTTTTATTTATAATCTGGGGAAACAACTAAAGCCCTCTAACGTCTACCTTGTAACCTATCCTGTGTAATTCGTTTCTAAGAAACTATTGAAATGTATTTACAATTAGTTTGAAATGGTGGGGGAAGAAAAAAGAAAAACACTGGGATGCATGGATATGATTTTACTGTGTCCTTTTAGATTTTTTATACGTCAGGGATGCAGGATGTGTACCTATCAGCATCTCTGTATTTAATATTTCTCCTTGAACTGGAAATTTACTGTCAAAGGCATTTTTTTTTTCTGAATCTTAAGTCTATTAACCATTTTTTTTTTTTTTTTTGCTAATAGAATGATATATTTTGGAACAAATTGCCTAATCAGATCAAAAATGCCAATAGTGTAAAAAAAATTTTTTTATTTTTTTAAATTGAATTGGATGATTTAAGAAATAATGGTAAGAAAAAGAATTTAAGAGGCAATTGGATGAATTACTTCACAGAATTTGATCTGTATATAGATATTAATAATAATATAAGATAAATCTAACGAGTCAGACAAACCTACTAAAAGTTTTGCTTAATGCTTTTCAGGGCTAAGATCTGACTAACATTATTCCTGAAGAGCATTAAGCAAAACTTTTAGTAGGTTTATCTGATTCATTAGATTTATCTTTATCATTTGCTCTACTTATGTATTGAGCACTTTTTACTTATTAGCTTTAGTTTCCTGGCGGTTTTGTATGAATATATATATCTTATATATATATGCATATAAATTGTTTTTTCTTTTGGCCAAATATTGTACCAATAGATTATTTTTGGTTGGTACGATTATCTTGGTCTTTTCTTTTTTTCCAAAAATTTTTTTCTCCCCGGGTGATATTTGATAGTATATTTTTACAATCAAACTATTTGCTGGGTTTTTTCTCACCGTGAGGATTTACCAAAAAGTTTGATATATTATATTATATATATTATATTAATATTAATATTAATATTGTATATGTTCTGTGCAAAGATTCTTTAAACATCTTTTCACGCTCAGGGTTGCTGAGGCATGGAATAAATTGCCTGCATCCGTTGTAGGCTGCCAAAACACTGCATCTTTCAAAGCCTCCATGCTTCCTGTAATCTGCCAACACTATATCTGATACCCCCCTCCACACACATATGCATGCATGCACGCGCGCACATACATGTATATTATTACTGTATGCTATTCATGTTCCTGACACTAATACATTATTCTGTGTACTTGACATGAGACTTTGATGAGTTGTGGTGCACCTGATCACTGTACACAATAAATTTATTATTATTTTAAGGTTGATGTGAGAAGAGAGTAAAAAGGGGAGATGCCCATGGAGGCATAACAAACAAATAAATAAGTACGGTACAGTTTTTATTTTTGGTTTTAGATATTATATTATTTTTTTTTAGAAAATGTTATCTATCTCTATACATATATAAAGGGCAGTTGGTGTGTGTGTGAAAATAAAACGATTAACGACAATATAAATATATATATATATATATATATATATATATATAATATATATATACATTCACTATCATCAGATCTTTCTTTTTGTGCAAAAGTAATGAAGATTTGATTTATATTCATGAAGATATTTAAATACCTAATGACTTAAGTCAGTTCCTTTTGAAATACTAAAATTTGGTAACACTTTGAATCTTTGAAAAAATAAAATTAAAAAAGATGCTTTCAATTTCTTAAGTTTAAGAAGAAAAAAGTGAATAGTTTTTGCTTTACTCTTTTTTTCTTACTTTTTTTTTCTTTACTTATTTTTTTCTTATTATTTTTCCTAAATTGAATATTAAAGGTTTGGCTGGCTTCAATATTAATTTAAAAAAAAAATAAATCAAATGTTCTTTTAGCTTCTTCAAATTTAACAATCTGAGTACAAAATTGCTCTTGCTTTCTCTCTTTCAAATTCTGCCATTTTTTTTAAATTAAAAAATTTTTTTTTTTCAAATTTTATCCAATATGGCTGTTTTATTTTTTTTTTTTTTTGTGCATTTTTTCTTTGCCCCCCGCCAAAAAAAAACAAAAAACAAAAACAAAACAAAAAAACAAAACTTTCAGTCAAAGGAAATTAACAAAAATGGGGACCCAATCAAAATCTTCAAAGTGCTTCTAACACAGGAGAGCAAATCTCTGCTAATCTTTCTTAACTCTTTTTTTTTTTTTTTTCTTTCTTTTTGGGTTTTTTGCAACGCACTTCGTTCGACAGCTTCAACAATGCTAGAATATAAAACGGCAGAATGCATTTTGCTAATAATGGTTTGGTGCCATATTACATAAAGCATAAAATAAAATAAAAAAAACCCCAAAAAACCCCACACTTTCCAGTAATGGTATCATGCATTTGCTGAAACCACAGAGCTGCAGTAATGCCAATAGCAGCAGCAGCAGCATTCTTTAATGGCTGAACATTCCAGAACTGGCTACCACCATTTTTAAATTACAAGAAATTCTTAGGATTAGATAAAGTTAATGCAAAAATAAGTTGAAACATTTACATTGTATTTATATGAATACCGTATTTGATGGCATATAAGACGCACCCCCATTTCAGCAGGTCAGATTCAGGAAAAAAAGTTTTTAGTGTATTTAAGCATATATTGTTGAAAACAGTCTAGCTGTGCATTACACAACCTTGATTATAACAATACCAGCAATAAAATAAGGATGCATGGAGTTTAGGGTAGGTAAAAGTACTGAGTGTAAGCTGGGTTAGCGAGCATCATAGAGAAGATTAGCTTAGGCCTACGGGAGGTCTCAAACTTCACCTACAATGTATAAGACGCAGGGCAATTTTTTTAACCAAAATTTTGGAAAATAAGTGCGTCCTATATGCTGTCAAATATGGTATATTCTTTCTTATTTTTATTTCTTTTTTTTTTTGTAAGTGCTTTATTTTAGCTTACATTATAATTTTTGATGGGAGGCTGTGTGTAATGGTTAGTTGTAGGAAATGGACTCATCGACCCGAGTTCAAATCCTGGATGAGGCTGTTTGCATTTCACATAGTGCTAATACCCTTGGGAAAGGTATGCATCCAACTACTATCCCTCCAGCTATGGGTAAATAGTGGGATAGACTGGGTTCTTTAACATTGGCTAGATAACCAGTCTAGAAAAGGAAAACTCTTGAATTATAACCTGTTAAACTCTGCTGAAAAAAATTGACATTGTGTCGCATCCTGCTTGTATAGAGGGGTTGATAAATATATATATTGTTTTTTTTTGTTTGTTTTTGGTTTGGTTGGTTGGATTTTATGGCATGTCAATCCTTGTTGGGTTATTTTATGCCGAAGATGTTTTGTTTTATTCAGTCTTGATGGTATTCAACTTTTTTAAAAAATCTCAATTTGTTCTATTGATTCAACAGGGGTTTGTTTTGTTTTTTATTCACAGAGAAGCAACAGTTATTTATCATAATCAGTTGTGTATAAGACGCACCATTTTACAAGATTTTTCAGCGCAAAAGTTAAGTGTGCAAACTATACACGAGAGCTATATAATTAACTTTTTTTTCTGGCCCTATGTCTCATCATATTCAGGACAGGATGATGAAAAGTAGGTTGTATATCTATATGAATCCAACTATTCTTCCTCTAGCTATGGGTAAATAGTAGGGCAGACTGGGTTCTTTAACATTAGTTAGGCAACAGGTTGAGGAGAAGGAAAATTCTGAATTCAAACGTGTTAAACTCCACTCCAGAAATTAACCTTTGTGTCTCATCCTGCTCGTGTAAAGGGGTTGGTGAATATATATATATATATATATATTGGTTAGGAGGTTGATTTAGAAGGCTATCACAATGCATATGTAAAGAAAAAAAAAAATAATACGGTAAAAATAGTGTTGTGTGTTAACCTGTATTTAATTCTTGAATTTTCGAGAAATGTCATAACTAAACTGCTTCAGTTCCAGTGATCTTTTGAAAAAAGAGATATTATCTCGAAAATTCAAGAATTAAATACAGGTTAACACACAACCATTGTTACCGTATTATTATTTTTTCTTTACACCTGCATTGTGATAGCCTTCTAAATCAACCTCCTAACAATATATACACAATGCTTCAAGCAAATTATAAAACTCTCTTATATATATTATATATATATATATAATAATATATATATTACACACACACTTTGTTGGGGTACCAAGTTTCTTGGTACAAGGTGATTCTAGGCTGACTCTATTCTCTACCAGTAGTTTTGTTGTAGAGTTCAGGTTCTGTATGAGAGCTCAATGTTTAATTTTTATAAATAGAGCAAAATTATTTGTAAATAATGGTATTTAGGGCTTTTTATTCACATATATGCTTCTTTGAGGAGTCTAATTTTCAGTGTGTAAATATATATATATATATAATATATATATATATATATATATTTGTGCTATAGGAGCATATTGGGATTCCTGTCTAATGGTTAAAACAGGAATCCAATACTCCCATAACAAAACATTTTAACAAGCCACAACACACTAGACAACCTGAAATGCATCTGGATAGATCACAACTTTCCATCGACATAAAACCACAAAAAAAAAAAAAACCTAAATGGATTGTACACTTTTGTACACACGCACACAGAAACATGGGTTAAACTCAGATCTAGGTAACTTAAATGCTTATAAATATTTCAACCCCCGTCAATACCAACGACCTATAGGCTTAATTCCCCCCTCCCCTAACCCAACCACTTCCAACCCAGCCAATGAAAAGGGCAGTGGATAAAGATAGGTCCAGACATGGGCACCCGTGACCCATAAAAACAACAGTGACTACTGAAGCCAGTCAGTCTATACAAAAATCCTTGTAAAAGAAAGATAGAATCTTTTGAAATATCTTATTATAATGGAGATTGTGTGTTTTTCTGTCTGTAACCGAACACTATATTCCTACTCAAGTCACATTCTCTTAGTTATTGACATCACATTCTCCATGATTTTATTTTATTTAACCTCAATTATTAATAAAATTGTCCTTACATTATTAATACTGTTAACCATGTCTACATACTGACAACATGCAATTATATTTTATATAACACAAAATAGTGGTTTAGAGTGTGAACGGGAAGGCTAATTTGCATATTAATATTAAAAAATTGAATTTAATAAATATGTGCTTAGTATTATTGATTTCTAACTGTTTGGTTTTATTTAATGAATATAAGCAAAAATCTCTTCAATGAATCTTAAATGAAATCCATTAACAAGATAAAATAACTGTCATTTTATTCTTTACTTCTTCTTATAACTAAATACTTAAATTAGAAAAAATAACAATGAAGATGAGAGTGATGGAAGAGTGAAGTTTCAGTTGTTCCATTTTTTATTATACTCCCTCTGTTTCAAACTTTTATTATACTCCCTCTGTTTCAAATCTTTTTATCTGTATTCTTATTTAGTTTCATTAGCCTTTTCTAATTTAATATAACATTTTATTACATTAAAACTTAAATACTTGCACCCGGAGGGTGCATATATTTGCTAGTTGGAAATAATAAATGGAAATTAGAACATAATATCCAACTCAGTTTCTCATTTATTTTCCTCATGCTTCGCATAAAACCCAAAAATTATTTTTCCCACATATATATTTTTTTTTTTTTTTTTTTTTTTTTTGGAGAAATGTGCTTAATTGAAGTCATACCCTAATTTTGAAAGTTAATTAATTAATTAGGCGGCATACCTATTTAAATGTAAGGCTAAACAAATCGAGAAAATCAATCTTGTATGTACATTTCGGCCTATTAGGCCTCATCAGCAGAGCTATAAATAGGAAGGACCGGCTAAAAAATCCATATCATAAACACAATTCGCTGTGTATTTACTTCATATATAAACACATATATACAGATATAAGTCATTGTTATTGGAGCGGCATAATGTTGGTTCAGTCTGACAGCGAGGGAGTTTATCCCCTTCTCACTAGTGCTAGACAAGGAGAGTTATATTATCATCTGAAGTGGAGTGTCAACACTTACCATCACCTTCTCACTTTAACCACACAGATGTCCTGTGCCACTCATAAGCTAAGTTGGAGAGGGCCGGTATCAAACCAGGAACCTTATGATTCCTAGCTAGGCGCTCTACCAAGCTGAGAACTGCCCTTATAATATATACCAACTGAAAATTAGACCTCATATATATATATATATATATATATAATATATCTGATGAGTTTAATGAGACCAGTTTCTTGAGCAGTAATATATATATATTATATAATATATATATACACACTGCACAAGAAACCTGTTCTCATTACATAATCCTTAAGATTTAATGTATAGTAACACAGGTATTACATGACATCACTTGGGATTATGATTTTATTATTTCTGTGGATCATTATACAATCAAAATGGATATTATTAGGTATTATTCATTACCAATTCTACAGCATTGAAATTGTGGCCAAAAATAAATTGCATAAAATATGTATTAGAGATGTACTTATTTTTGGACTGAGAAAATGGTTTGTGTGTTGGTCCTAGTATATATCTGTATATCTGACTTTTAATAGCACTGTTCTAATTGTGTATTAGGGGAGGGGGTGTCCCAGGAGGAATTGCATGGATAAATTTCATGTATTCTTTTTTCTTTTTTTTGTAATTATATTTCTTTTGTTGTCTTTCTTTCTCATTTCTTCGTATTTCTTCATTTGTCTTTTCTTTTTCTTTTTTCCACTCTCTCTCCATATCTCTTTCTTTTTTCTTTCTTTCTTTTATTCTTCCTTTTTTTATTTTTTCCTTTCTTTCTTTCATTTTGTAATTATCATATTCTTTCGTCTTTTTCTTTCTTTCTCTTTCTCTCTGTCTGCCTGTCTCTCTCTGTCTCTGTTCCTTTTTCTTTCTTTCTTTTCTTTTTTTGAGTCCCCAAAATACATTCCCTTGTAAGACTTGTATCTGATGAATATGATATTGTTATAAATTCTCTAAATTTGCTATATTTGTTTTAAAAAAGAAAAAAAGAAAGAATAAAAAATGGCTTATCAGTCTTCAAAAATCTGTATCTCTCTCCCTGGATGGCTCGTTTGCCCTACCCCCAGCCGCCACACTCAAGAATCCCTTGGTACTTGGTTTTCATTTGGTCTAATCTCCTTTAAGATCCATTCTATTTTGGATGTTATTTTTATTTTTTATTTTTACCTGCTGAAATTACTTTACCTTGTGTTGATAGAACTTTGTATATCATACCTGTGTGTGTGGGGTGGAGGCAGCCAATGCTTGTAGTCAGATATGAAAAGCTTAGTAAACGGAACAATAAAAAGGATTTGTTTCGGGGGAAGGTATATTACCAAGGTTAGAGTCGTGGGAAATGGACTGTTGACCCGAGTTCAAAATCCTGGACAAGGCTCTTTGCATTTCACATTAAAAAAAAAATTGTTTAAATGTTTAATAAAATAAAAAATTGAATATCCATCAAGAATGAATAAAACAAAATGTGTTTGGCATAAAATAACCCAATAAGGGTTGACTTGCTGTAAAACCCAACCAACCAGTGCTTAATTATATATGCATAGATCATAATACAAATATGTCGATATACATATCTATCCAATTCATATACATGCATACACATAAGCATATATATTAGTTATATGCACTAATGTTTGGATAGTTGAAGGTACGTGGTGTTATGGTTCAAGAATGTAGGAAATGGACTTGTTGACCAGAGTTCAAATCTTGGATAGGCTGTTTGTATTCACATAGTGCTAATACCTATGGGAAAGGTATGCCTCCAGCTATGGGTAAATAGTAGGGCAGACTGGCTCTTTTTCCTTGGCTAGATAACCAGTGTAGAAGAAGGAAAAGTCGAATTCAAAACCTGTTAAACTCTGCTTAAAAAATTAACCTTGTGTCTCATCCTGCTTGTGCAGAGGGTTGATAACTATATATTTATTTAAATTAAGAGAAAGGAAATGAAATCTGACGGTATGAGTATAGATAAAGGATATGAAAACAACACAATATGCTGTTAAAGTGAAGATTTTATATCATATTCATAGCTAATATTGAACAATATTTCGATTTATAAAATCATCTTCAGACCTTGTTTATACTCCAGACTTATCAATAGCGGAGACGAAAATAATATTATTTTTCGTCTCGCTATGATAAGCTGGAGTATAACAAGCTCTGAAGATGATTTTTAAATCGAAATATTGTTCAATATTAGCTATGAATATGATATAAAATCTTTTCACTTTATCAAAAATTAGATCTTTTACTTGCACCATTGTTTGAGGAAATAGCATAAAGATTGTCTACTGAAATGCACTAAAGATCCCTTTTTCTAAAGGCTAAATTTTGTGAAAATGAGATTTTTTAGTGCATTTTAGTAGACAATCTTTAATGCTATTTCCTCAAACAATGGTGGAAGTAAAAGATCTAATTTTTGGTATCACTATTCAGTATACTAACACACAACTTTTGCATAGATAGACGATTTGATATTTAAAAAAGTGAAAAGTGAGCCTACCTAGTGTTCACATTGTCATTTTTTCAGTGTAAATAAGTGACGTGTATGAAGAGCCACTGTCAGCGATTTACGGTAGGATCACAGTGGTGAGAGAACCACTGTGAACGGTTTAAAGTAAGCAAAGATTAAGAGGACCATGCATATAGCCAAAAAGAAGCGAGGCGGTGTATGGTGTAATGATTAGTAGTAGGAAATGGACTCATTGACCCGACTTCAAATCCTGGATGAGGCTGTTTGCATTTCACATAGCACTAAATCCCTTGGGAAAAGTATGCATCCAACTATTCTGCTCCTACTATGGGTAAATAGTAGACAAATGCTTTTAACCTTGAGGTAACCAATTATGGGGAAGAAAAACTCTAAATTTAAACCTGCTAAACTCCACTTTAGAAATTGACCTTGTGTCACATCGTGCCAGAGGGGTTGGTATATATATATATATATATATATATATATATATATATATATATAATATGCCAAAAGAAGAATGAGTAATTTGACATCTGACCTCACGAGTTCTGGTTAGTGATCTACGCCTGTAAATGTATGAAATCAAGTTCTGGCCAGTGTCTGGATTTTTACCTGGCAAAATAGATTGATAAATTCTTTTTGCTCTTGGCTATTCTCTTGAATTCAAAAATAAGGATGATAAAAGTATTTATGCGTAATTGGTGCTTACCTGTTTGTCACATGACAGGTGAGTATTTCGGTTGATAGGTTGGGCAGGATTTCTTTGTTCTGTCTGTCCATCTATCTTAGACCATTCCATGTAATGTATGTATGTATGTATGTATCTACTCCTCCTACCTTAGGCCATTCATATCTATCTATTTTATTTATCTATCCTCTCTATTTACTTTAGTCTGTTCATATCTGTCTATCTATCTATATTAGTCTGTTCATATCTATCTGTCTATGTCTATTTGGTGTGTATAGTCTGTTCATCTCTATCTATCTTAGTCTGTTCATCTCTATCTATCTATATCTATCGTAGTATGTCTGCATCTCTATCTTAGTCTGTTCATGTCTAACCAGCTATCTAGATGAATGTTTATGATTTCTGAAAGTGAAGACAAAAACATTCAAAAAAAGTAAATGTTATGTCTTTATGGTTTAAACTTAAGTGATTTTAAAGAATGAGACATTTTTATTTGCCTTTTAGTGTTTGGCTTGATTTTCTTTTAGATTTTTAAATAAATTGACCCTTAATTTGTCTGTATTTTTTGAAGATGAGGCTTGATGTGAAATAATTCTGATGTTCAGACTGTTGTCCTCATCTTTATTGTGACTGTACCTTCTATTTATACGCTTGGTCAAATAAGAAATGTTGGAAATGATATCACAGGAGTATACAACAAATTATTAAAGCAAATAGAAATCTTATTTGTCTGTATTTTTGAGATGAGGCTTGATGTGAATAATTTGATGTTTCAGACTGTTGTCCTCATCTTTATTGTAGTATGTATAAAACACAAATTTCAGCGGCTTTATTCTTGGCCTTACTCAGATGTTTTAAATTGACCTTGGTGTTTCTAAACTTCCATTACGTATTACTCATTAAATTTGGATTTATTATTCTATAAATCACTCCTCCCCTTTCTCATCGTCAAAACCAGGATGTGTCATTGAACTGGTTTCATGATATTATTGAAACTCTTCCCTTGTAAGGTGCAGTGTGCCAAAAAAGCTTGCCAGGGTAGTCATCAGGGAATTGACCTTGAAGTCCCCCACCCTTCTTTAGGCAATGAACAAGTAACTGCCTGAGAGGAAGATCCTTTGAATCTCTGCTCAATTTAATATTTTTTCAGATGCTGCGGGTTTAGCTATACAAGGTAGTCTTTATTTCAGTAAGATAATTGTTTTCAATTGAATATATATATATATTTGCACCCCCACCCCATTCTAATGTTATGAGAGGCAGATGTGGGCCTGGGAGGGGGGGTAGGCCCCTTGGGGACAATGCTGATATTATATAGTTACACAGGGCCTGATTGGCCAGGTAAGTATGAAATAGGTATGTAACAAAACTCCAACTGGTTAAATGCATTTTAAAAAAATTTTTTCAAACTTTCAACCTGAAATCCGCTAAATTTTCGGAATTTTTTGATAAATTTTCGGGTATTCAAAGCAATAGAATATGAGTTTTTTATTTTTTAATGTTTAATTTTTTATTTTTAAAGAAAAAGAAGTCCATTCAGTCCATTCAATCTGGATGAGGACTTGTGAACTCTTCTTTTTTAACAACTTTTTCGTAACTTCAGTTACTCTTAACATCCTATTCTGCCCGACGGAGAGTCTCATTCGTTTTCTAATACCAAAGATAGCCTTTTTAAATGTATATTAAACATTATATTTTAGAAGTCTTGATTTAAGGGAAATAACAGGTAATCTTTAGATGCAAAGGTCATTTTTAGCCATTTTTGATATTCTTATAGGAATGCTCTGGGAACTTAGAAAATTCTCAACAGAATGTTAAGAGTTAATAAATGGTATTTTTAAAAAAATTTATTATCTTGTACATTTTTTTTGTTTTGTTTATAGCAAGGAATAAATTTTCATTCTTTCATTATTTCTTTTTCTTTTTGTTTTTTAGATATTTTAAATCTCGAAAGTGTTCAACTATGCTTCTTTCTTTGTTCTTTTTTGTCTTTTTCTTTTCTTTTTTTCTTTTTCTTTTTTCTTTCTTCTCTTTCTTTCTTTTTTCTTTTTCTTTTCTTTCTCTTTTTTTTTCTTTCTTTCTTTCTTCTTTTTTCTCTTTTTCTTTTTTTCTTCTTTTTCTTTCTTTCTTTCTTTTTCTTTCTTTTTTCTCTCTTTTCTTTTTTCTTTTTTCTTCTCTTTCTTTCTTTTTCTTTTCTTTCTTTTTTCCTCTTTTTTCTTCTTCTTCTTTCCTTTTTTCTCTTCTTTCTTTCTTCCTTTCTTTCTTCTTTCTTTCTTTCCTTTTTCTTTTCTTTCTTCTCTTCTCTTTCTTCTCTTTCTTTCTTTCTTTCTCTTTCTTTCTTCTCTTTCTTTCTTTCTCTTTTTCTTTCTTTTCTTTCTTTCCTTTTTTTTCTTCTTTCTTTCTTTCTTTTCTCTTTTTCTCTTTCTTCTCTTCTCTTTTTTCTTTCTTTTTCCTTTCTTTCTTTCTTTCCTGTTTTCTTTCCTTCTTTCTTTCTTCTTTCTTTCTTTCTTTCTTTCCTTTTTCCTTTTCTTTTCTTTCTTCCTTTTTTTTCTTTCTCTTTCTTCCTTTTTTTCTTCTTCTTCTTTCATCACTTCTACTCGTGTTTATTCCTAACCCATTTCTCACCACTGCTTCCCTGGTTAAACTGTTTATAAAAAAAGAAACCTAATTTTCTTAATTACTATGATGGATGCCACTCAAGTGTAAAGTTGAAAAAAAAAAAAAAAACGCTTTCAAAAAATTCTGTCAGCTGGAATTTGAAAAGTTAGAAATTATTTATTTCTCCAGGTGATTTTCTCTAACATTTTAAAGGGTTTAATGGATTATATTTATTTTAATTTAAAAAAAAAAAAAAGGTGGGGAGTTTTTAAAGTTTGAATATAAGAAAATTTGAAAAGGTGTTTTTTTTTGGAGTATGGGCTGGTTTAACTCCGTCAAAAAAGTAAGAGCACATACTTTGGAATTGCAAGGTTCTGAAGTGTTGGTCACCGGCCAGTTCCCCCACCTAACTCAGCATATGAGTAGCATAGATTGGGTAGTGGCTGATCTGTGTGGTAAAGTGTTTTGCAGAGCTGAAATGGTTGATGTGGCAAACTCCAACTCAGATGCGAAAAAAAAAAAATATTTCTCCCTTGGTTCTAGGAGCACTAGTGAAAAGGAGACTAGGACTCCTGCTGTCTGGTCTTTTAATAAATACCGACAATAAGCCACTGCCCATAAACTTTACTTATTTACCCGCAACCCTTTCACATGAGCAGGATGTGACCAAGGTCCAATTAAACAGTTAAAAAACAGGTTTGAATTCAGTTTTTCCTTCTCTTCACCTAAATTGGTTGCTAACCCAAAGTTAAAGAACCCAGTCCTGCCCTACTACTTATCCACAGCTGGAATGAGAATAGTTGGATTCAATACCTTTTAACCAAGGTATCTATCTCTATGGTTAGCTCAGTCGGTAGAGGTTCGCTAGATAACCACAAGGTTCCTAGTTGATCGTCCTCGCCAAACTCAGCGTATGAGTAGGCACGATCTGTGCAGTAAAGTAAGGAGCTGATGGTTAGGTGTGGCTCTCCACCTCAGATGGTAAAAATAACAATCTCCCTTGGTCCTAGGCGCTTGTTGAAAAGGGGGATAGACTCTCCTCGCTGACTGGCCCTTGATACAGTTATGAGTCCGCCAGCCGACGACTTTTACTTTACCTTATATATAATATATATTATATATATATATTGTGTGGTTGTGTATGTTAAGATTCTTGTGGCCATATTTTAAAAGCGCTGCAGGTGGGAAGCACTTTTATAAATGGAGATCCCTTGTGGCATTAATTTGATCTGGTGTGAGTATAATCCTGTAATGCTTTTCTGTTAGGTCTGTCTATCTTGAAATCCTAATGATCCTTGTGTTTCCTTGGTGTCAAGGAGCACTAGCAAATGAACGCCTTTCCACAAAGGCCTTTAAAATACTTAACNCTGCATAGAAATTGCAAGGTTCTGGATTTGATACCAGACCCTGTCTACTCGATGCATGAGTAGCACAGCTTGGTATATATATATGGTTGATAAAAGAAAAACTTAAATATTGATCATGTTGGCAGTTATACATTTATTTCAACTAAGACTCTTCAAACGGCCATCCACGTGGGTGAAAGAACAAATGAAAAATAAAATAATTTGTTAGCAGTGGACTTTTGTCTCTAATTTTGACCTTTAGGATAAAGATAAATCTAATGAGTCAGACGAACCTACTAAAAGTTTTGCTTAATGCTCTTCAGGGCTAAGATCTGACTCTTAGGGTCAGATCTTAGCCCTGAAGAGCATTAAGCAAAACTTTTAATAGGTTCGTCTGACTCATTAGATTTATCTTTATCATTTGCTCTACTTAGGTATTGAGCACTTTTTACTTATTAGCTTTAGTCTCCTGGCAGTTTTATATGAATATATATATATAAATTGTTTTTTCTTTTGGCCAAAATATTGTACCAATGGATTATTTTTTGTTGGTACGATTATCTTGGTCTTTTCTTTTTTCCAAAATTTTTTTTCTCCCCAGTTGATGTTTGGTAGTATATTTTTACAATCAAACTATTTGCTGGTTTTTTTTTTTTCTCACCGCGAGGATTTACCAATAAGTTTGGTATATTAAATATATATGAGAGAGAGAAAGATAACTTGTAAACTTTCAGGGAAAATTCTTTTTCCCAGGATTTTAACTTCATAGATTGAAAACATTGATAAGAAAATTACATACTTGCTTGCTAAATATTTGCCTATTTATACTATTAGAAGAACTTTTTTTTCCTCATATATATACACACACACACACACACACACACACATATACATATATATATATATATATAAAGGGGGAGAGAGAGGGGATGGGAGAGTGGGAGAATGAGCTTGAAGATTGTCATCAGTTTCTTTTACATAAAAAACCAAATTTATCTCTTAGTTTCTCTGCATCAATTAGATTAACAACAAAGATGTTAGTGATCCAACCAACACTCCCAGATTCTGTTGCTGAGTGAAATGGCAACCGTGTGAACAAGTCGATCTGTGTTGGATTCGCTTTAAGTTAATCTGTTTTATAGAATCCAACACTTTACATCAGTCCCCACCCCCATTCAAGTTGGATCAGTTTCTCATCAAACCATTAACTGCCGAGTTTTTTTTCCCAGTGACAGGCTTGTCATCCTCATCAGTGGGATGAGACCTTGTAGATGAGCACTTGACTGACTAACCAACCACACACGCACGCACACACACATATTTTTTTTTAGTATATTTCATTCTCCTTTTTCTGATGGCTATCTGACGAGACTGGGCTCATTTATGGAGTTACTGGCCATAATAAATTTATGTTAGTCAAATGACAGTTTGCTGAGTTTTTCTTTCTTATTGAATATTGCTCTGTATATAATTTATTTATTAATCATTTTACATTGAGCTCTTTTAAGGATTTGAAATAATCCATATATAAATCTATAGGTGTGCACGTGCATGGGCATGTATTGTGGATATACGGAGGATATAGATGATCCCAAATAGAATCATCCCCAACTTACCTGTCTATTGGATACTTTTATCTTATATACATATTTACCAACCCCTCCGCACGAGCAGGATGTGACACAAGGTCAAGTTCTTAAGCGGAGTTCAACAGGTTTGAATTCAGAGTTTTCCATCTCCTAGACCGGTTGCCTAACCAAGGATAAAGAGTCCAGTCTGCCCTACTATTTACCCATAGCTGGAGGGAGAGTAGAATTCATACCTTTCCCAAGGGTATTAGCGCTAAGTGAAATGCAATTACCACGTCTAGGATTTGAACTCGGGGCGACGAGTCCATTTCCTATGACTTTAACCATTACACCATGCACTTCCTACTAACTTTTATCTTATATAAGTCATCCACAGACACATGTTTCGGCATTTCACGTCTTTCAGTGTGGCTAGACAACAACAACTCTGACCAGAAGCAAACCCTGACCAACTTTACGCCTGAGATATTACATATATCCACAGTTAGATGTGACACAAGGTCACAAGTATTGGATATACTCGCCAGTAATAGACTGTGAGACTAGCTAACCATTACACTATATGGGATGCCTTTTTACTCAACCTGTTCACCACGGTTAGGATGTGACACAAGGTCACAAGTATGGGGCATCCAGTGAGGACCAAACTCGCTATTCAGTAATGGATCTAAGAGACTAGCTTGTTAACCATTACATCACAACGGGATGTGTGATACTTGTTGCTAAAGTAAAATAAAAAGATCTTTTGAAAAACAAAATCCATTTTGTGGATCTTCTTTTTTATAAGATATTTAATTTTCTCCCGTTGGATCCATAACAACACTTTATATATAAATCCTTGATGTTCCTTAATTGTATTACTGTTATCATCTTGCAACACGCTCTGTTTAAAAATCAGACCATCCAAATCGTCCAAGTAAATCCTGATTATCTCGTGTTGCTTATTTGCCAAATTCTTATTTCTTGTGAGTGTTGTCACATCAGCTAAATAATAGACCATTCCGTTATTATATAAACAAAGAAAAGGAAGAAAAAGGACATGCTACACAGAATGAATATAGAAAGAAAGAAAGAGTGTAGGGGAAAGATAGAAGAGTGAGCACACAGAGGTGATAAAGCTAATCTGTTGAACATAATGAAAAGATGAAAAGAAAGAAAAAAGAGTGAGAGAGAGTTAAATCAAGATTATTATACTTTTTATATAATGAACTATTCAGCAATAGCTCTTAAGTAAACATATTATAACATTGTAATAATTAAATTATCAAGCTGTGGTATATCCACAGGTCCTGCTAGTATATAAAAGTTTTTTCACTGAACAGATGGACTTGCCCCTTCTAATACACTTCTCTGTCC
The DNA here is from genome assembly GCA_023376005.1 of Doryteuthis pealeii. Lineage (NCBI taxonomy): Eukaryota > Metazoa > Mollusca > Cephalopoda > Myopsida > Loliginidae > Doryteuthis > Doryteuthis pealeii. The sequence goes on from CM042156.1 coordinate 7,654,971, forward strand.
GGATTATAGTGGCTTGTCAAACATTTAAAAAATTCTTTTAATTTTTAAAAACTTTCTAAAAACAATTTCTTTAATAAGAAATTTTCTCCTGACGATGACCTAAGGTCGAAACTAGTTGAAAAAAATAAACAACGTAAAAGAAATATTCCTGTTTGTCTTATCACTTTTTGTTCATCTTATATATATTTAGGTAATCCTTAACTTGTTCCTCATAAATTCCTACTATAAAATAAACTGAATCCTCATTTTATGTCCGTGTTTTTGCAATAAATGTTTTAAATATGTTTGCAATAAATATTTTTAAATAAAGAAAATATGTTTGCAATAAATGTTTGTAAATAAAGAAAATATATTCAGTATTGTATAATAACGGGTGCAAGAAAAATAAAACATTTATTGCAAAAACACGGACATAAAATGAGGGTTCAGTTTGGTAGGAATTTACGAGGAACAAGTTAAGGATTACTTATATATCATTATTTATTGTATCTTTCTATCTTTCTTTCTTTTTTTTCCAGTACAATCTACCTGTTGTCTGTCTGTGAAAGGGTATATCCTCTAAATGAGGTATGGACCGTCGTTGGAAGAAAAACAAGTCGTCTGGAAATAATGGCGACTGGAACCGATCAAACAGTTTTATGAATAAACCTGAGGATGGCTGGTTGCACCATGATGATCAGTTATTTTCAGATGCTGGCGTCTGTTATGGCGTACGGGTAAGTCGAGATTTCTTCTACCCCCCCCCCCCTTTTGCTACTTTCAATGTTACTAAATAAGATTTTAAAAAAAAAAATAGAGGGAACAGATTTTTTTTTTCTAAGTTTAGTTATTTATTTTTTTTCTCTTTGTTTTTCTTTATTTCTGCCAATTTTCAGGGTTTTTTTTTCTTTATTTTATTGGCGCCAGAATTCTTTGTTGTTTTATTTCAATATTTTTTTTTTGTATTTGTATTCTTTTCTGCCCCTTTGCATTCGTTTTCTTTTTTCTTCTTTCTCCCTCTTCTCATTTTTCATTTTTCTTTCATGTTGGTCTTCTCTTTTCTTTCATTCTCTTCTTTCATTCTCCTTCATCTTTTCCTCTCATTTTTCTTTTTCTTTGATGTTAGTCTTTTCCTCTTTTCTCTTTATTTTCTTCTTTCCTTCCTTCTCTTTCATTTTCTTCCTCCTCCTCCTTTTCTTCATTCCTTTTCTTTTTCTTTTCTTCTTCCCTTCTCATTTTTCTTTATTTTTCTTTCCTTTTAGTTTTCTCCAATTCTCTTCTTCCTTTCCTTCTCTTTAATTTTCCCTTCTTTTCACTTTCTCTTCTCATTTTTCTTAATTTTTCTTATATTTTTTCATATTATTTAATATAATTTTATATTATTATATATTATTAATAATTATTATTATTATTAATAACCATCATTATTGTTATTAATAATAATAATTATTATTATTATTATTATTAATAACCATCATTATTGTTATTAATAATAATAATAATTATTATTATTATTAATAACCATCATTATTGTTATTAATAATAATAATAATAATAATAATAATTATTATTATTATTATTATTATTATTATTATTATTATATATAATATTATTTAATATATTTTGATATAATTTTCTTAATATATTTTCCTATTTCTTAATTTTCTCACAATTCTCTTCTTCCTTTCCTTCTCTTTAATTTTCCACTTTCTTTTCCCTTTCTCTTCACATTTTTCTTTTTTCTTTCATGTTCTTTCACTCTCTTATCACAAATATTTCCTTCTTTATTCTTTTTCCTTCCTCATTTTTCTCTTTCTTTTATGGCTCTTTTTGTATTCCCTCTTTCTCCCTTTCCAATCTTTTTCTTTTTTTTCTTCTTTCATATTTGTTTTCTCTTCCGTCCTTATTCTTTCTCCTTTTTCTCACCCACCCTGTCAGCTGGTGCATTAGAATACACCGACTGCACCTCTGCTGAGGGGTAAGACTCATTGAGTCACCTGTTGGCTGTGGGTGGCAACCCATGATGCTTAAGGATGGAATCCTTGTGGCTGAGCAGTCAATGACATGCAACACTCCACTTAGACCCTTACTTAGGCTAAATGGGTGGTCGGAGAGGCCCCCTTCGATCTATCGGCTGGTCACGTCAAGCCCTAGCACCTATATGATTGCCCCAACCCTATTGCCCTTATGGTAAGCCCCAACCCTTTTTATCATATAGGTGCTAGTAGGCGGTGACTTAGGGTCTACATGTCCTGGGAATGACGTTAAACTCTATCTGATGGTGAGGTTCCAGTCTGGGGAATGTGGAGCACCCCTTCATCACCATTGCTCCCTGGTCCACTCTGACACAGAGTAATAGCACCTGTTAGGGTCCCATCTAGGGGTTAAATAGAAAACTGTGTTTATAAAAAAATTGAGTATCCATTTAAGAATGAATACATTTCAAAACTTTGTTGGCATTAAATAACCCACTGAGGTTGATATGCCGTAAAATATACCAAACCAAACCTTTTTTTCTCTTTTCATTTTTCTTTTCTTTTTTTTTTTCATGTTGATTTTTTCTTTTCTTCTTTTACTTCTCCTTTCTCATTTTTCCTCTTTCTCTCTTTTTATTTTTTGCTTCTCATTGCAAAAATGCCACCGTGGGGTAGAAGAATACGCTGACTGCACCTCTGCAGAAGGTTAAAATCCCCCAAATGCGGGCCATCTGTTAAATAGAAAAAATGAGTTTTAAAAGATGTGTTTAAAAAAATTGAGTTTAAAAAAAAAAATTGAATACCCATCGAGAATGAATAAAACAAAAACGTCTTCAACATAAAATAACCCAACAAGAGTTGACATGCCATAAAACACAACTATCCAACCAACCATACCCTGTCTCTATGAGGAATACATTTTTTCATCTTAATTATTTATTCATTTTTGTGGATCTAATTAGTATGCATAGCAAATTTGGTAGGTCTACACCATTGTATATCAAACCATTTGATTTTTTATACAGAGGACAGACAAACAAACTCTTCTGAGTTATAAGTATAGATTTCATTGTAATGTTTTTATTTTCTCTTTCTTTTCAAAGATATGATGCATATTGATTCGATCATACACAATGCTTTAATATTTTTAAAATGTTGTCTTGTGTAAATTTTGTTATTCTGTCTCTCTCTCTCTTTATTTATTTGTTTTTTTTTTGTTTTCTTCTTCTTCTTCTTCTTCAGTATCTGGGATGTGTGGAAGTTAAAGAATCAATGAGAACATTGGATTTTGAAACAAGGACAAACTTAGCGAGGTAGGTTGTTTACAATTGTCTTTTGAGAAAAAAATAGGTTGAAAGAAATTTAAGAAAAATAAAAATGATTAGGTTCTTTTATTGATAGACTATGTATTTTATATATTTGAAGATTTTATTTTTTATTTTTCTGAAAAAAAAAAAAAAAAAAAGTTTTGCTTTTTTTTTAATCTTCAAAATGTTAAAAAGTGAATTAGTTAAAAGCAATAACATGAATGTTTTGTGACTTTTGTTGACAACTGATTTTTCAATTCAACTTAATAGATTGTATTAATAGTAGTTGAGGTACTACATTTGGTAGGACACAGTATTTGAAATGTGAAAAAAGCAGAAAAATACTTTTTTGTAACGGTGGGATAGAGCCTCTATCCCAATATAAATAAATATTCAATATACTTATAGCCTCTATAGTGTTTTTAACAGTAGGATAGAGCCTCTTTGGAATTTTTTGACAGTGAGATACAACCAATATAGTTTTTTAACAGGGTAATAGAACCTCCATAGAATTTTTTTAACAGTAGGATAGAGCCTCTTTGGAATTTTTTGACAGTAAGATACAACCAATATAGTTTTTTAACAGGGTAATAGAACCTCCATAGAATTTTTTAACAGTAGGATAGAGCCTCTTTGGAATTTTTTGACAGTGAGATACAACCAATATAGTTTTTAACAGGGTAATAGAACCTCCATAGAATTTTTTAACTGTAGGATAGAGATATTTAACAGTGGGTTAGTCTCTATAGATTTTTTATCAATAGGATAGAACCTTTTATAAAAATTTTTTTAACTGGGATAAAACCTCTATAGACATTTTTAACAGTGGGGTAGAACCTTTTATAGAGTTTTTTAGCAGTAGGATTTAGCTTCTATAGAGATTTTAAAAAGTGGAATAGAGCCTCCTGGACTATGCTTATTATATTTTCAAATACTGCTAATACCCTTGAGAAAGGTATGCATCCAATTATTCTCCCTCCAGCTATGGGTAAAATAGTAGGACTGGCTCAGCTCTTTAACCTTGTTATGATGCAGATATTACACTCTGTAATTACATTCTTTACATTAAAACTTAAATACTTGTGCTCGGAGGGCACATATTCTTGCTAGTTTGTTTTAAATTTAAAAAATATAGCTGTGAATTCCATGTGTGCAGATACTACACTCTAATCTTCCTAGATATAAGTGCTGATGCATATGTAAACAATCCTGTTGAAAATTATGGGAACTATGCGAGCATATAAATAAAACATATGGAAGGAATTGATTGAAGTGTAAATTTGTTTTCTACATAATGGCAAAACACGTAATGATCCCAAAATATGGAAGTGATAAAAATATTGTTTATATAATAAATGTATTTTGGTTAATTACGACTAAACGTTATTATGTGCATGTGTTCATCTAGACGTCAGTCTTTCTAAATTCAAAGGATGAGAAACTTAGTAGACAGGAAATAACTGGAGAGAGACCAGATGAGAATAGTTTGTATTGCAGATGTCAATTTGACTTGAAAGCGAAGGAAATCTGTCTACACGGATTTGACAGCGGAGGTATCTGCTAAAAAATTATAAAGACAAATACAGAATAATTTCTGGGGTGTTTTGATGAGGGGGGGGTGATGTTTGTGTGTGTGGTGTCATTTGATGTGGGGAAACTGGTATGTTTAATATGGATTGTGGGGGGGTTTGGGGAGGTCTATACATATTGTGGATTTCATTGATACCAAGACAGCTAGCAAATTCCTTATTTAATGTCTCCATCTGTTTTTCGGAGACATTATTTTGTCTTTAACTGTTTAAAAAGACATGTGTAATAAGTAATTGAGAGTTGCCTCCCCTATTCTATGATTACCTCTCCTTTGGAGAACTCTCTAGTGAATACTAGACTATATAAACTTTCAATAAGTGTACCATTTATTCTAAGTAGAATAAAGCTTTCCAAAGTCTATCCATGTTATTGTTTGTCATTACACTTAGTTTCTTCACAGTCCCCAGAGCTTCAGAAGTGAGTCCTTAGCACTCAGTACAGTTTAGTGTTATACCCAGAAAGTATATTCTAAGTCCCACTGACAGGGCATAATAAAAAGTAAAGAAACAGGAAATAAAATGAGAAAAAGGAGAAAATTATAAAGTTTGGTTGGCTTGGTCTAATAATTAATTGATAGTTAACTCCTCTATTTTATTATGACCCCCCCTTTTGGAGAACTCTCTAGTGAATACTAGACTATAGAAACTCTCAATAAGTGTACCAATAATTCTAAGTAGAATAAAGCTTTCCAAAGTCTATCGATGTTATCGTTTGTCATTACAACTTCTTTGATTAATTTTTTGATGAATACTAGACTATATAAACTCTCAATAAGTGTACCAATTATTCTAAATAGAATAAAGCTTTCCAAAGTCTATCGATGTTATCGTTTATCATTACAACTTCTTTGATTAATTTTTTGATGAATACTAGACTATATAAACTCTCAATAAGTGTACCAATTATTCTAAGTAGAATAAAGCTTTCCAAAGTCTATCAATGTTATCATTTGTCATTACAACCTGGTACACGTATTTACTAACATCTCTTGTAGAGCACTAAGTCAGAAAAACAGCATTTCACATAATGCCAATACCCTTGGGAAAAGTATGCATCCAATTATTCTACCTCCAGCTATGGGTAAATAGCAGGGCAGACTGGGCTCTTTAACCGTGGTATAGGAACTGGTCTAAGAGTGTCCTGTGTATGATGTTAAACTGCATCTAATGGTGAAGTTCCAATTCTGGAGCTCTGGGGAATGTGGAGTACTCCTTCATCACCATTACTCCTAGGTCCACTCTGACCCAAAGTGGTAGTCCCTGTTAGGGTCCCATCTATGGGTTAAATAAAGTAAAATGAGTTTAAAATGGAGTTTTTATTTTTTAAAATTTACAATTTAATTTAATTTTAATTTTAATTTTATTTTAAATACTGACCATATGCGCTATGTCTACCTGATCTCTGTGCTGCTGATAGATGTAGGTCGGTATGTAGGTAAAATCCTTACATTCCAGCACAGGATTTAGAAAATACAAGAAACGTCGACTTTTGTTTCATTCTGCCACTAAAGAAATTTTCCTTTTTAAATTGAGTACCCATTAAGAATAAATAAAACAAAAACATATTTGGCATAAAATAACCCCAATGGGTTGACATGCTGAAAAACTCAACCAACCAAAGAGAAGGAAATCTATCTACATGCATTTGACAGCATAGGGGCCGGATTAGCTCAGTCGGTAGAGCGTTCGGTTAGTAACCACAAGGTTCCTAGTTCAATACCGGTCCTCGCCAACTCAGCATATGAGTAGCACAGGGATATGTGCGGTAAAGTAAGGAGCTGATGGTAGGTGTGGTGCTCCACCTCAGACGCCAAAAACAATCTCCTTGGTCTAGCGCTATTGAAAAGGGGATAGACTCCCTCGCTGTCTGGCTGATACCAACTTTAGGCCGCCCCGACGACTTTACTTTTTTTTTTTTTTATATCTACTAAAAGACTATAAAGACAAATTCAGAATAATTTCTGGGGTGTTTTTTTTTGGGGGGGTGTCATTTGATGTGGTGAAACTGGTAAGTGTAATATGGAATGGGGGTGGGGGTTTATACATATCATGGAATCTCATTGATACAAAGACAGCTGGTAAACATTCCTTATTTCATGTCTCCATCTGTTTTCAGTGACATTATGTTGTCTTTAACTGCTTTAACCCTCTATCTACCACTGCCATTCGCAATGGTGTGGGGAAATGGTTGAAAAAGCTAGTAGCATAACCCTGATCTTTTACAATTGAATAGAAATGTATTCATTTAATTCATTTCTCTTTTTTAACTCTTAACCATTTTCAAAGAGCTGATGATTCCGAGGTGTCCGGCATTTTGATCGGGTGATTCAGGGTGCTCTGTTAGATGAAGGGTTAAAAGGACCTGGGACACTTATTTATTAGCATCTCTTGTAGAGCACAAAGTCAGAAAAACAGCATTTCACAGTGCTAATACCCTTTGGAAAGGTACGCATCTAATTATTTTACCTCCAGCTATGGGTAAATTGCAGGGCAGACTGGGCTCTTTAAGCTGGATATGGTAACAGGTCTAGGAGAAGGTAAACTAAATTCAAACCTGTTAAACTATGCATAGTAACATATCCCTGATCTTTTACAACTGAATAGAAATGCATTCATTCAATTCATTTTTCTTTTTTTTAACTCTAAACCATTTTTTAAGAACTGACAATATTCAATCAGGCATTTTAATCAGATGGTTTGAGGAACTCTGGTAGATTTTAGAAAGGGTTTAACAGGACCAGAGAAACTTATTTACTAACATTTCTTGTAGAGCACAAAGTCAGAAAAAACAGCATTTCACATAATAATGATAATATCATCATCATCTTCTTCTGCAGCTAGTATATTAGATCTGAGACCTGTCAGCTGTTCCTTAAAATAGGGTTCCCACGCGTCCTGGAAAGTCCAATGTACATTTTCCAGTACTGGAAAACCTGGAAAAAGGATGTTTTTTTTTTTTTCAAAAATCCTGGAAAAATTTTGAATTTTGTCCTGGAAAATTTCAATTATCTGAGACAAAATTAAATTAAAAGCATACAACTTAATTCCACAGATAATCTAACATTGTCTTAAATGAGTTTAGAGATGGGGCATTCACTATTGATGATGGTAGTTTATTCCATGTATTCACCATTCTGTTACTAGAATAATTTTGTCTTGCATTTGCTTTACAAAATTTTTGTAGAGAGTTTTAATTTATGTCCCTTGGTATTGATATTTTGAGCAATGTTTAGTAGATCAACAGTTCTAACATTGTTGGGATTATCTCCCCTTAATTGCTATGGTTTGCTACTAGGTAGCATTGTGACCTGAATTAATTGTTGTATTTTCGGACTTTCATCTGGACATACACACACACTAACTGCCCTTTATATATGTACTAGAAGCAACTATCCGGCGTTGCCTGGGTAGAGGGAGGATTAAAAAAAAAAAAGTTAGTCCCCCAGATCCATTATTACTAATTGCTGGATACCCCATAAAAGTACCCACGTGAAAAAGACTGCTGGGGTGTCAGGAATTTTTTCCCCTACATATGAATAAAATCTTATTTTTGCACAAACAGCAAGCTTTAGTCATAATGAATGTGTGTGTGTGTGTGTGTGTGTGTATATATTTACTCTGTCATTAGTTGTTTTATTTTTGTAGTTTCCTCTGGACATACAACCAAAATACATACATACATACATACATACAACGACCCTCTATATACGAAGGTGTGTCAAAAAGTAATGCTATTTTGTTTAGGACAGGTATAATTACTAACACAGGAACATTATCATACATATTATTTGAATCTGGTCCTCTGTGGATCACGCTTCTTAAACCCTCTTTCATAGGTCTGAAGAGATGATAGCCTGAAGGCGCTAAATCTGGTGAGTATGGAGGATGTGATAAAGTTGTCCACCTGAATGAGGCAATTTTCTCCCTTGTTCTCATGCTTGTGTGTGGTTGAGCATTGTCATACAGAAGGAGGACGTTGTCAATTGGCAAGTTGGGTCTTACTCATCGGACTCTTGCTCTGAGCCTAATTAGGGTCTCAATGTAGGGCCTTAGAAATAGAGAAAATGGCATTACTTTTTGACTAACCCTACTATGTATAGATAGATAGATAGATAGATAGAGAGATAGCTAGATGATTGTTACCATGGTATTCAACTTTAAATTCACTATTCCTTCTAGTTTTTCTTTCTTTCTTTCTTTCTTTCTTTCTTTAGTTTCATTCTGTTTTTGTTTTACAGAGAAGCAATCAATCGGGTTACAGAAGCAGCTGGTCTGAAATGTGCTGATAAAAAAAAGAAAGTGAGTCTTTGATTTTTGTATTTTTTCTTTGGGGTGGGGGTGGGGAGGTTCACTTTTTCTTTTTCTCCTGGATTCGGAAATGTTGGATTTTATTTGGAAAATTCTTCTCAGCCAGAAAACAATTTCACCATTTTTCTCTCTCTCCTTTTTTTTTTTTAAGTAGAATATTTTTAAAACTCTAAATTGTGCTATCACATTCAGTTTTGGACTAATACCCTTGGGAAAGGTATGGGCCCACACATCCCTCCAGCTATAGGTTAAATAGTATCACTACTATACTTCTGCAAGAATGTCTTTGGCATTAAATAACCCATGAAGATTGATATGCCATTAAACAAAGAAGAAATCAAACCTTCTTTTGCTATTACATTCAGTCTTGAACTAATACCCTTTGAAAAGGTATGAATCCCCCTCATTTTTTTTTCCACCTGGATTCTGAAATGTAGGTTTTTATTCAAAAATTCTACTCAGCCAGAAACTAATTTTACTATTTTTTTCTTTTTTTCTTTCAAGATGTGAAAGGTTAATGAGTACAATTGAAAAGAAAAACCTGAGTTTGTAATTTTTTTCCTGCCCCCCCCCCCCAAAAGTGTTTTTTTTTGTTTTTTTTCCTCCTGTAAAGCTTAGGGCAAGTGATATACAGTCTGTGTTACTGCATTCGATTCTTCAATTTCCCATCATTGTTCGAAAGAAGTTATTCAAGAATTTAGATTTTTTTTTTTTAAGTTTTTTTTTTTTTAATCATTAAATTGCAAACACTGAAAGCTTTTAAGAACATTAAAATTCTTTTTTTAGGTTAGAGATGTAAACAAAGGCATGAGTTAGTCCCCTGTCTTATTTTTCATGGGGGTGGGGAAGTCGCCATGCCGTAGCAGCTAACGTGCTGGACTGCAACCCCCTCCCTCAAACTGCTTTTATTCATTTTGTAATTAAATCTGATGCCACCATTTTGAATTGCCTTAAAACAAATATTTAAGTGAGATTAAAATATTGATTGCTATAAACCAATTCCAAACAATGCAGAATTTACATTTATGAAAAAAAAAAAAAAAAAAACAACAATTTAAAAAAAAAACTATTTAAAAAAAAAACAATTTTAAAAGAACAATTAAAAAATTTTCCTTTATAATATAGTTATTCAATGAAAATTTGAACTTATCAGTGGTCGTCTGGATAATTTTTATTTCCCTGCCGCGGCAATGGATGATCTAAGTGGTGACCAATGATTACTTCTTGAATATACTGTGGACATTTCTTCATGGAAAGTGAACCCTAGATTTGTTTCTTGGAAGATTGGACCACTGTGTCACGCAATATGGCTAACTTTAGCCATAAGGTTAATGTGCTTATGGACCAGAAGTGCATATTCACCAGAACTCTCAGATAAATCATGCGACATTGTCCAATTTGTCATTCAAGTGTTTGTAGTTAGTTGGTTTGAAATAAAAAGGGTCAATAATTTCTATAACCAACAACTGTATATCTTTAATATGATCTAGAGAGTAAAGCAACAATCAACTGAAATCCAGAATGTTGCATTAAAAAATTTAGAGCACAATGCTTTTGCTTTGCTTCTGGAAAACATTTTGTGGTCAGTGTTGAATTCCAGTGAATTGTACGTGAGGGAAGAGGCCATAAAAAGATTTTGTTCATTAGGTAAATAAACATTTATTCATACTTAAATAGTTATGTCAATTTAGAAGAATTATTATAAGTTTTGAAATTACATCACAAAAATATAATCAAGTATGTGTAAATTTTCCAATGTTTTTTTTTTTTTTTCAGAAGTAGTAAACCACCAATGAAAATATTAGAATAAATTACTTCAATCAATTTTAAAGCTACACTTGGGTCAATTTTGATTGACCTCTCACAAAGTGGGGTTTGTGAACCTGCACTTGTAATAAAATATAAATAATGAAATGTATTACACCAACAAACACACACACGCTAAGCACAGACACATGTACACACCCACAAAATGCATACATATTACATGAACGCTTGCATATACAAACACATTAAAATTTGCACACACATTATGCCTACAAATAGACACACTTACGGTAAAAAACATTACATACATTCAATCACTACACACACACACACACACACACACACATAACACACACACACGTGCCAAATGGATACAACATACGCAAACATACATAAAGAACAAAGAACACATGGTTCATGAACCTTCAACACCAACACACACATCATTGAAATACGCGTATACTATACTGAAAAACACATACCATATACTCACACGAAAACACACACATCACACATATATGAAACATGAACTTAAACGTTGCACACACAAAATTCACCTTATTTATTGAATGACCCTCGTACAAATGAATATGTCATCAAATTACACTTATACTATACTGAAAAACCCGTACCATATACCTTATTTATTGAATGATCCTTGTACAAATGAATATTTGGATATCATAAACACCAACTTTTTTGAAATGAACAGTCATTATTAATCTAAACTATTGTTATTCACAGTGCGACAAAAAAATCCTCCGAATCCTTGGAACATACCCAAATATGCGGTTTGCAGGTTCGAACATTACGCTGACGATTACAACAGAAGCTCTCAATCTTGTGATCATGGAAAATGGACAGGTTAGATTTTTAATTTTTTTAATTTTTTTCTCAATTTCCTGATATTTGATTTTTGCCAAATGGTTTGTTCTGTTATTGTCAGGGGGGGGGGAGGTCACAGTCAAGTCTGACTCAAGGTTCCAATCGACAGTCTACACACTCCTAACTGTATCACGCTCCAAAATCCAATATCCCAAATTATTTCTTTGTCCTGCTTGTCTCGACAACAAAATACTACTGCAGTCGTTCTTCCCGGTCTGTGAGAATAAGTCCTTTAAATACACCTCAATTTCACCACATCCGGGCTCCTCACTCATAATTGTCCGTGCAGCACATGCGACACTCGTCAGCACGGTGCGACTACCTACATCCGGGCCACTATGCTATTTCTTATTTCACTGATCGTCCACAGCTCTCACATTCTGAAGGAAGCGGGTTCGACTCTAGGTCAGTCCTAAACGCCAGGCAAAGCCTAGCCCGTTTCTTTCAAGAATACGGCAAGTCTTCACGCCCGCCATTCTCTCTGTCAGACCATGTTGCACGAGGTAGGTCTTCTCTCTCACTACAATGTTAGATAGTAGATTAGGAGAATTTAATCTTTACTTTGTGTTGTAAAACAAGTATCAGGTAGAGAAATAATAGGAAGAAATGTAAAGAGTATTAAGGATAGGGGAAAAGGTTTACTAAGCAAAGATACAAGGTGAACAGAGTAATTAGCAATTGGTAGGTTGAATTAACAAGTCCAATGAGTTAACAGAGAAGTAAAAGGAAGAAACACAATGAGTATCAAGGATAGGGTAAAAAGGTTTATTAAGCAAACTAGTACAAAATAAAAAACACCCTCCAGGCGATGTAAAAATAGATTTTTGAAACATATTGCTCATGTCAGCGCGTTTGTACCCAAAGTAAGTAAAATCATCAAATTCATTAAAGGATTAAAAAATAAAACAAGAACTATATGATCAAGCTCTTAGCCAATCACTGGCAGTACTCTGCTGTTAATACAATACTTAAACAAAGCACACTGACCATAACTACTTTAACTTTCGTGGACGATGGACAAAGGATTCCATAACTCAGGACTTATTCGCAGGATAGGACTTATTCACTTACCAAAGGATTCCATAACTCAGGACTTACTTACTTTAAGTCCTTTTCAACTGGCCAAGGATGGCATTTAAAAACTTAACACCATTTAGCAACTTAATTTGGACCATATGACCTTTAGGCACCCCTTTTTGATCTCAATTAAGAAAGGACATGTTTTTCATTTACACTGTCAATATCCGGTTGTTTTAACAGACGACTTTAAGATTTAAAAATTTTTTTTATAAAACTAACCCCTAACCCTAACAAACAATTGGATATTGATGGTGTAAATGAAAAACATGTCCTTTCTTAATCGAGATCAAAAAGGGGTGCCTAAAGGTCATATGGTCCCTTAATTCAAAAAAGATGAATTTTTTATTTACTTTTTGCCAACTTTGCCTACTTACAATAATAATAAGACTTTAAAATTTGAATAGAATGCGTTCTCAGGTGAATAGATAGTGAACTTTGAAATATCTCATCATACAGATAATAAATACCAATGGGGGATAATTTGGTAGGCAAAGATTTAAGCCACTTACTGTCGCTCTCCTTACGCACCCAAGTAAGTAAAAACTGATGGTTAGTTCATTATAATTGAGCAGAAGGAATCAGATTATAAAAATAATAGGACTTTATTTTAATAGAATGAGTTTTCAGGTGAAAAGATACTGAAATTTGAAATATCTCATCATACAGGTAAAAAATACCAAGAAAATTTGGTTCGGCCATGGGGGAAATTTGGTAGGCAAAAAGTTGTTAGTCAATTTTAATGTGTGTGTGTGTTGGGAGAAACCCTAACTCTTTGCCTACAAAATTCCCCTCATGGTTCTACCAAATTTTCTTGGTATTTTTTTTACCTGTATGATGAGATATTTGAAAGTTCACTATCTATTCCTGTCAGAACTCATTAAAAAAAAAAAGACCAAGCAAAAATGGGAAGGGTGTCCACATAGGGATTTTTCAAGGTAAACAAGGTACATATCTGAGAACTAATGCCAGTGGTTTTAGGGTAGGATCGCAGTAGTAGAAGAGCTGCTGTGAGTGGTTTAAAGCAGGCAAAGAGTTAAGTTTGTCAATTTTAATGTGTGTGTGGCATGGTGTGCAGATTAGCATTTATTCTGACCCTTTGAGATTTCTCATATTTTTTTTATTAATTTTTTTTTTTTTCTTTTTTTTGTTCCCCCCTGATAATTTGATGTTGAACTATTTTTGTCTCTTTCAGACGATAGCCCACCATGACATGGCAGCAGTTTCCTTTGCATCTGGAGGAGATGTGGTATGACATTTTAAAACTATTTCATATTAAAACTATTTTTAAAACCTCTTTTATTATTTTTAAGTAAATTTTTTTGGTGGGTATCAGCTGAACAGTGAGGAAGTCTATCACCTTTTCGCTTGCGCAAGACCAGAAATGAAAAAAAGTTGGGAAAAATATAAGGAAGGAATGGTGAATGAAGGAAAAAAAGAAGAAAAAGAATTTGAATAAGAAAAATAATAGAATATGAATAGAAGAACTCTGGGAAATAATAGCATTTAAAAAAATTCTAGAGAAAAAAAAGGAAATGAAGGAAAAGAGGTAAAGAAGGAAAGTAAGAAAATGAAGGAAAGTAAGAAATAAGAAGGAAATTATGAAAATGAAGGAAATGAAAGAAATTATAAAAATGGAAATTAAGAAAAAGAAGGAAATTATGGAAAAGAAGGAAATTAAGGAAAAGAAGAAAATGAAGGAAATTATGAAAATGAAGGAAATTAAGAAAAAGGAAATTAAAGAAAAGAAGAAAATGAAGGAAATTATGAAAATGAAGGAAATTAAGAAAAAGGAAATTAAGAAAAGGAAATTATGAAAATGAAGGAAATTAAGAAAAAGAAGGAAATTAAAGAAAAGAAGAAAATGAAGGAAAAATGAAAATGAAGGAAATTAAGAAAAGAAGAAAATGAAGGAAATTAAGAAGAAAATGAAGGAAATTAAGAAAATGAAAATGAAGAAAAAGAAGGAAATTAAGAAACAGAAGGAAAAAACTAAAACAAGGAAAGTGAAGAAAAGTGGAAAAAGAAGGAAAGAATGAGTGGGGGAAAAATGAAAGTGGGAAAGAAGGAAATAATGGAAAATAAGAAAACAAAGAAAATGGGATAAGAAGGAAAAGTGGGAAAGTAAAAAAAAAAAAAAAAAAAAAAGAGGAAAAGAAAAAAAATTTTTTGTCATATTAACAAAATTAAGAAAGAAAAAGAATGAAAAATGTCAGTGAATGAAGAAAGCAAATGACTAAAGAAGAAAATAAGAAAAAATTTCAAGAAACCTGGCCAGACTGCAGCTGCTTCTCCTTAACATTGGACCAAAAAGACACGGTTTGTCTTGGAGATATGACTGGAAGTTAAGATAAAAAAAAATCAACCTGTTTCCTGCAAATCCCAGACTCTCAAATATGCCGATATTGCAAAGATAATGGCAATTCTAATAAATGCCAGATCCTAGCATGTTTTTTTCATTCAGTTGGAATTCTTCCTTATCCATCTGCTCTGGGATTCTGCTAGTAAGTGCCTCTTTCTCCAAGTTCTAACCATTTTAATTCTTCTTCCTGGTACTCTTCATACACATGGTTATCTTGGGAATTGGTGGTTCCAATATTTTTTTATTTTTTTTAGCTGTTAACCATTTAAAGAAGGGTCATTTAAAGCTGAAGATGTCACAACAACAGCGTTCATGTGTGGAATTCATTCTACAATGGAATCTCGGTTCTCAAACGACTCTGAAGTCAAACAATTCAGATTTCAAACAAAGAATTTGAGTAAAAAAGGTTTCAGTTGTCAAACAAATTTTCAGACTTTGAACACACGAGTCGAGCCAATGAAAACGGAAATGACTGTTGAGGCAAACTGAAAATGGCTGAACAGCTGGTTGAATCTACCCAAGCAGCATCAGTTAGTGTCAGTCGCTATCTTGAATGAGAATCTGATATTGGTTTTATACAAATTCTTCACTTTGTGTTTATTACTTCACTCTTTGTTATTTTATGACTATTTTACCTCTTATTCATGGATCCTAAGAAAGGCATCAGTAATCCTACCAGAAAAGGGAAAGAGGAAAGTTGTGATGTCTGATGGTGAAGAACACATAAATCCACTTTATACTATTTCTCATTGTTTCAGCTTTTCAACAAATCAGTTCTTGAACATAATTTTATAATGAATTGTGTTTAATAGTTTAGACATAGGAAGTGATTATTTTCCTTGATTATTATTGCCAAAGTTTCCTTAGTTGTAATAAAAAGTCATAATTTTCTGTTCCTTGATTTGATATCCTAATTTCTGATCAATCCTTTGCTAACAGTGTTGTGATGTTAGTCCAACAGTAAAAAGAAGTCAAGTCGAGATAGGGTAAAATAAGACAAGTGTATTTACAATAATGGTACATGTACGACTAGCTTGTCGTTAACGGTAACAGTACGACCTTTCCACTCGGTGTCTCACTATTTATAGTGAGAACCGGTGTATATTCTCCACTGTAGGAACGGCCGGTACAACAAACAGCTTGTAAGCAATTGTCTGAGCTTAAAAAGGGAAAAATAATCACTTTCTATGTGTGTCTAAACTATTGAAGTTTTATTAATTTCTGGCAATAATAAAAAATAAAAAAAGGTTCAGTTTTTACACTTTTATTTTTATTTTTTTAAATTTTTAATTTTTTTAAATTTTGTCCAACACTGTAGCTTTTGCAAAACTCAATTTGATAAAATCTAAACCATTTTGTATAATGTAATAAATTTTTATTCTGTACTAGAAGCAGCTACCCAGCATTGACTGGGTAGAGGGAGGAGGGGTTGGTGTATTGATTTTTTTTAAGTTTGAGATTTACAAATGCTGGACATTTTTAAGTAGAATTTCAATGCTATTTCTATGTAAATTTTAATTTTTAAATATCTTTGAATATAAATCAAATCTACAAATGCTGGACATTTAAGTAGAATTTCAATGCTATTTCTATGTAAATTAAAATTTTTAAATATCTTTGAATATAAATCAAATTTTCATAATTTTTGCACAAAAAGCAAGAACTGATGATATTTAATGTGTATATATATTTACTTTTGTCATTAATTGTTTTATTTTCATAGTTTCATTTGGACATACATAACACTAACTGCCCTTTATATATATATTGATATAGATAATTTTTTTTTTACATAGAGGCACAAAAATTGCTTTGGAAAATTCTAGATAAAAAATATTGTCAAGGAATCAGACAAGGAAAAAATAAGTTGAGGAATCTAAAAAGAATGAGAATTGTAGAATTTAATGAAAAATAGTCAAATTATTAATTTTAAAAGGGAATATACTAAATTATTCAGTAATCTACAAATATTTTTTTAAATCTAAAAAAAAAAAAAAACCAAAAAACAAAACAAAAATAAAACAGCTTTTATGAAAGAATGTTGGCCCAGGAATCCAAAAATCCCATAAAAAAATTCTTAAAGTTAACCAATCTTAAGATTTTTTTTCATAGCCAGATCAATATCCAAATGTGGCATTTATGACAAATTTTTTTCTATTATCTTTTCACATATATTGAACTTTATTTGTACCAAAAAGATAGTTTTTGCTCAGAATCAAAGCTACAACATCAGTTAAAATTTTCCAAATCATAAATTTTGGGATTGTCTAACTTTTATAATTCATACCTGGACAAAATTTCAGAAAAATTGAAGCTAGTGGGTTAGATGTCCTGGATGATTTGACATGGAATTACCCTTATATAATTCCTCTTTTATCTTGTCTAATTCTTTTTTTATTCTTTATTTTAATTGCAGGAAACCCTTGATTTTGTTGCTTATGTGGCTAAAGATTGCGTAAATGGTCGTGCTTGTTATGTGCTGGAATGTGGCGGTGGCCTCGCAGAAAATGTCATTACCACAATTGGTCAAGCGTTTGAGCTGAGATTTAAGGAATATTTACGCAAACAACCAAAACCAGTAACTGTCCCAGAACGGTAAGATTATTTATATGCTATTGGTAATTATTAAATAGTTGGAACCGAATTCTGATTATTGTCGCTTATTTTCATGTCTTTTGTTTTCTTTATATATATATATATATATTCTTTTTTTTTTTTTTTTTTTTAAATCATGTCTTTGTACTTATGATAATGAAATTCCTTTGAATTTCTTTTGATTTTGTTTTTAATTTTGAAATTATTTTAAAACCATTCTTTTCAATATTCATTTTTGTTATTGACAATAGTATTCTATATTTTCAAAGATTTTTTAAAAGATATCTTTCCTATATGTTTGCAAATAATCTAAATTTTTTCATTTGAAACTTATTTTAAAACCATTCTCTTCAATATCCATTTTTGTTATTGACAATAATATTCTATATTTTCAAAGATTTTTTTAAAAGATATCTTTCCTATATGTTTGCAAATAATCTAAATTTTTTCATTTGAAACTTATTTTTAAAACCATTCTCTTCAATATCCATTTTTGTTATTGACAATAATATTCTATATTTTCAAAGATTTTTTAAAAGATATCTTTCCTATATGTTTGCAAATAATCTAAATTTTTTCATTTGAAACTTATTTTAAAACCATTCTCTTCAATATCCATTTTTGTTATTGACAATAATATTCTATATTTTCAAAGATTTTTTAAAAGATGTCTTTCCTATATTTTTGCAAATAATCTAAATGCTTTTATTTGTAACTTATTTGAAAACCATTCACTTTAATGTTCATTTTTACTATTCATAATAATATTTTATATTTCCAAAGATTTTAAAAGATGTCTCCCTCATTATTAATGATATCTCCACCTTTTCAAATTGTATTACTTTTAAAACTTTGAATATTCTTGATAAACAATAATTCTATATTCAATAAGTGAATTCCCAACGTCCTGTTTTTAATATCTTCAGTTATTTATTTTTATAAGAAAACTGATAAAGTGATATTAATGATATTCTTGTCTGATATTTTATATGCTTGTCTAAAGATAGTACCATGTTTCCCCGAAAATAAGACCTAGTGTAATTTTTCATGAAATGTTAATATAAGCCCTCCCCTTAAAATAAACCCTAGTTGAGAGTGGCAGACAGACAAAAGAAATAAGCATTCTTCACAATAACATTCCAGAGGATGATGATGATATGATTATTTTTGAATGAATTGTCGTTAATGAGTTTTTGAATAAAAGAACATGTTGATGGTAAATAAATGTAGATCATTTTTCCTAATATCTGTTTATTTGGTTAGAAATTTCATACTTTTCTTTATCTTACTGTTGTTTTTCTATATATGAAGAATATGACATTCCCTGAAAATAAGTCAGGGTTATGTTTTGGAGTCTTATTTTCTAGGAAACATGGTAGCATTTGAAAATAGTTTAAATTTCATTCAGGTGAAGTTTAAAAAAAGTAATATATGCTGTGAGATAATTAATTGTTAGAGGACTAAATATTAGAAAACATTATTTTATCCAAGAATTATAGTGATATCTTAACCTACATTGGAACTAGGAAGTGCAGTAAGCTTGTGATGTTAAAATAAATATCATTAGAAAACATTATTTTATCCAAGGTTTATAGTGATATCTTAATCTACATTGGAACAAGGAAGTGCAGTAAGCTTGTAATATTAAAAAAAGAAATAGTTTTATAATTTGCTTGAAGCATTGTGTATATATTGGTTTTGTGGTTGATTTTGAAGGCTATCACAATGCAAGTATAAGGAATAAGACATTATTAAACAAGCATACATATTATCATAAACTACAACAGTATGGGCAGATTCTAGGAACAGTCAAAATCTCCCTTTAAGGAGTCAGTGCTTTCAGAAATCTTCTGATGAAGAGATTTCTCATCCCGAAATATTAAGAGAATAAATCAAGGTAAATGAACAACATCAGAGTTATTTTGTTTTTCTTTACACTTGCATTGTGGGATAGCCTTCAAAACCAACCGCACAACTAAAAAAAAAAAAGTTTAAATCCCAAGAAACGTAGAATTTCCGTAGATTTCTAATTGAGTGTTTTGTTATTTGGTTTCATCTTTTTACCAAACTTCTAGCTATTATTAATAAAGAATTTTTAGTAATAAAGAATTTTTAGTAATATTAAAAATCAATATAAAAATATCATTAGTCATGTATAATATGCTTTCATCTACAGAATTTTGGAAAAAACCAACCCTCTCATGTATAATACAGATTGGGCTAATTCCATGTCAAATTATCCATGCCATGTCACCCACCCCTTCAATTTTTCTGAAATTTTGTCCAGGTGTGGATTATGTTAAAGTTAGACAATCCCCAAAATTTGAGTTTCCAATTCCAAAAATGTTCAATATATATTAAATGATAATAGAAAAACTTTTTGTTATAGATGCATTGCCACATCGGGATATTGATCTTGCTATGAAAAACTGAGAAATCATCAATAACTTAAAATTGGTTGACTTTAATACTTTTTTGATAGCATTTTTGGATTCCTTGGGCAAAAATGCTTTTATAAGCCAATTTTTAGTAGTAGGTAAACTCTAGAACTCATTTTACAGACAAAAATATATTACAAATAGTCACAATTCTTCATGAACCTCACCAAATTTGGAGAGCTAAAAATCGACATAACTCTGCCAATTTTTAGAATTGGAAGCTCAAATTTTGGGAATTGTCTAACTTTAACATGGTCCACACCTGGAAAAAAAATTCAGAAAAATTAAAGGGTGTGGGTGACAATTTTATTTTTTTTCTGGATGATCTGACATGGAATTTTGGAATTTATAGCAACTGAATTTAACAATTGTTCAAATTTTTATCTGGTTTGTATTGACTAAAAATAAGAATTAATATAGTTTATACAAATTTCGAAAAACAAAATTTTACACTGTATTTTGGGCAAAGGCAATGATATGTTTACACAAAAATATAACAAACTTTCAGCCCCAAAAAGTTTACAATAGAAGAAACAAATTATAAACAAACACACATTCCAGTGGCAATTTCTCTCTACCAAGTATAAAACATAAGTGTTTGTATTAGTTTAGACCATAGATATAATTTACTTTTGATCATGCTCTCCCAAATATAGTGACACAAGTAACTTGGAAGAAAAAAAAGGTCATTTTTAGTTCTCTTGTATAATACGTAACCATAACTTTTCAAAAAGATTAATTAGTTTAGAGTGGGTGGCGACCCGTGATGCTTAAGGATGGAACCCAGGTGGATGAGCAGTTCATGACATGCAATACTCCACTTTGGCCCTATCTTGGGCTAGACGGGCGGACGGAGAGGCCCCCTCCGATCAATCGGCTGGTCACGTCAAGCCCTAGCACCTATATGATTTTCCCAACCCTATTGCTCTTATGGTAAGCCCCAACCCTTTTTATCATATGGGCACTAGAAGGCGGTGCCTGCGGGTCTACATGTCCTGGGAATGACGTTAAACTCTATCTGATGGTGAGGTTCCAGTTTTGGAGGTTTGGGGAATGTGGAGCACCCCTTCATCACCATTGCTCCCTGGTCCACTCTGACCCAGAGTGGTAGTACCTGTTAGGGTCCCATCTATGGATTAAATAGAAAAATGTATTTATAAAAAAATTGTATTGTCCATTAAGAATTGATTTATTTCAAAACTTTATCGGCATTAAATGACCCACTGAGGTTGATATGCCGTAAAACAAAACCAAACCAAACCAATTAGTTTAGACCTTATATATAACTTACTTTCGGTCACGTTGTCCTGAATATACCTGCATTGGAAATTGACAGGTAGTAATATATTTACATTAGTTTTTTCCTATTAGTAATATTTTTCTGAATTTTTTGTTCATATTTGATTTTCTGTACCCCCCAAAAAAAAAAAAAAAAAAAACAAAAAAAAAAAAAAAAAAAAAAAAAAAAAAAAAAAAAACAAAAAACCCAAAAAACAACTGAGGTGGTCACTACTAGAATAGGCTCAATCCTAATTAGTGATCATCCTCCACACATTACTACAAAAGCAACATTACATTTTTTTGTTTTGTGTGACGTTATTTATTTATATTGTGTAATGTGTGAAAATAAACCATTGTTTTCCACTTCTTCCTAATATTCCTGAAAGGACTTTTAACCTCTCAACATTTTTAGCAATATTTCATCAGGCAATAATCTTCTTTTTATAAACAATTGAGAATACATATATATATTTTTTTTAAAAATTTGTGTGGAGGAATGAGTGAGATCGAATAATGACCAATCCCAAAATTCTTTTCCAGTTACACCGATTTTCAGCTGTCCTCTTCTGACAATGGCCCTACAGGGGGTGCTGCAGCATCCTCTTCCTCATCCTCCTCAAAAAATGAGTAAGTCCCACCCTTCCCACTTTTGTCCTCCTCAGTGTTAATGTCTTGGATATCATTATCATAAATATTCTTACTTTATTCGTCAATGGAATTTTTATGTTGTTATTCTGTCTGTAAAGAAGCGGGTTATCCCCAGAGAGTTGTTGTTTGTAAGGTTTTATGTTTATGTTATGTTCAGTCTATTATTTCTATTACTTTATTTTGATGTTTAATTGCCCCCCCCCCCTTCATTTAAAGACCAGGAATACTACACTTGTAGAATCAACATATAATACTCATCTTCACAGGAAGGTTTCAACTAGCATCCAGTTTACAGACAAAGCTGACTGGCAGTAACTAAATACAGACCCTGTACTAACTCTCACATTATGGTCAAGTCACACAGAAAGCACTTTCCTGTTAGTTGACAGACAAAGCTGACTGGCAGTAACCAAATACAGACCCTGTACTAACTCCCACATTATGGTCAAGTCACACAAAAGCACTTTCCCGTTAGTTGACAAAGCTGACTGGCAGTAACCAAATACAGACCCTGTACTAACTCCCACATTATGGTCAAGTCACACAGAAAGCACTTTCCCTTTAGTTGATAGACAAAGCTGACTGGCAGTAACCAAATACAGACCCTGTACTAACTCCCACATTATGGTCAAAGCATGCTGAAAGCACCGGTTCCTGTTAGATCATCAAAATTGAGCAGTGATGAGCCTGTTCAATATTTAATTGGGTGACCAATTAAGAAATAGCAGCTACTGTAAGTAACAAGAGTCCTTTGTTTTTTCAAAATGACTTGATTTGACATTAGATAACATGAAAAGGGTTGATATGCCGTAAAACAAAACAACCAACCAATCAGACTTGAGTGAAAGACCACTTGCTAACGCTGATGTGAGAAACTTGTTAAAATAGAAAATGGAGCCCCCACTTAATGATCACATCCCTTTTCTTATTTCTTAAATAATGATTCCCAACAATAATATTACTGCCAAGTTACACTGAAAGCACCGGTTCCCACTAGATCACTGAAGTTTAGCAGCGATGAGCCTGTTCAATACTTAAATACTTAATTGGTGACCACTTAAGCAATGGCAGGTACTGTAAGCAACCTGAATACTTTGTTTATCTAAATAACTTTATTCAGCATTAAATGACCCAAAAAGGGTTGATATGCCGTAAAACAAACCCACCAACTACTAACTCCCATAAGTCATGTGTTGGGTATATATTAATTAAAGTATCCACTCTAAACCCAGCCAGCAAGAGCCATCCTCCAATATTAAAATATGCCTAACCAGATCATTGGGCTATCCCCTGCACAACTCTTTCTCCATCGCCAGCTGCATGGCTACAAACATCCCTGGTGACTACAGTACTACACTCTGGATTTTCCCTGACAGTAAGGCCACTATGTGTCTTGGGGACCAGGGCATTTACTAGTTGAAACCTTCCTGTGAATTTTTGAGATGAGGCTTGATGTGTATAATTTTGGTTTTTCGGACTGTTGTCCACATCTTTATTGTGGTATGTAAAATTACAACATTTCGGCTGCTGTATCTTCCGGTCTTTCCTGTGCATCAGAGCAATGATCCAACCTTGGAAATCATTTTGAATAGTTTGGCTATTGATTTCTTTTAAAATGATAGTGATGCACCTTGGAATGATAGGCATGCAAAAAACCCCAAAAAACAATGATGTAATTATTTGAAGGAGATCTTCAAAGTTCTTTGACGCTTTGTTTGATGAACAGTCAAACTATTCAAAACGATTTCTCTGGTTGGGTCATTGCTATGCTTGGGATAGACAGGGAACAACTGAAGAAGGCTGGAGGATACAGTGCCTGAAACATTGTGTTTTTTCCACACAGGGTAAACCAAAAAAACAACCCAAATAAATTTTATTTAATCTTATCAACGTCTATAAAATTTCAAGAAACTTGTTGGACTTAAACTTCAATCTTTGTACAATCATTATTTTTACAATATTTTAAGCACCAAGTTGACTTTATATTCTGAAAGAAAATAAATAAAAATTAAAAGTTTTTTTACAAAATTTGTAGGTTCTGTTTTTTTTGGGTTTTTTTTGTCACCCTGTACCACAATAAAGATGAGGACAACACTTCCCAAAAAAACAAAAACAAAATAATATGTATCAAGTCTCATCTCAAAAATTCAGAATAATCGATAAGTTTTTTTTTTTCTCCTTTTTTGTGCATCTTTAGTTAAATGAGGACCCTATCCAAATTTCTTTGTTCTTGCTTCTTTCTTTCTTTTTGTTAAAGTAAAACGTGACTCAATTCTCTCGGCATGACAAAACCTTTTTTAATTGTCTTGACTTTGCCTGTATTTCATTGTTTATTCAGTGCTTTTCTTCTGTTGTTGTAATCGTTGTTTTCTCAAATCAAAAACTCCGTTTGGCCGAATATTTCTTTTCTCTTTTGAAGTTGATGTAAAAAAAAATAAAAAAAACAATCTCTATGCTATTCAATTTGAAAATTTGATACTGGATAGAAATATCTGAAACATATAACAGTGCAAATTATAGACCGGTTCACATACCTAGGTAGTAATATCTCCTCTACAGAAAGTGGTGTCAATATACGCATAGGAAAGATATGGACTGCTATAGACAGATTATGAATTTGAAAATTTGATATTGGATAGAAATAGTTGAAACTGCAAATTATTTGTATTAAATGTCCATTTCCATCAAGATGATAATGTTGACAGACACCGACTACAGTGTGCACCTCTCAAAAACTTATGATGTGAAACCTCAGTTGCTAAATTTGATAACCGAATCAAGGCAAATCTGTGAGTCAAGTGACTAACTTACACAGAAAATTTAATTCTTATGTGTGAAAGTTAACTATTGCGAACTTCACTTGTAATTGGTGATATCTACAGGAAAAAATGTCACTAATCTTATCATAGTTTTCGTTTTTTTACATGATAAAGAAATTAGAGATAGTTACATCAATAAAAATGAATCTATTTTCATATTTTGTGTCAAAGAAAACCTATGGTTAGACATATTACACCATTATTAAGACATATATTGTCTTTTTCTTTCAAAAAACAAGGATTTCCAGACGCCATTTTGAAAATCCTCACAGAACCAACCTAAAATGACATCCTAGATCAATTATCTCATCAGAATCGTAACCAGCAGCAAAAATGGCCATAGAAAACACTCATCTTATTTAACTTTTAGGAAAAAAGTCTTCATTTGCCCCCACCCTTAGTTTTATTCTAAAAGTGAATGTGATAGTATGACTGGAGTTCAAGAATGCGGAGATTGAGTTGGTAATAAAACTCGGCATCCGACTTTGATAAATAGTAAAATAGATCACTAATTAGGACTGAGCCTATTGTAGTAGTGACCACCCTAAGTGGATTTAACAGGTTTGAATTCAGAGTTTTCCTTCTCCTAGACTGGTTACCTAACCAAGGTTAAAGAGCCAAGTCTGCCCTACTGTTTTACCTATAGCTGGAGAGAGAGAGTAGTTGGATTCATACCTTTCCCAAGGGTATTAGCACTATGTGAACTGTAGCTTCATCCAGGATTTGAACTCGGGTCGATGAGTCCATTTCCTAAGACTATAACCATTACACCACGCACCTCCAAATGATAAGAATTACATTCGTTACCCAACCATTTCTGACACATTGTTCTTGATATGATCTTTCCTTTTTTAAAAAATAAGGCACCATATTACCTTAGTTCTAACCTTAACCCCTAACAAACAACCGGATATTGACGGTGTAAATGAAAAAAAATGGCCTAATGACACAAAATCAAAAAGGGGTGCCTTACGGTAATATGGTCCAAAATAAGGATAGCTTATGATTTTATTATGGGTATTTATTTGCTTTAAAAATTCTTCCTTTTCTTGTTTTTTTTTTAATTCCCTGCTGCAAGCAACATAGCCATGCTATGATTGTTTTGTAGCATTTTGTGTTTGATGATGTGATGGAAAAAAAATGTCTGCATGGTTATTGGTATGCATGATAAAATCTTTTTTCTCTTTTTCATTATTGATCGTATAAATGTCTCATTTTGTTTTTTTTTTTTCTTTTGTGGGATAGTCATGAATAATATAAAGATTTCTGAACAGTTAAATGATCAAACATTGTAATGTAGATACGCATGATTGATTTTGATAAAGACTATCAACAAAGTCAGTCATGTGTAAATAATGTTAAACCTACTTTTGTTGAACCTACTTTGTTATTGTTACTATTTCAGCCAAAGTGACACTTCAGAATCTGTATTTGAATGTTTTTCTATTCACTATTCCAGGGTTCTGTATTTCATAAATCAAATATACCATTTTATATATACTAGCAAATATATGCACCCTCCGGGTGCAAGTATTTAAGTTTTAATGTAATAAAATAATTATATCAAATTAGAAGGGCTAATGAAACTAAATAAGAATGCAGATGAAAAATTTGAAACATAGAACAACTGAAATTTACTCGTCCATCACTTCCGTCTTTCATTGCTAATTTTTTGAATTTAACTATTTAGTTAAAATAGGAAGTAAAGAATAAAATTACAGTTATTTATTCTTGTTAATGGATTTCTTTTAAGATTTATTGAAGAGATTTTTGCTCATATTCATTAAGATAAAAGCAAACAATTAGAAATCAATAATACTAAACACATATTTATTAAAATCAAATTTTAATATGAATATGCAAATTAGCCTTCATGTTCACATTGTAAACCGCTATTTTGTTGTATATAAATACAATTGCATGCTATCAGTATGTAGATATGGTCGACAGTATTAATAATGTAAAACAATTTTATTAATAATTGAGGTTTAAGATAAAATAATAATTATGGAGAATGTGACGTAAAACTAAGGTAATTGTCACTTGAGTAGTGATATAGTTTCGGTTACAGACAGAAAAACTCACAATCTCCATTATAATAAGATATATATATATATATATATATATATATATATATATATATTATAAAAAGAAGGTTTGCAAAAGGATTATGTTTTTTTTTTTTTATTTTATTAACTTACATATGCAACACGTGTTTCAGATCTGGTATCTTCTTCATGCATTGAATTATTATTTTGGCAGAATATGTCTGATATTTGATAGGTTGTGGGTGTTTTTGTAACTTACTTTTTGATTATAATTGATTATAATCAAAAATAATAATTTAATGCCTGAAGAAGATAACAGATCTGAAACACGTGTCGCATATGTGTTAATAAAATTAAAAAAAACAAAAACATAATCCTTTTTGCAAACCTTCTTTTTTATAAAATATCTATTTCTCCCGTTGGACCCATAACAACACTATATATATATATATATATATATAATGTGTGTGTGGTTGAAAATAGAGGAAAAATGAGGATAAAACACAACAACTAAATTAAAATTATATTTCGCCTCAGTATTTTATGAAGCTTTGTCAAATTTATTCTTAAATTGAGCACACTGCCCCTTACTTGCCGTTGGGGTCACTCGTTGAATTCCCAGTATTGATCAGATAGCCATCTATGGTCAATCAGCTAGTTGACTGCTCACTCCTCCTTGAAACAAAATTCTTGGTTGGTGATTCAACCTATGACCCACCCTCTACCTGCCACGTTGTGCTTTTTGACCTCTGGCCTAAGGTCTGGTCAAGAGATCATGTCCGGACTGAGATTAGCTGTCAAAGGGTTAAGGGGTATCACAAAAAAAAAAAAAAAGAAGTTCCATTGAAAATAATACGGACATGCAGTTAAATTGCATACACAATTTTATATATAACAAACGTAAAACTACAGGGTATAAATGTCCCGTTTAAATTTCAAAGTGATGTAATCGTGCATTAGTGACTGGAGATACTTGGGTTGATAATAAAAATCTATTCAGAATCTTTCGAGGGAATTCAGTTAACAACCTCTGTCTTTCATTAAGTTTCGTTCAGAAACTTTCTGGAACTGATTTTTAGCAACTCAGCTAGCAAATTTCTTCTTGATCACTGCCAAAATTCTCGGGAACTGAATCTCTTTTTGGTAACTCAGCTAGCTAATTCAACAAGCAAAATTTTGTCTGTCTTTGGGAACTGCCAGGAACTAACTTGTGGACTTTTTCATGAACTGCCTCGGAACTGGCTAATTTTCACCAGAACCCTGGCTTAAGTAACATTAGATTCTTACGCGCTGCAAGGCTCTCGTCCCGACCGCTTCACACAGAAATAGTCCTCACAAAGAAGTAGTTCTTTTCCTAATTTGGAGTTATCTCCACCCTCAATCACTCCCACTTATTATAATTGACATCTATTACTGATACCCCCAACTTGGGTGTAATTCGGCTCGTCATGACCAAATCACTCAAAGTAGTGCTTCAGAAAAGTAGATCCTCTGGGCTTATCTCCACCCTCTTTTACTCCAACCCTTTATAATTGTCATCTGTTACTACCACTCACTATGGTTATTATCTCACACCATCCCCTCAAGGGCATTCCATACTTTTAACTAAGTAGGTCTTGTTCTCAGAACAATATGTTCTTCAACAGTATCTAAAAGTCTCACCTATCAGTGTCCATGAGTCTCAGTCAGCATCAACCTGTATGACCTGTCATACAGTCTGTTCAACCGATGTTTGTACCGCCCTGTCAGCTGGGGCGTTAGAATGTACTGACTGCACCTCTGCAGAGGGGTAAGACTCCCCCAATGGGGCCACCTATTGGCTGTGGGTGGCGACCCATGATACTTAAGGATAGAGGCCAGGTGGCTGAGCAGTTCATGACTTGCAATACTCCACTTTGGCCCTATCTTGGGCTAGACGGGCGTCGTGGAGGCCCCCTACGATCAATTGGCTGGTCACGTCAAGCCCTAGCACCTATATGATTTTCCCAACCCTATTGCCCTTATGGCAAGCCCCAACCCTTTTTATCATATGGGTGCTAGAAGGCAGTCACTGAGGGTCTACATGTACTGGGAATGACGTTAAACTCTATCTGATGGTGAGGTTCCGGTTTTGAAGGTTTGGGGAATGTGTAGCACCCCTTCATCCCCATTACTCCCTGGTCCACTCTGACCCGGACTGGTTGTACCTGTTAGGGTCTCATCTATGAGTTGAATAGAAAAACATGAGTTTATAAACAAAAGTGTATTATGCATTAAGAATGAATTTATTTCACAACTTTGTCTGCATTAAATAACCCAGCGATGTTGATATGCTGTAAAACAAAACAAACCAAAAACCAAACCGATGTTTGTACTCTGAGTTTTTTTTTCCGATTATTTTTCATATCTTAGGGAATAGGTATTTTTAGATATTTTAGAATCAGTATTTTTTTAATTCACGTGAATTAATATTTTAGATTTCGTTTTTCGTAATTCGTCTGAATAAATGAAAAAAAAATTCTGCTAACATTATTTTTTTTCCTTCACTCTTTTGTAAATTTTAAGATTTTAACCCCTTAAAAACCAATTGCTACCACTCATTATATTACATCAAGACAAAATGGGCTCTACAGTCTATTTTGGGGCGGGCAGAAGATGAGGGGCGTACACATCTAACCCCCCTCTTTCCTTTTCTTTTGCCTCATATCTTATCACTCAGTACACCCCTCATCTTCTGCCCACCCTTAAATTAGCTTTTCAGCATAAAAGTAGACTGTAGAGCCCATTTTGTCTTTGTGGCGAGAGAAACCACAAACGTAGTAGTTCGAAGCGTGCACAACTGTGTTTGGCATGCAGAACGAAGATCAGAGGCAAGTGGGGAGATTGAACTCGCATTCTCCTGATCGTGAGTCGTGGCCCGACGCATGGGAATGACTAAACTATCCAGAGTGGCCAGGATGTGAAGGATTGACGCGTGCTGATTAGTGTTGCACGTGCTGGTCAGAGGAGGGAGCCCGGATGAACACTGTAATTGTGTATATATTTGACCAACTCTGAGAAACCGGGAGAAAGCTTGCAGTAGCATTTTGGCTGTGGTGACGAGTGGACGAGAGACAAGACCTTGTGATAGTATTGGTGAGAAGAGCACAGCATTGTCGTCAGACTTAACTGTGCCCCCCCAGAGAACATTCATATTACAGTCTTTAGAATAAATTTGACAAAGCTTTGCAAAACACTGAGGTAAAATTTCATTTGAATTCAGTTGTTGTGGGTTTTTTATGTGTATTTTTCCTCTATTTTTAAGCACATTTTTTTTCAGATTTACTCAATTCTTTACTCCTTATATATATATAATATATATATATATATATATATATATTGAGCACTCTTCTAATAACACTGTGCATTAGATTACTACCGCTTTTTCAAGTATAATAGTACCAACCATACACATTAATATATATATATATATATATATATATAAATGTGTGTATGTGTGTGATTAAAAATTGAGGAATAACAGATAACACACAAACCACTTAATTCAGTTGATATTTCACCTCGGAATGTTAACGAAGCTTTGTCAGAAATTTATCTGATACAAGAACTGCAGTGTGTTTCTATACTGAAAACGTAAAGGAAGGGTGAGAAGAGAAGATTCATTATTTTTACTATTTCAGCCAAAGTGACAGTTCAGTATCTGTATTTGAATGTTTTTCTATTCACTATTCTAAGGTTCTATATTTCATTAATCAGCTAACCATTGTGTGTATATATATATAATATATATATATATATATATTATATATATATATATATTTTGCTTGAAGGCAATTATATGCATGTATCGCAATTCGATAATTATAGAAAATAATCTTGACAAGTGAATCCCGGCAAAGGATGGCTCGCTATGCAGAACACCGTACAGACTGTTTCGACTTTATTAAGTCTCTTCAGTGATGTATACTAACGATTCCCCTCCGACAGGAATCGAAACCGGACTTCACAGGCATAGTCAGAGACCATATCCGTTCGGCCGCCGGTACATAGCGAACAATCCTGCGAAATTAACCTTGTCAATGATACTACACGCCTCTACCATAGTAGGTAAGTGGACGTTTATTGAGTAGTAAACAAACCCGGCCGTAAGCTCTTCGGCGAAGTGAATAAGATTTTTGGATGTTTGTTTGTTTATAGAAGCATTGTTGAATAAATTATTATTTATATTTTGCTTGAAGGCAATTATAATGCATGTATTGCATAAAATTCGATAATTATAGAAAATAATCTTGACAAGTGAATATATATATAATGAAGAAAAGATAAAAGGAAAAACAATAGTATGGATTGTGCTGACATGCACATGTTTCAACATTATAATGTTATGTTCAACAATATGATAAACTCGTGTATATATATATATATATATATATAATATATATATAAATGTGTAAAGGGTTACCGGTAAAAATATTGGATTGGTCTCAATATTTTGTTGGTATAAGTGTTACTCGGATAAGTCAGCGTTATAACATATATAAAGTGCTCAATACGTAAGTAGAGTGGATTTATCATTATAGTGTGTACAGAAATAACCTACTCGAGTTTCACCATAAGGATTTTCAGGGTTAAATCCACTGAATTAATCAATATATTGATTAATTCAGTGGAGTTAACCCTGAATATCCTTATGGTGAAACTCGATTAGGCTATTTTTGTACACACTATAATATATATATATATATATATATATATATATATATATATAATGCATTACATGGGAATTTTTGTGACCCTGGGTTTCATGCTTTTTATGCATTCATTAGAGAGTCTGTCTGATGAATGCATAAAAAGCATGAAACCCGGGGTCACAAGAGTTCCTATGTAATATATATATATATATAATTATATATATATATATATATATATATATAAACTGATTCAGATTTACTATGCATCTCATACCAAAATAAGCAAAGTTACCCTTTTTGAGATTCTTGAATAGTAAACTTGGAAACTAGCCAATAAAACTACCCCAATGGTCTCTGGGAATTTCTGCTATACCTCTTATCAAATGCAGAAAGATAAAAAAAAAAAAAAGCCTGTCATTCTTGATAGATTTTGAACTTGTTGCCCTGATATCTGAAACTTGGCACTCTACCAACTGAGCCATCTCCCTTACTTTATCATTAACACCTATTTTATCAAGAACTTATAGTGCAGGTTTAGCTCAGTCGGTAGAGAGTCCAACTAGGAACCACAAGATTTCTAGTTCGATACTGGCCCTCGATAACTTACCATATGAGAAGCACAGGGATCTGTGCGGTAAAGTAAGGAGCTGATTGGTAGGAGTGGCACTCAACTTAGTGTAATTGTTATCATTTTTAGAAATGGAATCGCCAACCGGTTTAGCTCAGTCGGTAGAGTGTTCGGCTGGGAACCTCAAGGTTCTTGGTTTGATACCGACCTTCACCAACTCAGTGTATGAGTAGCACAAGGATTTGTGCAGTAAAGTGAGGAGCTGATAGTAGGTGTGGCACTCTGCCTCAGACGCTAAAAACAATCTCCTTGGTCTAGTGCTAGTGAAAAGGGGATAGACTCCCTCGCTGTCTGGCTGATACTGACTTTAGGCCACCCCGTCAACTTTACTTTATCAAGGACTAACAAAAAAAAAAAAAAATGCACCCCTGGGTATAATTGGAGAAGCAAGGACAAACTCATAAGTAACGTCCTCCTATAGAAACCAGCACATGGACATGCCAGATACTGGATGCTGGGCAGAGGACCTCCCAAGGACAATGAATGATAGGGACAGTTGGCAAGAGATTGTCATGGATATTCGTACTACTAGCGTGACATGATGATGATGATATTAAACCTTTCTAGACTTATGATTTTAAATATGAACACAAAAAAAATTACTCTTATTTTTACTTTATTCTAATTGATTTTAATATAAAATTATAGGCTTGCTTTTAATACGTTTGAGAATAAAACAATAATATTAGAAATCAATAACACCAAATAATTATCTATTCAACACAGTTTTGTTAAAACTGGTATGCAAATTATTCAGACCATATACTGTGTAAAGATTTATTTTGTAATGATATATAACACACTAACACATTAATAATATGGGCTGTTTTGAGGCAAATCTATCACAGCTAGACCTTAATAGAGAAATTGTTAATGAATAAGATGCTTAAGTAAGATTAAATAATGATTGTTTTTTGGGAGTGTCATACAGCAGAGACCTACATTGACCAGATCTGCACAGATACTGGATGCTGTGCAGAGGACCTCTCGAGGACAATGAATGATAGAAATGGTTGGTGAGAGATTGTTATGGATATTTATATGTTACTAGTGCAACATGATGATGAATGATTATCTATAACAATTGACAATATAATGTAAATAGCTAAGGGAATTGTGATATTGGTGGTGATGTAGTTTTGGTTACAGACAGGTACACAATCTCCATTATTATCAAGGATAGAAAATTGAAAGATTCATCATTCCTGTTGATCTTGGAATAATGATTATCTAATAACCATTGAGAATATAATGTAAATAACTAAGGGAATTGTGATGTTGATGGTGACGTAGTTGTTACAGACACACACACAATCTCCATTATTATCTCAACCGCCTAAATAACCATCAGCATTCCTGTTGATCTTGGAATATTATTTAATAACCATTGAGAATATAATGTAAATAACTAAGGAATTGTGATGTTGATAGTGACGTAGTTTCGGTTACAGACACACACAATCTCCATTATTATCAAGGATAGAAAAATTGAAAGATTCAGCATTCCTGCTGATCTTGGAATAATTATTATTTAATAACCATTGAAATATAATGTAAATAACTAAGAGAATTGTGACGTTGGTGGTGACATAGTTTCGCGTACAGACAGACAGGCAGGTACACACTATCATAATAGAAAATTGAAAGATTCAGCATTCCTGTTGATCCTGGAATTTTTAGCCCCTGGGAACTGACAATCTAACAATGTATTTTTTTTTTCTTCTTCCACAATTATGTTTTATCAACCCCCAAAATAGGAAAAGCAATTTTCAACCTGTTTGATAACCCCGGGGGCGATAATCTGGGCGATGTAAAGCTTCCCAATTTCTCGCATGTACAATTGAATGTTTTCTGCACCAGAGAATTTTTCTACGGTGCACTCTTGGAAAATCCGACAGGTTTAGCGTCGGAGAAGCCATAGAACTTGCCTGTAATTTGAAAGAATCAGTTTCTATGCAGACTCTCGTTTCTAGCCTGGTGCTGCATTCTCTCTCAACGAGTTTCCAATACAATAGGAATTGAAGAAAAAATAAAGCCCTATAACTTTTGCAATGAAATTGTTATTTGTCCACCTAACAAATTTATAAAGTCACTCAGACTAAATCAAGAAAAGTATAAATTTTACTAGATAACCTGTGGATTCTAACATTCTAACAACTGTCCTTGTGTAGAATAATAGGGAGAGAGAGAGAGTGGGGAAGGCCAGGAATGTAATAGTTACATGTAATTTAGCATGGAAAATTTTTAGGATGAGTCGGCACAACACCACATGGCATTTTTCCAATTGGACACATAGTAGATAAAGGCATTAGGTTTAGACAGTTCTAAGTGACAGTTATTT
The DNA here is from genome assembly GCA_023376005.1 of Doryteuthis pealeii. Lineage (NCBI taxonomy): Eukaryota > Metazoa > Mollusca > Cephalopoda > Myopsida > Loliginidae > Doryteuthis > Doryteuthis pealeii. Next base: position 7,689,689 of record CM042156.1, read on the forward strand.
CTAGGCTGAAGGTTAAATCCTGGTCAGGGCAGCAGTAACATAGAATAATAATTAACACAGCTTAACCAGCTTAACACCTGTACCCCAGCTATGGTTAGCGGAATGAGGGTAGGATACTCCTGTGGATTGAATAAAGGGTTGAGTTTGAAGTTCCGTGACGGCTCCCGACTACGGCAAGAAGGTTCCCAAGTCCGACAAGAAATACCTGAAGAAGGCTGGAGGCCACATCTGCCGAAACGTTGTACAGATAACAATAAAGATGAGGACAATAGTCCGAATAATCCAAATAATACTAACTGTTCTTGTGTAGCATAATAGGGAGAGAGAAAAAGTGGGGAAGGGCAAGAATGTAATAGTTACGTGTAATTTAGCATGGAAAATTTTTAGGATTAGTCAGCACAACGCCACTTGGTGTTTTTCTATTGGTCGAGAGACATGACATGATGAAGTGTGGAAGAGTAAGAGGTGGGAATGTTAGGTCAATTTGGGATAATGTGTTGACTGAGTGAAAATAAAAATCTCATGAGAGAAAAATAAGTCGCCCTGTGTTATTACTAAAAACTATAAATGGCTGGAAACTGACCTGGTAAACGCTCATAAGGTCATTAATCATCTTAACAACAGCAACCATGAGCACCTTTTTGATCTCTATCTTTCCAACACACGTGGGCATGCCTACAAAGTCAGAAAACAGCACTGCTCACGTGACTTTCGGAAACATTTTTTCACGCTCAGAATTGCGGAGACATGGAATAAACTGCCAGCATCTGTTGTAGGCTGCCGAAGCACTGAATCTTTCAAAGCCTCCATGCTTCCTGTAGTCCGCCGACACTATACCTAATGCCACTCTCCACATACATATGCACACACGTGCACACATACATGCATATTACTACTGTAAACTGTTCATGTTCCTGACACTAATACATTATTCTGTGTACTTGACATGAGACTTTGATGAGTTGTAGTGCACCTGAGCGCTGTACACAATAGATTTCATTATCATCAAGGATATTGCTGCTTCTATTTGGAAGAAGTGGAGGATTCTAATTAGCATTTCATGACCTGTTGATTTGTTGGGTTGTTCTAACTACTATCCTTGATGATATTGCTGCTTCTATTTGAGGAGGAATGGGGGATTCTAATTAGCATTTTGTTGTATCGTTCAGGTGGAATGATACACAGAAGAAATTGTGCTTAATATATTTATTCAGCACTAGTATCCAATGCTAACGGATACATACAAAAACACAGAACAATAAATTACGAACAATTAACAAGACAAAACTTACGAGAAATAGAGGAGGGTCAAATGTAGTGTAGACAAACGCAATAATATCAGTCCGAATATTATTAAGCTTATCAATCCACTTTAATCGTAGACTATTTAAGGCTATGAGCCAGTCCATCTGGTAGAGAGCTGAGGGGGTGCTAGCTATTCTATTTCATGACATGCAACACTCTATTTTGGCCCTTAGGCTAGACAGGTGGTTGGAGAGGCCATTACTTTATATACCAACTAGAAGGGGCTACTCAGTATTGACTAGCTAGAGGGGGGGGGGCAAAAACTATGTATTGATTTGTTTACATTTGAGATTCACAAATGCTGGACATTTTTAAATAGAATTTGAATGCTATTTCTATGTATATTTTAATTTTCAAATATCTTTGAATATAAATCAAATCTTCATAGCTTTTGCGCAAAAAGCAAGAACTGGTGATATTTTATGTGTATATATATTTACTTTATTGTTAGTTATTTTATTTTCATACTTTCCTCCGGACATACATACACATCAACTGTGTTGTATACCCTTTCTTGACTTCTATTATTCTTCTGCTCATCTTTGGTATCTTACGTTCCTTTTCTAGCGTTTGGACTTATATTTCTCTGTTCTTGTTGTTAGTCGTCCCTGATTCATTTCTTTCTCTAGGTCAGTCTTGTTACCAAGACCTTCATCAACCACAAAATCATATTATTTATGTAAGCTTTTATTTACTTAACTGAACATAGCGTGCGTGTGAGTCCCAGCTAAGGCAGTACATCTTCTCTGCCTGACGTCCAAGCTGAAACTGAGAGCCAACCAGGTCCCACGTGACTTCACGTATTTCGCAGGCTTTCTGTAATATTCCATGGAAAGTCCCGCCCGTGATATGAAAAGGGGCCATCCCTTCAGAAATATAGGGGGTTGACAATAATCTATGCATAGATTATGTAACAAACTGCTCTTTATATATGTATAGATATATACACAATTAGGTTGCTACTATTTAAAAGCTGTGTATATCTGTTGCTAAATAAACAAGCTTAGTGCCATATTACCTGAATTATTCATAAATAGCAATCAATTAGTCCAATTATTGCAGTAAAGTACTTACTATTGATATACATTTTATACTCTTTTTTCTTTTTACGTTCAAACTTAGTATTTCAATGAGTTTTTCTATAAGTGGCCAATTAAAAATCTAATTCTCATCTTTATTGTTGATCATTGTCATATCTCATCTTAAAAATTGAACAGATTTTTATTCTTTTGTTATCATAATTTTGACTACTATCATCCTTGAGCTAGATTTAGAGGGGGTTCGGTTTAGCTCAGTCCGTAGAACATCTACCTAGGAACTACAAGGTTATGGGTCTAGATTTCAGCCCTCACCAACTCAGTGTATTATTGGATATTTCAAAGTTCATTATCTATTCACCTCAGAACTCATTCTATTCAAATAAAATCCTATTATTATTGTAATCTGAGTCCTTCTGCAAGAACAACTGTCAGTGGTGGGAGAACTGCTGTGAGCGGATCAAAGTAGACAAAGAGTTAAGTCTGTATAATCAGATAATTTTAGTCCAGATGGTAGTTTATGTGTGGAGGGGTTGAGTAAATTCATATAGTCACTTTCTTGCAACCAGTCTAGGCGAATGAAAAATTCTGTTAAACTCTGCTTAAGAAATTGACCTTGTGTCACATCTTACTCATGCAGATGTGTTGGTAATTATATACACTCCCACCCCAGTATGGCAGACTGGCCTCTTTAACCTTGTTTAGGCAACTAGTCTAGGAGAAGGAAAATTCTGAATTCTAACCTGTTAAACTCTGCTTAAGAAATTGACCTTGTGTCACATCTTACTCATGCAGTGGGGTTGGTAAATATGTACTTGGTAATATCATTGCAAAATCTTTCCTGAATGTAATTATTCTCCCTCCAACTATGTGTAAATAGTAGGGCAGACTGAACTCTTTAACCAAGTTTAGGCAACCAGTCTAGGAGAAGGAAAACACTGCTCTAAAAATGACCATGTGTCACATCCTAGTTGGTTGAATTTCATATAGTGCTAATATCCTTGGGAAAGGTATGAATCCAATTATTCCTCCTCCAACTATGGGTAAATAGCAGGGCAGACTGAACTCTTTAAACTTTGTTAGGCAACCAGTCTAGGAGAAGGAAAACTCTGCTCTAAAAATGACCATGTGTCACATCCTAGTTGGTTTAAACTCTTTAAATTTGGTTAGGCAACCAGTGTAGGAGAAGGAAAAAATCTTCTCTAAAATAATGACCTAGTTGTGCAGAGGGATTTGTAAATATTATTGTCAAATGTCTTGTACCTAAGTTTGCTTTTTATCACAGTTTATTCTACAATATTAAAATCTGTATAAACAGATAATTTTGATCCAGATGGTAGTTTACTTGACACTCATTATAATCGGTGTGAATTAAAAAACAAAACAAAAACAAAACAAAAGAAATAAACTGGTACTCTAAAGTCCATAAAATTCGTAAATTGTATTCCAGCCGTGAAAACAACACAATGTTAATTGTTGAAGAGAAAAGTGTGTCTATTCACACTGACCTAAAGTTATTTTGGAGTAATAATTATGAATGAAAAACTTTATGAGATTTTCTGGGTCTACGTCAAAAAGAGGCTTGCATCTGTTTAGAAAAATATTTAAACAATGACTTAGTTGCTTTCTTGTAGTAGGAATACAATAATACTCTCTCTGCAATTTGGCTGCATTACTTCCTGTTTTAAGAATCTTAACCTAAGAGGATTTGAAAATAAAACAGTTTATTTTTTGTGTTGTTGTTGTCTCATATGGCACAAGGCCAGCGACTATAAGTACAAAAGAAATGTTTTTAGAATTCTTTTTTTTTTTTTTTTTTTTTTTGGCAATTATTTCTAAATATTTTCTATTTTATGTGAAGATGCAGAATTAGAGATATATGTCTTTACTGCTATGCCAAAATTTGTAGATTTTTTTTAAGGCGCTCATAGTGTAATGGTTATCATTGTAGGAAGTGAACTTAATTATCCGAGTTCAAACCACCCTGTCAGCTGGGTCATTAGAATACACCAATTGCACCTCTGCAGAGGGGTAAGACTCCCTCAATGGGGCCACCTGTTGACCATTTAATGCAGACAAAGTTTTGACATAAATTCATTCTTAATAGATACTCAGTTTCTTTTTATAAGCACATTTTTCTATTTAACCCATAGATGGGACCCTAACAGTACTACCACTCCCGGTCAGATTGGACCAGGAAGCAATGGTGATGAAGGGGTGCTCCACATTCTCCAAACCTCCAAAACTGGAACCTCATCATCAGATAGTTTAACATCATTCCCAGGACATGAAGATCCTCAGCCACTGCCTTCTAGCACTCATGATTAAAAGGGTTGGGGCTTGCCATAAGAGCAATCATATAGGTGCTAGGGCTTGATATGACCAGCCAATTGATTGGAAGGGGGCCTGACAACAGTTTGAAAAATTTAAATAATACAAAGAAAAAGAAATTCAAAATAACAAATCAATTATTATTTATAATGATTTTATTTTGCATACTGTGTCCATTTGGTTGTAGGTATATGTAAAAAATGTGACCAGCCTTGTAGGCTGGGGCTGTAGAATACACCAACTGGCCCTCTGCAGAGGGATAAGACTTCCCCAAAGGAGCCACCTGTTTGCTGGGGGTGGCAACCTGTGATGCTTAAGTGTGTGTGTGTGTGCATAATGGCTGAGCAGCCCATGACATTCCACAATCCATTTAGGATTAGTTGGAGAGGCCCCCTTCGATCAATTGGCTAGTCACGTTAAGCCCTAGCACCTATATGATTGTCCCAACCCTATTGGCATTATGGGGCAAGCCCTAGTTCTTTTATCATATATGTACTAGAAGGCAGTGGCTGAGGGTCTTCATGTCCTGGGTAGGACGTTAAACTGGTGAAGTTTGAATTTGGGCTTTGGGGAATGTAGGTACCCCTTCATTGCCATTACTCCCAGGTCCACTCTGACCCGGAGTGGTAGTTCCTGTTTGAGTCCAATCTATGGGTTAATTAGATAAAAAAATGAGTTTACAAAAAATGTCTTTAAAAAAAAAAAAAGACTGATTTTGAAAAAAATTTGAATACCCATCAAAATGAATTAAACAAAAACGTTTTCAGCATAAAATAACCCAACGAGAGTTGACATGCCGTAAAAACCAACACACCAAACCAAACTTTTCTTCCTCTTTCTCTCTTCTTTCTTTCTCTCTTTTGTGTTCAACAAAATTTGTTTTGAATGAAAAGATGCTGCCCAACATACACACACACACACACATACGCACACACACACACACATACGCGCACACACACACACGCACACGCACACACACACACACACACACACACACACGTGGAGAGTAAATAAAAGTTTAGATTTTTTAAAGCCAAGTTTTTCCTTCTTAGTAGAGTGGAGGAGGAAGAACAATTATATTGTTAAGAGCTTATACAGAAAATATATTTTTTTAAAAGGAAGGAAAAAAAACAAAACAATAACAATAGAAAGCCTGTAGAGAAGAGATGGTGAGTTGTAGGGGGAGGGGAGTTGAGGTGTATGCAGGCAACTTGATGTATGCAGACCAAGTGGGAAAGAAGGTCTTTATCTTAAGTAAGAAAACGAAAGTTTAAAAAGAAAAAAAAAATGGGTCACCCTACTTTTTAGTTGGCAGGTGCTTCTTCTCTTTTCCTTCGTTAAGAATAGACACTTAGTTTATCTTCTAGCCTATCAGTTATGTGTGCGTGTTGTGTAGAATCCTCAGCCTGCGACAGTTATGACAACAAATAGATAAAATAAATATGTCAGTTTGTTTGTTTCTTTCTTCTGCAAGAGGGTGTCAGAGATAGATGCTCTCACTCACTCATATATATATATATATATATATATATATATATATATATATATATATATATATGAATATATACTATAGTGTGAGATGGTCACTGTTTCAGCTTTTGCTGGAATGGCGTACCAAAGGCAGTATTATTGGTAGAGTGCTCAATATAAAATAGAGCTGTTATATAATACAATGAAATAAATATATAAAGGTTTTACATATCTATTTATTAGGTGACAAAGGAACATTCACGACCATATTGGTTTCATGCGATGCAATCATCAGATGAAGATGTTTATATAGTCATCCACAGAAACCGTGTTTCGATGTATCACATCTCTTCAGTGTGGATAGACATTTGCATTGTGTGAATGTATGTATATATATATATATATATATATATATGTATATAGATGGCAGCAAACTCATGTTCAAGTATTGCCATTGCTTGATATATATATATAAAAAAAATTAAAAAATGTTCATCAGTTCAAAGAATATAATGGTGAGCTTCAAAAAGTTCAACAATGAGCTGCACGAAAGTGGCTCTTTAGTCCTGCCAAAGTCTTGCACATCTTCCCACATTTACAGATAATTCCAGGGAGCACAGGGTATTTTATTAGTCCATCCCGCCGATGCACAGATTGGTGACTGATCAGGCCAGCCTTGCTCATACATAGCCTTCCACACTGGTCACATAGTAGACCGATTTGAAGCCCTTGGTTGTCTACTTTTTTATTCTTGCGAATATCTCGTTTCAACTGCTCATGCTGTATACATATATATATATGTGTATATAAATATATATATATATATATATATATACACACACACATATAAGATATGCATATAAGTATGTACATGCTTGGCATATGTTGTGTATTTTTCAAGTATACATATATATATTTTCCATATTTATAGATATATATTGTTGACAAGTGAGATTTTGTGTCCATATTTCCTGTTTATTTCAATGGCTCATGATTTTATTGTTAATAAAAGCATTCAGAGTTTTTGCCACGCCCATTAGCAGGGTGTCATTTTGATGATAGGACTCAAATGAAGATGGGTGACTTGGAGACGATAGTTATGTCAAAGATATAGTGATAGCATTTTTTTTTATTTTAAATACAGTGCCACTCAAAAGTTTGTGAACTCCCCCAGACATTTTATAGTGAACAAATCTAAAATAAACCTATTAAATATGCATGCAAACACCAATTTGTAAAGTAGAGTTTTTCACCTGAGTTTCATCAGAGGATTACCACAGGAAGAAGAACTACGACAGAGAATGCAAAAATGTTATAATGAGAAGGGGGGGGGGGTAAAAAATTATTGCAATTACCCAGGATCAGCTAGCCTCATGCTGGAACTGCAATTGAGTAGTAGATGGTAGACAATGGTCTACCATCTATCATAGTCTTCTTCCTGTGGTAATCCTCTGATGAGACTGAAGTGAAAACAAAGAATTCTTGTTAAGGATGAATCCACTTAAGATTGCAATTTTCAAATTTTGTTCACACAAAAAAGTAGACTTTCCAAATAATGAACACAAAAAAAATAGTTTGGTTTGTTTAATGGCATATCAACCCTCTGGGTTATTCAATGCCAAAACTTTTAGAGTATAAGATTTTATTTATCTATTCTTTTATTTATTATCTGCATTATTCGGACTATTGTCCCCATCTTCATTGTTATTTGTACAACGTTTCGGCCAATATGCCCTCCGGCCTTCTTGAGGTATTTCTTGTCGGACTCGGGAACCTTCTCGGACTCGGGAACCTTCTTTTCGAACTCGGGAACTTTCTTGTCGGAGGGCATATCGGCTGAAACGTTGTACAAATAACAATGAAGATGAGGACAATAGTCCGAATAATGCAGATAATACTAGTCTTCAAGCCTCATCTCAAACGTTCAGAGAAATCTTTTATTTATATTTTATTTATTTGTTTTTTCTTTTTAAATAGAATATTTTTTTGCAATTTGACTGAACATTATACAAAAGTATGTTAACCCTTTTAGTTCATATCTTGTGGAACTTTCTTTTTACTGTGATTACTTCAACCAAACGTTTTTTGCAGCCACTGAGCAGTGTCTCTTATCTGTAGTTGGGGATTTTTGCCCGCTCTTTGCAAAACTCCATCTACTAAAGAATGGGCATATCCGGTGGGGGTCACAAACTTTTTTAGCGGCACTGTATGTAAAATAAAGAAAAAAAATAACATTATTTCCCCAAACAAATTAAATGAAAAGCTATTATCAATAGGAGTATTTGTATCTCAGGTGGAGTACTACACCTACCATCAGCTCCCCACTTTACCACATAGTTTCAAGCTATGTTACTATGTTGAATAAAAATCAATTTCTTTGTTGTTCACAAAGCGCTTCGTCGCTGACTGCCGTCTCGCGTCGGTCAACCGTTTCTGCTGACTGCCCAGCGCTCCACTCACTTGGTTTTTATGGGCACAGTCCCCCAACGTCCGGGTACATCAGTCTAACCTCGCGTCCGTGCAATGCACAATTCACATGCATTCGGATGGACGCATGTAGGCACCAACATCCGGGCACATGAATTGCACCTCGTGTCCATCCAGTGCCTAAATCGCATTTGTTTTTGCATGCGGGAGGACATGGGTTCGATCCCGGCAGGCAAGACAAAGTCTTGCTCTTTTTCGTTCTCCGTCACAGTTACTCGTATGATAAGTTGGTGTGGACCAGTATCAAACCTGGAACCTTGTGGTTCTGAGGTAGATGCTCTACTGACTGAGCTAAACTTTAGTAGATGGAGTTTTGCAAAGAGCTGTAGAAGATAGACAACTACAATTAGCAATTGTTATTGAAAAATGTAAAAATAAAGAAAAAAATAACATTTATTTCCCCAAACAAATTAAATGAAAAGCTGTTATCAATAGGAGTATTTGTGTCTCAGGTGGAGTACTACACCTACCATCAGCTCCCTACTTTACCACATAGTTTCAAGCTATGTTACTCATATGATAAGTTGGTGTGGACCAAATCTGGAACCTTGTGGTTCTGAAGTGGATGTTCTACTGACTGAGCTAAACTGTCTCCTTTTAGCTGTAGATGATAGACAATTACAATTAGCATGAAGAAAAACTAACATTTATTTCCCCCAAAAAAAATTAAATGGAAAGCTGTTATCAATAGGAGTATTTGTATCTGAGGTGGAGTGCTACACCTACTTTAGCACATAGTTTGTTGAAAAATGAAATCAATATTTTGTTCAATTTGATTTTCCTCTCCGTATGCAAAGCAAAATGTAAAATTACTAATTGTTAAAATTAGAAACTATCTTATAATCAAATAAAGATTTTTCCAAAATGTTAGTTTGGCCATCCGAGTGACAAATGACTTGTTTTTTAGAGGTTGATAATTTTGGTGTGGAAGAGACGGAGAGAGGGGGGTCTTATGAAGCAGGACATTTTGGGGGGAAGAATGTAATTATTATGTGTCTCCAGTTCTAAAGGTCTTGTATTGGGTGTGTTCAGTTGGGGGGGTAGGGTGGGAGAGATACAGTCACTTGCCTCAGGTCAGGAACGGACAGGGGTGTTAGGAATTCCTAATCTGGGTGGAGCAGGAAGTTATCCAATATCGTGGGTCTTTAAAGGTGGAGACAGAGGATTGTGAATAGGTCGGAATGGAAAGATCTGGAATTGGATATCTGTGATGACAACATGGTGGCTTTAAAAAGAAAAAAAAGAGTGGATGAATGAATTTGATGGGGATGAGATTTCTTATTTATTTATATTTTTTTTTCTTATTTACAGAACCTCCGCGTTTCTAGTTTCTTACTTGATGTACAGTAGTGTAGGTCAATTTTGGAACTGTAATATCTCCCATGTGGTGAAAGCTGCAAATTAACATAAAGAATTACCATACAAAATATTTTTCTTCAAGACTTTGCCTTCATTTGAGGAAATATATTTCAATTTTTTAAATGTTATCACTGTTACAGCTTAATTATTAGGTAAAAAGCAAAATATTAGGTGTCGGTTGTGATGGGGTATATTTTCAATTTGAATTCTAGTTATATTATTTTATTTGTTTCGTTTAAAATGTCAACGTTTTGTTTTAAATATTGAAATTGCTATATTTTCTAACCAATTTCTAAAACAAGGATTTTTGGTGCATTTTAGTAGACGATCTTTGATGCTATTTCCTCAAACAATGGTGCAAGTAAGAGAGCTAGTTTTTGGTATCAGTATTCAGTATACTCACACACAACTTTTGATATTTTTTAAAAAGTGAAAAATCAACCTACCCTAATGTACAGGGTGGGACAAAAGTAATAGGGGTGACAATATTCACTTTCATTCACTGGTCCTATAACCTGGTTTGATTGCTGGGGTGGGGGTGTTACTGTTGTATTGTGTCTTTGACAGGAATAGCCTGGAAGAAGTCATCTACAACTGGTTTGAATTCAAAGATTTCTTTCTATGGTTGCAATAATAAGATTAAAGTGTTAAAGTTCTTGGGACCATTTTTAGACTGGACGTGAGAGCACTTTACAGTGGAGATCCCTTGGGGCATTAAGTTTGATCCATGTTGAGTAGAATCCTATGATCCTTGTGTTCCTCAGTGTTAAGTATGAGCAACTGAATACCTTTCCACTAACGCCTTTAAATAGTTAACCAACCACATATACAAGTGTATTGATTGGCCGATTCAGTCCACACAACCTCAAAGAGTCTATAAATTTAAGTTGTGATCCACAGCACACCTTATATACCAGAAATATTTCAACACTAATGTTTTAATGCCCTAATGTTTTCCCATAGCTAGAGGGAGAATGTTTACAACTGGTTTGAATTCAGCATTTTCTTTCCATGGTTGCCACACCAAGGTTAAAGAGCTATATCTGTTTACTCATAGCTAGAGGGAGGATGTTTGGATTCATACCTTTCCAAGGGGTATTTGTGCCATATGAAATGAAAATATCCTCATTCAGGATTAGAACCTTGGTAGCCAAGTCAACTTCCTGCAATAATAATATTTACAACTGGTTTGAATTCAGAGTTTTCCTTCTCCTAGACTGGTTGCCATATCAAAGTCAAAGAGCTATGTCTGCCCTACTATTTAGCCATAGCTGGAGGGAGAATATTTAGATTCATACCTTTTCAAGAGGTATTAGCGCCATGTGAAATGCAAACGGCCTCGTTCAGGATTTGAACCTTGGTAGCCAAATCCACTTCCTACAACAATAACATTTACGCCCTGTGCCCTTCCATATTTTGATATTATACAATCTATCTATCTATCTATCTATCTATCTATCTCTATATATATTTGTTGAACTGATGATGGCACTAAGTAGTGCAGAAAATACTAGTTTAAGAACCTTCAGTGGATTCATTCACCAATTCCACTCTGAAATTAAAAAAAAAAAAAAAAAAAAAAAAAAAAAATTACCAGACCATTGGAAAGGATAGAAAAAAACTTGTCAGACAAGAATTGTCTGTCAAGTTCGAGGAAAAAAAAAATGCTGACATATATATATATATATATATATATATATATATATAATCAGTCATCCACAGAGACGTGTTTCGAAGTTTACTTCTCATCAGTACTTCGACTTTTTAACAGCTACCTCTAGCTGGGTTCGAAACCCGACAGAATTTTCGTCTGCCAAGTTCCTTAATCTTGCGGCTATCAGCGGCCGTCAGTCTAGGGTGAACAATTAATTCCTACATACTTTATGGTGGTATGTTTTTACAATCACCAGAGAATTCAAATCTGTAAAGGAAAATTGTTGGAGACCAGCAAAGACGAAAGTTTAATAAACTTCACAAATTAATAAAGAATGGTACTTCAGCTAATATGAAATAAAAACTTTTTTTAAATAATTTATCTTTTATCACAGGGGTCACCAAACTACAGCCTGTTTTACATTTTTTTCTCAGAGCTTTTGTTCTGGCTAGCAAGTATTGAACACAATAATTATGTGGTCTGTGCTCGTTATTTTTTCAATTATCCAGCCCAAAGGGAAAAAAGTTTGATGATCCCAGTTTTATCATAACAATTAATGTTTGTGTGTAAATGTTAAATTGACAATAAAGATTGTAAAATAACCAGTTGCAATTCAAATCTTTACTGCTTACCCTGTGTAGAATGGGTATTTCAGCTAGTATAAAATAAAAACTTTTTTCAAATAATTTATTATTCAATTTACTTCACAGATCTAAAAATTTGGTGCCTTTCTGAAGCAACTTTTGAGCATGTCTATTGTTGTTGTTGTTGTTGTTGTTAAGTGGATTTCTTCATCCAACAGGAAATGTTTTTATTTCATTTTATTCTTTTTTCTCTCTTAAGTTATTTTTTTTTTTTCTTTTGTTTGTATGTTTTTAACTTTTAATTTTTTCAATTTTTTCCTTTTTTTTATATCATTTGATTTTATTTATCATTTTGTCCATTTTTTTAGTCACTTTAATTTGAAAAAAATCTTTTTCTCATTCTTTCCTCTCTCTTTTATCTTCTGACTTTTCTTTCTTTCCTCTTTCTTTTTTCAACTTTTCTTTCTTTTTCTTCCTTCTTCAAACTTTCTTCTTTTACATTTCTTCTTTCCTTTCAACTTTTTCCTTTTTATTTCTTTTTCTTTTTCTTTTCTTTAAAATTTTTCTTCCTTTTTTCTTCTACATTATTTCTTTCATCTTTTCAAAATTTTTATCTTTTTTTTTTCTTCCTTTCTCTTTCCTAATATCTTTTGACCTTCTTTATTTTCTGATCCATTTTTTTTTCTTTCTTTTTTTTTTCCTTATATTCTTTAATCTTTCTCTCTCAACTCACCTTCTTTGTCTTTCTTTTTTCTTTAACCTTTTTTTTCCCTTCCTTTGACCATTTTTATTTCCCATCCATTTTTCCTTTTGATCTCTCTCTCTCTCTCTCTCTCTCTCTCTCTCTCTCTCTCTCTCTCCAGCTTCTTTTTTCTTTCTCCTTTTTCTTTCCCTCAACCTCTTCATTTCCCTATCCATTTTCTTTCTTTTTTCTAATTTTTAAATCTCTCTCTCTCTCTCTCTCTCTCTCTCTCTCTCTCTCTCTCTCTCTCTCTCTCTCTCTCTCTCTCTCTCTCTACTAAGATTCTTTCTCCTTTTTTCTTTTTTTCTTTCATTTTTTCTTCTCCTTTGACCTTTATTTTTCTTTCACTTCTTTCTTTTTCCTTCTCTCCTTTCACCCTCTTTATTTTCCTATCCTTTTTTTCTTTCTTTTCTTCTAATATTCTCTAACCTCTCTCTCTCTCTCTCACTTTCACTTTCACCTTTGACCCACCACTTCCATTCCCTCACACATTTCCTTTTTCTATTGTCCCTGCCACATGCAGAGAGAGAGAGTATGTCACAGTCTTGTGTGCACTGTTGTGTCATTGTTGTCTATGTGCAGCATGTACCTTTCTACCATTCCAGAGATATGCAGTTCAACGCATTCCTTTTTGATGTCATTGCTTCCTCCTCCAATCCAACCACACCCACCACTCCTACGAAACCTCACCCAGACTTCCTTGGGGGTAACAGCCCCAAAATGTGCAGGTAACAATCTCTTGGGCATGGTGTTCAAAAAAAAAAAGCATCAGAGATTTTGTCCAATAAATGAAAATATTTCCCTGTTTACTGCAACTCTTAGCCTAGTGCCCATTCACTAACCTTCACACACATCTATGCACACACACACACACACACACACACACACAATACTTACTTGCATGTGTGCATCTATCTATCTATCTATGTTTGTGCCAAATTCTGCAGACATGTTGCATGACTTGTCTTTTATAGACATTGCTTTATTCACTTGCCTTGTATTGCTAAAAATTGAGTAGCTTTAGCGCCAGTTCTCTAAGACTTGGACAGATCTTCAGCAAGTCTTTTAGCTGCAATTGTATAAAAATGTAATACTATATATATTGTGTATCATTTAGGTTTTTTTTGACTGCTGTCTTCATCTTTATTGTTATATATACACAATGTTTCAGCTGATGTGCCCTTTGTCCTTCTTCAGGTGTTTTTTGTCAAACTCTGGAACTTTCTTGCCAAACTTGAGAGCTTTCATGGAACTTAGAACGAAATTCCTTTATTTAATCCATTGAGGGAGATTATTAAAAATTATTTCCCAATTTTAATCTTTACTAAAACTTGAGACAATTTTGGATTGAAACTCAGATGGACAAAATCTTAACACTTCCTGTTGAGCTGGGGAAGCCTTCACATCATAATGGGGAGCCTTCATGGAACTTTGAAAAAAAAAAAAAAACCCATTGCGCCATGTGTCCAACTGGATATGATGGTTGAGTTAATACAGTTTTAAGCGACAGGTTGAATGTTCAATCCTGACTATGGCTGAAAATATCATAGAATACTTAACATAACTTGTACCCAGTCATCGTTAACGGAATGAGAATAATCTACACCAATGAATTAAATAAATAGTTCAATTTGAATCCTGATCCTGATTATGACATGAAGGAATCTTCTTGTTAGAATCAGGAGCCTTCACACAGCTTCGAAATCAAACCCTTATTTAATCCATTGGGGTAGATTGTTCTCATTCCATTAACCCTGACTGGCTACAAGTGTTAAGATTTTATTCATGTGAGTTTCAATCCAAAATTCGTCTCAAATTTTAGTAAAGATTAAAATTGGGAAATAATTTTTGATAATCTACCCCAATGTTTTAAATAAAGGAATTTGGTTCCAAGTTCCATGAAGGCTCTTGAGTTTGACAAGAAAATTCCAGAGTTTGACAAAAAACACCTGAAGAAGAACGGAAGTCACATCAGCTGAAATGTTGATGAAGACAGTAGTCTGAAAAATCTAAATCTAAATTATCAAACCTCATCTCCAAAATTCAGACAAATAGTATATGTATTTGTGATAAATGATTTGAAAAAAAAAAAAAGTAATAATCCCAAAATGATGGTATCAAAATAATATCCTCAGCCATTTGGTTCTAACAAATGTTTTAAATTGTTTCTTGTTGATTTCTTTGTTCATCTGCCAATGGATCTAGATGTAGATTGTTTTTACTAATATTTTCTCATTGTATTTTAGACATGACTGAATTGTGTAAATTTTCTGTGTTAATGATTGTGTGGATCTTACCATAAAATTAACCCAATAATATTCATGTAAAGATTGTTCCAAGTGATATTCAAGTAAGATAAAAAAAAAAAAATGGCTGCTCCAGCTATAATACTAAACTGCATTCAATAGCGAGGCTCCAGTTCTGTGGTGTGTGCAGTACTTTTATTTTACTTTAAATTTACTTTCTGAATTAGATTACTAATTTTTGGTATCAGTATTCAGTATACTAACACACTACTTTTGCACCACTGGACAAATTGATATTTAAAAAAAAAGTGAAAAATCAACCTACCCTAATGTACAGTGTGGGGCAAAAGTAATAGGAGTGACACTTTCACTCACTGGTCCTATACTTGTAAATTTAGTTTTAGTTTTCTGGTTTTATTTGATTTAAATTGTTATATCTGTAAACTTTTCTTTTTTTTTTTTTTTAAAGATAATTAAAGATATTTCTATTTATTTTAAAACTGAGTTTCATGTCAAAATTTATTAGATTATTTCTTTGTTTATGTTTATTTACATTTCTAAGTTCGCAATATATTTTAATAAGCGTGGTTTCGGGTTTCTATTATTTTGAAAGTTCAGACACTACGACTTCTTTCTGGCTAAAAATAGAAACAATTAAATGTTGAATCTATTTTTGTCAAATTATTTTTATTCTTAGACTGAATAATGTTCTTAAAATAAAGAAAAATAAAAAAAAAATCATGTCACTTAAATCATAATAACCTTCATCCTGTGCTTTAACTCTCACTGTCTCTTCTCTGTATCTCTCTCTCTCTCTATCTCTCTCTCTCTCTCTCTCTGTATCTCTCTCTCTTTCTCTCTTCCCCCTCTCTCTCTCTCTCTCTTTTCTCTTTCTCTCTTTCTCTCTCTCTCTCTCTCTCTTTCTCCTTTTCTCACTGTATCTCTCTCTCTCGTATCTCTCTCTCTCTCTCTCTCTCTCTCTCTCTCTCTCTCTCTCTCTCTCTCTCTCTCTCTCTCTCTCTCTCTATATATATATATATATATATATATATATATATATATATCTTTCATTCTCTCTCTCGCTCGCTAGATTTTACATTTTTATGTTAGGCGTATTTTTGTTCTTTAACCACTGAATAGTTTTTAGTAAATTTAACTAGCATAATATCTGCCAAAAATGATAGGATTATTTACATATGGATGGGCTGTTCTTAGGATCAGAGTATGTAGGTGTTGTAATTCAAGTATCAGAGTTAACAAAGAAATAATAGGAAGAAACACAATGAGTATTAAGGATAGGGGGGGGGAGTTTACTAAGCAAAGATACAAGGTGAATAGAATAATTAGCAATTGCTAGGTTGAATTAGCAAGTCCCATGAGATAACAGTAGTAAAAGGAAGAAACACAACAAGTATTAAGGATAGGGTAAAAAGGTTTATTAAGCAATATACAAGGTGAACAGAGTAGTTAGCAGTTGCTGGGTTGAATTAACAAGTCCCGTGAGATCTTCTTTCTCTCTTTCGAGGTTTCATCAGATATTATTTATAGGAAAAACAGACAATTCATTGTCATTATTTAGGTACTACATAAAAACTATAGAGACACTAAAATAATCTCCTTGGTCTAACGCTAGTGAAAAAGGGATAGACTCCCTCGCTGTCAGGCTGATACCGACATTTGGTCACCCTGACGACTTAGGTGTATCCTGGTTGAATGTGTCGGTACAAGACTATGGATTTTTGTATTTAAACATAGACCAAATCAAAGAATGGATTTTTTTAAACCTGAGATCTCTTAGCATAATACTTATTGACCTTAACTTTGTAATAAAGACAAAAGGGTATTTGCCTCATACTCCACTTGTATGGGCTGGGCACAAGGCCTCGTTTTAACGTGGGCCACTCACAAGCTGAAGCTCATGGGTGGGAAAGAACAAAAATTGTGTAGATCCCTTCGGTATTCCCCCTCAAGGGGGGCGCCTCAGGCGCTGGGCAATAAAGCCAGCCCTGCCCCCAAAGGGCAGGTATTGCCTTGGGGGATGGCCCCCTGGGATCGACGCTATTATTTATTACTTAACCTGATCCAGTGGCCGAAGCACACTGGACCCCCCGAGGAGGCAAGGTAAGTACCAGAGCACAGCATCTGAAACAGATACTACACTCTGATCCCCACCTATGCCTGTAATAAAGACAAAAAGAGCTGAATTGAATTAAAAAAAAAGATGCAGGTAAATGAACAAGAAAGCAAAACAAAGAGTCAAGATTGTTAACATCTTCATCAAAAACATTTTCTATCTTTTTGACATGTGTTGACAAAGAATAGAACTGAGGGTAATTCCATGTTAAACCATCCAGGCCATGTCACCCACTCCCCTTAGACAAGGCTGTTTGAATTTTCCATAGCACTAATACTCTTGGGAAAGGTATGAATCCAACTATACTCCTTCCAGCTGTGGGTAAATAAATAGTAGAGCAGACTGGGCTCTTCAACCTTGGTTAGGCAACTTGTCTAGCAGAAAGAAAAACTCTGAATTCAAACCTATTAAACTCCGCTTAATAAATTGACCTTGTGTCACATCCTGCTCATGTGGAGGTGTTGGTATATAATATATATATATCACCCATGCCCTTTAATTTTTCTGAAATTTTGTACAGGTGTGGACTATGTTAAAGTAAGACCATCCTCAAAATTTGAGCTCCCAATTCCAAAAATTGGCTGAGTTATGTTGATTTTTAGCTCTCCAAATTGGGGAGGGGCACAAAAAATGGCGACTTTTTGTAATCTATTTTTGTCTGTAAAATGAGTTCTAGAGCTTCCCTACTCTTAAAAATTGGTTTATAAAACCTTTTTGGTCCAAGGAATCCAAAAATGCTATCAAAAAAGTAAAGTTCATAAACATTTCATAATGGAATTGGAAATGATAACAATATAAAAATAAAACAGTTTATTTACTAAAAGTATTTACAGAGGTTTAAGAATTTAAACTTTTTAAAAGTTTAAAATACAGTATTGATCACATCTTATATTTCTACAAACACAGTGAGAATTTTAGTAATGCTTAATTCCATGTCAGATCATCCAGAAAAAAGAAAAATTGTCATTGAATAATGAATTAGTGGACCAGTTCAAGTACCTTGGTAGTAATATCTTATCCATAGAAAAAGATATTAATGCATGTATATATATTTACCAACCCCTCTGCATCAGCAGGATGCAACACAGTCAATTTCTTAAGCGGAGTTTGAATTCAGAGTTTTCCTTCTCCTAGACCGGTTGCCTAACCAAGGTTAAAGAGCCCGGCCTGCCCTACTATTTACCCATAGTTGGAGGGAGAGTAGGATTCATACCTTTCCCAAGGGTATTAGCGCTAAGTGAAATGCAATTACCACGTCCAGGATTTGAACTCGGGGTGACGTGTCCATTTCCCATGACTTTAACCATTACACCACACACTTCCTACAATATGGCCTATTAATGCATGTATAGGGAAGACATGGACTGCTATAGACAGATTATCAATCATATGGAAATCTGATTTCAATGATAGGTTAAAGCAACAATTCTTCCAAGCCATAGTCGTGTAGGTGCTACTGTATGGCTGCACCACTTGGACTCTAATGAAGCGCCTAGAGAATAAGCTAGATGGTAGTTGCACAAGAATACTGTGTATTCTTAAACAAATCGTGGAAACAAAACTTCACGCGAAAGCAGCTATACAGCCACTTTCTCCCCAGCACACAAACCATCCGAGTAAGGACCTACATTGATAAGCTCTGCATGGATTCTGGATGCTGCACAGAGGACCTCCTAGGAACATTGGTAGATAGGGATGGTTGGCGAAAGATTGTCATGGATATCCATGTTGCCAACATGACCTAATAATGATCATATATGTATGCACATACATATGCACACGCGCAATACCAACCCCTTCACATGAGTAGGATGTGACACAAGTTCTGTGTGGATTCTGGATGCTGCACAGAGGACTGCCTGGGAGATGGTTGACAAGAGATTTTCATAGATATCTGTGCTACCAGCATGACTTGATGATGATGGTGAAAGTGCGGGTAATTTTTGACTCTCCCTCGTATTTTCTTGAAGCTAAGAAGCAGTTACAGTTAAGTGTTGTCTTTGATTAAACACGCTTTTTCTATTCTCTATCAAAAATACATCCATTTTTGTATCATTATCAGACCTCCCCTGATTCTATCTGGGGTCGCTTCTAAACATTGACGATCTCTGTGTCATCTGGCCATAAATGATTCTCTGTTGATTCTCGGTGCATGCACTGCAGGTGGTCGCAGAACCATGCGTACGCAATCTTCAATGCTTTCCTTCTTAGAAAGATTCTAAACAAACGACCAATGAAAAAAAAAAAAACGAAAAGAATAAGGGAAAATTCAACCAAACAACCTTTTGAACTGATTATGGCCAACTTGAGAGGAATCAATAAAAGTGATAGAGGTGTATTAAAATTTTTTTTTCAATTTGCATGTGTGCATATATATATATATATATATATATATATATATATATATATATATATATATGTGTGTGTGTGAATTTAAATCTGTTTGTGATATATATTGTTTGAGATTTAGTATGAAGCATAAGGTATGAAATATAAGAAACTCAGTTTTTAATAAGTTTCATTTTATTTTGTTAAATTTTTCGGGGCCGTTTGCACCTCTTCTTCGGATCTCTTAGATTGACTGGTTAGGTTGTCCTCGTTTGTTGGAGCATCGTCTGTTGTGACCTGTTTTGTGTGGGTGCTTGTCTGTTTCATGTGTTATATATATATATATATATATATATATATATATATATATATATATATATATCTACTAAGCTTAGCTTAGATGTGGCAGAAGGCCTGCAGTATGGGGCATCCAATGAGAATTGAACTCATTAACATGGGTCTGCAAATTTAGCTTGCTAACCATTACACCACATATATGTGTGTGTGTGTGTTGTGTTTATATATATATATATATATATATGTGTGTGTGTGTGTTTATTATATATATATATGTGTGTGTGTGTGTGTTTATATATATATGTGTGTGTGTGTGTGTTTTATATATGTGTTTATATGTGTGCGTGTGTTTATGAGTGTGTGTTTATATATGTGTGTGTGTGTTTATATATATATGTGTGTGTGTGTGCTTGTGTGTATGTTTATATATATGTGTGTGTGTGTGTGTGTGAGTGTGTATATATGTGTGCACTTGTGTTTGTGTGTGCTTGTGTATATGAGTGTGTGTATGTTTATATATGTGTGTGTGCTTGTGTGTATGTGTGTGTGCTTGTGTGTATGTGTGTGTGTTTATATATGTGTGTGCATGTGTACATTTTATATATTATATTTATATATATGTGTGTGTGTGTGTTTATATATGCATATATGTGTGTGTGTGTGTGTGTTTATATATGCATATATGTGTGTGTGTGTGTGTGTTTATATATGCATATATGTGTGTGTGTGTGTGTTATATATGCATACATGTGTGTGTGTGTGTTTATATATGCATACATGTGTGTGTGTGTGTTTATATATGCATACGTGTGTGTGTGTGTGTTTATATATGTGTGTGTGTGTGTGTTATATATGCATACGTGTGTGTGTGTATGTGTGTTTATATATGCATACATGTGTGTGTTTATATATGCATACGTGTGTGTGTGTGTGTGTGTTTATATATGCATACATGTGTGTGTGTGTGTGTTTATATATGCATACATGTGTGTGTATGTGTGTTTATATATGCATACATGTGTGTGTATGTGTGTTTATGTATGCATACATCTATGTATGTGTGTGTTTGTTTATATATGTATGTATGTATTTTTATATATGTATGTTTGGTTGTGTATGTTTATGCATATGTGTGTGTATATATATATGCATGTATAATGATATGATTATATACACATGCAGCTGCAAAAAAACTCCAA
The DNA here is from genome assembly GCA_023376005.1 of Doryteuthis pealeii. Taxonomy (NCBI): domain Eukaryota; kingdom Metazoa; phylum Mollusca; class Cephalopoda; order Myopsida; family Loliginidae; genus Doryteuthis; species Doryteuthis pealeii. The sequence goes on from CM042156.1 coordinate 7,710,862, forward strand.
AGCAACAGTTATGCAGCCAACAAAACCTTCAGTCTGCTCATTTGTTGTTTTAATTAATACACAAGAATTGTTTTTTATTAGTCTTTATTAAAAACAAACCCAGCCCAAGTGTTCTCAAAACCGTGCGGAGGAGAAGCAGCCTTTTGGAGAGCAGTGATCCCTTAAACATCTCACTGACTGTCTGGCCACAACTACTTAAACTAAATTTCTCTTCTCATGCCTTCCTTCAGCCAATTAGAAATCGGCATGTAGGTAAGCGTGAGGTTAAATTATGTCAATCATGGTAAATTTCTATTTCCCTGTTACCTGAATTTTTTAACAAACTCAATTCAAATTCCATCTACACTACTTACACAATTCATAAGCTACCCATGAATTATGTAACAAGATTTTAATTAACTCGCATGATGAAATGTCACTGCACTTAACGTGAACAAGACTAGAATTTCTGCGAAATTCCCCGGGTGAAGTCGGTGTACAAGATCTCGATAGTGAATCATTAATTCTGTGGTGTTAATTTGAATTGTATGACGAGATGATAATGTCATTGGAAAGTTGAGACAACGTTCTAAATAGTTTGAGTTCTAATGACATTTTTTTTTTTAACCTGATAACCTGCACCGAGAGACAAAGGAATCCTGTGTCCTTTTGTGGGAAACTGACATTGGATTCATTCAATCGATTTTACAATCTCAATATGAGATTTATGCTGTTATCAATTAAGGCATCTACTTTTATTGGATTGACTCTTCATTGTTTTCTAAAGTGATCATGATAATGTGTGTGTGTGTGTGTGTGGGTATATATATATATATATATATATATATATATATATATATATAAAGTAAAGAAATAACAAAAGACTTAGAGATTGAGCATTATAGTCTATTTCAGGGAGCTTAGACAAAGTGTCTAACTCTCCCAACTCATCAGATGCTAATGATTAGCATCTGATGAGTTGGGAGAGTTAGACACTTTGTCTAAGCTCCCTGAAATAGACTATAATGCTCAATCTCTAAGTCTTTTGTTATTTCTTTACTTATATATTTGCTCTGTGACTCTAATATTAAGAGCACACATTGAGCTCTCAAACTGCGACAGTTTTTTAAATAAAACTATTGTGTCGTAAGGAAGATTTCTTCTCTGGACTTTTGGATTATATATATATATATATATATATTATTACCCTGATATATTGTTGACATGGGGAGGGAGTGAGCAAAGACTGAAAGGTATGTCTTGCCCTAATCAGGCACTAGACTCAACTCTACTAACTTCTAATTCTACTTTCCCAGTGTCGCCTGATCATGGGACCCTCTAAGCCAATAAGAACCCTGTTTCAGATGATCCTCAGTTCAAGGCTGTTGTCATTCAAAATATATGACAGTGATTTCCAACTTTTTTACATTTACTTTTAAACAACTCCACACTATTTGCTAAAAATGATAGGCTATGCCTACCCATCATGTCACTATATATATATATATATATATATATATACTAGCTAAAATACCCGGTCCATGATCGGACTAAAAAAAAAAAAAATAGAACACCAAAGAGTGAGTGGGGAGAAAATAAGAGATAGGTATACCCAGTTTTGGTTCATTTTTTTTAATATCTCATAAAATAAAATAGGGTAGACCTCGTAAAAAAAATTATTTCCCCTAATATATTTTCATGAAAATCGGACCATTAATTGATTTTTCATAGTATATTTTAAAAATCCTCTTGTGTAAGTTGTTTTTGTCTACGTTAAATTTTAGTTGATTTAACGTGCAAAAATGAAAACATTGTTTCTCAATCATAATTTTCATTATTTCCGTAAGCTGAAAATTTAAAAAAAAAAATCATCAGGAGTTTGTTTAATGTTCCTTCTTTCGAATGGAAAATTTTTTTCAAGATAATATTAATTTTTATGTAAGTTTCATTGTGTTAAATAGGGGGGGGGGTTAATTTCACAGGGAAAATTGATGGTAACTAATAAGAGATAACTATTTATCAAATTTTGCAAAAAATCGCCGAGAATTGTCTAATGAATAAATGGTCGAAATAAATGTCATATTTGAGACAACACTAATATGAATGAATTAAAGTAACTTCTAAAGTTTAAAAAAAAATGTTAATAAATGATTAAAAGAAATCTTGAGATAAGGGCTGAACTTGAAAAACGTTCGGAAAATTAGGGTGACCCCAAAAAACAGAACCCAAATTATTTATCTATTTTCCCATTAAACTAACCCTAACCCCCTAAGCCCCCCCTAGTTAAAATTAACAGTTTTATTACAAAATTTGTGGGTCTGTTTTTTCTGGGTCATCCTGTATACAGTTGACCCAGAAAAAACAGAACCCAAATTATTTAGTTATTTTCCCATTAAACTAATCTTAAACACCAACCCTAACCCTAAACCCCCCTAGTTAAAATTAACAGTTATATTACAAAATTTGTGGGTTCTGTTTTTTCTGGGTCACCCTAATTTTGTGACCGTTTTTCAAGTTCAGCCGAGATAAGTTTGACGGTTTTTAGTAAAAAAAAGAAAGAGAAAAAATTTATTTATCATTAGAATTATGATAGATTAAATAAATTTTTTTATTCAAGTTACGTACATTAGAATAATTTTTTTAATAAACACGAAAGAAACAAAGCTTAGCGTAACATTTCAAACACTGTTTATATACGAAATGTTAAGTTAAACTTCTTCATATAATTTATTCAACTACATCGTATTTTTGTTTTTAAAATGTTGTTATTGTTATTACAACTATATGTTTACTTATTTACGAAATAAGTAATTATAATTTTACAACCTATTTTTGTAAAAGGCTTTTTTTTTCTAAAACTCTTATGTATATAAAAAAAAAATTAAATACTGATTAAAAACAAAGTTGAGTTATTATTAAATGTTTTCGCTTATTATTGTTATTCATTTCGCTGTAAAAAAATAATTCAATCGATAAAACCACGTCTTTCTTACCAAATAAATATTTGTAAGATAGATTATTTCATTTAATTTATTTAGAAATTAAATGAAATAAATATTCTAAAGACAGGAATAAAAAGATTGCGATATGAATAAGATTTGATTTTTCGTTAAACAAAACATACTTTTGCTGTCCAGAGCAAAATAATTTTTTTCTAACTCGCTATAAAAAAATAATTCAATGGATAAAGACTCATACAAATTATATGTTGAGAAAGATTAATTTCTCTTCTTTCCAACCATATGGATATTTTTAAGATTGGACTATAAATAGGCGATAAATTCCAAGCTGAACTGCTTAAGACTGCAAAATTTATTCACTAAATGGTAATCGCTGTAACAAAAAGTTGGTATATGGACAGTTTCGCAAATTGGGTGATTTTGGCTTAATTAATTAATTATATCCTTTAATCAGTAAAAATCAATAACCAAATTTGGCGTGTTTCTTAGTTAGAAGGATATTAATATGTATGCACGATTTTGAATCAGTGACCTCCCGTTTTGAAGTTATACATCGGCACGTACATACCAAAAACTTACTTTTATATATTTATATATATATATATATATATATATATATATATATATATATATGAAATACTTCAGCCAAAAAAACTTTTCAAATGAAATAAAGAAACAAAAAATTTTTAGTGTTCTGTCATTGTTAATAGCATTCCAATTAATGATAATAGAATGCTAAGAATTTTTTCATTTTATATTTTTAATTGAAAATATTTTTCACATGAAGCATTTTGACATTTGCTATTAATCGTCTTGAAGAAAAAAAAGGAAAGAAAAATGAATTGTTGGCAAATTATCATTTATAAAAAATACATCTTCTGAATATTTTGTTTTTTATATTTACATACCATCAAATTTATTTCCATTTTTCTTTATATATATATATATATATATATATATATATATACACACACACACACACACACACACAAAGTCTTTGTGCAGTTATAAAGTTATAACTTCTTTAAAGTGCACACTGACTTTATGGACACAATGTATACATATATAATGTTTTTATGTTGATATTAAATTTCATATTTTAACAACAGCTGCTTTTGTTTCTGTATATTTTGCCTTTAATAAAGCTTTCTTTGTTTTCAGTTTCTAAGGAACGTATACTAAAATCTCTTTATAAAGAAAGAGAAACATATTGTATGAGCCTGATGAGCATCTTGCAAATACTAATCAACCACACTTAATTAAATTTTTTTTTTTCATTGTTTTGACTTTTTTCATTATTCATCCATCTTTTTTTTCATTGTCATACAATCTTTTTGGTAATGTATTACCAACCAATATGATTTAATAATTATGTAACAGTTTGTTTGATATTGGCTTCAGCCAGACGAAGTGGGAAAAATTGTAATATTATAAAAAGTAACTAGTACCAATACTTAAGCCTAACATTTATTATCTAGGTGTAGATATGATATAGATAATTTATTTATATATCTAGATAATAATTTAAAATGATTTTTTAAATACATATCATCATATCATTTTTTTTCTCTTAACTTTAACTTTAGTCATTTTAGAATTTCTAAACACAGCTCATTCAACTGTGGCATTTATTATCTAGATGTAGATATAATATAAATAATTCATTTATATATCTAGATAATAAATTAAAATAACTTATAATAAACTATTTGAATTTTCTTTAAATGCATGTCATGATGTCATTGTTTCTATTAACTTTTAATCTTAATTCAACTTTTAATTTAATTAATAAAGTCATTTTAGAATTTGATAAAGATAGACAGCTCATTCAACTGTGAAATATGGAAGTCTAATAGATTGCAATGGAGTTATCAGAATAATAATTGATTAGAATAATTTCATTTATTTTGTTATTGTCTAAAAGAACTACAATGGTTAAATTACAAAAAATGCTAATGGTACCGGGTACTCAGTTATCTCATTTTAGGAATGACTAACTTCTCCTCCTTAGAGGTACTTGGTACTTTTTGTAATATCAACATTTTTTCTTAGAGTACCCAATCTTTTTGGCATACATGTTCAGTACCTAAACTTTGCACCTCACAGAATTGCCTAATATTTATATTGAATATTATTACCTCATAAGGAATTAAAGATTTATTCTTTTTATAAATAATGATAAACAGTTAAACTTATATTTCAAATCGGCTTCTTATATTTGTTTGAAATATCTTGTAAAAATTGAATGAAACTTTCACTGAGTAATCAAAGCTTTAAAAAAAGAAAAAATCAGTAAATCTATATTGAACAACCTGATAACTGACATTGGATATTTTTAAATTCTTGAAATTTTTTATCTGTTTGTATTTTTCCATACCAGATTCAACTGCAGCTGGAGATACCGAAAAATGATCTGTGTATAAACCAAACAAAAAATATAATGGTTTAAATAATTTTTGTCAGGTTTTATCCTTAATGTAATCTTACATTGCTAAACCATATATATATATATATATATATTGTAAGGGTTTCATGTATGTTTGCATATTTGTGTTATAAAAGAATAAAAATACTGGTTTCTTTTTTTTAAGCATGAATGGATGGTGTATGTCCATGTTGAAATAGACTAATATTTAAGAAAAACTGTACACTTACCAATTGTGTCTGAATTAATAGTGTATGTGATACTGCAGTGTAGAAATATATATACTCATTATTTTTATTGCCTGATTAAGGCAGTAAAATCGCAGATGTAAAAAATTTTTTGAAGTTAATGGCTTTTTATTGGAAGATGGTTATGCATGTTGCAAATATATATATATATATATATATATATATATATATAGAGAGAGTTGTGAATAAAAAGGCCTTAAATACCATGGGTATCGTGGTTATGGACCATTTCCACTCGTGGGTATCTAGGCCCACGAGTGGAAATGGTCCATAACCACGATACCCATGGTATTTAAGGCCTTTTTATTCCAAATAACTTTGCTCTGTTTAAAAAAATTAAACATTGAGCTCTCATACGGAACCTGAACTCTACCACAAACTACTGGTAGAGAATAGGACCAGCCTAGAATCACCTTCTACCAAGAAACTTGGTACCACACCAAAGTATATATATATATATATATATATATATATATATATATATGTCTGTTGTTTTTTATCAAATTATTTTTTTAGAGTTCCAGTTTAAATAAATGGTTTGAATAATTTTTGTCATGTTTTATCCTAAATGTAATCTAAATGCTATATATATATATATATATATATATATATATATATATATATATATATATACACACATGCATATGTATATCATTTTTTTTATCTAATTATCTTTTTTTAGAGTTCCAGCTCGAATGGAAAAGACACCTCCAAGAGATCAGATTGGAACGTAAGTTAGAGATGGAGAGCTTCCCCTTCCCCCTGACATCTAATGGTCTCAGTTTTCAAAACTAAAAGTGCATCCTTATTTTTACTACCAAGAATATTTAAGTTTTAATTTAATGAAATATACTAAATTAGAACAACTAACGAAAATAAGAATGCATATAAAAAGATAACACTTATTTCAATTATATTTTAATTGGTTTCTATATAAAAATCATTCTTAGGATTGATTTTAACATGCTGGAGAATAAAACAATAATATTAGAAATCAATAACACCGAAAGCTTATTTATTAAACCCAGTTTTTTTAAAACCAGTATGCAAATTAACCACACCATTTATTATGTAAACCTTTATTTCTTAGTGATATATAAGACACATTGGAGAATTTTAAATGCATTAATAACATGGACTGTTTTGAGGCAAATATATCTCAGACTTTCATAGAGACCTTGTAAATGAATAATATTTATTCTATTTATTGATTAATGATTTAGACTCTAAATTCAATATTCATTGATAAACATATGCAGTTCCTGAGGGTATTGTGACATAAGCAGTGACATAGTTTCAGTTACCGACAGATAGACAGCAAATCTCCATTATAATAACTTTTCCTATCTCCATAAGTTTAAATTAAAAAAAAAAAAGAATTTTTTTTTTTTTCAGTAGAAAAAAAATATAAAGATAAATTATACAGAAATTGCCAAATAGTACCACTACTGTTCTTCTACAAGGATGGCATTGAATAACCCACAAGATAAATTATAGAGATGAATTTGGCATTAATTTTGAAATCACCTAGATAATATTTGAAAAAAATAAAAACAGTTTATATCACTTACCACTATCATACCCGTCCTTCGGGTGTCGGGTGTGCTTCGGCCACTGGATCGGTGTGTTTGAATTAATACCTGTCCCCTTGGGGGCAGGGCTGGGTTTATTGCCCAGCGCCTGAGGTGCCCCCCTTTGAGGGGGAATGCTGAAGGGATCAACGCAATTTTTGTTCTTTCCCACCCATGAGCTTCGTCTTGTGGGTGGGCCCACATTAAAACGAGGCCTTATGCCCAGCCCATACAAGTGGGGTATGAGGCAAATACCCACTTACCACTATCATATTCACTTTTGGACTAATACTCTTAGGAAAGGTATGAAACCCCTAATCTCCCTGGCTATAGGTAAATAGTACCACTACTGTTCTTTTACAAGGATGGTTTGGCGATAAATAACCCATAAAGGTTGATATGTCATTAAACAAAGAAACCAAAAGAAATTGCCAAATAGTACCACTACTGTTCTTCTACAAGGATGGCTTTGGCATTAAATAACCCACAACGATTGATATGCCATTAAACAAATAAACCTAACCATACTATTCTTCTACAAGGATGGCTTTGGCATTAAATAACCGATGATGGTTGATATGCCATTAAACAAAGAAACTAAACCAGAATTTTTTCTACAAGGATGACTCTGGCATTAAATAACCCATGATGGTTGATATACCATTAAAACAACCAAACCTTACTACTTATTAATAATGCATTTTCTGATTGTAAGGATTTATTCACTAGGTTTTTATTAAAAAAAAAAATTTCTTGTGTTTTTTTATTTAAATGTTTATTTTTCTGGCATTTTGAAAAGTCTATAAAGTTTTGGAGATATGAAAATACTTTAAAATTCAATTCTAAATCTAAGCAGTAACACTTTTCCTCTACGACCCCCCCCCCCCCGCCTCCGCCTTCCCCACTCCTTGTTATTTTCCTCAAGGCATCGTGAATACCATTTTTACTCAGCTTATGTCATTGCCTCCTGTTAGGAAATTCTCAGAGATTCAGTTTCGACTCCAAAATCAGAATGGAAATTTCCTCTCTAAATTGAATAACTATTTCATATTTCAAGTGATTAACAAAAAATTTCCATTTTCTTCTCAAAATTCCAGAAAATCTGTTAGAATGATTGCCATATTCTATTAGCATGCATCGGAAATGTTTTATCAATTTTTATTTTTGCACGTTAATTTTAAATAACAGCATTTACTTATATTTAATTTATAATTTTCTTTAAAAAAAAATACCAACTAACTAAAATATATAAATACCTCTTTAACTTGGTTAACAATTTCAAATATTTAACCATTTTAACTAAATAATTTTTTGTGTTGATCAATTTTAAAGCAATGTCTTTTATATGTTATATACATTTTATAATGAACTACTTTGTCCCATAATAGTTGATACATTTAATGTATGGAATTTATATGCAAATGTAACAATTATTATGGGACAGAGGTTGTTTTACTACTTCTGTCCCATAATAGTTGTTACATTTACTGTATGAAATTTATATGCAAATGTAACAATTATTATGGGACAGAGGTAATAGTTCATGCCTACATCTGTACGAAAATGACATCTAATAACTATTATGTAACAAAGAAATCAATTCAAGCCTACATCTGTCTCATAATAGTTGTTACATTTAGTATATGAAATTTATGTGTAAATGTAACAATTGTTATGGGACATTGTAGGCATGAACTCCTAGATTTGTCCCGTAATAGTTGGTACATATAGCATATGTAATTTATATACAAATGTAACAATTATTATGGGATAGAAGTAGTCTATGCCTGCAATGTCCATAATAGTTGTTACATTTGCAAATAAATTTCATACATTAAATGTATCAACTATTATGGGACAGAGGCAATAGTTCATGCCTACATCTATCCTTTAATTGTTATATTTACTGTATGAGATTTATATGCAAATATATAATAACTAATTCTAGGTTAACCATTTCATATTTTAAGTAATTAAAAAACAATTTCCATATTCTGAAAAAGTTACTGAAAGTTATCATTAGCAAGAATTGGTTCCAACAATTTTCATTTGCATGTAAATTTTAAATAAGGTCGTCGACGTGGCCTAAAGTCTGTATCAGCCAATCAGCGAGGGAGTCTATCCTCTTTTCACTAGTGCTAGACCAAGGAGATTGTTTTTGCATCTGAGGTAGAGAGTGCCACGCCTACCATCAACTCTTTATGTTACCGCACAGAATCCTGTGCTACTCGTACGCTGATTTGGCGAGGGCCGGTATCGAACCAGGATGCTTGTGGTTCCTAGTCAGACGCTCTACTGACTGAGCTAAACCGACCCTATAAATTTTAAATAACAGAAGTTAATTTTTAAATTTTAAATTTTAAATTTTCTTTAAAAAAAAAAATCAATTATAATTTTTATTTCCCTATCAAAAAAAAGAAGCTCAAAATATTTTCCATCTCTACAATCGTTGTTTTCAGTTTTGTATATGCATGTTGTCTGGAAATCAATGATGTTTTCTTTCTAACTGTTGCTCTCTCTTTTAGTCTTTTTTCCAACAAAGTTGCTGGGGGTGGGGCTTCCTGTGTTGTTGGAAACTGTGGTCTAATGGTTAGAGTTGTAGGAAATGGACTTGTTGACCCGAGATAAAATCCTCGACGAAGCTACAGTTCACATAGTGCTAATACCCGTGGGAACGGTATGAATCAAACTACTCTCCTTTCAGCTATGGGTAAATAGTAGGGCAGACTGGACTCTTTAACCAGTCTAGGAGAAGGAAAATTCTGAATTCAAACCTGTTAAACTCTCTTCTTGGGGTGGTCACTATTAGAATAGGCTCAGTCTTAATTAGTGATCTATTTCACTAATAAGAAGAAAAACAAGTCACATTGTTGTGAGTGGGTTCAAACTCCAGCTGCGTTATCACATTCACTTTCAGACTAATATCCTTGGGAAAGGTATGAACCCTTTCACCCCCACCCCAGTTATGGGTTAAATAGTACCATTACTGTTCTTCTACAAGGATGGATTTGGTATTAAATAACCTGCAAAAGTTGATATGCCATTAAAACAAACCAAAGTTGGGTTATCTAAAAAAAAAAAAAAAAAAAAAAAATTTGTTGAATATGCTGTAAAACAAAAGAACCGTAGCTTAGTGTTTCTGGTCATAAAGTGAGGGGTCATTTTGGTATAATAATCATGTTGTAAACTGATCCCCCATTTCTTAGATTCCATTCATTTTTATAATTAAGTATATTTTAAGATATTACGGTGAAGTCACACTGAAAGTACCGTTTCCCTCTAGATCACCAAAGTTAAGCAGCAATGAGCCTGTTCAATACTTAATTGGGTGACCATTTAGCAACAGCAGGTACTGTCAGCAACCTGAGTCCTTTGTTTATCAAAAATGACTTGATTTGATATTAAATGACCGGAAAAAAGTTGATATGCTGTAAAACAAAAGAACCTTAGCTTAATGTTTCTGGTCATAAAGTGAGAGATCATTTTGGTATGATAATGATGTCGTAAACTGATCCCCCATTTCTTGATTCGGCATTAAGTGACCTGAAAAGGGTTGATATTCTGTAAAACCTAACCAACCAAAAGAAAGTTTCAAGAAATCTGGTTTAAAAGAGTTTTTAGTCAAAGCAACTTGAAAGACAACATCATGAGTTATTTTAATGTTATGCTTTTTAATCTTCTCTCTCATCTGTTGAATGTTCTGTAATATTTCAGTTTTTATTGCATGTTGAGTTTTATATACCTTTTATACTTAAATGGTGGATATACAGGCTGATTGAAAAGCAACTCCCTATTTTAAAAATCTTTTTTATTTCTGAATCATTATTTTTACAACAAAAATAAATATAAGAAGAACACACATGGAGTTTTATTTAAAATGCTATATGGGCACCAGCATTCGCCTCCAGCCTCTCAAGCCTCTCGGGAATCACATCAACTGATCTTCCCAGGAACTCTTGTGGAATGGCAGAAATAAATTCTTGTATTCGACCTTCAAATTCTTCCAAAGTCGTTGATTTCATAGAGTAGACTTATTCCTTCAACCAACCCCAAAGAAAAAAGTCGCAGGGTGTTAAATCAGGGTTTCTGGCCAGCCACTCATGCAGACCACATCTACCCATCCATCTCCCAGGAATATGATGATTCAGCCATTTGCAAACAACAATAGCAAAATGTGAAGGAGCACCATCTTGCATAAAAATCAATTCTTCAATATTCTCTCAAGTATTGACAACTGGCCAGATTTCATCTTGCAGCATGCTGATATACTTTTCGGCATTCAAAGAATACACGTAACATGGAGTTTTATTGGTTATTCAGTCATTCTTGACCAACAATTGTAAAATGTGGAGGAGCACCATCAAGTTTTTAATATTCTCCCAAGTATTGACAACTGGCCAGATTTCATCTTGCAGAATGGTGACATACCTTTTGGCATTTATGTTATAGGGAGTTATTTTTCAATCACCTTGTATAACATAATGTTTTTTTAAAGCACAAAACTTTCTTTTTTTGTCTCTGTGATATGTCAACATTGTCTACATGCTGTTCAATGATTGGATATATTTTTTTATCACTCTAGGCCTTTTTTGTTACTTGTGATATACTATCACTCTAAACTGTGTACAGTGATAATACCTTGACTTACGAGTTTAATTTGTTCCATTCGTAACTCAATTTCCTCCTATATCAAATCAATTTTCCCCATTAAAATAAACTGAAATGCTATTAACCCATTCCAATTCCCCCACAAAACACCCTAATTTTTTTTTTTCAAATAAGAAAAATAGCACTGTATTGTATGAAAACATAATCTAATGAAATAATAATAATAATAAAATTTATTGTGTACAGTGCTCAGGTGCACGACAACTCATCAAAGTCTCATGTCTAGTACATAGAATAATGTATTAGTGCCAGGAACATGAACAGTGTACAGTAATAATATACATGTATGTGTACAGTGCTCAGGTGAACCACAACTCATCAAAGTCTCATGTCTAGTACATAGAATAATGTATTAGTGCCAGGAACATGAACAGTGTACAGTAATAATATACATGTATGTGTACAGTGCTCAGGTGAACCACAACTCATCAAAGTCTCATGTCTAGTACATAGAATAATGTATTAGTGCCAGGAACATGAACAGTGTACAGTAATAATATACATGTATGTGTACAGTGCTCAGGTGAACCACAACTCATCAAAGTCTCATGTCTAGTACATAGAATAATGTATTAGTGCCAGGAACATGAACAGTGTACAGTAATAATATACATGTATGTGTACAGTGCTCAGGTGCACAACTCATCAAAGTCTCATGTCTAGTACATAGAATAATGTATTAGTGCCAGGAACATGAACAGTGTACAGTAATAATATACATGTATGTGTACAGTGAACATGAACAGTGTACAGTAATAATATACATGTATGTGTACAGTGCTCAGGTGAACCACAACTCATCAAAGTCTCATGTCTAGTACATAGAATAATGTATTAGTGCCAGGAACATGAACAGTGTACAGTAATAATATACATGTATGTGTACAGTGCTCAGGTGAACCACAACTCATCAAAGTCTCATGTCTAGTACATAGAATAATGTATTAGTGCCAGGAACATGAACAGTGTACAGTAATAATATACATGTATGTGTACAGTGCTCAGGTGAACCACAACTCATCAAAGTCTCATGTCTAGTACATAGAATAATGTATTAGTGCCAGGAACATGAACAGTGTACAGTAATAATATACATGTATGTGTACAGTGCTCAGGTGAACCACAACTCATCAAAGTCTCATGTCTAGTACATAGAATAATGTATTAGTGCCAGGAACATGAACAGTGTACAGTAATAATATACATGTATGTGTACAGTGCTCAGGTGAAGTCTCATGTCTAGTACATAGAATAATGTATTAGTGCCAGGAACATGAACAGTGTACAGTAATAATATACATGTATGTGTACAGTGCTCAGGTGAACCACAACTCATCAAAGTCTCATGTCAAGTACATAGAATAAGACATGAGACTCTGATGAGTTGTCGTGCACCTGAGCACTGTACACAATAAATTTAATTATTATTATTATTTCATCACATTCTATTTCATTATATTTTCATACAATACATATGTTTCAATATTTATTAAATAGATTTTAATATTTAATAAATTTGGAAATTTAAATGTTTTTAGTGAATTTATTAAAATATGCGTATATGAAGTTTGCTCATACCTCAAATTTTAGTTCTCAACATAAAAAAAAAATGAACTGAGAGACAGCTCATAACTTGAAAAACTCATAAGTTAAGATATCACTGTATTCTAAATGTTTTATGTGATATGATTTGTGGCATGTTTATTGCATGATTATTGCTAATGTATATTTTAATTTAATTTTTTCTTATAATTGTTAAAAAAAAAAATGTTTTCTTTTAATTTTTGTGTGCTAAAAAATGTGTAATATTGTTATATAGGTGTCTTCTTCTCTCGAAACAGTTTGCTTGTCCGCTTTTTGTTCTTGCCACCTGAATGTTATTCTATCTTTTCTACATTGTTCGATGTTCTTTACTGAGATGAACAACAAGACCACATCTTCTCTTGTGCACATTATTTATTCCCTTTATATATATTACCTACTCCGTATGCAAGTCAGAAGTGCATGGACCATAGATGGAAAATAAGTCCTCCTAATTCAACTGGTCTTCTTGGCTTAATGAATTAAATTTAGAATTTAACTTTTATGATTTTAACCTACAAAGGTTGATATACCATTAAATAAAAAATAAAAACTTTGGTGCATAATATTTATTCAATTCATATATATTACCTACTCAGTATGCAATTTGTTTGGTAATCTGAACATTACCTACATAAATTAGAGTAACCTCCCCTTGTTTATTTCACTTTGAGGAAACAATATGTTTGGTGGCCATTTTCATTTCATCGTAATCAATACAGCTGCATGTTTTAACACGAAAATATCATAAAATGTGTTCTTAATAACAATTAAGTTGATTTCAAATAATGTGCAAGCACAATTAAGAACACATTTTATAATATTTTCATGTTAAAACATGCAGTTGTATTGATTCGAACAAATTTGTATTTTCAGTGTAGGTTTATGGTGAAATGAAAATGGCCGACTAAAACATAATGCTTCCTCAAAGTGAAACAAACAAGGGGAGGCTACTCTCATTTATGTAGCTAATGTTCAGATTACCATTTGTTCTGGGTATGCTGCTAAACTGCATCTAGTAGTGTGGTTCCAATTCTAGACTCCCAAAATTTGAGCTTCCAATCCCAAGAATTGGCGGAGTTATGTCAATTTTTAGCTCTCCAAATTTGAGGGGGGGGGGAAATTGCAACTTTTTGTCATCTATTTTTGTCTGTAAAATGAGTTCTAGAGCTTCCCTACTCCTAACAATTGGTTTATAAAAGCATTTTTGGATTCCTCAGGCAAAAATGCTTTTATAAACCAATTTTTAGGAGTAGGGAAGCTCTAGAACTCATTTTACAGACAAAAATAGATGACAAAAAGTTGCAATTTTTCACAACCCCCCTCAAATTTGGAGAGCTAGAAATCAACATAACTCTGCCAATTTTTGGAATTGGAAGCTCAAATTTTGGGGATTGTCTAACTTTAACACAGTCGACACCTGAAAAATTGAAGAAGGTGGATGACAATTTTACTTTTTTTCTGGATGATTTGTCATGGAATTACCTAATAGAAAAAATCAGGTTTTCTTAAAGCTAATTTAAGTGAATATTTTTTGTTTATTTAAAAAAAAAAGAAGAAAATACAAAGAAACTAATTGTAAAAATATATTTTATTCATTTTAAATGCGGTTACTATTTTTCTCTAGGATATAATTTCTTCAAATTTCTTTCGATATAGAGTATCATAAACATTGTATTCCTTTAAAGGTTTCATTAAATGCTACTTTTAGCACCCCCCCCCCACTTGATGCCAACCTATTTCTTGAATAATACCCATAAAAATAGCATGATTATTTCCATATACGAGGTTTAGTCAAAAAAGTAATGCCATTTTGTTTAGGACAGGTATAATTACCGACACAGGAATATGTATCCTACATCAAATTGAAGCTGGTCCTCTGTGGGTCACATCCCTACTTCTCCATGTAGTCACTGTTTCTTTCAATAGCAATGTTCCACTTTCAAATGAGAGCATGTATCCATACCCTGTAAAATTCTGTTGACTGTTCTTTGAGCCACTCCTTCACTACAGATTTCACTTCCTCATCACTGGAATAATGTTTGCCTCTCAAACCCTCTTTCATGGGGCCGAAGAGATGGTAGTCT
The DNA here is from genome assembly GCA_023376005.1 of Doryteuthis pealeii. NCBI lineage: Eukaryota > Metazoa > Mollusca > Cephalopoda > Myopsida > Loliginidae > Doryteuthis > Doryteuthis pealeii. The sequence goes on from CM042156.1 coordinate 7,726,381, forward strand.
GAAGGCGCTAAATCTGGTGAGTATAGAGGATGCAGTAAAGTTGTCCACCCGATTGAGGCGATTTTCTCTCTTGTCCTGATACTTGTGTGTGGGCAAGCATTGTCATGCAGAAGGAGGACATTGTCGATTGGCAAATTGGGTCTTACTCTTCAGATTCTTGCTCTGAGCCTTGTTAGGGTCTCACAATGTAGGCCTTAGTTTTATAAAAGCCTTCACATGAAATAAAGAAAATGGCATTACTTTTTGACTCACCCTCGTATATCATCACTTCATACAAAATGCAATTTTTAAATTATTGTTATTAAAGTTAATTACTTGTGGTTATTTACCCAGCCCGTTCATCACGGTCAGGATGTGACACAAGTTCACAAGTATGGCGCATTCAGCGAGAAATGAACTTGCTATTACTGTAGTTATGGATCTGCAAGACTAACTTGCTAACCATTACACCATGATAGGACGCCTTATATACTGCTATACTTTACAGAAGAATGTAGACAAGTCAAGGGAGACAAATCTGTTATTAACACTCGGTAAATTTGCGAGTTATATCCCTTGGACATATACATATATATTTTCAGTGAATTTAATAAATTTTAATATATTATTTTGATATAATATAATATATTTTCAGTGAATTTTATAGATTTTAATAGTATTTTTTAAATTGAATATGAATTCAATTTATATTTAATTAAAAAAAATACTTGTAAACCGATGATCTGATTGGACTATAAATTGATTTATTTTTCAGGTTAGAGCATTTAAATGGTATTTCACTAACAAATATTGCTCTACATTGTGCCATTTTTGCTATATAGTTACAGTCATAAAGAAACAGGATCTTTATAATATAGATAAGAAAAAAATTTAAAAAATTCAGAACATTGCAACTACCACTTGTAAGTAAAAAGAAAACAAAAAAATTATTTATTTATTTATTTTTGTTCTCTACTTTTTTACAGGACAGATTCGCAATTCAATGGAGAAGCTTGGGAAGATGAAGTGGATTATTACAATGATCGCCCTGGGGCATTTGCACCCTCACCCGTGCCGCCAGAGATACCACCACTTCCAAATTATTCTGCTCCAAGCAATCACACATCCGCAGTAAGTCATCCTCATCTCATTTCTTTTACGTATTTACTTTCTTAATTGGCTGAATTTTTGGGTAATTTATGAGGAAGTGCGCCCCGGTCTCCTGCCTCATAAATTGCTACACGGTGACTATTAAAATAACGACCCCAGCTACGGTGTTACTTGAAAGAAAACAACAAAATTTACTTGTCGAAAATATCTATCTATCTATTTATCTCCATTTGTTCATATCTATCTATATTATTTTGTTTGTCTATCTATCTAAGTCTATTCCAAACTATATATCCATCTTCATATCTAAACCGGAATTACAACGAATTACGATAAATAAACAAGAATTACGGCAAATTACGATAAATAAGAATTATGACAAATTACGATAAATAAATAAGAATTACGATAAACAGAGACTCCTACCAAAAAAATACATTTAACGCCCTAAGTTGGTTGTTTTCTTTCAAGTAACACCGTAGCTGGGGGTCGTTATTTTAATAGTCACCGGGTAGCAATTTTTGAGGCAGGAGACCGGGACGCACTTCCTCATAAATTACTAATTTTTGTAATGAGGCTTGATATGTATTATTTTGAATTTTTTTTTCCAGGCTGTTTATCCTCATCTTTATTGTGAAATACATGTACACAATGTTTCGGCCATTATATGCTCTAGCCTTCTTCAGGTGTTCCTTGTAAGAGCAGTTTACCCTAATGAATTACAAGGAAAATCTGAAGAAGGCCAGAGGGTACAATAGTTGAAGCGTTCTGCATGCATATTTCAAAATAAAGATGGGGATAATAGTCTGAAATAAAAATAATACATATCTTAAATTATCTTCATTTTTAGTTACATATGTTAAAGATAAAACTGTTATGGGACAGAACATACAACCTCTGTCCCATAATAATTGTTACATTTGTATATAAATTACATACATTAAATGTACCAACTATTATGGGACAGAAGTTATAAAACATACAACCTCTGTCCCATAATAATTGTTACATTTGTATATAAATTACATACATTAAATGTACCAACTATTATGGGACAGAAGTTGTAAAACATACAACCTCTGTCCCATAATAATTGTTACATTTGTATATAAATTACATACATTAAATGTACCAACTATTATGGGACAGAAGTTATAAAACATACAACCTCTGTCCCATAATAATTGTTACATTTGTATATAAATTTCATACATTAAATGTACCAACTATTATGGGACAGAAGTTGTAAAACATACAACCTCTGTCCCATAATAATTGTTACATTTGTATATAAATTACATACATTAAATGTATCAACTATTATGGGACAGAACAGAAGTTATAAAACATACAACCTCTGTCCCATAATAATTGTTACATTTGTATATAAATTTCATACATTAAATGTACCAACTATTATGGGACAGAAGTTATAAAACATACAACCTCTGTCCCATAATAATTGTTACATTTGTATATAAATTACATACATTAAATGTACCAACTATTATGGGACAGAAGTTGTAAAACATACAACCTCTGTCCCATAATAATTGTTACATTTGTATATAAATTACATACATTAAATGTACCAACTATTATGGGACAGAAGGAGTAAAACATACAACCTCTGTCCCATAATAATTGTTACATTTGTATATAAATTACATACATTAAATGTACCAACTATTATGGGACAGAAGTTATAAAACATACAACCTCTGTCCCATAATAATTGTTACATTTGTATATAAATTTCATACATTAAATGTACCAACTATTATGGGACAGAAGTTGTAAAACATACAACCTCTGTCCCATAATAATTGTTACATTTGTATATAAATTACATACATTAAATGTACCAACTATTATGGGACAGAAGTTGTAAAACATACAACCTCTGTCCCATAATAATTGTTACATTTGTATATAAATTACATACATTAAATGTACCAACTATTATGGGACAGAAGTTGTAAAACATACAACCTCTGTCCCATAATAATTGTTACATTTGTATATAAATTACATACATTAAATGTACCAACTATTATGGGACAGAAGTTATAAAACATACAACCTCTGTCCCATAATAATTGTTACATTTGTATATAAATTTCATACATTAAATGTACCAACTATTATGGGATAGAAGTTGTAAAACATACAACCTCTGTCCCATAATAATTGTTACATTTGTATATAAATTACATACATTAAATGTACCAACTATTATGGGACAGAAGTTGTAAAACATACAACCTCTGTCCCATAATAATTGTTACATTTGTATATAAATTACATACATTAAATGTACCAACTATTATGGGACAGAAGGAGTAAAACATACAACCTCTGTCCCATAATTGTTGATACATTTACATATAAATTTCATACATTAAATGTAACAACTATTATGGGACAGAAGTTGCACATTATTTTTCTTAACACTTTTTCATCTCTTTTCTCTTTTAGGTTCCAGAGGGATTATATTCTACTGTAAATAAAAATCGGAATAATGATTACAATAACAGCGCTGAGGGCCTATTGGTTGATCTGTCAGATCTAACAGGCCAAGACCTGTACGATAGACCCAAATGTAAGTAATCAGATTTTTTCCTTTTATCATTTACTTTCAAAGAAAAAGAAAATATAAAATATATCAGTTTCTATTAAACAAATTATTATTGTTGTTATTATTAGTGGCTGGAGAACCACCATCTACCGGTCTGTGAAAGAATTCGAGTCCAATCATATTAAACACCAAAAATTGAAATGGGCTTTTAGAAAATGTGAATTTCAGTCTGGCAACATCCTTAGTGTAGAAGTTCTAAAATGTAGTTTATGTGAAAGAGTCTGTCTCTCCAGATCTTGTAAGTCATCAGAGAAAACAAAAGGATACAGTGCCAAATGCTACTGGCACTCAAGTATGTTTACTATGTAATAGATCCTTCAAAAGTCTCAGTGAACTGAAGAGTCATCTTCATGCTCACAGCCTCTCCTGGTCTGGTGAGTCATCTGAGAAAATGTGAGGATACAGTGCCAAATGCTACTGGCACTCAAGTATGTTTACTATGTAGTAGATCCTTCAGAAGTCTCAGTGGACTGAAGAGTCATCTTCATGCTCACAGCCTCTCCTGGTCTGGTGAGTCATCTGAGAAAATGTGAGGATACAGTGCCAAATGCTACTGGCACTCAAGTATGTTTACTATGTAGTAGATCCTTCAGAAGTCTCAGTGGACTGAAGAGTCAGCTTCTCAGGTGCTTGCAAATGAAAAAACAATCAGGAAATGGACTTGCTTGTGCACAAGTTAACAGCCAACATATTATTATCATTATTACTACTAGTGAGTTTTTCACACCAGTGTTAGCTGGTGGTCTTTCACAGGAGTCTCTGACAGCAAGTATTCTAAGATTCTCTAGAATTATTCTGAGTTTTTTAGCTGATCTTAACAATGTTGTTGTTTGGATGGTCTTGATTCTTCCTCTGATTTCCATCATCCATGAGGTGATACGTTCTCGTCTTGTTAATTAACACTGTGTCTGCTTTCTGGTTGGGATTAGCTGATCCATCTGTATTATTTTTATTATTATTATTATCAAATTTTCATCTTTACTTTTGGTTTCTTACAATCCTTCCCCAGGTCTTTACCCAAAACCTAGGCTGAGGGAAGGTAGTGATTATATGTATTCTATGTTCCGTCCATACTTTAAAATTCTCACCAACCATGGTACAGGAGGATTTATAAGGAGAAAGAATATATTGTCCACGTGTGTGTGTCATGCAGCCATATGGTGTTTTTCTCCTTCCTGCTCATAGCCTTTTTGATATTGCCGTTACTAACCTTTTTAGTAAAGATTTGTATTGTTTGTTAGGGAAGAATGGTACAGGAGGATTTATAAGGCGAAATAATTTACTGTCCATGTGTGTGTGTGTGTGTGTGTGTGTGTGTGTGTGTGTGTTTCATACAGCCTTATAGTTTTTTTTTCTCCTTCCTGCCTTTTTGATATTGCCTTTACTAACCTTTTTAGTAAAGATTTGTATTGTTTGTTAGGGAAGAATGTTAATTGAAAATTATTTCCATCATAGAATGTTAATTCATTGAATTATTATCATTGATTTTTTTTTCTTCTTCTCAGCGCTCGCTGCTTTTGCAAACATGAATTCCATCCCATTATTTGGAACTGCTGATGATATTTTAGACGTTAAACCTGCTGAACAAGCCCCTGACTTTGTCGAGACTCCACCCGAAGCAGGATGGACTAACGGAGCTCTTGATCCTTTTGACATGCGTAAGTTTATTGATAAAAAACGATTGAGGAGGAATTGAACATTGAACTATGAGTTGAATAGATCACTTTGAAAATTATTTGTACTAACAAAAAAACACCTTCCAGTCGGTGTAAAAATTGAATTTTGAAAGATTTTGCCTGGGGGAGGGGGGAGTTCAAAATTTAGTGTCAAAGGGTTTGTATCATAAGTAAAATGTCAAATGTCAAAGGGTTTGTATCATAAGTAAAATCATCAAATTTATTAAAGGTGTAAAAAAAAAAAAATAAAACAATTTGAAATGGAAACTGAGTTCTGTCCCCACTCAAATAAAATGTTGCGTGCACTCAAGTATATTTACTATGTAATAGATTCATCAGAAGTCTCAGTGGACTGAAGAGTCAGCTTCTCGGGTGCTTGCAAATGAAAAAACAATCAGGAAATGGACTTGCTTGTGCATAAGTTAACAGCCAACATATTATTATTATCATTATTATTATTATTATTACTCCTAGTGACTTTTTCACACCAGTGTTAGCTGGTGGTCTTTCACAGGAGTCTCTGACAGCAAGTATCCTAAGATTCTCTAGAATTATTCTGAGTATTCCAGCCGATCTTAATAATGTTGTTGTTTGGATGGTCTTGATGGTTAGCTCAGTCGTTAGAGCGTTCGGCTAGAAACCACAAGGTTCTTAGTTTGATACCGGCCCTCGCCAACTCAGCGTATGAGTAGCACAGGGATCTGTGCGGTAAAGTAAGGAGCTGATGGTAGGTGTAGCGCTCCACCTCAGATGCCAAAACAATCTCCTCGGTCTAGCGCTATTGAAAAGGGGATAGATTCCCTCGCTGATTGGCTGATACCGACTTTAGGCCGCCCCGACGACTTTATCTTACAGTAACACATACATATAAAAATTGGTTGTTTCCTGTAAATCCAGCCTTAAAAAAGGGGAACCACTCTGAGTGAATTTTATCTGTTAATTAATCTACCCATTATTTTCCCATTAAACTAACCCTAAACCCTGCCAAGTTAGCAGGAACGGTTAACAAGTAAGAGCCATCATCTCATCACCTATCTGTCTGTCTGTCTCCCGTTTATATACCTGATGTCTTATAAGGAGGTATATAACACTCTGGCCTTCTTCAGGTGTTGTCTCATCCAGGATTTGAATTTGGTTTGCAATGTTATTTCGTACAATGATAACCATTACACCATGAGTGCCTCCATTATGGGACAAATGTAGTTACTGTTTTTTTTTTCTTATCTTCTTTTTTCCCTTTTTTAATGGGAAAATAATGGATAGATTAATTAACAGATAAAATTCACTCAGAATGGTTCCCCTTTTTTAGGTTGGATTTATAGGAAATCACCTAAAAATGTTGCTACAAGAAGACCATATTACTACATTACAGTAACATTATTGCTGTGTGACAGTAACATTATTGCTGTGTTACAGTAACATTATTGCTGTGTTACAGTAACACATATAAAAATTAGATGATTATTATGTAGTTGTATATTTCAGACAGTTGTCCTCATTTTTATTGTGTATTATAAATCCACATAAAAATATGATGTAGATTATAATGATATAAATAATCCTAATTATTCAATTACATGTTTCTCTCTATCTTTTTTTAAAGAACCTTTTGAGACTTGTCTTCTGAACGAGTCTGTGACTCAGCCTCCACCCCCAGCCCCAGCCCCTGAAGAAAGTTTACAAGCAACATCCCTCAACTCTGGTGAGACCCCTGCCGTTTTAGCTCCAGTCTATGAGGAGTGGTATCATGGACCTCTCAGTCGGAAAGAAGTAAGTTCCATTATGATTCTATTTTATGCAAATAACAAAAGGGGTATTATTTGTTTTTTTTGGGGACTGTTGTCCTCATCTTTATTGTTACATAGACAATGTTTCAGTCAATGTGCCCTCTTGTTACATAATTCATAAACAGCTTATGATTTATATACGTATCTGTAGTTAGAATATTTTTGAATAAAGTTTGTTAGTCAGAAGAACAGGATTTCAGTGGAAAGTTACTGTGGCCGATGAGTGACAACGATGACATTCTGCCTGACCTTCTGGTAGAACGTGCGATTACAGACACGTGGGAATTAGTTTCAGATGCAAATAGACCTTTGAGTAGCACAGATGCTATTGTTGGCTCTGAGAGTTGCTCGCTCTCCCTGTGGCGGAATCATGGGCTGGGTTGTTGTAATAAAGCTTTAGAAGAAAACAACAAGTCTTATTTGTTAATTGATTAATTCAAACAAGAAATGACCAGCCCAACACGGAAAAGCAATCCTAGAAGAATCAGCCCAAGAAAACAGATCAACAAGAGAAGATGGTGGCCGAGTAAGAGCCATCATCTCATCACCTATCTGTCTGTCTGTCTGTCTCCCGTTTATATACCCGATGTCTTATAAGGGGTATATAACACTCTGGCCTTCTTCAGGTGTTGTCTCATCCAGGATTTGAATTTGGTTTGCAATGTCATTTCGTACAATGATAACCATTACACCACGAGTGCCTCCATTATGGGACAAATGTAGTTACTGTTTTTTTTTTTTCTTACCAAATATTTTCTTACAAAAAAATATTTTTTCATACCACCTTGTAAATAATCTTCTATGGAAATAATTTCTGATGACCGTATCTGAAAATTCTTTTCTTTAGTTGAGGGAGAGAGAGGGGGAGAGAGAGAGAGGGGAAGAGGGAGAGAGAAGGAACTGTTATTTACTCAAATAGTCAAGACAGAAAAGAAAGAAGGAAAGAAAGAAAATAAGACAAGACTGGACAACTATCACTCATCGCTCATCACCAGCTCCATTGTGCGCATTCTGATTTTTTTTTTGTCCAGCGCCTTTCTTTCTTTTTTTTTCTTTGAATGCAGATTTTAAGTATCCTTACGATTTTTAATTGGCTTGTTCCACATCAGCATAGAACTTAAAATATCAGCTGATTACTGACTTAGGTAATGTGAAACCCCCTTTCCATTCTCAGATACTTGCATTCTTATACCTTTTATTTGTAAAAAACACGTTGACTCTTAGATGGTTTTCATTCCAAAAAATATTTCTCTATCATTTAAAAAAAAAAATGTTTTTTTTAAAAATATTTTGAATCTAAACCCTAAATTATGAATTACAAATTATTGAAATAATTAATTGATATCCCTAAATATTTTACACCATGAACTGGAAAGAAATGGGAAGTTGAGATTTTTGCCATTTTATAGGAACAAAAAATAAATATTTATGATATGTTAATTTTAATTCTTTTTTTCATTTTTTCAATTTTTATTTTTCAGTCTGAAATGTTGCTTGAACAGGAAGGAGACTTTTTAGTGAGAGAAAGCACCACAACGCAAGGCCAGTATGTTCTTAGTGGTCGGCACACTGGGGGTGTGAAGCATTTGTTACTCATCGATCCAGAAGGCGTGGTAAGGGTTTGGTCTCACTTATTGATACTTTTATTTTTACAGTTCAGTGGGTTTAACATTTTAAAAGCCGACTATACAAGGGCCGGGTTAGCTCAGTCGGAAGAGCATTCGGCTAGAAACCACAAGGTTCCTAGTTCGATACCAGCCCTTGCCAACTCAGCATATGAGTAGCACAGGGATATGTGCGGTAAAGTAAGGAGCTGAGGGTAGTAGGTGTAGCGCTCCACCTCAGATGCTAAAATAATCTCTGTGGTCTAACGCTAGTGAAAAGAGGATAGATTCCCTCGCTGATTGACTCATACTGACTTTAGGCCACCCCGACGACTTTTATACATATATAACGGGCAGTTGGTGTGTATGTATATCTATATGAAACAATGAAAATAAAAACAATTAATGACAAAGTAAATTTGAATATTACCAGTTCTTGCTTTTTCAACAAAAAGTATGAAGATTTTATTTACATTCAAAGATATTTAAAAATTCAAATATACATAGAAATAGCATTGAAATTCTTCTTAAAAATGACGATCATTTGTAAATGTCAAAATAAACAAATCCATACAAATAAATGAAGTCAACAGAGTATGGTAACTAATAGTTTCTTGTCTATGTGATTTTCAAAATGAAATTGATTTGAAAATCGCATAGGTGAGAAATTATCAGTTACCAAGCCTGTTGACTTCATGTCCTCATTACACTAACTTATCTATCATCATCATGTCGCACTGTTGGCACGGATATCCATGACAACCTCTCTCCATCTGTCCCTATCGCTCATCATTCTCGGGAGGTCCTCTGTGTAGCATCCTGTATCTGCACAGAGCTGATCAATGTACGTCTTTGCTGGTCGGCCCACACTGGCGTGCCCATGTGCTGGCTTCCACAGGAGGACGTCGCTTATGAGTTCGTCCTTGCTTCTCCAGCAGTGTCCCGCATGTCTTGTCCGTCTTACTCGGATGGTTTGGGTGATATGTGGCAGGTGGCCGTACTGCTGCTTTCTTGTGGGGTGCTGTTTCCATGTCTTGTTCAGGATCACCCACAGCATTCTTGTGCAGCTCCCATCTAGTTTATTCTCTAGTCGCTTCATTAGGGTCCAGGTGGTGCAGCCATACAGCAGCACTGACACGACAACCGCCTGGAAGAACTGTCTCTTTAACTTGTCTGTGAGATTGGATTTCCATATGACTGATAATTTATTTATAGCGGCCCATGCCTTTCCTATACGTGCATTAACGCCGTTTTCTGTGGAGGAGATGTTACTGCCTAAGTATCTAAATTGTTCTACCGAGTTTAGGAGTTTGCCATCAATGGTGGAGATTTCGCTAAAAGGCATGTCTCCTGTTTAACAATTTCATTAACAATCTTTTCAAGCTTTCCGGCCAACTTTTATACATTTAGATCGAATACATGGATTATAAAGATAAATGAAATCAATACAGATTTGAGATATATATATATATCTCAAATCTGTATTAATTTTATTTTTTTATAATAATACTGGTGTTCCTACAAAATACGACTGTTATCATCTTGCAACACCCTCTGATTAAAAATGAGACTGTCTAAATGAGTGTCATCACTTCAATTAAATAATGGACCATTTCGTTTTTATTATAAAGAAATAAAGTGAAGAAAAAAAAACAAACATGCTACACAGAAAAAATCTAAGAAAGAAAAAGAGTAAGAAAAAGTTAGAGGGGATGAGCATACGGAAGTGATAATGCTAATCTGTTTCAATAAAAAAAGATGGATAGAAGGAAAGAAAGAAAAAAAGAGTGAGAAAGGGTTTGATTATTATACTTGTTACATATTGAACTATTATGCAATAGCTCTTAAGTAAACATATAAAATTCAATAATTATCATACTGTGGTATATCCACAGGTACCGCTAGTATAAATGTATAATCTGCTATTTAGAAGTTTAAATAATGATTCTTAAAAATTATTTATTAATGTTTTTTTTTTTCTAAATTTAAAAATTGCTTAAAGAATTCGATGATCTAATTTGAACACAGCATCAGTGCAATAATAATGTTTTTTCTTTTCTTTCTTCATTTCAGGTTCGGACAAAAGATTGTAAATTTGACAGTATCAGCCATTTAGTAAACTACCACAAAGACAATCATTTCCCCATTCTGACACAAGGCACTGAACTTCACCTTCTTCAGCCTGTGATCTGTACGAAATGACATCGTGAATGTCAAGACAGCCATAATGGCAATCCTATTGGACTGTGGTCGCTGTAAGCCACTGAATTACCTCCCCTTGTCTTCTCTTCCAACAGATTTAACAACCACCAACGCAAACACACGCACAACCATACATTAACATGTTACAAAAACAAAATATTAAAAAAATAAAGAAACAAAAAAAACAAAAACACTCTGACCCAAACTAAAAAGAGAAAAAAAAAAAGAAACCAAAAAAGAAACCAAAAAAAAAAAACGGGTTAGTTTCTTTCAATGAAAAAGATCAAAAAATTTACGTTATTTATGCTCAAAAATTTTCTTTTCTTTTTTTAAAAAAAAAAAGATTTTTTGTCTTTCTTTAGTGGAAATTTGATTTTTTTTTTTTTTTTTCAAAGAAGAAAAATTCTTAAATGAATTATTTTAAAGAAATTTTAAAAGAAAAAAAAAAAAAGAAAAACGACGAGAGAAAAAGAATATTTAAAAGCAAAAAAGAATTGTTCATTCTTCTGTTTTGTTTTGTTTGTATATTTAAAAAAAAATGAAGAAAATATTCATTTGTAATCCGATTTTAATAATGGCTGTCTGAGATTTTTATGATTGGTGGTGATGGTAGTGTTTCCTATATTCTTATGAAAATGGAAGGTCATTAAAAAAAAAAATCCTTTCGCAAAAATTCAAAAGAAAAATTATTTTTGAAATGATAATTTTTAGCGGACATTCCCCCCCTCCACTATTTCTGCTCGATTAGTCACACTTGAAAAAACAATTTTTTTAAAAAGTTTTTTTTTATTTAAAATTTTTTTTTTTTTGTTGCTTATACCTCCCTGTTGTTTCTTCACTCCTTCTTTCTACTTCGTATTTTTAATTTTTTTTATCAAATTTTTCCCATTTTCCCTATTTTTTTCCCTTTTTCCTTCTGTTCATCCTCTAATTTCATGAGACACTTCTCTTTCAATTTACACTTTTTTTTCTCCTTTTTATTGTTTCAGTGCTTCACATCTCTTTTTGCTGATTCATTTTATTCATAAAGAATATAAAAAAATATCCAACTTAGTAAGAATATATATGTTAGGGGAGATAACTCTTTAGTAAAAGTGCAGTATCAGGAGAAAGAACATGAGCAGCAACTAAAGAAAAGAAGATGGCTTCATGAAACACGTACACATACGTGTGGACAGTAAATGAATCCTACTATATCATGTACTAAATAAGTAAGAAAATATATGCTAGGGGAGATAACTCTGCTCTAACGAACGTTTTGACTCTTTAGTAAAAGTGTAGTGTCAGGAGAAAGAGCACAAGCAGCAACTAAGGAAGAGAATATGTCTTCATGACTCATGTATACGTGCATGTGGACAATAAATGTCTTCTCCATATAAATCCTCCTGTACCATGTACTAAATCAGTAAGAAAATATGTTAGGGGAGATAACTCTTCTTTAATGAACCATAATGACTCTTTAATAAAAGTGTAGTGTCAGGAGAAAGAGCACAAGCAGCAATTAAGGAAGAGAGAAGATGGCTTTATAAAACATGTACTCATACGTGTTGACAATAAATGTCTTCTCCATATAAATCCTACAGTACCATGGTCAGTGAGTTATTTTACTTGTTCCAAGAAAAAACCAAAAAACATTGCAAATTTTCTTTCTTTCATCAAATTGCCTTCAAATCCATCTTTCTTTTCATTCTTTTTTTTTGTCTTCTTCTCTGAAGATTTTTTTTACTTAATTTATTAAAATTTTTTCAACCGTGGATGGAAATTTCCCAACTGCTGTGATATTGATTTTGCTTGGTGTCATTCTCATTGCACTTCAAGCTTTACTACTTTACTATGGTTTTGTTTTTTTGTTTAATTTAGATATCTTATTACATTATACTTACTTATACTTATAGAAATCCATCACAAATGATGATGACCTCACTTGACAAGGAGTAAAACTAGTGCGTGAGATATTTTAAGTGGAAAGAGGCTGCACAGACCTCAGTCCACTGTCTTTGCAGTTCGGCAGTTAGTCCAGTGGTAGAGGAAAGTCTGAGACGACTGGGCTGTCGAGCTGTTGCAGGGGGTTGTCTTGGGTAGTATTGAGTCACTTCATGAGAAGCAAGCCTCTCCGGAAACCCCAGCACTTGCACCCTTGTGCCAGTTTATATTGGAGATTTATGCGAGTTGTAAGTATCTCAGTCCTACTACTAATGGTGTGGATGGCTGTTGGCTCCTCTGGAGCTCATCCACCCTTTGACAGCTCTTGTTTTCAGTGATGCTAGGTGTCCATGCACCCACCTCACCAGACAAGCTGAGGTGTGCCTGATGGGAGGGCCAGTTTAGTCACTGACAACCCGACTATCAATCTTTTGATATTAGATCACAAATAGAAAAAAAAAGAAAAAAAAAAGAAGCTATATAGATTACTTTAAGTACAAGCTTTTAGAATACACAAAATATATTTAGTAATGTGAAAAAAAAAAGGTTTGCAATTTTAGATTTGAGAAGTACTGCATTATTTTAATCAACCAAATATTTTTTTTTTTTTCTTGTTTACCCACCTCACAATTTTATATTCTGTCTTTCTCTAAACCTTTTTATTTTATTCATCAGCTTTGTTTTTTTTGTTTTTTTTTTTTAGACCCTTTCACTGCTGTGTGGGTGACTAGAGTTGAATTCCTAAAGTCGTGCTGCATTTGACTATAGTCAAATTCCTAGAGCCGTGCCATGTAAAAATATAGTTGCATTTCAAACTATGTTTTTTTTGGTAGTCCACATTTTGTTTTATTTGGTAGTCCATATTTTTTTTTTCACCTGCTGACCAGGGAATTTACTGGTTTTATTTATACACCAATTTTTTCTCCTTTTTTCCTATTCACATTTTTTATTTTATTTAATGTCATTTAACTCCAATTTTTCATGTTACTATCATCATTCCCTCCTTTTCACAAAAAAAAACAAAACAAAATTCCATGCCTATTTTTATCTTAGTGCAATTTTTATACTTACAAATGATTTTCACATCTATTTTTCCTTTTTATTCTCTTACACATGTTAGAGTCCCAACTCTGGGCCAAATAAATCTGTTTTGAAAATTACTTGTATTATGATAAGAATACTTAAAATCACATAACATTGAAAACAACTTATCATTAAATAGGAATAATTATTTGAAAGAATTGTTTGCAAATTATTTGGATTAGATAGAAATACTTGTAACCATGTAACTGTGTACAAATTATTTCTATTAATAATTACTGGACGATTAGTTACTTGTTTATTAAGGATGATTAGTTACTTGAAACCATTTCTTTACTGATCCTGTAATCTCATTGGATCATGAAGGTCACTAAGGTTAGATTAGCCCAGTTTGCACCGCCAAGGTTAGATTAGCCTGGTTTGCACCGCCAAGGTTAGATTAGCCCAGTTTGCACCGCCAAGGTTAGATTAGCCCGGTTTGTCCAACCCAGGCTAGATTTGCCCAGTTTGCCCACCAATGCTAGAGTAGATATTTTTTTTTAGCTGTGATTGGCAAATTCATACTGCATGTCTTGGATAGGGTGGTGGAGCCCATCCCACTCCAGGTTTGCAAATGGTTTGAACTGATAAAATACAGAATTAATAACCGATTCTTCTTCTTCCTAAAAATTCAGTGGGTTTTTTTCTTAATGTTACATTGCTCGTATTTCTCATCCAGAAGAATTAGTAAAACTCCAATTTCCAAATGTGTTTATTCCAAGCTGCCATTTTTCAGCCTTTTATTTACCATCTTAACAAATCAAAAATAATTTTTTTTTCTCTAGTTAATTCCTGAAAAGCACAAAACTTAAAATAATTATAAATATTATTGAGAAAGTATGGACTTATAAATATATTTAATCAATTGTACTTGTCAATATAAAAAAAAGGTTTTAAGTTTTATGTTAATAAAAAAAAAGAATTATTATTGTAAAATTCATATTAATTGAGATGATTAAAGGCTGGTTTAGCTCAGTCGTTAGAGCATTTGCCAAAGAATTGCAAGGTTCCAGATTTGATACCAGTCCTTGCCAAGCACAATTTACCCTGCCACGGTTAGATAGCCCAGTTTATGCACCAGCACAAGATAGCTCCATTTGACAACCAAGGCTATTTTGCTCATTTTACCCACCGATGCTAGGTAACCCATTTTACCCACCGATGCTAGGTAACCCATTTTACCCACCGATGCTAGGTAACCCATTTTACCCACCGATGCTAGGTAACCCATTTTACCCACCGATGCTAGGTAACCCATTTTACCCACCGATGCTAAGTAACCCATTTTACCCACCGATACTAGGTAACCCATTTTACCCACCGATGCTAGGTAACCCATTTTAACAATCAAGGCAGTTTACCCACAAATGCTACATAGCCAAGTTTGCCAACTAATGCTATCTAGCCCATTTTACCAATCAATCTAACCCAGTTTGACCCACCAGGGTTAAGATAGCCCAGTTTATCACAGATGACAGGGGTGGAGAAGTAGTAGCTATTTGACTTGCTACAAAATAATTTTTAAACCAGTTTTAAAAAACCCAAAAAATACAATAAGTAACTCATTAAAAGCATTTAGAAATAAAAGGAAAATTTAAGATTTAAGAAAGTTGATGAATGCCCCAAATCTTTTTATGAAATCTTCCAGAAAGGAAAAATAGAGAGAAATAAATTATTGATCAGATTAAAAATACAAATAGGAATGTTCTACGAGAGAAACATGAACTGAAAAAATTGCCCAAGATCTAGTACAGTGCTTTCTCAAATCATCTGATGTGTCATACTGGCAGAATATTTGTTCCAATGTGCCATGGACTGGTAACCAGATTTGTGCCATATTATTATTTGATTTATGATTAAGTTCCAAGTATTTCTATCTGTTGTATTACAGAATGTGAAAAAGAATAACATTATTATCAATACAGAAAAGATTTGAGGCATTTTCAGTTTTACATTAAATGTTATATACACGGTGATTGTAAAGTAACTTTCTATTTCAAAAATCTTATTTATTCCTGAATCATTATGTTTACAAAAAAAACAAAAAAATAAATGAGAAGAACACACATAACATGAAGTTTTATTTAAAATTCTATATGGGCACCAGCATTTGCCTCCAGCCTCTCAAGTTGCTTGAGAATTAGAATTAAATTAGAGTTAAACGTCCAAACATCTTTGAATTTTGAAACAAAATAATCAATCTGAAAAGAAAAACAACACAAATTTTATTGCCATATATTAAGAAATATACATCAAAAGAATTGTGAAAAATGTATTTCCATATGAAAAATTTAAAAAATAGTTTAAAATAGGGATAGGGAGTTATTTTTCAATCACTGTGTATATATATATATATATATGTATGTATGTATGTATGTATATATAATGATAATGTGAAAGTGGAAACTTGCCATGTATTAGTAGTTGATGACTTGCATACCAGCACCAGTACACATACCACAACTTTGAGTAACGCTGGTCTAGTAGATATTGTCCCTGCTTGTGTTTTATTTTTCTGTGCTAATTTCTGAATAAATTGAGCAGAAAAGACGAACAGACCAAATCTGAAAATTTAAATTTTTTTATTCTTATATTTTTTTTGAAGGAAAATAATTTCTTGCCTTGTTACTTCACATACAATATTATTTTGTTCTATTTTGCAATCTCATGAATTTGAAAAGTTTGAAAAAAAATACAAGAAAAAACAAAACAAAAACAAAAACAAACCTTTTTCATATTTTTTGGTGATTTTATTTTTCATTACATTTTCTTAGCTTTCTTTTTTTTCTTTCTTTTTATACTAAAAAAAATTGATATTTTTTTTATTTTGCTATTTCTTTGATTTTTTAAAAAACTGATATTTTTTTTATCATTTTGATTTTATTTTTAATTTTATAGATTTCATCATTTTATTTATTTTTTGTTTTTTTTCATCATTCCATTTTGTTTAGTCATTTTTTTTTTTTAATGTCAAAATTTAAAACAACAAAACAACAAAACAAAGTATATTTTCATATCAGGTATAAATAATTCCATTCTGAAAAAAAAAAAAGCTGATTTAAAAAAAAGTTTACTTCCTTTTTCTTTCTTCCTTCCTATATTCTTTCATAATGTAAATTTGGGGTAACTTTTTTTTTTCATTAACCTATCCACCCATCCCATACCCACCCTGAATAAAAAAAAAATTGAATAAGAAGCAAGAACACCAACCACTCCAAGAGGGTTCAAAGTTTGGGTACTAGACATGTATGCCAAAAAGGGCAGTCTCCTTTGAAGAAAATTATGATTTTGTAAAAAGTACCTGGTACCTTTAAAGAGGGTAGCATCATTCTTAAAATGAGGTAACCAAGTGAGTACCCCATACTTTTAGTATGTTTTTGAAATTTAATCATTGTAGTTCTTTTTGACAATAACAAAATAATTAAAATTTATGAATAAAATCAATTATTATTCTCATAACTCCATTGCAATTTATTAGATTTCCATATACCACTGTTGAATGAACTTGTATATATTTATTAGATTATAAAATGACTTGATTAGTGACATGCATTTAAAAAAATTGAAATAATTTATTATAAATTATTTTAATTCATTATCTAGACTAGTAT
This sequence comes from Doryteuthis pealeii, assembly GCA_023376005.1. Lineage (NCBI taxonomy): Eukaryota > Metazoa > Mollusca > Cephalopoda > Myopsida > Loliginidae > Doryteuthis > Doryteuthis pealeii. The sequence goes on from CM042156.1 coordinate 7,743,991, forward strand.
AAAATATAAAACGCCCTCTGGGCGATGTAAAAATAGATTTTTGAAACATATTGCTCGAGGGGTGGGAGTAAAAAAATTCAATGTAAGTAAAATCATCAAATTCATTAAAGGATTAAAAAATAAAACAATTTGAAATGTAAACTTTAAATATGTATTAAAATAAAACAAACTATATATAGATATATAATACCAGTCATGTATTTATTAAAACTTGTTTTAAAAAACAATGAGGACTGTCTAATGTTGCATGTTCAAATTTTGAGTGTATTTATTCTGTTATAACGATTTTGGTTAATGTGACGTAAGCAGTGATGTAATTTTTGTTACAGACAAAAACCTGGAAGCAAATCTCCATTATTAATAGATATATGAATAGATTATTTATATTATATCTACATCATAAATGTGATGCTTAATTAATAGGCATCAGGTACTTTTTACAATATTCATTTTTTTTTCTTTATTTTTTCACTGATTTTCCTTATTTTCATTTTCCTTTTTCTTTTATACAAAAAAAAAAGTATATTTTTTTCCAAATTGAATATTTCAAATACAAAAAAGTAAAACAAACAGAATCATTTGTACATTTCATTTTAAAATGAAGAATCCTGAATTGAATTATTTAAAAGTTAAAAATTTCATGTTTCAATTTGACTTTCGAGAATACATACTGTGTTTCCCCAAAAATAAGACCTATTGAGATTTTTCAAGATGATTTTAATATAAGCCCTAGTTGAGAGTGGCAGACAAAAGAAAGAAATAAGCGTTCTTCATAATTCACATCATGCAACACTCAACATCCCCCGAAAATAAGCCCTTGTGTTTTTTTGTTTTTTTTCACAATATCACAATTTTTCATTAAGGGACCCTCTCTTTTTGGAATTCATGTCAGGCACCTAAATTTTAACCCTCCCTGACCACTCACTACTACTTAAAAAAAAAAAAAGAAAAAAAGACTGTGCAATGTTTTATTGTGATTTGTAGATAAAAGAGGTTTAAAATGTACAGCAAAAATGTTCTTGCAGACAAAGAGAGGAGGAGGAGGGGGAGGGGGAGGAGGGAAAGAGCGTTTTAACAATCTTGTAAATATTTCAATTATTCTAAAAGAAAAAACAAAATGGTGGCCATTTTATCCACCAAATAATAAAAAGCAATTTAATAATTTAGAAATATAAATTTAGCTGAGCATAAGCAGCCCACTGCTCCTGACTAGAATTGGAAATGAGAGAAAGGGTTGTGTGCATGATAAGGCTACATTTGAATATATATATATATATATATATATATATATATATATATGACTGAAGAAAGTGAAATAAAGAAGAAAAATAATGATCAGTACTTGAAATCTAGCATTGTATTGAAATGCATATTATAAAAAAAAGCTAACTGCATTTTTTTTGTCTATATTATTGTGTTGTATGAATAGATATTAAATTTTAAAATCGCAATCCATTAAAAGTAACTATATACCTTTCCTTTCTTTGATGAAAAATGACTTAAAAAAAAAATGTTTTGATATTTTGTCATACAGATTACAAGAAATAATTAAAAATTTTAAGAATGTTGAAAATATTTTCTTTTCTATCTGTGTAACTAAAATTTATGTATCTATATATATATTAAAAAAATTTAAACATGCAAAAAATAGTCTTAATAACCAAATTGTCTTTACGACTTTTCTCTCTGATTAAGGACTATGAATAACTCCTAAATTGTCTATCATATGAAAATATGATAGACATTTTGAAGGTTTTTTTTTTTCATTATTATTTAGATTTTTCAGACTGTTGTCCTCATCTTTATTGTTGTATACGCAATATTTCACCCGATGAACACTCTGACCTTCTTCAGGTGTTTCTTGTCAAACTTGGGAGCCTTTACAGAACTTTCAAACGAATCCTTTATGTAATCCATTGGAGTAGGCTCTCAAGTTTGACAAGAAGGTTACCAAGTTCACCAAGAAATACCTGAAGAAGTCTGGAGGACACATTGTTCGAAACATTGTGTATATAACAATAAAGATGAGGACAACAGTACGAAAACTCTAAACGATACAAATTATCAAAGCCTCATCTAAAAAATAACAAGAAACGCCTGAAGAAGTCTGGAGGACACATTCTTTGAAACGTTGTGTATATAACAAGAAAGATGAGGACAACAGTTAAAAAAATCTAAATAATACAAATTATCAAAGCCTCATCTACAAACTTCAGACAACTTTCTTTTTTTTTTTTAATTTTATATATTTTTTCCTATAGAATTTCAAAGGAGCATTTCACTGTTATGATAGAATCCAAGTATTGAGTCAAAATTAAAAAAACAAAAAAAAAAAAGCAGTAAAAAAACAAAAACAAAATAAAAACTGATCCCCCCTCCAAATAACTGCAGCCGTAGATGTAAAACCTTGCTGTATAATTGTTTGTCATGTGATTAATGTGTCGGGACTTTTGTTGTTGTTAATGATAATTTCTGATCTAAGAACCTCCTGATACGTGTGTGTGTTTGTATCTTGCTTTTACTGGTGAATGAGTAAGTAAAGAATAAATATCCTCTTTTGATTGTGAGATGTTCTTATATTTGAAATAAAACAAAAGAAATCTATTTATTCATTATTATTATTATTATTCTACTAGCAATACCATAATCTAAGAATTTTATTCAAATTTTTTGTCTTGATTCTAAGTTGAATGTTATTACCTTGTTTTTCAATTTAAAAAAAAAATGTAATTCAAATTTTAATTTTAATTTTTCTTTATCTTTTTTTTCTTCTTCCTTCTCTTTTCTTTCTCCTCATTCTTCCCTCCTCTCTTTTCTCTTCATCCTTATCTTCCTTCTCTTTTTCATCCTCTCTTCTTCCCCCTTCTATTGTCTTCCTTTTCTCCCTTCTCTCTTCTGTTTTCTTCTTCCTTACTGGATATCGCTTCTTTTTTTTTTTTTAATTCTCTTTTATTTTTCACTATCCAACTTAATTTTCTTGGTTTTAATAATTATTACAACGTCTGTCCCATAATAATTGCTACATTTGCAAATGGGGAAGTTTTCTATTAGACCTTGGATACTTTTCTTCAATTTTTCTGTTTATGAAATTCTATCTGTGATCTAATGGTATTTATATATATATATATATATATATATATATATATATATATATAATTCCCACAATCATCCTTCTGTAGTATTGTACTTGCTTTCTCTCTGATTATGAATTCCTTTTATGTATTAGACTATTTTTTTAAATCATGTTCTTTAATCAGCATCTTCATCGTTACAACTCCTTGGTCTTTCACTTCTCAGGATTCACTCTAAAATTGCCTTATTTTTCTTCCTTTTCATATTCTTTCTCTTTTTTTCTTTTTTAATTTTTAGGATTATCTTCTTTTTATTTTGCTTTTACTTTCTCCATTTGCATTTTCATTTCTTTTCCTATTTTACTTTTTTCATTTTCTCTCATTTTCTTTCCCTTTTTCTCATTCACTTTTTCTTTCCTCTCTAGTTTTCTTTTTCCCTCTCATTTTTCTTTTCTTTATTCTTTTTCTCTCTCATTTACCCCCCCCTTTTTTCTTTCCCTTTTTCTCATGAACTTTATTTTTCTCTTCTTCTCTCATTTTCTTTTCCTTATTTACAATTTTTTCTTTTTTCTTTACGTTTCATTCTCACTCATCAGGTACCTATTTCTTCTCTTTCTCTTTTATTTTTCCACTGATTTTCCTTATTTTTTCCCCTTCTCTTCATAGTTTTTCATTTTACTTTTTCTCTTATACAAAAAAAAAAAGTATATTTTTTTCCAAATTGAATATTTCAAATACAAAAAGTAAAACAAACAGAATCATTTGTACATTTCATTTTAAAATGAAGAATCCTGAACTGAATTATTTAAAAGTTAAAAATTTCATGTTTCAATTTGACTTTCGAGAATACATACTGTGTTTCCCCAAAAAATAAGACCTATCGAGATTTTTCAAGATGATTTTGATATAAGCCCACCCCTTAAAATAAGCCCCAGTTGAGAGTGGCAGACAAAAGAAAGAAATAAGCGTTCTTCATAATTCACATCATGCAACACTCAACATCCCCCGAAAATAAGCCCTTGTGTTTTTGTTTTTTTTTCACAATATCACAATTTTTCCTTTTCAGGCATTCATGTCAGGCACCTAAATTTTAACCCTTCCTGACCACTCACTACTACTTAAAAATTAAAAAAAAATACAATAAAAGACTGATAACAATGTTTTATTGTGATTTGTAGATAAAAGAGGTTTAAAATGTACAGCAAAAATGTTCTTGCAGACAAGGAAGAGGAGGGGGAGGGGGGGAGGAAAGAGCGTTTTAACAATCTTGTAAATATTTCAATTATTCTAAAAGAAAAAAACAAAATGGTGGCCATTTTATCCACCAAATAATAAAAAGAAATTTAATAATTTAAAAATATAAATTTAGCAAAATGTAAATTATATTTATATAAAATATATAAATCAAAACTAAATATATATAAAATATATAAATTAAAATTAAATATATAAAAAAAATTATAATGATGTAAGCCTAATGAATCAGAGAATATCTACCTTGGTTTCTCCTAAATGGATCATCAGGATAATTCTGACTGCCAGGGTTTGGTGCAAATTAAAAATTTAGCAAAATGTTCTTGTAGACAAAGGGAGGAGTAGAGAGTGAAAATTAATATAAGCCCGGTCTTATTTTTTGGGGGAAATGCGGTATCTCTGTGTCATGTCATCTTGAAACTAAAAACATGAATGAATCAAAAATTGTGAGGAGGAAGAGGAGAATAAAAAGATTGAAAATTCCTCATCCTGGCCTCCCAACATCCCACACAAATTTAAGAATTGAATCAGTATTTTTATTTTACTCAATGTGAACACAAAAAATCCTCATCTGATTAATAATATTCGGTTTCAAGTCGTTGAGTGCAAATAAGTTTTAAAATGTTGTCAACTCGGATCATAATTACCAGTGTCTTAACCCTTTTGCAGCCATTCCTTAAATAATCGTATCTGCGGATATTGTAGAGTAGGGTAAGTTGGTTTTCAACTTTTTTTTGAATATCAAAAAGATTCATATGAGAAACGTTAGATATTGGTATGATAAGTACTGACACCAAAAAGTAGATTTCTAACTCGCACCAATTTTTGAGCATTTAGTTTTAAAAATCGTCTAATATAAAACCTCCCAAAATTCTTGTTTATAATATATTTAGATATAAGATTGCTCAAAAAATCTTATTATCAATTTATTCTATTCAAATAAAATTAATAAGATCAGAGATGCTGATAGGTACGCATCCTGCATCCCTGACGCACAAAAAAATTGTATCTATGCATCCCAGTGTTTTTCTTTTTTCTTCCCTCACCATTTCAAGCTAACTGTAAATACATTTCAATAGTTTCTTAGAAATGAATTACACAGGATAGGTTACAAGGAACGAATTTGGTGGCTTTAGTTGGGACCCATAAATTTTCCTGGGAACTCATTCAAAGCAAATATGTGCATTCCAGAATGCACTAAATCAAAAAGCTATCAGCATCATTGTAACCACCCCCACCAGGTCAGATAAGCTCCATTTACCTCATTAATTGAGATACAGCAGTAAAAACATTGCAAGATATTGTAAAACAGTTTTTTTTTTTTTTTCTGTTATCAATGGAACAACAGCAAACAAGTATGAACTCTGCTAGAAACAAATTAAGGGATGAACATTTTAATAGAAGCTACCATTGTAATTTGAACACTCCTATAAAAATCTAAGCTAACTGCCTAGTATTATTCGGACTATTGTCTTCATCTTTATTGTTATCTGTACAATGTTTTGGCCGATGTGACCTCTGACCTTCTTCGGTTATTTCATCTATATAAGATGAGAACAATAATCCAAATTATCAAGCCGCATCTCAAAAATTCAGAGAAATAATAACTGCCCAGTGTTAACCAAAAAGATAAGTAGTTCAGATTAAACCCAGGTTTTAAAGAAAAAAATGTAAAAAATAGGCTTGTAGGGATTTCACGAGGGAAAGTCAACACGTATCTTGTATATCTGTGGATGTATTTGATGATTGGTAATCCATTGAGGTCGAGGATGATGGTCTTCTAGTCTCAAAGACACCAGCTCCAACAGGCTGCCTTGCTGTTGGATTGGATTGGTTTGGTTTGTTTTGTTTTACGGCATACCAACCTCAGTGGGTCATTTAATGCCGACAAAGTTTTGAAATAAATTCATTCTTAATGGATACTCAATTATTTTATAAACACATTTTTCCATTTAACACAGATGAGACCCTAACAGGTACTACCATTCTGGGTCAGATGGTGATGAAGGGGTATTCCAGAGCTCCAGAATTGGAACCTCACCATCAGATAGTTTAACGTCATTCCCAGGACATGAAGACCCTCCACTGCCTTGTCGTCGGATCAAGTTGTTGCCTAGCCAAGCTATGTGTGTTTACTTGAGTGTACATCTTCAAGTACACATTAAACAAACCCTCATGCAGGTGTCTTCATCAAGTTTGGCGGCAAAGTCCTGTGTACGTATACTCATATATTTATCTTCTATTTGGAGTAAATAGGGAATTAAATCCGACAATATGTAGAAAATAGAAAAATACAAAGTATTCCAAAAAGATGAATTTATTCTTGATGGTGAAGTTGACGTTATAATGTTTTGGTTTTTAGCAAACCTTCATTGAGACTTGAGATGCTAGTGTTATATACCATTGCTGAACCCGAAAAAGAACACACCTATATATATATATATATATATATATAAATATAAAGTTATATTTTTATTCTTTTGTGTGTTTAGACTGAGAATTGTCGGTAGAGAATACACATACACAGGAGCTTTTGGGAGTTCTGACAGCAAACGATCTTGATCTACTCAAACCAGATTTCTAAGATTTTTTTTTTTATAACTCTTTAACTCAACAGGGCCATGCCTCTTTGATCATGACACCTATGCAGTTATTCCGGTAGACACACCTCCTCGGCCATGCAGCTTGTTTTTATTGGTTATGGGCTACACCTACACATTTTCTGTGCCTATGCAGTGTCAAATGAACACCTGTCTTTCCGGGTGTTGAAGGACAGTTAAATAAGTTCAAGGCAATATCCTGTTTTTATTTTCAGGGCCATGTTTAATGCCCACGCACAAATCCTCTACACCTGATCTTTCGGGTGTTGACCAGGCAATATATAATAGAAGTATTGTGTGGGTAAGGGTTGTGAAGATTTTCCCAAGAAATGTTGAAAAGTGTGGAGTGTTTCATAGAGGCACATAGATAAGAGATGAGAAGAATCTAAACTGAATGAAATTATTATCATTAAACTATACTAAGAAAAGTTTTGGGTAAATCCAACCAACAGGAAAATGCCTTACATTGAGCTATTGCTGTCTTTGTCTGCAAAAGGGTTAATAAAGCTTTTAACTTTAATACTTAAAAAAAAATGTCTCTTCACCCAGAAAATTAAACTAGATAATAATGGTCATTAAAGAAAAATAAAAAAAAAATATATACAAAATATTGTAAGGTTGCTGAAACCAAATTAAAAACGTGTAAGATTTAAACAAATTTTTTTTTTTTTTTTTAGATGTGAAATGAAGCAATTTTCACCCAGAAAATTAAACTAGATAATAATGATCTTTAAAAAAAAAAAAAAAAAAAAAAAGAAATATATATATATATATATATAAAATATTGTAAGGCTGCTGAAACCAAACTAAAAACCTATAAGATTTCTTTTATCTATTTAGGTTGAAATGAAGCAATTTTCACCCAGAAAATTAAACTAGATAATAATGGTCTTTAAAGAAAAATAAAAAAAAAAATATACAAAATATTGTACGGTTGCTGAAACCAAATTAAAAACATGTAAAAATGTAAGATTTTTTTTAGATGTTTAGATGGAAATGAAGCAACGGTTTTGTGAATTTTTGTGATATCTGTACATCTTTTAAAGGAAAGAAACCTTTCTGTTCTGTGCTATCCTTCCAATTCTTCATCTTGAGTCAAAGGATTTCTGCTGCACAATTTTTGTGTAGTTTTTTTTTTCTTCCATTGTCTGTCTGTTTGTCTTTCAATCAGCCAGTCCATCTGTCTGTATCTGTCTGATTGAATTCATGCAGTGTCTGTATATGACATAAATGGCACCTGACAATTAATATTGTGACTTTTTTTGTTGTTCTTTACACCTACAATACATATTTACCCAACCCCTCCACATGAGTTGTCTATCAGTATATGAATCTACTTGTTGGTATATAAGTTTATATATATATATATATATATATATAATGTAAAAGGAATGACTTACCAGTAAAAATATTTGGTTGGTATAATTGTTACTCGGATAAGTCAGCGTTATAACAAATATAAAGTGCCCAATACATAAGTAGAGCAGATTCATTATTATTATTATAGTGTGTACAGAAATAACCTACTCAAGTTTCACCATAAGTATCCTTATGGTGAAACTCAAGTAGATTATTTCTGTATACACTATAATAATATATATATATATATATATATATATATATATATATACACACACACACACACACACACACACACACACACCAACCACTCCATACAAGCAGGATGTGACTATGTTAATTTCTTAAGCGCAGTTTAACTGATTTGAATTCAGTTTTCCTTTGTTTAGACCGGTTGTCTAATAAGGTTAAAAAGTCCAATCTGCCCTACTATTTACCCATAGCTGGAGGCATACATTTCCCAATGATATTAATGCTATGTGAAATGCAAACAACCATATCCAGGATTTGAACATGGTTGTTCATAGTGTTGTGGGTATGACGCTAAACTGCAACTGCATCTAATGGTAAAGTTCCAATTTTGGTGCTCTGGGGAGTGTGGAGTATCTCTTCATTCCTATTACTCCCAGGTCCACTCTAACCTGGAGTGGTAGTACCTGTTAGGGTTCCATCTATAGGTTAGATAGATTAAAAAATGTATTTTTTTAAAAAGAAATTGTTTAAATTTAAAAAAAAAAAGGTTCAAAAAGGAATTTTGAATACCCAACACGAATGAATAAAACAAAATAACACATAAGTTGACCCGTATTATTTGGACTATTGTCCTCATCTTCATTGTTATCTGTACAACATTTCGGCTGATGTGCCCTCTTCAGGTATTTCTTGTCGGACTCAGGAACCATCACGGAACTTTGAACCTAACCCTTTATTCAGTCCACGAAGGTATCCTGTTCTCATTCTGCTAACCATATAGCTGGGGTAGAGACGTTAAGCTGTGTTAATTATCATTCTATGTTACTGCTGCCCCTGATCAGGATTGAAACTGCAGTCCACAGATAACTGTCCCTTAGAACTGTCCTTCATCCACTAGGCCATGTGCCCACTTGGACAATCCAGTGTGAATTTTGGGAACTTATAAACCTAATGTCTTGTTTTGGCTAGAATATCTACCAATTCACTTATGAAAGTAAGCAAACAGTTAGTTTGATATGGCTATGCTGACAATTTTTGGGAGAATATGTGCTTAATTGAAGTCATACCTAATTTGAAAATTAATTAGTTGATAATTAATGAATTAGGCAGATATATCTGTTTAAATATGAAGCGTAAACAAATCGAGAAAAAGTCATTCTCTGAATGTACATTTCGGCCTATTATGCCTCATCATCAGAGTTATAGATTCGAACTCTAACTGCCTAAGTTGACATGCTTTAAAATTCAACAATTGTTTTAAACAAATGTATTTTTCAATATATCTACTACTTAAACATTCGGTAAGAAAAGACAAACAACCAAACTGCAGGAATAATACACATACAAGTGTTTAATACATACATATGATAACATGATATGATATTTATTTCCTAAAGTATGTGAAAGACATTATAAGAATGATATGTATTGGTATATAACCAAAACTAGGTCCTTATAATGAATTAGTGCATCTATAGATACACAAACACTAAACATTCGGTAAGGAAAGACAAACAAGTAACTCACAAAAACAATACGTGTGTGTTTAATACATACAACATATGATAACATTTATCTATTAATACTCGTGTTCCTTTAAAGGCCATTATCATCTTGCAACATCCTCTGGTTAAAAATAACACTGTCCAAATCAAAATCCAAGATGAAATGCAAAAATGTAAATCCTGATTATCTGGTGTTGCCTATCCACCAAATTCTTATTCCTTATGGTGTTGTCTCCTCAGCTAAATAATGGACCATTCCATTTTTATTATAAAGAAAGAAAGGGAAGAAAAAGGACATCATGCACAGAAAAAAAAAATGTCATGACCAAAAATAGGGGACAAGAAAAGAGGTCTCATTTTTCATGTGACCAACAATCATAAGACGAGAGAAGCGATGTCGGACCAAGTCACCAATAAACTTCTGATTAAGAAGCAAAACTTCTGATTTATTAAAACTAGCAAATATATGCACCCTCCGTAGGGTGCAAGTATTTAAGTTTTAATGTAATAAAATATTGTATTAAATTAGAAAGGCAAAAGGAAATTAAATAAGAATACAGATAAAAAGATTTGAAACAGAGGGAGTATAATAAAAGATTTGAAACAGAGGGGGATATAATCGAAAAAATAGAACAATTGAAAC